>JAUNZM010000655.1:0-600000 GCA_033459285.1 Clamator glandarius | reverse complement strand
AACTCCTCTGCTTAGAGGCTTGATTCAGTGTTTGCCAGTAGATATTAATTTGGCTTAGGCTGAAGCTTTAGTTTTCAATTTTGTGTCATAAAAATCTTTTGATTTGTTGATTAAATCATTAGAGCCAATATTTATTGCCATTCATGAGGCACTTCTTTAGAAATGAAGTTTTAATGTTTTACAAATGCATCACTGATTTTGGTTGTAACTGGTACTAAGTTGTAGCTATATAGCTAGTGGTGAAACACAACACTAAAATGTTTGGTGCTTACAGAAAGCTACTTGCATTTTAATGGCAGGTCCATGAATGAATGCAGAGCATACTGTATTACATTTCTGTTGATATTTATAGAAATACCTGTATTTTGCAATAATCCATCATTCTGGTTCATATTTCATGTTAGAAAATCTGCAAAGACTTCAGTGAAAGCTTAGAGGTTTACCTTCTCAATTCCATAGCAGAATCATCAGAAAATATTGTGTTTAAACTGAGCGAAGAATGCAACACTTTTTATACTTCTTCCCATGGGGGAAAATTCAGTGCAGGTCCTTGATGTCACTGTTCTGAGAGTCCAGTATTTGCATTAGGAAATACTTAATATCTCCTAGTGGGAATAATTAAACTGGATTCCTGTGGTGTGGAAAGATTCCATAGCTTTTATTGTGCTCCATTTTTCCATGTGTAATTGAACAGCTTTGTAGTAAGAGAACAAAGGTTAGATGTGTGCAAGTTCATCTGGATACTAGGTGTCAATTAGAGGAAACCCCAATTCCTTCTACTTTTTCCATGTTGTCTGAAGCTTATATGTGAAATGCTAATTTCCTCCTCCAAAACTACAGTGACATTGAGTTATTTTTTATATTTAACCAGGATGTTTTAGTTTCATATCCTGGATATCTGGGAAACATACAGGTAACAAAAGATTTAGATAAAAAGAACTTCAGGACCATCTCACAACATACTTACAAAAAATTCATGGCAGGTTATATTTGCTATTTTATGATCATTCAAGCAGATCTGAAAATCTTGGAGCAAATGAGCTGTGTCCTTTCCACAGAGGATTAGCAGATGCACTGTTACTTTTAAGTAGATGTTATTATTACATTAGGCTGCAAATGTTTTTGATATCTCTAAACTAACCTTTAAAGAGCTCCAGCTTCCTGTATAGTGATATGGTCCAGAATGCAGTGCAGCCCAAGGAGTTTTATGTTGCAAATCATCTGCCTCTAATACCCATCCTTGCCAAAAAAGGAGGGGTGGATTGATTAGGTTTTGATTTGGGATTTTTTGGGGGGAGAGGAACCTTATGTCAATGGAGCTTGCAATTTCTGCAAGTGAAATGTAAGACCTAACCTTTGTATACTGTTTCACAGAATCACAGAATCACTAGATTGGAAAAGACCCACAGGATCCAACCATTCCTATCAATCACTAAACCATGCCCCTCAGCACCTCATTCAGCCGTCTTAAATACCTCCAGGGAAGGTGAATCAACCACCTCCCTGGGCAGCCTGTTCCAGTGCCCTGTAACCCTGTCTGTGAAAATTTATTTTCTGATGTCAAGCCTGAACCTCCCCTGTTGGAGTTTGAGGCCATTCCCTCTTGTCCTGTCCCCTGTCAATTGGGAGAAGAGGCCAGTTTGTTTTGGAGGAGTTTATCTTGCCTTCGTTCTGTCTTCACACTTAGAAGTTTTTACAAAGACTCGATCCATCTGTCCATTATGACATTTCTGTATAACATAGTATGTGAATTTTCTTTATTTTAAAGACAGCTAAACTGTGGAAAAAAATTTTGGGAGGCCGGTGACTGTGAAATTTACCAAATCCAGGTTAAAGGCAGCACAAATGTAAGTGCCCATGAAAGAATAAATCTGGGTACAACCCAGTACGGTAACTGAACTTCAGCAATGCAATTCTGCATTTACTGATGTGGAAAGGTTGAGCACGAGTCTCCCAAGTCTTACTGGCACAAGTGTGTACAAACAAGCAGTAAGTACAGGCACCCTTCGTGACTTTCTGTGGAAGTAGCATTCCTCTGTGTTTCAGTGTTGGGGATTGGGAACAGGTGGGGCAAGCCTTCCTCCCACCCCCCAGGCTTTCCCACCCTGCTTTGGGGGCCCTGCTCCCCCCCTCAGCCCCACCCAGGCTGGGACAGCTCGCCACACCTCTGACTGTGCTTACACGCTCCTTTTCTCAGCAGTCAAAACATCGAGGACAAAAGGCACCCAGGGAGCAAGAAGTTATTAATACTGACAAGTTACATTTGTAATGAGAGGTACATCCCCAAAGATTGGCTTTTCCCTTCTTCTGACTGTTCTCGAGTCCAGAGATCAGTGCAGACATCCAGGACAGTTGGTTCCTGATCTGAGCCACATGTGAGTTTCCATTAAGCCAGGGAAACAAAAACGCTTTTTCATGTTTTCACTTCAAGCAGTGAAACTTTTAAATGCACAGTGTTTCGTGCTTGTGTTTTCATTAAGTCGGGATTATTCTCCCTGTTTTGAATTCAGGTGAGCAACAGTGCGGGTGGCATTACAGCATTGCTCTTGGTAGAAGACTCCCCTCAACCTTTCAGGGGTATTTTGTGCATTTTTCTTAGCAAACAGGACTGGAGAATTTTTATTTAGGCTTTCCAAGCATAGATGTTGAAGATATCACTTTTTTGAGAGATATCACTGTTCCCATTCTGCTTGGAAACAGAGGCAGAGAAATGTGATGTGAGTTGTTCAGCATGTCAGAAAAAGCCTGTCCACTGACCCTTGGTCCAGTGCCCCTTGGAGTAGAGCCCCTTTCCTCCCCAGCACCACTGTGCTGGAAACCAGTGATGAAACTCTTTGTTTGGTGTGGAGCACTCCAGCCCTAGGGGACTTGCACGCTAATCCTTTGCATGACAACACTCAGATCTCAGGCTTACCGACATGGGGGTGATGAGTGTGTTATAAGTGTTTGGATAGATAAAAATAAAATAAACTGTTAAAATGGCTCCATTTTTTAACTTGTAAGAAAGTCTCAACAAGACAAGATACTAACAGTGCTAAGAACAGCTCTGAAAGGATGTCAAGATAGTGCTGTTATCAACATGAACATTTGTGGTGATCCTTCAAAAAAAAAAAAAAAAAGCTGAGAAACAGTTTTTATTCATTCTGTCCCCTGGGGACAGACTGACTAGTGATGACTTGTCTGGCTCAGCTATGTGTGGTCTAATTCACTTTATTTGCCAAGATCAGTCAACACTCATTAGAGGTAAATTTCAGCACTTAGTGTAGATTCAGTAAATAGGTTTATTAGTTTAGGTGAAATACTCTTAAGTCCTCAGCCTCGCCCAGATGACATAGTAATCTGGGTGTAACAAGGAGAGAAACTATTCATAAATCCTTCTATTATTTAAATGTCACTGAAATGGAGTTCAGCATTATAAATTATCAATTTGGCTCTTCTTCTGCAGAGATTCTTCTGTAACTGACCCAACATTCACTCATTTTATCTAGACGTTAACTTTAATTTTAGTTCAGAAAATTATGGTCGTAGTTGTCTAATGCAAACCTAAATGTAGACTAGAGTCTTGAGTTTTTAATAATAAAATTGTTTCTGTATTAGAATTAATACAATGAATTAATTTGTAGAATATAAATGATGTATGAGTGATGACAAAGTACTTCAACACAAAGCTGCATTGATTGTGTTAAACACACATTGCATTCATTACACATATGAATATGTTTCTGCTTGAGCTACAAGCTTGTTTCAGGAAGCAGTTTTTAACCACTTTAAATTCCTAACGGGCTAATGCCCAGGAAAACACAATGGAGAACAGTTGTCTTTTTTGCAGAGATCATTTTATGTAATGCTTGAAAATACCATCCATCAGTATACCCAGATATAAAATCCTACATTGTTGTTGAGTGCTATGAATAACGAATTATTCATTTTAAATTTTGAATTTGCTTTATTGGTGTAGATTTGGTGACTAGCATTACTTTAACATTTGTTCTTCTCTTTCCCATACTTTTCTTTAAAAAAAGCATCCAACAGTATCTTGTGAACAGTGAGCTTAGTGGCAGTGTTAAAAAATCATAGCCACAACCACAGGAGGAGTCATTGTAGTTAGCTGAAAAAATGTTCTCAGGTAAATTACAGAGGAGCTGGATTGTGCATGAGACTTTTAAAATTATTTTTTAAAAATTCAACAACAGGCTACCAAAAGAAATGTCCATAGTATGCTTGGAAGCAGGTTTGCTTGAAAATGGATTCCTGCGTTAGGTCTAATGTAGCTGTTTGGAAGGACACAAAGCCACCGTCAGGATCTCAGCAGGTACTGGGACTTCCAGCGTATCACATGCTTTTTCAGAACTGACAGACAGGCATGTCATTTTGATACATGTATGTTGTTTCGTATGTGTGTATACATAAATAACGTGCTGTGAGTGTTAAACATGTGCAACTGTTGATTCTTAGCTTGGGGATTTTGTATGTGTAAAAGGGATGGAAGGCATTAAGAAAGATTTCTTCAACTTATGGTCGGAATTGAGTCATACCTATCGAGGTGTAGATTCTAATAAGACTGTCTAGTTTTGTCTTGTAACTGAAAATTACCATTACTTAGGAAATTCAAAAGCATGTAAACCTATGAAGAGTCGATGTTTTCACATAGTGAACTGTTGGTTTTTTTCTTCCTGTTGCCTCTTGTAGCTATTCCTGAACTTTAACAGTCTGTGTTGAATTCAAGTTAATATAATTACTTATAACTTTAAAGTGCAGCAATAATTAGAGCACACAAAATATCAGTCGAGCTTCAAGGAGCTCGTTAAAGAATGTAAATTTAATTTGAGCATTCATAAAATCTTAGCCTAGGCCCATATATGGCAGCAGCTTCATAATCCAGTAAAAACAGTGATGTAAAGTCCTCATATATTTTGCCTCAGGAATCTGACAGCTGTTTACTCTGTAGGATTTGATAGTATTTAGAGCAAATTAAAAGAGGAGATTCCAATTCTGGTACTTTTCATTTAAATCAGCATCTTTTATTAACCTCTTGCTCCCATTAGAATAGGTGAACGGAAATTAGCAGATCTATATCACATAAATGATTACAGTGCTTTTTATGTTATAAACAGACAATAGAAAATATCACTCATACAGTTCCAGTAAGATTTAAATCTATTTAATGATTGGGTTGCAGGCCTTAATTTCTGAATTTAATGTGGGTATAACAAACACAGTGAAGCATCTTGTTAATACATTCTCAGGTTAACATATTGATGATAGTGTGGTCAAGGAAAAGCTGTCTATCTGTGGCAAGAATAGGACCTTAAGCATGGAAAGCTATGAATAAGTTGAATTTCCTAACATATGCGCATGGACTTCAATATGGTGGGGATGGAAAGATTTTCATTAACATAAAGCCATTTTAGTTTCTGAGGGGCTCAGTGATCTAAATCCTCTCAGTATTTATCTAGGTTTCAGTATTTATGTCTAGATCTAGGTCATGTTGTGTATCTATCTGAGGTTTTCATATGGCCTTCATGTTTCTAATGGTTTATGACCTTTAGCTGTGTGGTAAGCCATATGATAGAAAACTAGGATTCGATAAAATTGAAGCATGATTATAGTACAGAGACAATCAATGTGGTTCTGTTTGTAGATTTGTAAATGTTGATGAGCGGGTTTGTTACCTCAGGTGATGGATTATGTGACATCACTGATTTCAGATCTGGGGTGGAATCCCCACATCGCCGATACCTCACTGTAGGGATGTGCTAACTCGATTGTAGCTTCTCAGCAGTCTGTCTACAGGAGGCGGATACACCCTGAGTGGCCCATGCAAGATGTATAGGATTTAAAGTGGAACAGGAAGGGCATTTAGATGATGACCTAGTGGGCTGGCATACTCAGTTCAACAATAATTCTGCATCATCAGTTTCTAACATTGTTGATCTTATGCAAGCTTTCAAAGTCATGAAACAACAATGATATAACCCGAGTGAGTCCTGATATTCTCATTTTGGTATTTTGGTACTGATAAATATACGCTTATTGATTAAGATAGAGCTTCCCATTTCTTAGAAGCACCAAGAGATTAGTCTGTTTTTGTGATGCTGAAACATCATGTGAGTTTACCATACTGGTAAATTCCATGGTGTGCACATCAAGCTGTTTCTGTTAACACAGCATCAAAAATACAGTCCATGTCATAGTATGTTTTATTATAAGCTAGAAGTACTACTTAATAAACTAGATGCTGACATGTTTGCTAAAGGAAAGAATTTTGACAGCATCACTGTAAAAAAAGATGATTTTCAACACTGAATACACTTAAAGTAGTTTGATGCCTAAAACAGCTGCATGCTAAATTACTCTGGTAATATCCCTAATTTTTGCGGAGAACAGAGCTCACAAATAAGACTAGAATGGAGTTGTTTTTTTATTGTTCACATAAAACAAAAGGTTAGTGTTTGAGACATTATTCAGAAAGACAACATTAAAAGTTTCTCCGTGAATCACAACAAGGAGATGTGAGCTTCATTGCTGACCTCTCGCGTGTGGAAGGTAACCTGTGTGTGTCACCAGCATAGCTATACTATGGGTGTCAGTTTTTCTTGGAAGGCAATTAAGTATTGTGAATATGACGTTCCTGAAATTTAAATGCATATTTGTGGTAGTTATTAAATGATTTAAGTCAAATCAAGAAATGCTTCACAAAATTTCTGAAGTTGATACTTTTTGCAGAAAAAGCTGTTTTCAGCTGTTCTCAGAAAAGTGCAGATTGATTGGCTGAAGCTGCGGCCAGGGCACGCTGAAGAGAAACACATTGTTCAGTGCTTAGCCTAACCGACGTAAGCAGCTAAAATCCTGCACTACAGTCTGTTTTTTGGATTGGACGAAGGGGCAAGATTATGTCTCAGACTTACTTTTGCTATGAGGCAGCAAGTTCTCCACTTTGTCCTTTTTTCCTCCATTCTCTTGGGGCAAATATTTGAAAGTTTAAGAGGATGACAGAGATTGTTTAGTCATCAACTATGTCTGTGGATATTATGCCATTACTTAGAAATGAAATGGTTCTTCTGACTTGTCACTTGCCTGTTTGAGACATGGTCCACATCTTGTGAACCTGCCCTGTGTGACTGATCCTCAACTAGCTATTTTAGAGAGTAACACAACCCAAAGAATGCTATATTTTCATCTTAATTGCCTGTAAAGCTGAATGACAAAGTAAGCATAAGCCTAGCCTGTAGTTACGGGTATATGCTCTGCAAAGGAAACAAATGGGAACTAACTGTCCTTCGGATAGGTATCACTATGAAGTGCTGAAAACTAGTGGGTTTACTCTTTCCATCTGTAACTCTCAGTAATTATGTATTTGTTATTGTTAAACACTTGTCAGATGTTTTCAATTACTTTATTCTAAATGAGGATAAATAGAACACATGCTTGAGGTTGATAGGAAGACCAATTTCATCCCTGTTTATGGTTAGTGATCATAAAGGAATATGCATACATAACAGTGCATATATTGCTACAAAATGACTGCATATTCTGTTTTCTGTCAGTATTTAGAAACCTTAGGGAAAGGCAGTTCCTGTAGTTCTGCTTCTATGTCTAGCCCAACACTGAGCAGATGGCTTTTAGCATGATTTGTAAAAAGACGTCTGAAAAAATGTTTGATTTTTAGTTGCAGTTGATACCATACATGGATGTTTATTCCCTTTCTGACACATTATATTTACAGTGAATAGCAAAGCAGTGCAGAGGGGCAGTGGTTATGGAATCATCATAGAAGGAGCTGTAAAGAGTGCCAGCAAGCTTTCATGCAGCAACTACTCACCTTGCAAGTTACTCAGTTGTGAACCGTGAAATATAGATACTGCATTTCATGAAAACTGCTGATAACTTTATTGGTTATTTCCATTTGTTTCTCTTAATCTAGACACGCAAGCATCTGAATTTTGTGAGAAATGCAGCTGAGGATAGCTAATCCATGCCTAGTCCTCAGTCTCACATTGAATTTGAGTCATTCTTCCTTCCCCAGTAAAAGGCTTTGATGTAATGGAGTCCTCGAGACAAGTGATAGCAGCATGCTGTCTGAGTGTGATGTGAATGCCTCTTGGTCTTTTTCATATCTGTGTTGAGTAAGAAAGGGTATTGTTTGTGTCCAGGCAACTCAAACTAGGAAGAAAAAGTCTGCTTTAAGACAGACAACAGTGGAGCACTGTTGCTTAGACTATGGAAAGTGGGCCTGACCTGTGCCTGTGTCACCAGAATTTGTTATGCAGCTGTTTTTAACCTGTAGATTCTTGCACCTCTCACAAAAATTAACCTTTATGCACATAAAACACCTATTAACTTTTGCCCTCCTCTTTCTCATTTGCAATGCTTCTACTGATGAGTGACCAAAAGACTGGAAATGTAACATGTTGCAGATCTCTCAGTTATGTGTAGATGTGGAGTCGCTAAGGGCATGGTTTAGTGGTGCACTTGACAGTGTTAGTTTAAGGTTGGACTTGATGAATTTAGAGGTGTTTAACAACCTAAGCAGTTTCTCTTGGATATACTGGTGGAAGAAGCCCAGATATTTCTCAGTGTTGGTGAAGGAAGGAAATTTGATTTTCACTGCTGCCATTCATATGTTCTGTTGGGTCAGCACAAGTTCTATTCCAACTCTTCTGATGTATGTTACACTACTGATTTCAATAGAAATGACTTCTCTGGCTTATACAGAGGGATTCTGTAGTGTTCGAGCTTCAAACCGGTGCTCTTCTAAGCTCTCCACTGCCTTTGGGTGGCTCTGTGTCTCCTTTTCTTGTTGTGTCTCCTTGTAACATAGAAAACTCTTGATCACTGTATTGCCATAACTGAAGTCCAGTGCCAATGTATGTTGATGCAAAATAATTGCTAGGGTTTGTTTGTTTATTTTGCTTGTATTTGAGAGTAAGCAGGGCACTTTTGGAAATAACCTAAATGTTAAAAATTCTCAATGCTAAATGGTGGAGGTTGAGATCAATGTATAGTAATGCACTGCAAGATACAAAAATTTCACACACCTTTGTAGAAGGTCACTGAACAAACTTTTAATGATGAACATCTCCCAAGGTAATACAAAACAGGGAGTACCTGTGGGGAGAAAAGAACAAGATAGGATGAGGGAAGAGGGGTATGAGATCTGGAAGATTGATTTCATGAGATGTCCTTTTTGTGGGCATGATTCTCCAACGGTCTGTGATAAATAAATAGGGTGTTACTCATAATGACTTACCTTCATCCCCTTTTAGTGCGATTTCTGTTTTCAGAGATAGGGACCAGTGAACATGGAAGTAACAGACTGAAGGTAAATCTTTTTTCTATTCTGTTACTGCTGAAAATGCTTGGTTTTTGTCTTCGCATATATTTTCTCCAGTTTATCTGTCCTGCTTTGGTAGCCTCTTCAACAACTTTGACTTAGTAAGTGTCAGTGCACATTCTTGCAGTTTGTAGAATGCAATCTTCCATTAGGAAAAACTGTTGAAAATTCTCATTATATTTGTTTATGTCTGTGAATGTATATAAAACTGTACATTTTAAATAGAAGTCATTATGAAACAGGAATTCTTTGTTTTCTTTCCTTTTGTTTGGTCAGCTGAGAAGGAACATCTGTAACATCATCCTCACTGCAATTTTCCACCCTGGCAATTACCCACATAAGCAAAGATCATGCGCTGTGTTAGAGCAGGGTATAATTGTGCTGGGTTTCTGTTGATCTGGGTAATTTAGTGGAAAAACTGTCATTAGACCAAACTTGCCAAAAGGTAGTAAGGGACACATTCGATGGCTTACTTGTAATATAGATTTATTTTAGGCTAGCCACAAATTGATGTTTTATGTACACACAAAGGCACTAGAAAAAGATGTATTATTCATAGATACTGCTTCCTAATGGAAGCTAAAACTTTTCATGCATAATGTATTCTTGCTAATGCTAATATGTCCAATATTTCTTAAATGTCAAATATATTTAAATATTAAAAAATTAGTTGAATTTTTGCTTCATTTAGCAATATATTTTAAGAATACACTCAGCATTTTGAGTTGCTTTGGAAATGCGTTATGCAGTTAGCAACTGAATAAAATATTTATCTGACATGCTGACATGAAGACACAAAATCACTGTAGTATAATTCTTTTTGTAGCAGTCATAAAGTGAGGTCAAAATCAAATTTCCATTCATTCCTTGCCACAGAACAAGATTACTAGAAGGTTTTCTCTTCTGAATAAATGCAGCAGCTGTTACAGTAGAAAGCAATGAAAACTGCTGAGTTGAATTTTTAAGTGTTTATTTCTTGTGCAACTTGCAGAGAGTTACAAATTTGAATCATTTTATTTTGTGGATTGCAAGCTAGAGTAAAGGCTGTAATCCAAGTAACGTTGCAGTTATTGTGAGAATTCATGCTTGGTAAGACTGACAGGACATGACCTATCCCATTAGATGCTCTGTCATTCATTTTCCAAGTCCTTTGAGATAAATATGTCTGAAACATCAGTTGCAAAAACTTGCTGTTTGTGAAGCCAGAGGTACTACTGCTATCAAAAAGTCTGAATCCACTTTCAAAAATCTGGTAGTGTGCTGTGATGTATGTGCCACTCAGCCATAATAAACTGATTGGGGAAGTGGGCCTGCACTAACTTTTGTAAAACTTTTAAATGCAAAGATAGAAATCCCCTGAAGAGGACTGGAAAATGAGCCAACAGACAAAATCAAGCACAAGTGCAATCAGGAGTAACAACTAGAGAGAAAAAAGTACCAAAGAACACAGCACACAGATCTCTCCTTCTTTACTGGCATTCTCCTTCAGGGTATTCAAGCAAATCTGGCTTTCAGACTGTTGCATTTGTCCATTGAAATTTGCTCTTCCCCTCAATCCTTTTTTCGGATGAGTCAAGCAAAAACGCCTCTCACAGAAGGTAAAGGTAGAGGACAGAAAGGGCCTGAAGTGGATACCATCGATTTTTGCTTTACCCTCAGTGCATACCAGGTCATGTTTACAGCAGTGCCAAATTACTCTGCCCATCTGTCTTTCCTTCCTCAGCCTCCCGCTGTGCTGAGTACTACCAGTGCCTGAAAGGTTCTTTTTTATTTTACTTTTCTTGGGAATGGTATCTTGAATGAGAAATTTTCTTATTTTGGAATGTGTGATCTTTTCCCAGTAAATTTTACAGTCACTCATGCTGTACTATATGACTTTTGACTGCCTGAACATTTAAGTGTTTTACTGTTCCTACAGTACTATACTAAATAAAAATCTACAAGTCAAGGCAATCAAGAGTTGTGTGCCGTCCTTAAATTATTTTCTTATCTGAGAGTTCTGCTGATGTTACCCAATTCACAATTCAGTTTAGGAAGCATGTCTGTTGTTGACCCTGTCCTTTTTTTTTTTATCTTTCTTCTCCAACAGCATCATCCATTTTTATTAAAATGCTTATGTCCCTAATTTTCAGTGATGATCCTCAGTCAGAGATTCAGTAGCCCAGTGATTAATAGATCTGAAAATCAGGTTCCTTGTGTGCATTCTGTTGAGCATTGGCCTTCATAGAAGACCTGAGGATGTCTTCCCCAGCTGGTCTTGCAGAAGTGCCTAAAACACAGATTTGCTAAATTAGTGAACTGTTGAAAATCCAGGATGATTTCTACCATCAAATATACTTAGGGATGCATATTTTCTTGCTGAGTCACTTTATTCCTGCTATTGCAGAAAACAGTGATAAGCCTTTTGTTTTCCCACTTTCAAGGAAAGCTTTCATTCTGTAGTGTCTGAGTGTGACACCAGTGTTTCCACTGCACTCTTCATAATGACATTTAGGTCTTTTCCCTGACTGCTATAATTTAATTTATTGCTAGTATGTATACATGCATGAATAGTTCTGATTTTATTTCCTAGATAGTAATTTGCACTTCAGGCATTTAATTTCATTTGCTGTTGTGTTGTAGGTTTTATCATTTCTGACTGGCTTATCCCTGAACAAAACACTGCCAGCATGAAATAATTGGTATGGGAAAAGGCTGCACACATGGATTATGTATAAAGGAAGTTAATCGATTAGCTTTGCAAAAGATCCAAGCTTTGCTTGCTCTACGTTTGCTCCAGTTCAATCAATGATACCCTATTTTTATGGATGGCTCAGCATGTGACAAAAATGCCTTCTCTTTGCCCATGAGAATGGATGCTCAGCCTTCTTGGGTACGGATCTGGTGAAGTATGCTTTGTGATACTTGAAATAGATGGCAAACTTAAAGTTTTGAGAGTTTTGAAGTTTTTTCTATAGCTTTTTTTTTATGCCAAAGTTACTGTTTATACTATTCATATCTGTGCATTTTTTATTACAAGACATTTCAATGCCAAATTGCATTAGAACCACTAGAGTTGCGTAACAACACTGCTTCAGCTTTTCAACGTGATCTCTTCTGTATGTATTTTACTATATCAGAGTCATCATTCACTATGCGTTTTATGAAAGTTTAGTTGACAACTTTAAATAAGATATTGATAATTTGTCAGTAATAGAGTAGAGGAAAGTAAAAAGAGGCTTCTGTGGTTAATAAAAATTACAAAGATACTTCTGAAGTTTTGTAAGGCTACCCAAAGGGAAAGTTATGCAGGACCTTTTTGCAGAAGCTTTTTAAACCAAAGAAGTATTTTTTTTTTCAATTTAGACTTGTCAGATGATTCACATGACATTTATTTTTTTTCCCTTTGTGCTACAGTCTAGTGCGTGAGAATTATGAATGTAAATAAATACAAATCAATAGGAACGGTGTTTTATTATTTCACTGGGAATTTCTGAACAATTTGAGAGCAACTTGCTAGAAGTTGAGCAGATGAGTAAATTTAACCTTGATCTTAAGCAGCCAGGTTGCCTTAAATTCCATCAACATGAGATTTAAATTTACTCGGACACATTTATTTGGCATTTATGCAACATGTACTTGCAGATTCTGAATTCATTGACAAATTGGAGTGCCATCTGTTTAACTCCATTTCCTCTCTATTAAAATATAATAAAATAAGGCCAGATCCTTCTGGCTTGCTAATATATTTATCTTTCAGAATACAATATTTTAATTACCACATCAATAATGTGTTATTTTGTGCTAGATATTAATTTCTGTGTTTAATTAAAAGTAACCTTATTTTCCTTGCTCTTTTTCATAGCTGTTTCCTCAAAAACATTTAAATCAAATATGTCAGGGCTGACTTTTACATCTAACATAAAATGTATTATAAAATACTGGATACTGGTTTAAAAATTTGCTGAACTTACTAATATCGACTCGTGGAAAAATAATTAAAGCTATTAAGTAATACCCAGCCTATTTCTGAAAAGATTAGCTGCCTTTAAAAATGTGTTTTGATTGTTCATGATCGATCTTGTTGCCTAAAGAAAACATGTATGAGTTCTAGACACATTTTATTTTATGATAAACAGTACATGTACTTGCAAGTACATATATATTTTGAAAAAGGAGAAACAAAAACTATTATAATAAAGTATCTGGACAGTATGGGAAAAAATATATAAAAATGTACAAAAGTATTAATTTTAAATTAATTTTAACCACCTTATATGCTAAATGTAAAAAAAAAATAAATAAAAATAAAAGATTCCTTGAGTGTTTTTTATAAGTGGACAAAGTTGTTTTGAGTCCCTGGTATCTCATGTGAAGTTGGATATTCTTGTTGCGTACCAGGTATTAGTGACTTTGGGTGCAACTGTTGTGTTCTGAGTAACATTATCCATGGTCACTAGTGTATAGTCACAGGTGGGATGAAGCAGTGCTGTATGTAATTAATGTAATTGTACCTCCCAACACTTACATAAGAAAGTCATAGAGAAGGCAGCTCCCATTCTACAGAAGTTTTGATTATTACTGTTAATCTGTGTTTTGGGGTGGATTGGTTGGGGTATTTTTCTTTGACATGGGGGTAAGGTGTAGGGGGTGGTTGCTTATTGGTTTTGGGTTTTTTTTCCTCAAACACTGTACTTGTCCTTTAACAAGAATGAAGGCCTTTTCCCTGCTTTTGACATTTACAAGGAGAACTGAGAGGTCTCTCACTGACTGAAGAAAACTTTTAAGCATATCTTGAACTCATCATAGCTCCAGAAACATTTGGATATGCTTAAGTACTTTCCTAACTTGGATTCCAGTACCTCTATTTTACTTCTGTACTTCTATTTTACTTCTGTACTGACAGAGATCACAGAACTGATCTAAGATACAGATTTCTGTGATGAGGAGTAGGAGATTCCTCTTTCTTATTTTAAAGTTTCTAGTTGTCTCCAAATTAGTCACCTTTTGTTTACATTCTTAGAGTAGAAGCTGTTTAATGTAGTCAGAGTTTTCCAAATTCCTGTTTATGTCATACCCTTACTTTTGCACGTCACACTCTTGATAATTTTAATAAAAAGATAGCGTTTCCAGTTTTTAGGATTAAATATTCTTGTTAGTTTCTTTGTTGAAATTCCAGATCTTTTCTACTTTAATGAACTTGTAAAGTAATTTGGACCTGTATTATAGGAAAATGTAAAACTTGTATAAGTAAGGATGTTTGAATGTAAAATAAATAGCAAGTACAGTGAGTTAATATGATGAAAGGTAGATAGTGGATCTACCCATGAAATCACGTATTTTCTTCATATCTGCATTCGTCCCTTGCCCTCCCATCCCCCACCCCATTTTTCTTCTCTTCCCTTCCAAGTTTTTCCTTGCAAGATAAGCTGGCTGATATTTGAGTGTAATTGTTAAGATTATGAATTTTATTTGTGAAATTTTCCTGGTTTTCCTGTGCAATAGTATTCATCTTTGATAATGAGTTTGCAATGCTGTCTTTATATAAATCTTGTTACTACAGCACCTCAGCTTTCATCGTTTCTGAGTAGTGGGTTATATTGAAATAATAGTAATTCCCTTGCATACTGTGCAATTAGCCTTGCTAGATGATATTGGATCTAGAGGTTCAGTTTCAAAGGAAAGGTTAAGACACCATTGAATATCTTTTTCCTTTGAAGTAGGCTGCTGAGACTTCATCTGGGGACAAAAGGGTATCGGCTTCTTGGACCGTGAGGGGTAAAATAATGCCCATCTCAAATAGGGGCAAATCAGATCGTTTCCATCTCTCTGCAAATAATGCCCTATAAAACACTGAAGCTTTAAAAAGCTGAAGAGTTCATCAGATAAATGTTGATGGATAGTCCAGATTCAGTGTCCAATCACATGAGAGGGGAAAAAAACCAAAAAAGCAATCCCTTCTAAAAAAATATAAAATATACATGGTGATAATAGGATTTCCTTTACATATATTTCTTAACTTGTTACCAGCACTGCTAAGCTAAGTATATTCCCACTTGGGAAGTATCTTTTTAATTATCCATCTGTTTTTCCCTAACCTTTTATTATTCTGTCTGAATTGGTGGTTCTGTGTGCTTCAAATGGTATGTAGATTAATTTCTGTTCTAGAAGTCTTAAATTATTTATACTGTTTGGGAATAATGTGCATTTCCTTTGTTTACAGCTCTGGTGTTTCTGATTATGTAGCAATGGTCTCATTTTGCTGAGAGTGTTCTCTGTTGATTAACTCTCTAGATAGTTTGATAATGACCTATATCCAAATGATGTATGTACAAGTCCCAATTCGTTTCCATGAACCTTGGCAGAATTTAGTGAGGTATTTGTTACTGGATTTTTAAATGAATATGTATAGAGTTACCACTTTGCTCTCTAAAAAAATTTCCTCTGAGAGATCAGATAGTTTTGTCTGCTGCACGGTTTTCCATGCTAAAATAACGAAAGGCTATCTAGGCATTATTCATACAGACTTACAGTGAAAACAGAAGTTTGACACAAAATTGAGAATAAATGCTTGTGGCACTGCTTCCTTCTCTCTGCTGCTAAAAACACTCACTTTTTTACATTCTTAAAGGTTCCCATTTTTGACAGAACAGATGCATTGATTCACTGGATTTTTGTGTATATAATGCTGTCATTTCTGTGGCTTTAGCAAGGATGCAACAGATATGCTCCTTCCCCCCAACAAATCCAGTGTGGAAATAACATTTAGCTGTAATGTACGTGTATTGCGTCTTTGGTACTGTGTAATATGCTCCATGTATTTCAGTTCTGAGATGAGTATCTCAGCATTGTAAAGCAAGCAAGAAACATGGCACAGAAAACTGCATACTTATATGCACCATACAGTTTCTATAAACATTAGGAGTGTCTGCTATTTAAAAGGATTTTCTACATGAAGCAACTGTAATGCCTCAGTCTCAAAGGTCAGGAAAGCTTCTGAGTAATCACTTGTCATGGTAAGCTACTGAAAATGCCAGTTGATTATGTTCAAACATGCAAGCAACAACAGAGCACTTTCTTTAGCAAAGATAATTTCTCTTTTTGTTTTAGATTCCCATTTATATATGAACATGGTGGTTTTGAAGATTCTTACTTGTTTTATTTTATTTTCTTGTTTCCTGACAAGAGGAGGCTTGTATCATATTTTTCTTAGCCCTCTTGCTCCTGGCTGGTTTTGTAATCACTGGACAAAATCTGATACATGGATACATACAATGAAAGAAAACCTGTAATATGAAGTTAAAACTTGTCTGTCCTCTTTGGCCTTTTAGGTGGGCATGTAGTGTATAAATACTGTCAGTAGGCATGCAACTTCTCTTACTCCATAGTAACATAGTGGACAGGTGGGAGGAAAGGCATGATAGTGTTGATCTAAACTAAAGTACAGACATAAACGTATCCCCAGAGGAACTTACATTTTGCTTTTGAGTTTGATTTTGGCTCTGTTTGGAATCAAAGTGAAGAGAAGGAAGAGAAGTCGAAATTATTTTTTTCATTTCCTTTATTATACCTTGTGTATTTGCTAGAGGCCCACATAAATATGCAGACCAGAAACCTAACAAATTAATTCAAATCTTGCAAATTCACTGTCTTCTCAGTATCCTATTTACCAAACTTAGTCACAATGTAATAGCTTTTTAAAACTGTTGTGAGTATGTATGACTTTCATTCTTATGTACCTACTGATAATCTGGATCAACATCTCAAAATGTTTTCAGGAATATTTTTTGAGCTTAAACATAAAGAAACATACCACCAAAGTGACTTGAAAATTTAAATGTATTCAGAGTTCATAGAGAAATAAAAGAATTCTGGTCTCGCACCATGCCACATTTGCTTTTTCTGTCTGTAACTATTCCTAATGGAAATTGAAAAGTCTTGTAGTTTTCCAGGGAATTAACCCAGTAATTAACCTGATAGGTTTACCAGGATGCTTAGGATTGATAGGAATCAAATTAACAGAATTGGGAGGTCTTTATAGTGTGCATCATAGTGCCCCACAGTTCAGGTTTGTAATGGCAAGGGAAATCAAATGTAGGTACTTCTGCTAATGGTACCCCAGCTTGTACAGAATCAAGAAGTGTGGTCTCTCGAATTTTATCCAAACTTAAGTTTCATCATTAAGAGTTAGAAATAACAAAAACAAGGAGGGAGAAAAAAAAGCCAACAGTTGCATTAGTAAAATTACATGTTACAATTTCTTTACCACTGTTGTTTCCTAGGAAGGTTTTAAGGAGTTGCTCTCTACTGCAGTTTCTCACAGGATGTGAAAAAATGATGAAGCAGCATTTCCATGAAATGCAATCACTAGCTTGATCCTTTTTAGACTTTCACAGCCATTTCCATTACATTAGTTTGTTTTGTGTTCAATGCATTTATAAGTTCCTATTTCAAACAGACTACGCTAATGTTACAGCCATCCACTTACCTTTTCCTTGGTGGTGAGTGCAGATGTATTACTGTGCATGACGCCGAGTCCCTGCTCGCCCATGGTGCCTCACAGCGTTGCGAAGCTGGACAGCAATGGATGCCAACATCTCTTTTGTAGCCATTATTAAAGATGCTATCTTTAGCTGCTACACTGTTCTGCAACTTGATGTTACTTGTGTAGTAAAATATTAATGAAAACAGAAGGTTGAAAACAATTAATGTGACCCGATATAAAAGGAGGTGTTTAATCAAAATTAAAATCTTAGTAATGAAATCTTGCTGGCTTTATATGCATTTGTGTTCATGCTGAGCATCGCCCTCTGTTTCCTTTTGTTAATTCTGAATCAGAGTTCTGGCTGCTGTTTTACCACATGGGGTGGTAAATTTCATGCGCTCCTTTCTGCCAGCGATAAGGCCAGCTCTGCTAACAGGCAGAGTTTCTCTAATTACTCAGTAGCACTTATTGCATATTAAATACTAACATATCAATCAATTGGCACGTTGCCTTTGAGTATCTCATAGAGACTGAAGCCAGAATAAGAGTCCAAATGTGGGTGTACTTTTCGGCATGATTTTAGTGACTTTTGCCATTTGTGGTAGTGTATAAATCTCTAAGATATACAATTCAGGGTTCTAGCTTGATGAATTTGGTAAAGTCCATTTACTTACAATACCTTTGTTCATTATGGCAGCTGTTAACTTTGCTACTTTCTGTAATGCTCCAGGTAGAATTTTACAATATTTGAAGCCTATGGATGGTTATCTAAATGAAGAGCTGTCATTGTTAAATCATGAAAACTTCTGTCCAGAGACTTTTCAAAATCTGAGCAATGAAACTTTTGAGTGTATGATATTGTTCTGTGCTTTGTCATACTAAGAAAGCAGAATGATTCATATCTTAGAATATGCTTGAAATAGAAACATTTGCCTGTACCATTTGGAATCTAACTTAAAGCAGTTAATTAAATTAGATCAAGACTATATTTCTTTATAACCTCTGAATAAGGCTGTCTGCCTTTTTTCCCTGAAGTGATTTCCTGGAATGTTTTCTAAAATCAGCAAAAATAATTTCAAAAGTATATGATATTTGGCATAAATATAATTTTGAAAAAGTTAACATGTTTCTACTGTGGCAATCTGTTTTCAGTTTGCATCTTGAATTTTTTAGAAGGTAAAGAAACAATATAACATTACCATAGGGATGATATATCTATGCAGCTGGACATGCAGATTATAATTAAGGAAACATTCACTCTCTTATATGTATCCTGCTCTGTAGCAATCCAGAGAGGTGAGAAAAGATGGCAGAGCTCTGTAGTCTTTAGTTCCGTTCAATACAATAATATAATATGGAATGACAACACAACGTGATAAAATTGTATGTAATATTTCAGCAATTTTTTGAGCAGTATGGCTTTGCTATCTATAGTCTGGTGTCAACACATGCTGGTTTTAGCTCTGCTGTTATTTAGAATTAGCCATTCAGCTGTGAAGACTGCCTGCATCTTGCACCTTGTGAATGATGTTTCAGGCTTGACCTCATATGTAACGGCAGAATGTAATCTACTACAATATTAAAGTAGAAGTGACTTAGCTGCTTGAGCATGATAATGATATCGTCTATTCTCTGATATTAAAATGTCATCTTTTTCAGATACTTTAGAGCATAATGGGTATTTTTTCATGGAAATAGGGTCCTTTCAATAAATATTGATAGTAGTGGTACAGTTAATAACATGCTAAAATTTGAACACTAAGCAGAAGGACACAGCTAAAATTGTTGTCCTGAAGCAGGACCTTAGCAAAACCCTGAAATATTGCATATGCAGATTTAGGGCTATTCTGGAGAAACATTGTTATTGCAGGCGTGTGAATCTGTTCCTTTGAAAGTATCTCCTTTGATAAGCTTTTTTGGCTTCTTCAGAGTGAAGGGATGATAATAAGGAATTGTACACGCATCACCCTTGTAAGTCTTGCCTGTGCTACAGAAACAGTGCTGCTGGAGTTTCATTGGCAAGCCTGTGGAGTATCTATATCTCCTCTTTTAACAACACAAGTTAAGACAAATAAGGTTCCTTCAGGTTTGGCCTAGTGAGGGATTTTTCAGTTTAGGTAATATGGGAAGAGAGTCAGTTTTTCGCATCTCAAGCCTGTATAGCTTCTTATTTGACCACACCTTTTCAATCAATTGCAGTCTGGCTCCTTTTGCCAGTACCATGTATCTGAGCTTTAAGCTTTCATTGAAAACCAGCTAAATGTTTGCTTCTGTCCTTGCTGCCCTTTATTTTTCTCCTGGAGTCCTGAGTTACAGGACATTGATGTTTCTGGGTTGGTTTGTGTCTTCTCATTAAATAACGTTTGATACAGAATTAGGGAAAATACTGACATTTTTGTGAATTTGGTCTTATCGCCCTTTCTCTTTCATTATTTAGTCCTTTTGTCATTTCCACTATCTCTCCATGCTTTAATGTAGAAGGCCAACATGAAGCCTTGCTGCAACATCTTAATCAGATTTTTCTCATCTATTATGATCTACATTGAAGGAAAATTAGTGCAGCTAACAGTTTGTTGCAAAACTGGACATCAGGACCCTGACTTGGAGTGTACAGTAAAAAGCCTTTTATTTTCAGAACACACCCAAATTCTTGTATTTAAAGATGTAAACCCTTCTTTGCCTAGGGAAAACTAATTTGTGATCTCCCAGCGACACAGTTCTGTGATCTGTGTCTAAAACCCCTTCACTTGTATCCATAAGATGGGAAATCTGTGTTACTCATGCTAAAAATACTGTCTGTAATGAAACATGATTCAGATAACCTCAGAGCTCTAAAATGAAATGTACAAAAAATAATAATAATAGTAATAAAAAAAACCAAACAACTAAATTGTTAGAATGTGTGAGTAACTGTCATTGTAGTCTACACAAATGAATCTACTCTTCGAGGAAGTAAGTCCTGACTTACAGGTAGTAAATGCCTTGTCACAGACTATAATATCTGGAAGATATTGAGAAGAATCACGTTCTGTTTACAGTCAATCAAATTAATAATTAGGTCCATTCTCCTTATCTATTTCCAATTTACAATCAACCTAAGGGACGCTCTCAGAGTCGCATGCCCGAGGCATCACAGATCCTTCAGGGTTTAATTAGGACTCCCAGTGCTGCAGTGTGCTCTCTTAGGCCTGTCAATTACCCTTCTCACAGGGGTTAAAATTATTCTTCATGTGAATTATCAGATTTGGTCATTTAATTGATTCCCAATTCATCTTGTAATTAATTTACACTCCCCTTTCCACACATGGAAATACTGTTATGGGATGACAGCTAGATTCAGTGAGATTCCTGGCAATACTTGAAGCCTGTATCAGACTAATTGTTAGCAATTTCCATAAATTTTTGTAATTAAGTTCAGTAACTTTCAGCCAATGTTTTTGTAGAAGTCTTTGTTGGAACCTGCTCCTTAAGCATACATTTCTTTCTATTGACAATATTAAATTTCTTAATGACTGAATGAAAAATAAATAATGACAATAATTACATTTATTTTGACAACATTATATGCATTCAGTATTTTTATTGCCAAATGTCTCAAGCTTAAATTGTTTTTGCAGTGTAGCATATTGCTTAATTCAAGCATATTGCTTGTAGTTGTCATCAGCATCTTTTAGAAGATATTAACCAATAGGTGCAGCACTCCTTGGTATCTTTCTACATTAATGGTTTAGAAACTTGCAGTTGTTATATTTGCTAACGTATATTGCTTCCTTCCAGAGAAGGAATCTATTGACCCTCAGTACATATTAAAGTCCTAGTTTGGTGATGCTGTATAAAAAGCAATCAATCAAAAAATTAATTCTGGGAGAGAATACATTTTAAAACAACTTAATGGTTAACAGTAATTGTGGCAATACATTTTGTTAACATTTTAGAAGTGTCATCTAATTTCACTGCTGCTGTTTCATACATCGAACTGCACCTTATGATCAGTCTCCTTGCAATGAGCAGCCTCTTATCTCTAGAAACCTCTTCAGTGCAAGTTCTTAGACTATGTAATCGGGGAAGTCCTGTGTTGTAGGAGGGATGGCTCTGTGAAAGAGTTAAACTGTGGGCCATGTGTCTAGTTTCTCGTTGATTACATGTCCATGAGGTTAGAACATTCAACTCATTTTTAATTTTCCTAATCTTACAGCATGTCACAGCATGTGCATGTTGTTGTGGTTTTATTCCTCGTATTAGATGGAAAAGTTCTTTTTAGTACTGTTGTTTGGGGGGAAAGAAATACTTGATATAAATTCACAGGAATTAAAATAATAGAATTGATAGAATAGAATTGAAAGAATTAAATCTATTGCATGGAGATTTTGTAACAAAACTAACAAAAGGGCAAGGCATTGCTCAACTTTAGCACATAGTTTGATGTTACCACATTTTTGTTTGCTGAGAGGAAACGTGTGTTAGTCGAGGTCTGGTTGTTTTGTGAAGCAGTATGAGGCACAAGCATTTCTTCTGTTTAAATCACTTTTCCACATTTCTGAGACACGTGCTACAATACAAAGGAACGTTTAACTTATCTTCACGCTGAAAGAGTAGAAATTGTTGTGACCTCTTTGGTTGACTGATTGTGTTATGATTTGGCTCACTGATCTCTTTCCTAAACAAGACTTATAAAACTGTGTGCTTTGTCCAAGGCAATGCAGGAAAGTTAGCAGGAAGCAAGTCCAGATGATCTCTTTTAGAAAAATTGAAATGGATTAAGATTGTCTTAATCTGATTATGGAACCGCACTCCAATCTTCACTTCCCTCTCTTGCTCTGTTCACCAGGTGGCTGTAATATCTTGGCTGATTTGGGATCCTGGATATATTTTCGTGCACTGCTTTGAAATGATCTTAGCATGAAGTGTCTAGCCAGTTTGACTAGAATACACCTGTAATCAGAATTTCCAGGATATTTTCTTATTTCCAGTTCTTAAATAATACAACCTGTTACGTCATGATATCCACAATAGTAATTAGAGTGATCATTATGAATTAATTCTTTGTACTTGTTGACTTAAGCATTCTGGTTAGTTTCTTTTTTCTTGTATTTTGCTTTGTTTTCTTTATTATCTTTGAACAAGGTCACAGTTATTTTATGATAAACCCTAACAGCAGTCTTACCTAAACATCTGCAGTGTGTAAATGCAAACCACCCCTGACTACCTACCTCCCATTTTACTCAGTGATGACTCTCTGTTTTTTGTCATAGTGGCCAATGAAGAACTCTAAGGAAAAACCACCAGATTCCGCATTTTGAAAAACACTGCTTAGGGTTTACACAAAAAATACTGTCTCTACTTATGTTGCTCGTCAATAAAAATTTATCCTCTGCCTACTAGTTCCCTCCTGCTCCAGGAAAGATTCTCTGGGAAAAGTGTAATTGCTTTATTGATTGACTAGTACATGATTTTAAATAGTGGTAGGAGTCATTGACTTTTAAAGTGGAGCTACCAAAGTTACTCTTGAAGTTGATTAGTTTGGTAAGCATAGCATAAAGATGTTTTCAGCACAACTATAGGAGTTCAGAGTTCACACAGCAAGATCATGCAGTTGTCCTAGCTGTGCAATGATGATAATTGTGATCATTATTTGCTGTATTTTAGAAAGTACTAGAGTACAATGTTAGACAATCTTACACACAGTAGGTCAGAAATGTAGGGACGGGGCTATATCTATGAAGTTTCTACTCTGTATTTGTTAAAAAATAGAACAAAAAGTAAGCATCTCCTTAATTTATCTGCTTTCATTCCACCTGCATATATATGTGGAAAACGGTGCATGTGGTGAAATTTGACCCTTTAGTGACAGAGCCTGTGCTGTATATGCTTTTAATACATCTGCAAAAGGAAATGTATTCTCATTTTACAGTTAGCCTTGTATAGGAAGGACAGAAAAGAAAAACACTAATTTTTTTTTTTTCAGTAAGGGGTGAAATTTAGAATTTATAACCTTATGCAAGATTGCCAGGGCCTGAGGCAAAAGAACCAGAGCATGTATCTACTTTACAGCTGCAAAAATAATTACATGATGACTATCTGTGGAGTAATCTCAAATGGATTACATTTTGTTAGCATTTCATTATGTAATGTTGGAGCCAAAGTATTTCATAGTAAAAATAAAATACTTGTTTTGATGTATCTATATCCTGCATCTTTGATGTCCTCTTAAGGCATTCTGTTATGCATTAGTTAATTTGTGAAAGTTCTTCATTTACAGGCAAGATGCTATGCTTGTAAAACTGATCTGAGACTAAGGATTGTACAAATTACTGCAGTAATTTGTTTTTAGTATGCAAGTACTGGACTTCTTTGTTGCTTCAAAGGTGCTAAAAGCCATTTGAGGTGCTATCTGATAGGCCTTCCTCTTAGATTTTCAAGGACTTCCAGACTTGAAAAGCCCTTATTGTTTATGAAGATCACTTCACTTGATTTTTTTGTTGTTGTTTTGTCTTAGATCTTAAGGGCACTTCTTTTATATATATACGTGTGTGTGTGTGTGTGTGTGTGTGTGTGTGTGTGTGTGTGTGTGTGTGTGTATATATATAAACTAGCTTTATCCAAGCAATACAGTCTTCAGCAGTAATAACAGACTTCTTATGCATGGTCACATAACCTCTTTTACTGTATTGCGATAGAACTGTAGGAAATACACTCTTCTGCACTTCCATGAGCTGTTAGCAGTGGGAGCTCAAGCAGGGATGTGGAGGAATAGTAGGTTGGTGCCACTTCTGTTTCTTTTTCTTTTATTTTCTTCAGCATAGATAATTGAAAAAAAAATAATATGACTACTACTACTAATATGACTAGTGGCTCCAAGTCAGATCAGATCTCTGTTAAAGTAAACAGAAAAAAATGCTTTGACTTCAGCAGAAGCAGTGTCAGCCTAGCTATTTAGGCTACATGATTTACTGTGTCTGGGTGCTTTGAGGGCTACTTGGAAACACAAGAAATTGCATCTGGTTATTAATGCCGTATTTAGTACAAATGGAATAAACACATATAAGGTTTTAAGTGCATGTGAGTATTATTTTAATGCTGCCATAACCAAAATAGTTTCATGTGTCCAATTTTGATGCATCAGTGTTTGAGAGAATGTAGTAAGGAAGCTGTAAGAGAATGCAGTTTAAATTTAATAAAGTTTTGTTGAAAGCAGGATGGAAGTTAAAGGGTTGATCTTTTGACATACCTTTTTGAATAACTAAAAATGGCATCATTCCCCTTTCTGAAAACATATTATGGATCTGATCTGGGTTAATTTTATAGCTGAAAAAGTTTTTTAATTTTCCCTAATCCACATTTTTAATTTTCCCCAGGCAACATTTTTAATTTTCCGTAACCCATAGAAGGAAAATATCCATGTCTTTTGATTTTAGAGCAAGAAATACCTTGTTCTTAAATGGACCGTGCTTTCACAGGTTTTTGTACAACAAGCAGTAGGTGTACCTTTTTTAATTTTAATTAAACTTTCTAGACTAGGTCTAGAAGTTTTAGCTAAACTAGACTAGGTCTAGAAAGGGAACGTGTTCATCCATATAGCATTGCAGAAAGTGTGAGAAAGGTATATCCCTCTTTCCCGAAGTAGATGACCATTTTAAAGATCTTAACAGCATGAAAGAGCTGACATCGAGGAATGGTTTGGTGGTAGTTCTGTACCTGCCAATTTGTAAGCGCACCCACATTCCTTAATGTCGAACAATAAATCACACCTCGCTTTGAAACAGCATTAACAACCAAACTATTATTCAGTAGTGAATGTCCATACATCTATGGTCAGTGGCTTGAGGGATATATTTTTTTCAGCAGATTCTTGGCACTTTTTACTGTTGACACAAGATTGTTGCAGGTAGGAAGAGTGGCAATTTTGTCAGAATCTTAAGAGTCCTTTGGGTGTAATGTACTTTCCCATTACTGTATCCTTTGTTCAGTGTGGATGGAGTAACAGCTGTGGAGAGGTCTAGAATGTTATATTTGTTATAATTTGAGCTATTTATTTTTATATTAAACCTAATGCCACTTACTTGGCAAGACTTAGCAATGCCATTATTCTGTTAAACTGTGTTCCTGTGCAGTAGTCTGCTGAGCACAGTATGATGTCTCTCATTTCCTAAAAAGAAAAATAATCATGCAGCTATTGATAAAATTTGTAGTGGATGATTCTAGGGAACTAGAATTTCTTAGGCCTAGACTTGGCCAAATGATGTGAAAGAACAACTTGTAATGAAGCCACAAATATTACTGCGTTTCTGTGAAAGTGTAGTAACGTTGACTTCTTCTAAATTAATTATATGCTCAGCCCAAGGGATGGCTCCCAGAGATGAGGAAAGATTTTTAATTTTTTTTTGTTTGTAAAAGACACAAGCCAAATTACAAGGATAAGGTTGCACAAATGTTTGGTGTCTTATAATGTCATCAAAGAACTGGGATGTTTACTAGGTTCTTCATTTTTTTGCCATAAATTCAGGGATAGCTGCGATTCATATGGCTAGTGGCCAAACTTTAACCATAAACCTTTGAGTTAGCGGCAGGCTGGCCTTGTATCTCAGTAAAAGGGGGTCAGAAAGCAAACCCTGCTGTGCTTCTCCCTATTTTACCTGAGCAGAAGACATGGTGTCTTCTTCAGCTGTGATGGAAGTCCTGTGTTCACGTGCTAGGCAGATGCTATGCCCACTGCTGCTAATGAGGCAGCTCTTACATGCAGACAGTCCGATGTTTGTGTCAACCTTTCATCTCTGTGTTAGTCACCTAGCATGTGTGTTGGAAGTTGAACATGAGTTGTACATGGATATTACTGTATGGAAGTACCAGAGACCATCCAGATACCAGATGATATTCATTAATTAAATTGTTCATTAATATAAAGTAAAATGACAACAGGAACCATTAAAGGCCAAAAAACCCCGCTTTGCTATGCTATTGGTATATTATTGGGTAATTTTTTTACTTTATTTTCTTCATTCTTTCAGTTCTACGTGATGACTTCAGACAAAATCCATCAGATGTAATGGTAGCCGTGGGTGAACCAGCAGTGATGGAATGTCAGCCCCCAAGAGGCCATCCAGAACCCACTATATCATGGAAAAAAGATGGGACACCTCTAGATGACAAAGATGAGAGAATTACAGTAAGTATAAAAAAAAATTTAAACAACACTAAAATCAACTATCTAAAATCACCAGACTCTTGAGCGTGAGGGCATCCAGCTAGGCTGTACTTTCTAGGATCTGTTTTTTCCTTGCCTTGGAGGAAAAGCTAGATTACATTTAGCTCGGGATGCATCCTATAGTCCCTTACTACTTTGTTATAGGGTATGCATTTGTTTGTTAAAGAGGACCATGCAAAACCTAGGTTCTTCTCTTCCTCAGAGGAATTAGAAGCTCGCGGAAATGAAATTCATTATACAAGCTCTGACACAAAAGAAAATGAGACTAACCCTATAGCTCAGGAACCAAGAGTGAGAGGGGAGAGACAAAGAGACAGTCATAAAACAAGTCTAACCTGTCATGATGAGACAAGGGTCAACTCAATCTCTTCACTCAGTCCAAGTGGATGCCACTTCAAATACAGATGTTTACTTACGCTGGGTTGGAAGATGTCAGTGTGTAAGTTAACAACACTTTATTTGTGAAGTAGTTTTTAGCTAGTAACAACATCACTGTGCTTGAGCATTCACCCTGTTTGCCAGTCCTGGCTCCCTGTGATTTCTGCCTCTTCCCAAAGATCAATTTGATGCTCCAAGAAACCCATTTTTTGTCGGTAGAAGATGTGAAACCAAAACTAATGGAGATCCTCAACAGGCATTCAGAAAATTATCTATGGAATTGATTTGAATATTGACAGTATCATAAGCAGCTGTGTGTCAGTAGTTGATTTTCTTAATTTGTTAAATGAGAACAGCTACAGGTATGGTCTTGGGGTTTTTCTGTCAGATTTCGTATTTGTCTTTTTCCTAGTATTTCTTGCCTTTTATCCACTTCCAAATTTCTGCAACCTGTAATGTAAATTTTTTGCAATCTGTAATGTTTGCTTTCTTTGCTGCGTGGCAAAAGGAACTAGGTCTAGGTGAGACCTTTTGTAATTCTCTTGAAAAAAATCTATGCACAGAAGTGGTGTGTTGTATCAGAGAGGTTAAGAAGGTTTTTTGGGGTATAGTTTCTTTAGAGAGATGATGGCTTATTTTACCCTCTCAAATTAACCTGTTTTCTTGTTAGAGGTGTTATACTCATTTATCTTGCTGAATGCAGTGCATAATCATTCAGTAGTATAGGTAAAGTGGCTTCTCAAATGAGAAAACTATTCTGTTAATTTTTGACTTGTGAAACAATAAGCTATTGAGCCTAAATGGCTTGAAGAAATGGCAATGGAAAATGGGGTTCGAAAATCATTTATGTGCTGCCAATATGGTGATACAAAACATCTTTCTATATAGAGAGAAACTGTATTTGAAAGCACATACCATATAGGATCCTGTTGGTACTGGGAGGGTTACTAGCATACAACAAGATCAGAGGCACCTGTAATCTATGTGTCAATCATATGATGAAATGAAGGAAATTTTTAATGGTAGAACACTTAAACCCACCAACCTAAGTAAACCTGAGTAAAATTACCATTTTTGTTTGAGGCTTAAATTGCCTGTTGTTCCATTTGTTTTTTTACAAACAAGACAAAGCTCAGGTATTTTGTACTTCTGGCATATGCATACATTTAAATTGTTAAGTACCTTAGAACCTATACTGATTGCTGGCTATTAACTCAGTTCCTCCAATCACTCTTGCTAAGAACTTGCAATTTCCTTTTCAAATCTCCTTCCCACTGTGACAAGTCAATTGACCTGAGATAAAGAGAAGATTCCAGTGCTACTTTTTTCTTTTTTCTTTTTTTTTTTCTCCAGGAAATGTTTTCTAATCTTGCATTTTATATTGCTATAGTTGATTCTCTTGAAGGATTCTCAGGTGCTGCCCATTAAGTACATTTATTTTGCTATACATGCAAACAGCTGCTGGAACAAAGACACATTCAGAACAAAAACAGCTCTCACTGACTGGCAGTGCCACCTGTATTTATTAAAACTGTGCTTACGATGGAATAAAGACCCACACTTTGGTTTTCTGTTCTGGAGATTGTATCAAATACGCACCTACGTAGTATTCTTTCACCATGACATCTGTTGGAGTTATCTTGCATTATGAGTTTTTGCTTTGAAAAACAAACAAACGAAAATGAGTTTTGATGTAGGTGTAGATATACACTTGTTTCAAGTGGCCAAATGAGTGTTTGTTTTCAAAGGTGTAAATTAGCAGCTCTGTGATAGCTAGCTCAACTGCATTCATATCCGTCGTATTTGCCTGGCATTGTCTTAAGCAGCACTATTAATATCATAGCTGCTTTCTTACACAGGCAAGAGACTGAAGATACATTGTAATGTACATTTGCATCAACTTACAGCTGCAGAAGGATCTTGCCAAGTGGATAAATATGCATTCAGATGTACATCTTAACAGCTTTGCAGTAACCATCTGTATTAGCTTACTGGTGGCTTAGAGGTGATGAGAGGTTGGGACCTGGAGTGGTGAGCAGGCTAAAGACAGATGGGCAAAAAATAGTTATTTTGAAACCTGACATAATTATTATATTTCAGTTAACTTATGTCCTTTAGGTCATTTTCACTACCATTTAGCAGCAGGAACATAAAGAATTAAACTGCTGGACTAAGGATGAAGTGTTATGTTTTAAGTGACAGACTTTCTTCACATGAAATCCACCTTTAAAAAAAAAAGCAACTACAACCTTTTTTATCTACTATTAAGTGCCAGGATTTAAAAAGAATACCTAAATTTATTTGATAGCAAAATTATCGTTGACTCAGTGAGACTAAATTTTAGGTAATATAGTTTACAGGTGTTAACCTTCCTCTTTTTAAGCCATGAAATTACCAGATCAGGAAATGTCAAACTGTATGTGTTGATGCTCATGTATATGCTGATGTATATGTAATACCAGTGGGCATGAAAATACTTTAGTGACTGACCTTCTAAAGCATTTCTAGTTGTTTTCATTCTTAAAGGCTTGTTGATCTGTGGCTCATTGCCATTTTAAGAGTTCTGTAACTGTGAAAGGCTGTTTAAAGTGTTTAATAGTAATGCTTTCCATTCTCAACAGAGATTTAAAATAAACCTTGAGATTGTATTTTTTTGATGCTTATCACCTTTTTGATTCATATCTATACTTTCTTCAAAAAGATGACATGGCCATTTATGGCTTATTTTTAATAAATGGAAACATTTTCTTTATCTGCAATGGCACTGTTGATCTTTGAGTCAGCAAAACTGGGCTTTACAAACTGACTATTAACGGTGCCAAAGAAACAGAAGTGGTGGCTTGGTTCCTGAATGATTGAAGCGAGATGTGAATAAATAGAAGTTAAAGAAGATCCAATTCAATACGCAACTTCCTCTGGATTTCAATAGAAAGAAAATATTATTTTGCCCTGGTAGAGTTAAGGAAATTGATATGTTTATGTAGGTGACATAATAAAATTCAAAAGTTTTCTTTGCATATTTTTGGTCTGTTTGTAGGGCAAATAAATATACTTTGAAGAGAAATAAATTTGTATGTCTTTCAGGTTATAAAGAGTAGTGAATGGAACAACTAAGGAATGAAAGCAAGGGTATGGGCACAGCTATTTGTGATACAGGTTATAGAAACAGACATTTTCTCTGAGCACAGCTCTTCTAGTACTGCTCAGTTTTAGCACAAGTCAGACGTGGTTTAGGCTCTTCAGTATATACATATCCGCTGGGTACATCTGGTGAAGAATCATCATCAAAATATTTTTTCTCTCTGCTCTTGAATTATGTTGTCTATAAACAGTTTTCTCAGTGCACTGGAGCTAAACATGGTTTTTCTCATGTGTATTCTTTACACCATGTCTGAAAGCATATGCTTCATGTGGCTAACACCTCTATTTCAAATGAAGTGGGAATGGTAGTCTTGCATGTGAAACAAACATTTATCTTTAACTTAATTTGTTGAATTGTAAAACAATTATCATGAGGCCAGAGCAGAACTAGTGTGATTCTGTGCTCATCTAGTTAATTTTTCTCCTGGAATGATTGCGGAATCAAGAATCCCTACTAGACTACGTATAGCTGAAAAGGAGTGTTTCAGTGCAGTCCAGTGAATAGCTCTAAATTCTCACTGCAAACAATGTACTTTTCCAGTTTCTCAAATGTTCCATCTGCACTAGGGAGAGGTTGTGCAACTCCCCACTTGGAATTGAGACACTGTGGAGGAACAAGATGCAAGGCTTTGTCTATGATTATGAAAGAAAGGAGCTCAGCAGGTGGGGAAGTTCCTCATTCTCTTTCCAGCCCTTAGTGCTGTCTACGCATTTGGAATTGCTGTTTTACCAGGTGAAGTTCACAGACCCGCAGATTGCTTGGAGCAAGGATCTGGGCCAGGACTCTGGGCTTCTAGGTGTCCTCACCAGGAGCAGACCTACTCCCAGCCCCATCAGTCTAGCCATCTCCTTTGCATGGCAGCCCAGTTTCATTAGCCATGCAGCCGTGCGTTTCAGGCACTTACCTCAGCACCAAGAGCTATGAATTTGCATTCCCTCTAGCTGAGGAGGAAGCAGTCAATCTCCTAGTTTCTGCTGACTGCTCTAATCATTCGGCTTGGTCTTTCTAAATGTGTTTTGTCTAGATGCAGTTGGCAGAAACATCAGTGGCTGCAAATACCATTAGCAATGAGTTGCTTGGGCACCCACAGCAACTGCAGTGAATGTTGGTTGGTTTTAAGAGTGTGAATACCTCCAGCATGCCCCCATTCGCTTTTCAGCCATTTTCCTGTTGTACCTCAAAACCTCCCACTACTTTCCGTAGGGTGTCCCCACTGTCATCCTAGCATACACCACTGCAATGAAATTTTCACCTCATTTCCCATTCATTTCCTCCTGCTCACAACCTGCCCTTGCATCCACCCAGCATTTTCCTCCCACCTGTCTAGCCCCACTTTATCATCTGATTACTGCTAACTGCTTGCATGGCAGTATCAATTTGAAAGCTCAGATAAGCAAAACCTTCTGCTGCATGCTATAATGGAATGGCAGTCTTCGTTTTGCTTTGCTGCTAATGTAAATGGCTGGTGTGCTGTGATTTGTAATAATTGCAGTGTTGTCTGTCTGTGTTAGGTTTGTTCAAATCCTCCCTTAAGGATCTGTGTTGCTGCTCCATCTTCTTTGTGAATTCCAAATGCAATTGCCTGCGTATAAGATGCTGACATCAGTAATCTAACCAGGATGATGGGGCCTTTGGGCATATCTTTAGGCAAAAACTGGCAATAATTACAGACTCTCAAGAGCGCAAAGTATTCAAAGAGGATTTTGTGGATCTCCTGTCTAGATAGGGCAACCTCCCTCTGCGTTTGGATCTCTCTCTCAATTCGTCTCATATTTTAAGGAAATGGCTGCATAATTAACTAAGCCTCAATAAAATCAGGATGCAGTCAGAATGCCTTTAATTATCAATATTTTCCCAGTGGAGAGTGGATACGTACCTTGCATAAGCTCTGGAGAAAGCTGATGTTTATAGGTCAGGATTTTACAGCTGCTTCTTTTCCTGCCCCATGACCAGTAGTAGCCCATGTTTCAGAAGGCTTCCTAGTTGTTTGTATGAAGTCGTGGTGTAGGTGGTAGAAGATAAAAGCTATTCATACTGAACATGAAATTTTAAGAGGTAAAATCTTTTACATATACATGAAAAAGGATGCTGGTACCTAAAAAAGTAATCCTTTGTAATTGAATACAAAAGCAAAGCCTTTTCATTGAAACTTTGGTGCAGCACTGTGATTGCAATTTCCCCCTCTTTCATATTAACTCTTAGCTATCATTTATCTTGAATCATCCTTATTTGATTTTTTAAAGAAAAAACTTGAGAAGCCATTTATCTTTCCTTGTTCAAGTTTCCTAGCTTTTAAGATCAAAGTTATAGGATGAATAATGTATACAGATTTTCATTCCTTTTTCGTGCAGCCGTCTCCTGACATCAACACTTTTGAATGACTTACACTCTTATTTTAGATAAGTTGTAACTTGAATTCTTGATTTCTGTTTTCTGGCCCTTAGTACATCAGAAATATGAAGGAGTTATTGTCTTACACAATGCTATTTTTACACAGTGATTAAAATGTTTTCTACAAAATGTGAAAACAAAGCCTCTGATCTTCTGTTGTGACAAGAAAACCTCCTTAAAGGTGCTATCCTCAGGAAGACTATTCATTCATCTCAATTTTTTTGTTAATGAATTGTCAAAGAGAACTTGGTTCATTCTTTGTGGTGGAGACCATTCACAGCCTCGTTGTTTGGCAAGTTTAAAACTAGGTAGGTGATCCCAGTGTGATCTTGGTCATAACAAGAAGGGAAAAAGAAGTTGATGAAATTACTATGTCTGTCAGTTAGAACTGAAAAGAGAAAGGGTCGTTTGTATTGGAGGGAACACTGGAAAAAGCAGGAATTAATTCCCTATTTAGGAAAGGGATCTTTCCTTCCAAAGTTAAATTGCAGTGGTAAAAATTGCAGAGGGATGGTGAATCAAGGAAAAGGAAACAAAAGCTGATTGAATTTGTTGCTGTGTAGGAGTAACAATCTTAACCCTTTTAAATCAACTATGCTCTTGACAGAAACTATACTGTTGTGGTGCCACTCCAAATTGTTTCAAGATGCTTATAGTTATTTCTTTCTGCTTATTTCTTTCTTTTCCCTTTATCTTTTTTTTTTCCCCTATTTGTTCCAGCTTCCTCTCTTTTCTTCATTAATTTCTTAATCATTAAACTCCAAACATCTTAATTTCCCCAAATTGCATATTTTAGATGCACAGCAATAGCATATGTGTTTCTTGTGTGTAGAAGATATAATGCTATTGGTAACATAGTCCGTCCAATGAATAGCAGCATGAAATATCGTGGCCTGGGTACACAGCACACAAAACAATGAGGATGAGGAGGAGCAAGTACCTACAGTTAAGGGTTTTATTTCACTTTAGTTGTTTTTCTTTTTGGGGGCAGATTAAAGGGCAGGCAGCAATTTCCTATATGCCCCAGGAGGGTTAGAAATAAAAGTGTGGTTTTTCTTCTGATTCCCAATGTGTACTTGTTGCCCCTCCAGCAATTTCCTTTCTTTTCAGTCCATTTTCTTCATTCCATCTCTTTTTCTCACTTCCTGAGAGGATTTGCTTCCCACCTCTCCTTTTCCTTCATCTGCTGATACATACAACGGTGGCTTCCTTATGGATCAAGCGTAGTTTTTGTTAATGATTTATATTTCTTCTCCTATTAATATTGCTTCATCTGGAAACACATCTAGAGCTACTGTGGCACCCCAAGGGGAAAAAAGTGTAAAAAATTGTGCAAAGTAGTTTGGAACCACCCGGCTGTCCAAAAGGATAGTGAGACTGGCTCTAGATCCTGCTGTTTCTTGCTCTTGTTTTTTCCAAAATGTGACGTTGTTTTTCTGTGTTCACGCTTGAAGCTCTGTTTCAGGGTCCTTGTTGCTCCTGCTTGAGTTTCTCTGCTCACCGGATTCCACAAATAATTCAAAATATTTCTTCAAGATTGTATCCCTTGTTTTCTGCTCTGTCCGTGACAAGTGCTTCTGTTTTCTCATGTATGATTATCAGGGCACCTTTCCCGTCTTCCTCTTCAGTTCTCTCTGTGTGCCTACCTTTTCCCCTGCTATGTCTAAACTACTCGGATTTCCACATCTGCGCAACCATTCTTCCTGTTTTAAGACAGAGTTCTTAGGCTATCTTCTGCCATGCTGCTACTTCTTGTGTCTTTTTTAATTATTATTACAGGCATATCTGAGCTCTTTTCAGTGGTACATTAATCTTTGATTAACATTTGTTGCATTGTTTTGTACATTGTTTGTTGGTTTTTTTTGACTGAGCCTGGAAAAATATTACATTCTCCTACAAAGGAACCTGCTCATCTTGGAAGGCTGTACAAAGCTGACTGGGTTAACAGAAAGAAGAGAAAATATCTGGCATACTTTTATTTTTTTATTCATTTTTATTCATTTTCCTCTTTCTGATATTCATTCCTATTTGGAGAGTTATCATACTCACATCATTTTTTACAGTCAGCTCTTTGAGATGAAACTTTTCATCTCTACCGTATCCACGGGTAGTTTCCAACCCTAACCACAGCTCTTAGTAGTGACAGCTTGTATTTCTACAGGCACTGAAGAAAATGTGAACTGAAAATCCTAACCTATTACAAGAATCTCTCCTCGCAACATTTTGCAGGTTTGCCATTTTAAAGAGAATACCTATGCAGACTTTGTCAGGCAGATGTGAGTTTGTTCCGTTTGCTCTTTGAATTGACCAGAAACCATATGGCAGCAGTTAATGTGGCGCCGTGCCTGAGCTAATAAGCCCTACTGAGAGACAGGCTAGATCACTCCTGCGTGGTATTGTACTAATACGGCCACACAGTTTCTGTTGCACTGAGGGTAAGGGCAGAATAGCTTGTGTTGGCTTGGAGTCTCCATGCACCAAGCTAAAGCAAATGGCCTGAAGATGCCTGTAAGGACATCCCCTTTCTTCTCTGTAGCTCTTACAGTCGACTGTCCCAAATACTTCTTTAGGAGACAAGATGCTTTCTCTGTTAGTGTGATGTTTCCTGCAAGGAAATTGTGAGGAAAAGCCCATTAGGTGAAAGTGTTTGAGTCATGTTCAATGCCAGACTTCATACTGATTGGTTTACAGTTTATTACTAACCCAGAATCTTCTATGCAAGGTTGTTGAACAAAGCGTAGGACAGGCTTATCCAGCATTTTTTCACATGTGAAGTGATGTGTCTTTTCAGTAGACATCTCCAAAGAAAAGTATTGGTCTTTAGAATTAGTGGAAAGGGAAGGAGCATCATGACATGGAACAAAAGGAGGACTCAGGGTTCTGTAGGCTGTCACAGAGACTAGATTTTTCATTTAGGAGCAAACTGACCTGTGTTCCTAAGGGTGTGACTAGATAACCTGCTGTGTGAGGTTATGAGATTTGTAGGCTGTGTGCGCAGTAACAGAAACTACTCGAATTAAAACTCATCATAATTTAGTGTTAGATTAAAAGGCTCTTTATGGTCATTTAATTGCTGTCATTTTAAACAAAGTTATCACTGATCATATTGTCCCTGTAGCTAAGAGTATCTGTTCCTTCTGTTTTCTTCTCACAACTTCCAGAAACTGTTCCTTTGCATCAGTGATGTGCATTGCTTCAACTGTTTTGCTTTCCTGACCCTTAAAAAGTTAGGCATTGGGCATACATAACTAAGGTTTCTCAACATTGTTTGACCCAGCAGTAGTGAAAAGTACTCCTTTAATGTGAACTATGTGGGTGTTTTTTCTGTGCTCAACTTTATTTTACCCTGACTTCTACTTTTAAATATTTAAGTAAAGTGAAGAAGAATTAAGTCCTTTTGCAGATACTCTGCAGACTTAAGGAATTTGACAAGTCCTCACTGAGTCAAAATTCTCTGTCGATTTCTTTTGTCCCTATTCATGAGCTGATGACCTAGATGGCAAAAGGAAATAAATGCCTGCAGGAAACAGAGTATGTGTTAGATATCTCAGTTTTGAGACTTCCACTGACCTAGACATTAGAGTATCAGGATTTTATTGTTAAGAGTGGCTTATCGAGAGTTTTGAACCTCTAGGACCTTCTGAAATTATACAAATGGAGTCTGGGAAGCTTCTCCTTAAAAAATAATAAAAAACAGGTGGTTATTATCTCAGCCTAAGTTATTTGAGCTGTCCAGAGCGTGTAGGACTTTATGATTTGAATGGTTAGGAGCAAAGGTGATTTATTATGTTGAGAAAGTAAATTCTTTGTTTTGTTTGGCTGACAGTCTACTTGTTGGGTTTTTTGGGGATGGATAAGGGAGATGAAGAAAGGATGTGGGAGGAAAAATTATTTCTTCATTCATTTTATTCTTTTAATGAAAAAGAAACATTTTTGTTTGGTTAGTTTTTTTAAGCAGTCAGGAAAGAAGTCTTTGCTTACATTACAGACAATAAAGATGAAGCTTTGGTTTAGAAAGTTAATTATTCTCCTCCCTTCCCTTCATCAGCTGTATAGAAATCCTACGTGTGGAGTGTGGATATCCTCCTCCAAGTTAAAAATCCCAGCAGCCCTCTCCACCTCTCCATTTGGGAGGGGGGGGCAGGGGTGGGAGGAAAGTACATTTTTGTTCTTGAAAGTCTCTAGTGGACCTTATAAATTTGATTGTTCTTGGCATTTTTTATATTCCTAGTCACTTGCACACCGCAGCAGCCACATGTTGTCACTTAAAATCTAAATATCAGATAACTGCTAACTGAGACTTTATTGTGTATTATGCTTATTTTTGGAATTAGTTTTGTAAAGTAAAAATGACACTAACTCTAAAAACATGTTTAATAAAACCGCAACAATCTATGTGCTGAGTTTGCACATATTATGTTCTCATAATCAAAAGAAAAATGTAGAATAAAAATAGTAGAGGACAACAGTGCCCATTTTTGAAGCCTTGAACAGATGTAAGTGATTAGAGCTTCTTGTTTGGTTTGCTTTGATTTTTTGGTCTGCTTTTTGAAAGTTCTGTCAACTTCGTTTTTGCTTATTTCGCTTTGTTTGGATAGTTTTGCCTTACTGAGTTTCCTGTGATGCTTCTGGTTATATGAAAAGTCTAATCCAAATCACAGCACTTCAAAAATAATAATTTTTCAGTTCTTGGATTTCCTCAACCCAACAGAGTACTTCTCTCTCTCCAGGTAATAATATACTCACAATTATTGGCTGCCAAGTTCAGATATTCACCACGTGCAGTAGTGTTGGACTAACATAAACGTTGCAGGGTGTTATTCTAGACTGTGTAATATTGTGTGGGTCCAAGTCTGTCTTCTTGCAGTTGCCCTCCCTAAAAGGGAAAGAAAAGAATTTACTTTCTTTTCTTCTCTAGCTGGGGGACAATTTTTGCTAATACTCATGCTGCATTGAACAATTAATTGATTTTTTTTTTCCTCCTGAAAGATTGTACTCTATCAAGAATCTATTTGGCACATGGTCACATAAATATTGTTCTTTTATTTAATGTGGAAGTGTGGGTGGTTAGTTCTACTTGGATCTGATTATACTCATTTCCTTCTACCTCAATAGCTCTGTTGTTGCCTCTCTCTCTGCTGGTATTGTCACTTGTCAACTTACCTCTATTAGGCCTCCAGTTTCTGGCTGCATGAGGGAGAACAAATTACACAGAGATAAGAGGCAGGTGAAATGAGTAAATTCTTCCCCCTAAATGCTTAAGAGAGAAAAAAACCCCATAAAACTTCATTTCAAAATAATACTGTTTTTAAAAAAAAAGGAAAACTTGAGAAAGTGGAAACGTTTTCCTGGTGTATATCCTGAAATGTTTTTAGTGCTACATGAGAAGTATTTAATTTTGAAACCAGCCCTAGAGATGTAAGCTTGAATAACTTTGCCTTTCTTCAGACAATGTGAAGTTTGGTTCTTTGAACAAAATGGTGATGATGCAATATCTCTTAATTGTAAGTTTGTGTATTTTGCATTATTACTTTTCCGAGTGGCTATATCATTCAGAATGCTGAGTTGTTGAAAGTGAAAGATGATGATGTGATGGCTTGGAATTCCCTCCATCGTGGCGCGCATTTCAGACTCTGCAGATCTTCCCATTCATCAGCATTCATCTGCCTCTTAGGACTACTTTGAACTGTAGTGTTCAGGTAGAGCATTTCTCTTGGAATAAGACCTGACACAAATCAATTAAGGAAAAAAATTGCGTATTCAGGGTAAAATGTTACCATAAGAAGCTGCAGGTAGCTGATTGAAGCTCTTTTATGGTTTGTGGTAGGTATTCCTCAGTCCAGGAATTAATGGTTCTGCTCTGTGGCAGGCCTGTACACTGAACAGAATTAAAGATAAGCTGTTTTTACCATGAGACTACAGTCATTGCAACATGTTTTTAAAAGTGAGCTGCAAAACATATATTGCAGAGAAAATTACTGTACAGTAAGGAAAGATTGCCTCAAGGTAAGGAGTCTGCAAACTAAACAAAGCAGATTGCAGGGCTGCTGCGATTTTTTTGTGTCATTTGAGCAAGCCTTGAAATTGTTCAGTATTTCGTGTTCAGTGTTTCATGACTTGTGAAACGGAATTTGTTCATACCTGTAAAGCAGCCTGACACTATTGCAACAAAGCTGTGTTCTGTCAGTTTGTCAAAGTGCAAAGTGCTATTGCATCCTAAAACGTCTGTAAGCTTTTTTTCTGTAGAGAAAACAGAAGCGTAATATTCTCGCTTACATACTCTGTTCTAGGTGTTTTTGACTGTATAATACTTGCAGAATCCAGCCGAGGTGCAAATATTTGAGATTTCCTGTTACTTTGAAGAAAACATCTCATTGACATTAAAATTACATGCTGAAGTGTCATAGCGGTTTTGAAATGATTGCTCCTTGTGCTCAAGGATGTAAAATTTTATTAATAAACTAGGAATGTTTTTATAGTAGGTACTTTTAATGATTACAACTCCCACAAAATTTGCATTCACAAAGACTAAGACAAGTATGTTTCATGAAAATACACTGCACATAACCTGAACTCTGCATGAAATTCTGGCATTGCTAAAGTCAGAGTATTAACATTGTCTTCGTTGAGAGTAGTATTTCACCCTTTGCCAGAAGGTATGTAGTATAGCTCATAGTGAGGGAGAAGGCACTTTTTGAAGTGCTAAATGAATTGACATTCTTCATTTTTTTATTACTGTTGCTGCTTTGCTCTTTATTGTTATTCACTTGTTTGTCGGTAAGTTACTCTTCTTTTGCCAGCTGGAGTTTTATGGACATGCTCCATTTTCTTTCTCATTTTCGTTCTCATTAGACTTTCTGCTAAGAAAATTTCCTTGTTATATGTTTAGCTGATATCACTTGTGTTTGTTATTCTTAAATATTAGAAAAATTACCCAACTGGAGATAACAGCTCCAGTTACTAAAGGTAATTCTGCTTTTATCATTCAAACTCAAATTGGACCACCAATATAAGAGGCAATCTATTGTATCTATTATTCATATAACTAACAAATATAAATGGTTGTAACAGTATTTTCAGTGAGAGAAGAAATCATAGTTTTAGCAGTCTGGACATGTGAAAAGTAGGACGTGGGAGAATAACTTTTAAAATTTGCAAAATTAAAAGTAGCTGGAGTACCAGAGCAAGTAAACTTGCAAGCCTGCTTTGCTAATTATTTCTGATTTGAAAAGAGAAGGTAACCTTTAAATATGATTTAAGCAGGTGGAGAACTGTGTTCTCTATGTATTAACCATCTTAACAAAGGCCATTTCTTCTGCTGCTATGAATATAAAGTTCAAGAAAAAGGCAGTTCTTCACCTTTGTAACATATACATTCCTTAAACTGCAGTGTCAGTTTTACTGTGCTGCCCTGTCAATGAGTCTCAAATTCACCTTGAAGGTTCACCCCTAGGGATGCTAGCTGAACCTTTGACCCTTCTATTCTGACTGTCACCAAGGTTAACACATCATTACAGCTTGTGATGTTTGGGATACCTGTTCACTTGGAGCCTCTATCGATTTACACTCTTTCAGATAACTGAAACAGAATCCTCAATCTGTCACTACTGTTTCATAACAGTACGTTTTGATGATTTTGAGAATTAACTATGTTTCTTCCTAGTTTTGCATAAAAATAGCTATAAAATTTTGAAACTTACAGCTTTATCCTTGTTTTTTTTTCTTAAATTATTAAAATAACAACTAAATGTTTATAAGCAATAATGAAAAAGTCAGGAAGCATTTTCTTTTTGAATTTGAAAATGAGCATATTCGTACCTGGACTGTTACTCTACAGTACTACATAACAACACTGTGCAAAAGAGTATGTGTTGACAAAAGGACTTCATTAAGTATTGACTTTTTGGATGAGTTCTAGCTACCAACAGGTTAAGGAAACTCTGTGTATTTGAAATTATCCTGCCAAGTTACCACATTTGATAATTAGCCTGTTATAATTAAACAGGGGTTTGATTTGCTAACCTGGAAAATAATATTTGCAAATACTGTCCTTGTCTGTGTGACTGATATCTAGGCAAGGGAACTCTTTTATGTTGACACAATTTTTCCAAATGTTGATTGAAATTCATTATTTTATTACATTGGAGTCTTTAAATGGGCTCTTAGCAAATTTCATATTTGTTTTCAAGACTATACTCTGATGAAACACATTGGTCATTTGATTGCCCAGATCCACTTCTCTGTACTGTTAATGGCATTCAGTTTTGTGTTCATGACATAAGAAAAGGAATAGGTACTAAAATAGGTTTTGTTCTCTCTCCTACATTGATTATTATGTCTTCCACATATTCTTATAGGAGAATTAATGCCAGCTAATGTTGAAAATTTTCATAAGGTAAAGGTGCTGTATTTATTCAGGTAGAGTAGAGAATGTCAGTGCACTTTTTTTTCTTTTAATCTCAGGCAGCATATGGTCTGCAAATCTTATCTTTGTATTCTTTCATCCTTACTTTAAAACAGGTCTACAAGCATTACATTTAGATATGTGTCTGCAGCATTCAGACTCTATACAAAGTTACTCTATGTCCTCTATACATTCGGTTGAGATATTAACAGGGCAGTGCTGTATCCTTTTCTGTGTTCTCTATAAACTTTCTGAATACGATCATTCAGGCATCAAGCTTTAAATCATTTATTCCTTTCTGTTAGAATTAAGACATTTTCCTTCTTAGACTTGTCTGAAAGCTTGTAATATTCGGTGTAACAGATGCATTAATTACAGGTAGGTATTATCCCTTGGTTTTTTCCTTCGGAAGCTTTTGAATAGTAGTTGACAATGCCACAAAAGAGCTTTTTGAGAAGTTTATTTAACTGCAGAAAAAGAAACAACACATCAAACCACTCTAATACCTACGTGCCTGGCTGATTAATTTAAGATCTAAAATTTCTTTTTGGCAGAACCCCATATGTATGCCTTCTTCCAAGTCCCCACTTAATGAGCTCCTGGTTTCCCACTCCTCAAGGAAGTGTGCATCACGTTAAATCCCTCTTCCTGCATTGGTTTTCACCTCTTGTGTATCAGGAACTGAGTTGCTGCTTTGGGCTAGAAGTATGTCAGGCTCAGCGAGGGCCCAGTCCTTGTTCTCCACTTCAAGGTGAATTTGTCTGATACATTTGTTCAGAAGTTACTATTAGGATCATAAGCTCGTACCTCTGTGGTAGGTTTCCAGGTCATTGTGCTATGAAATTAGCTTGCTGTGTGAGCAGAATGAGCCTAGATCAAAACCTAACACGTAATTAAAGGTGACTCTGCATTCAGGAAATATGATATATTAATATTCTATGCATGGAATGGCCTGCATATCAGATTGTTCTTTGCGTGGATGTTTGAAAGTGTCAGTAATAATATGAGTTCTTACCGCTCTTGAATAAACGTTCAAAATCTAATAGGAATTTCCATCATTTCAATATTTAGGATCCAGTTTTCCAGAATACAAGGGAATATTAAAGCATTTTTTTCTGAAATACAGTAGAAATATTCATATTACATGCCACCAAACATTTCTTGCCAAACTTTAGGTCTGGAATTAACATGTAGCAATTCACTGCAGTCCACTGAAACCACTAGAGCAAAACAGCCTGAAAATGAATCTCACCCAAGGATGAAACTTTTTAACATTTTATGGCACTTTAGTCAAATGTATAGTAACACAGAGAACTGTTTGAAAGGTTAAGAGAATCATCAGAACACTCTTTTCCCTTCTATATAAAATATCCTCTAAAGTTCTGACATTTTTTGGTGAGTTTTCAGTAGAATTTCACCTTTTTTCTTCCAAAAAGTCAACAATATGGCTCTCTTGGAAATTTCTCTGCCATTTTTACAAGCCCATTCCACCACTAGGAAACAGCCACAGACAGGAGAGACTGATTTCCACACAGAATTTGGCTGGCTAGGTTATAGGGGTTTTTTTGCTTTGTAAATACAAATGGAAAATCTAGCAGCTGATATATCGTGTCCAGAACAGTTTCTTCCCCTTTTCCAGCTACTTTTTTGTTCCTCCACCTTTTCCGTTGGTGCAGATTACAATGCCCTTTTAACAACAAAAATTGTACCAGGAGTTTAAACCTATCATGGTATCTGAGAGGAATAGCGAGAAACTGGTGCAAAAGAAGCAATTATCCCAGCAGGTCTCCAGAGCCCTTGTGAGTAGCTCCAGCAGCCTCCAGCCAGCGGCTACAGGCGAGGAAAGGGGAGAGGCACTATTCTTCAGCCTCCTTAGCTATTTATTCACACTGTAAACACTTCCATTTACTCATGGAGCAATAGGCAGTTCTCTGCTCCAAAGGCAATGCTGAATGGGAAGAGCAGAACTACTAGGTAGCTTGTTGCTGCTGACATTGGAGCTGTATTTCTCAGTGGCCAGCATAGCAGCAGTATCCCACAAACAAGAACTCTCAAGAGTTGTAGTTAATGCATGGCAATGGGAAATGTGTGAGCACCAGGATGCAATGATCCTGGTGCAAGTAGAGAACAGGAACAGTGTATGCTTTGTTCTGCTTGATTGCAGCCTGTGCTAGCTTATTTTAAGAGTAACAGAAACTCAAGTGGCTCCTGGCTTTGCTGTCCGTTGCTAAAGATCAGTTTATATTGTATAGTCCTCTGGGGCAACAGAGGGCTGAACATTTGTGAACGGACTGAGATCTGCAGGTTACTGCCTGTTGAGTCTGTCTGGAGTATCTAAAGTAGAACACACAAATTAAAATAATGATGCAGGGCCGCTATGTGGGCTGGGGAAATTAGGAGGTTTGATCTTTACCTCTCTGAGCATACATTGCTCTCTTTATTCTTTGTGAGTTTAAATTTTAGCATCTTCCTGGCAGAGGTCTCTTCTGTAACTGTAATGTCTATCCTAATGGTTTTTCAGTGTTCCTTGAAGAAAAATGAAAGTTACGTTCAGATTTGCTTGTGGTTGCCTGTGACTGCAAGTTTTTACTCCCGTCCTGTAGCACAAAGCTTGAGTGCAGATCACAATAAATACAAGGAAATCTATGATTTATGATTTGCACGTGCTGCAGTCACAAAGCTGCAGTGATCACTGATGGAAGAGTGAAATGTGGCAGATTAATGTGTAACTTCTGTGTTTAACCGTTCATGAAAAATAAGAAATGTAGTGCATTAATTCTTTTCTAGAAAGTGTGACACAAATGAGGTGAAAGGCTTAATGTTTTCACAACTCTGTATGTCCAGCATAGTCTTTGTATAAAAGTTAGGGTTCTACTAAACTTGAGGTGCAGTCAGAGTTAAATGCAATAAAAACTTAACTAGGTTCATATGCTTTTTTTTTCAGTATGGTCTCCCTTCCATGATACACCATCTTGGTCAAAAGTCAAAGATTTAGTAGGTTTTTAGTCATGTTAAAAAACATTTTATTTTTTCAAGGTTACATTTTGCAAAATATTGTATATTTGTAGTCTTTAGTTTGTAGAGCCAACTCTCCTTTGGAAGAAAACTTGATTGTAATATTTTGAAAGGAAATGTTTTGAATGAGAAATCAAACGTGTCTCAAAATTTAAAACTTTCAAAATACCAAGATGGAAATATGTTAAAGAATTCGCAGCATTTTTGCCACCTGTGACAAATTTTATTTGTCTAGTTTAGTTGTCAGTTTGTATTCTGTGTCATAAATGGCCCAGGTTTTCCCCCAAAGGAAAGCAGAAATACCTCCTTCCCTTGTGAGCTGCACCAGCTTCAGGGAGGAAAGCTTTCACAGGCAATTGAGTGCAGAAAGTGGAACGGTCTCAGGTAGGATCCAGGAGCTTGTAATTAACCTCCCCTTCAGTGAGGATACAGTAGTGGACACTCCGTTTCAGAGGGGATGTGCCTTCTCCTCAGTGCAAGTGGGCATCTGAGCTGGATCTACTGCATCTTGGAAGGTCACTGAATGACTGAAGCCAAAGCTGAAAATAATGACCTGCTGCACAGACTTATGCCAAGAGAAAAATTTTGAATAATTCTTTTTTTTATTTGTATTCTCTCTTCTCCAACTGTGATGATTTTTTTGCTGCTGTTGTTTCACGGTTGTACTTTTAAATTTAGGAGAGCCTTGATTTTGCGTGTTAAATACCTTCTAGTTTCTTGTGGGAGATCATCATAGAAGGATACCTATAAATATCTGTTTCAAAGCTTTTGATAACTTAAGTCCTGTCAGAACAGTTCCCTTCAGAAGACTCTATATCAGGACCTCGAAAAATTATTTTTTTTTTGCATGGTGGCTGTGAGAGATCTGCACTCTGACAAATGTCTTTCATCACATTACAAGTCTTAGTGAAGTTTTGTCTACCCATGCTTCTGACCTTTGAACTTGAAAGATAGGAGTCTGCAGTTGAAGATACATGCTCTGCACAGCTCCTCTTCTCTTGGAGGAAAGAAGGAAATATTCTCTTGAAGAAATGCACCCTATGTAATTAAGTTATCTTAAATCCATGTCATTGTCAGGCCAAGATTAACTCCAGGTGTAGGAAACTAAGACAATGTTGACCAATACCTACAATGACTGTTAGGAACTGAAATCCTCAGCAGAGTCAATGCCCTTCTGAAATGACATGGTGGTGGTACTCCACCCCACACCAACACACACACATGCCCTTCAGTGCTGTCTGCAGGGTTTAGGCGTACTGTGCAGCATGCACAGACACTGCATGAGTCTGGCCTGATTGCGTAAATGGGCCCTTGTGGTCGGCCAGTCTGAAACTTCCCTTGGATTAATTCCTGGTGCCTTTTTGACACAGCCTTGCAGAAGGGCCGTGTATCTGTCTTTTGCAGTGTAGGCATTCTCCCGCTGCTACTTTCCTCTGTAGATTTAGACTGTGTTACTTCTCTGATGGTTACCAGGTAGGAATTTTTATATGTGCTAAAATTTTTTATTTGTTATGATTATTTTTCCACATTAAATTTGTGATACTTAGGTAATATAATAAAAAACAAAGGGATTCTGTGTGGCAGATTAACCCCAGCTGATCTGGCATTTTAGCCTTGGTGTTGGTAACAGAGTGGAGGTGATGCTTAAAAGAAAATTCCTATGTAACAGATACTTCAAATCATCTGAATTGCTTAAGGGGAGAGAAATGAAGACATACCAGACACTGAGTTCAGTTCAAGTTCACTTTTATTTCTGATTTCAATCACTGATTGCAGTGGAAGCTACATATGCACCAGGGCATCCAAGAGAGATTCATGTGCGTGTCTAAATTTACAGTTTTACAGAAATACTGTTGTCATTACATACACGTTGTTCCTATGTTGGGCTCAGTGGGGCTTTCTCTGAGTGTTGCAGAAAGATTGGTTTGTTCCCCTTTTTTTACTGAACCATAGAATATGATTATGCATTGCCTGTTAGTTAAGTATAGTGGGTTTTCTGTATTCAGTAAACAGCATTGTGAAAAAAAAAAAATCTAAGGCAAGTATTTCTACTTTCTTTTCTTTATTCTTTTTGAGATCTTGGTAGAGTGGATTTACGACCATGAAGGTATTTGTAACATGCTTTTGTTGCAGGAGGATTTTAATCTTGGTTTATAATAAGGAGGGATGTATTGCATAATATATGTCTTATGCTGTAGCTGTGAAAATGGTTCAGGAAAGTATTTTACTGGATCAGATATTTTCATATAAGCAGAGAGATCTGTTTGGAAATTAGTTCTGATTAATGTAAGCCAATACGGCCTATTTTGAATTAAATCTTCCTTTGTGATTAACAAAAGCCAAATGTTTGTAGAAAGTAAGTTTGGGATTGTTACCATTTTAAACTTCTGAATAGTCTATATGCTGAAGTATGGATTTTTCTTTTCTGAAGTTGATATATGACATTCTGCATATATCTTGGCTGTTTCCATGATCTTTTTAGTTGGGTAAAGTATCAAACACATCTGGTTATTCTGATATTTGGTGTCTTGTGATAATGCCAACAGCTGAATAGCCCTCAGCTCCCTCTGAAGTCACCAAACAATTCAGGACAGATAATCCTTAAGCCTTTATAGATATCCATCTTCTTGTAGATACAGACGTTAATAATGAGATCATAAAAGAGGGGAAGGCAGTAGAGGAGCGGACTTGAATCTGGTTCTGACTGATGTATCCAGGCCAGATTGGCAGGGGTACCAGAAGCAGCAGCTTGAATCTATTGTCGTTATTTTCTGCTTTAAATGTTCTTTCTTTTCAAATAAAGCTATCTTCCTATGCATTTTGCACTATTCTTTATAGATTCTCATTTCAAGACTGTCATCATTGCAAGACTGTTGGTCTGTATGGTAGAGGGGAGCAATTGACTTGCAATTTGTCGTGACAGATTTATGGCACAGAAAGACCACTTGAAAGCATGTTTTAAACTTATTTCAAATAGAATTTTTTGTGTGTTTGATCTGGAGGAGGCAGCATGTACCTGCCTGCGGTCCCAGAGAATGGCACTGAAAGCAGGACAGACTCCTCTGTCTGGACTTTGAAGTTGAACAAGAGCAAACTTTAATCATCTTTGAAGACCTATTCCAAACACGTTTTGATGTCTAGTGACTGATATTAAAGCATACTATTGTAGGTAGGGAAGAATGCATGAGATTCATGAGGCTTGGAACAAGATACACATTTTTACATAAAATTGTAAGATAGGTATTCATTTGTACTGTTTCTTTACTCAACTTCGTTAAAACTGGAAAGTTGTCTTCTGTTGCTGACATTCCATGCCTTACAGCAATGATAACTAATAATATGGATATCCAAACCTGTTTTGGGATGCTAGACTGCATTGAGGGAAATAAGGAAACTCTAGATTCCCTAACTAAGAAATGCAGGCGTCATTTTACTTGAATCTACCGTTTGTGACACTTATTAGTTACAAATGTCTGTACCTGCCTTGTTCTCTAGTGGTTTTATTGTCATTTATAATTAGAAAGTATACTTTTAAAGCAAAGACCATATCTGACAGGTTAATATCACATGCTTGTCACATTTCATTTACATAATATGTGATATGTATGATGTACTTTAGAAGACTGAAATATGTGAAATTTGTGATATTATGTACACAGAAACCCTGACTATACAAACAAAGGTCAGTATTTCACTCTGTGTTGTAAATTTCTGTTTTATGGATTTAAGTTTACTTTAGAATTATTTTGCCACAGAGCAGATTTCATTTATTAAGTATAATGAAACATGGAGCTGGACTTGATGATCCAGTGGGTCTCTTCCAACCTAGTTATTCTGCGATTCTGTGATATTTGGGCTTCCTGTGCGTTTCTCTCATGGCTTCATTCTTTCTCATATTTCATAGCACATTTCTGTGAAATGTAAATGAATCACCCACATACATAAAAATATTTCTTAACACAGACAGATGGGTATGAATTTATACGTAGAAAAATTTACACACATACACAACACACATAGGTACATAAAATATGCTCTTAGAATATATATATGTCTGCAGCTGTATTGAATTCTCGGTGGTGTGTTGTAGAACTCTTGGGTAAGTTTTTATGGATTTGATTTATTGGCTGAGGGAGCTGATTCATTATTTGTATGTTTTTTTTGTTGCTGGGTGGCCATAATTTACAATTCTGGGCCTAGTTAACTCTGTGGGTGCCTCGAGTTTTCTGTGTGAACATCTCCAGCCATTGTTTAAAGAAATAAATGAAGTGGACTTGCTTGAACAAACATGAGGAGCAAAAATATGGTCAAGCAGGCAGGTCATAGAAAATAGCTTTCAATAAGTCTTTGAAAGTCACCATGCTATCATATTTTCTCCTAACATATATACAACGATCTGTACATATCACAGGCAACTGAACATCACCTGTGAACTGCTAATCAGTCTTCTTCTGTCATCAATTTTCAGTGCTGTTCTTGTATTCTGTTCTCACACAGTCCTGGTAAATTTGCTGGTAGGCACAGAACAGAACAAAATCCTGAAGAGGCATGAAAAGTCAAAAAGTGCCTTGGCATCATTTCTGTATAAATGAAACATGATACTGACTTCCATTGCTTCAAAATCAGACTTAAGGCTTTGGCCGTTAGCAAAGCAATTCTTTTCCTGTGATGTGCAGGATCTACCAGGGTAGTGTAGTAACGCTGTTTTCTGTATCTTCTTTATTAGGAAGAAAGGACTTCTCCTTGTGTTCAGTGTAGTTACAGTTCTTCTGGAGATTTGAGATAAAATGTTACACTGACTGTCACTTTTTCAAACCCTTATAGCATTTGCTACTATAAAGTCCAGCTGGTGTATTCTAGGAAAGGGACACAAATAGGAAAAGAAGAGCCAAAGCGCTCAAATTATAGCGGTTAATTAACTGTTAAGTATCCACAGGCTATGAATAATTCTAATTTGTGTGATTTCAGATACTGCCCCCAAAAAGTCAGTGCTCTAAATACTGGATATGAACTTACAGTACTGGACTTAGTGGATATGAGCTGGTCAGACAAAGAAATGTAGCAGTGATTCTTTATGTGTTTATACACAAGTTCACATGCATCTATTTCATCGCGTATTTTTAAAGACATTGGTTTGTTATCCTAGATGTTTCTAGGATTTCCTGTTGAGAGAAAAAGTGGCAAACTTTGCATATAGAAGACATAAATTTGCCACAGCTGCAGACTCAATTTACAGTATTTTGTTAATAACTAAGAAAGCTTGATCAATCTTACTAAGATGCTGTGTGCCTAATTGTTAAAATTAATGGAAAACTTGGGTAGTGACCCAACAGCGGAAGTACAATTGCTTTTGGCCACCTGTGGATGCTCTAGTTAATGGACATTTGTAATTTCGCATGCACTTGTGGTACATTTTATTGTAACTGTATAATTCATCACAATTTCATTTGGCATAGCCATCATTATAGCTAAAGTTCTAAACTCGTCTTCTGTTTTAAGGAAAATACGCAAACAACAACAAAAAAAAGATCAACAAAGGAAGACCTCTAGGAAAAAGAAACAAAATGCCTTCAGAATTCCATTTTATAAGTACAACTCTTTCAGTAGGCACGTCACATTTTTGGAAGTCTGCCTCCATGAGGGAATGTTTTGTCTGCCTATCCTTCCTTGTGTAGATCTCAAATAACTTGGAAGAGAAGCAGCTTTCAATTATTTTAGTTGTTCAATTGTTTCTGTTTTAAAGCTTCTCTTCATCTGTGCTTTGAACATAGTCTTGTGTTGATTCCTAGAAGAAATTCCTAGGATAATTCTTGCTAATGGTTACAATTTATGCAGAGTATAAAGTTGGGTCATATTGTAATGAGTTTGAATGGAATTTTCTTCAGTACTAAAATCAGAGTAGCGTAAGCACCACTGAACATGAGTGTACTTAAACTTTTAAGTCATATATGAAAATCACTGCTCACAGTTTAGGTGTGTTTGGAATTATCAGCTGAGTTGGTAAATTCTTGTAATATGTAAATACATTTCTTTGTTAAATCCAGTGCATTCAGTATTGATATACATACAAAGTATATGTTTCTGCATATATGTCTGGATATACAAATACCCCTCAATACATGTGGAATTTTTTTAAAATCCTTTGCATAGACTAATCAGAAGCAAATATCTCTATGTGATTTAGGGAGATGTAAAAAAGGAATAAATATAGATAAGAGTTCTAGTGATATATTACTTTCTCTTCTCATGCTTGCCATTTCAGGTAGGCAGCCATCTAAATTTGTACACAGATTCTTGAAAAATGTGTATTTGCAGGTCACCTTTATTTTTTCATTCTTCTTTCCTGAAATCCCCATTGAAATTTCAGCTTTGCTAGATTTTGGAATGATTAAGGACATACCTTTTCTGCTCTCAGACAATGAGTGCCAAATGAAACAGTGGAATTTGTATGCAACACTATCTACCATACATGTGCATGTTCATTTATCTCAATAACTGACTGTCATTTTTGTGTGCATGCATCTTACAATGATAACAAGAGCCCAGCACTGCTGAACATGTCGGATTTTCAGAGACAGATTTGTAGCTGCAGGCAGCTTGAGCAAAATGCCTCATACTGAGAACACTCCTTGTCACTGACCACATTAGGTCCTTTCATCTTTTTATGTGGATTTTATTTATTGTTTTCTTCTACCTGTTCCTCAAACTGCAGTGCTTTTCCTCTGTGATTGGTCTCATAAGGATATGTTAACTTAAAAATGCAATTATTATAATTAAGTAACATTTCTGTATACTAAAGTAAATGTGGTACATAGTCAGCTACCTACACAAATTTCGCTGCATTTTGGTGAACTTTGAACTTGTTCAACCATTTTGTCAGTCAAATGGGAGATTAAATGCTTTTAAAGGAAGATGAGATATTTTCATCTGCCTTTAGTATATATTTTTAATAAAATTTGGAATCACAAAGGGGAAGCATTTTTTTCTAAGTTTGGGTTTCCTGAAATTCCTTTATCTTCTAAAACCTCAATTCAGAATTAAGAGCATTATGTTATTCATTTCTCAGTAAAGATTTAAGAACTTCTGGCCAGCTGCTTATTGCCTTTAAAATTATTTATTTAAAGATGAAGTATTAAATAATAAAACATTTTCTTTAGAAATGAGAACCAAAATAAACACAAAATTGATTAATTATGATGAGCATGACCAACAGTAGGATAACATACACATATTTCTTGTCATGAATAAGTGGTTGCAGCACTTGATGTGAAAATGGAATTTATGTCTAGTGCTGATTTTTACCCTCCATCTGATTATATCAAACTGCAGTAGTACATAGGCAGGAATTGTAAAACTTCTGGCCAACAAGCATTAAACTAGCTGCTGAACAGCTAGTATTTCATTATGCAATAACCCAGAGTAACAGGGATCCAAGTCTGAGAGATTTTAAAATACTGATGTAAAACTAAAGACAAGCTTTTTGCATAAGAGGAAGAAACAAGGTTTAATAGTAATATTTTTTCCACAATTTTTTGTACGTTTGGAAAATCACTGGGTTTTTTTTTCATTATCTGTAACAAAAACTTTTTTCAATTCATTAAATATTAAATTGTTAGTTCATACTAAAATATTTCTTATTATCCTTCCTTTGTCCTAGATCAGAGGAGGAAAGCTTATGATCACGTACACAAGAAAGAATGATGCTGGCAAATATGTTTGTGTTGGAACAAATATGGTTGGAGAACGTGAAAGTGAAGTTGCAGAGCTCACTGTTTTAGGTAAGAACCCCTCCTTTTAACTGTGTTAATGAAAATATCTAATATTTTCCCTTTTATTAAGGGTCATTCTTATATATTTCCTTTTCAGTATTTATTGAATTGATATTATCTTTTCATTTATTGTTGTATATACTGTGTGTTGTAAAGATATAGCAGGTCTAATTATTTAAGTGATCCTAATGATAGTTCCACTAACATAAAAAAATTCATTGTCATTTAAGATAACCTAGCTTAGCTGAAAATTACGTTTTTTACTACTATTGCAGAAAAGAAGCTGTAATTCTAACTCAGAATACCTTCAGCATAGGAACATTGCCTCCTTATTATTGTAGATACGACTTTAGTAGTTTTCATTCCAGATGTATCCCCTGTTACTTTGAAGTATGGGAGGTGTGAGAGAGCTTAATTGTTTCCGTAGAAGGAATAGATATTTTAGAATAGATATCACAGGATGAGAACATCTAAACCCTGGTTCATAACACACTGTTTTTCATCGCAGTGCTGATGCAGTAGTCCTGGCCCTTGCCTTTTTGTTTTGATATTTTTTTGGTAAATCAGGTTTAAGATCTGCCTTGTTAGCGTTTGGCATTTTTGTCTCACTTAACCACTTCTTAGAATTAGGATTTATGCAACTTGAAGTCATGTTCAGAGTTTTTATGGACTCTTAAAACCTTTGAAACTGAATGCCCAACAAGATAGTGTGTAACCTTTTGTAATCTAAGATTTTCTATAATCTACTATACTGTATTTGTTTGAGTGTATTTTTTTTTTTTTTATTTATAGACAACTCTGAAGTATTTTGGGGAGGAAGTTTATTGTCTATTAGATTTTTAAACCTTTCAAGAAAAGTCTAGAACTGAAAGAAAGTCAAAGTTACATGAATAAAGTCCTGCCACTGGGCTCCTAGTTAAATGTTCCAGTTAACTTCTCATCACTCATCTACTACTAACCAGCGAATCAGGGTATGGACTGTTACAGAAGCCCGGCTGGAAAATATTACTCTTACTGAACACTAGTAAGGGGGTTGCTTTGCAGAGAGAGATCTGTCTTTGCCTCCTTCGTCATCTTGTTTTCCCTTCAAATATATTTCTGATTTTCAGCCTGGGGAAATTAGTGAGGTTTTCTTTTCAAGCAGGATAGTAAAGTTATAAATGTCTTCTCAATCTGTGTCTAGAAATCTTTAATCACTTTATTCTTTCAACTCAGGCCTTAGATATGTGTGAAAAAGCATGAGAAACATGCTGACTCCATAAATTAAAATCTAACAATGTAAATCTTATGTTTATGGGGTTTTGTTATTTAGAAGTTGAACTTTTAGGTCTCTGCTTTAGATCAGAGCATGGTTTGCCTGCCAGAAACTGTAATATTAGAAAGTTTCAAAGTGATCCTTTCCTTGTGTTTAGCTAATAATCCTGTGACAAAGATAGACACTTAAATCAGTGCTGATTTCCCTTATCTGTTTAAACATTTGAATAAGAGTGTTGTGAATGGGCAGACAAAAGCTCTCAGGCTATTACTCTTCCTTTAGGAAACTGATCTGGGTAAGAACAATGTGCCTCTTGTGGCTGTTGCTGTCGGGTAGCAGTCCCAAACTTACCAGATCACTCCTTTTTCTCTTGTGCCTTTAAGTTGAAAATTCTTGCACAAACTATTGTTACTCTGAAGTTTAATCTGGAATGTTCTTTTCTTGCATTCAGATTGTGTTTTTACTGCACCTACAAAAAAGGGGCTGGAGGAGTGATTGTCTGTAATTGTGTTTTTGTAATTCACAACTAAATTTGTGTCTGTAGGTCTCTGTTTTATTTCCCACTTCTTGTGTATGAAGTCAGGCTAGAACTGACAGCTTAAAGATCAACTTGGTGTTTCATCCAACATTAGTTGCCTAGCACTGCAAGCAAAAGTAAGTTTTCTGCAACACAAGTGTCCAGTTGGTCTGGACATTCTCAGTAACAAAGGAAGCTCTTTTATAGGGTGTCGGCCAGTTCAAATTTCTACTTCAGTCCTTTCTGAACCATTCACTAAAGTTTTATAATACTGAATCTCTATGCCTTTATCTGCGAAGTCAAAGTAATTTAGAACCACCTTTGTCAAACACAAATGTGAGACAATAGGAATATGGGGTTGTGTTTTTATCATTTTGTCTGGTGCCTTTATACTCCTGTGAGAAAATTGTGCCATACTTTTGGATATTCACATGTCCCAATTGTGCCAATAGCTTCAGACACTTACAGTTCCAAGAAGATTATATTTACATCTCTAGTACTTACAAGTCAAAACAAGCAACTGTCCTCTCAACTCCCTCAGAGCTTTCACAGGTTTATAGGCAAGAAAGTCATCTGCCTTAGGCAAAGGAACCTGCCAAGCACTCTCATGTTAAACCTTCCCTGTTCTTTTATGGACATCCCATTGTCATCTAGTGCTGCCTTTCTAGATAGGTAATCATGGGCTATCTGAGAAATTGTTAAAAGAACTTTTTTTCCTTGTGTGTATGCAAACCTCACTGCACTGCAGCCACCAGTGGAACTATGAAACTAGAAAGCCCTATAAAGCTTTTAACCCTGTTACAATTAGAAAAGCATGCCAATCCCTTTCCTGTAAGTTCCAGTTAGTAGCTGGGTTGCCAGAATAGCTCAGCCTGTACTGCGATCCCATTTTGTTCCAGAAAGCCTGACAAAAAATATGCAGCAATTAATCTGACCCTGGTAAACCAGGACTTGAGTCATCCATGTTGTATAAAGTAACTCAGAGATAGCAGCAATTTTATAAACAAAAATTATAGAGAGGACATTAGGGGAGATTTTTGCCTTGTTTCATTTGATGCGTGCTAGTGAAAGAAAGTGTTGTCTTTCTAATATAGCATTGGAAATGATTGCATCGAACGCTAGCTGGTGATGCTGATACCTGCATGCAACCTCCCAGAGATACTGTGATGGAACTTATTTAGCCTTTGAATTTAGAGGCACCATTGAGTCAAAACCTCCAGTGAGACAATGATTTGTGCCTTCTGTCTTTTTGAAGCACTGTGGCAGATGAGTTGTTATTTGTCTGGGTCCTTACAGCAAGCCTGATTCTATCTGAGGATCAAAGTGTACTTGGATTTTCTGTGTTAGGTTGTGTTTTCCTTTAATTATGTTAGGTGTGACAAACATCCGTAAGAAGTAAGTAATCTGTTGTGTCTTCCTCCTGTGCTGAGGTTCACGGTACCGGCCATCTGCAGGGCTATGGTTCTTCTGCCTGGGGCTGGCAGCGAGAGGACCAGCACTAGGGGCACCTCCATCGGTTTCATCACCTTGCTTCCCTTTGTCTAATAGCCACAATTCAGGGGAAATAGCAATTCAGGTGCAGAACTGCTGGATTAATCCTTTTCTTTTTTTCCCCCCTTTCCTTTTAGAGAGACCATCTTTTGTGAAGAGACCAAGTAATTTGGCTGTAACTGTGGATGATAGTGCAGAATTTAAGTGTGAGGCAAGAGGTGACCCAGTCCCTACAGTAAGATGGAGAAAAGATGATGGGGAATTACCAAAAGCAAGGTACAGTACATGGAGTTACCTTTTTATGACATTTAGTTTGGTATCTGATGCAGCCATTCAACATTTAACAACTAGCATTTATTTTCCTTGAATATAGAAGGCCTGGCTTATCACTGAGCTCTGTTTGAAGTTATAATTTATATCAGAACTTAAAAACAGCTTGTCCTCAAGCTTTTGTTGTAACAACACATGACAAATATCTTAAAAAACCCACCTAAATTAGAATCATAGAATAGTTTGGGTTGGAAGGGACCTTAAAGATCATCTAGTTCCAATCCCCCTGCCATGGGCAGGGACACCTCCCACCAGCTCAGGCTGCCCAAGGCTCCATCCAACCTGGCCTTGAACACCTCCAGGGATGGGGCAGCCACAGCTTCCCTGGGCAACCTGTGCCAGTGCCTCACCACCCTCATAGTGAAGAAGTTCTTCCTTATGTCTAGTCTAAATCTTCCCCCCTCCAGTTTATATCCATTGCCCCCCCTGCAAGCCTTTGTAAACAGTCCCTTCAGGTACTGGAAGGTCGCTATAAGGTCTCCTCGGTGCCTTCGCTTCTCCAGACTCTCTCAGCCTGTCAGAATTAAGAAATTCTGTCAGTAATATCTGATACAGATTAATTCTTCATCCAAAGAGTCTTTTGTAATTACAAAAAGTTTTGGAGAATGTGTAGCAAATAGTAAATTAGATTACAACATCAAGAAGTATATATTTGAATTGCAAGTGATATAAAATTTGGTCTGGTAATGTAGAAAGCTGCCTTGGTTATAGATGGTTTTTTTTTTTTGCTGAGTTTCCAAATATTTTTTTTTCTGTTATTGCTCTAGTTCAGGCCAAAAAGTAAAACACCTTATTAAAAAGAAATGTATTCTGTGATTATATAAATAAATTATTTATTTATTTCCTTTGAAGTCCCAGTCATTGGTTAAAAGCCTGTTGGGGAAGGAAATTGGAAGAAGCAGCACTGTAACACTTGGCTCCAAATCTGGCTTCCTGTTAATCTAGTCTATAGCTCTAGTAATAACTAGAGCATTTTTGAGACAAGTGTCTACTTCCCATAAAGAGAAACACATTGCATTATGCAAAGAAGAGAAAAAAGGTCATAAAAGGAGACAAGATGGTACAAGGCCACATTGTTCTTCAAATAATTATTGAATTAATTGTGATTTATCTATACTTTCCAGCAATTGTGATATTCTTAAGAATGATATTCTTGTTTCAGTTATATTTAAAAAATCCTTCTTTCAGATAGTAAGAACAGAGGGAGAATAATAACTGCTGTTATGTGTGCTTAATAGAGTTCTAACTATTAAAACTTTCTGTGTTAGAGCTTTATGGTTGTGTTATGCCAGTGAAATTCCATTGATATCAGTAAAACTGGCTTACATTGCAGATGAAATCAGAACAAGTTTTTCAAATATTTTATTCTTAAAACATTATTTTTGCATTATCCGTTTATAAGGATCTATACATATTTTTATTTGTAAGGAAAATGTAGGAATACAAATATTTGAAAGCAAACCCACCATGTTTTTTACCCTTAACAGAAATATTGCAAAGTTCTATTAGTCCTATTCATTGTTTCTTAATATGTATATTTAAAGGTATGAAATCCGTGATGATCATACTTTGAAAATCCGGAAAGTTATGGCAGGAGACATGGGCTCATATACTTGTGTTGCAGAAAACATGGTTGGAAAAGCTGAAGCATCAGCAACTCTAACAGTTCAAGGTAAGAAGGTTTCTTTACACAGTACTTCGATCTAGAATAAAGTTAGGCTTTTTACAAAACAACCTTATAGCGTTATATTAAGTATTTACACAACTATAAGATTTGTGACTTTATGCAAGAACTCTATACTGTGTTGTAAAAAATGTGAAAATGTAAATTTGGTTTGAGTTGTACTCTTAGGAAACTGAAGCACTTAATATCTAAGTTTTTTTGTAAGGAGTCTTTATACTACTGAGATGGGGAACTAAATATGTTTCGAACTTCAGTCTGATCAGAATCATGTCACTTACAATCTTTGTATCTGAAGTCCTAACAGAAAGAAGAAAACCAGCGTTATCAAACTACATTGTTTTAACTTGAAAAGAAAGAGTTCTAAGTTCAAGTATCAGCCAGATTTTTTCAATTAAGTAAAGTAAAGAAGCAGTGAATGATAAATCTGTATTACTTTTAATCCACTAACCCAGACCACTGGAATTCCTGTTGCTTTTTCATTTAAAAAGCGTATCCTAGCACTACTGTTCCTTTGTAAGATAAAAATTCAGTGGAACTCAGTGAACTAGTATGTATAAAAATCCTTCATTGCCTTTATATACACAATCCAGATGTTCACTATTCAGATAATCCCCCTCTTCCTTTCCTGGCTAGCAGACAGGCAATGATGTCATCCTGATGCTTTTTTTCTAAGCAGTGATGGTCCTTCTGTCCTTTTCTCTGTTCACTGAGAATTAGTCATTATGGAGTTTTGGGGAAGTATGGGCTTAAAAGTATTTTATTTGGTAACAAGCCTGTACTTATACACCTTTAAAGTAACAGGAAAGTTCTCCTTAACCTTTTCTTCTTTTTCTACCAGAAATGTTTGGTGTCCCTAACATCTGTATCTGCTAAGAAAATAGGAATTCTTTTGTTGAAGCTCTCATAAAACCAATATTTTTGAGGTGTTCTGTTTTATTAGTCATCATTATGTTTATACACCAAAACATATACCTTATGTTTGCAAAATAACTGTCTCTTATGCTTAGTGTTTTGGAATAAGAGAATATAACGTGACCAGTAATCACAGATTATTCAAAAGAAAAAGACTGAATTAATTTTTAAATGGTGATTTTGTTTGAAGATATGTCTTATATAAACAGTTAATATTGTAAAATGTTAGTATTAAGAAAATTTCCTTTATGACTCATTGAGCAGTTGCATTTCTGAAATAAGCTATTATAAGCGATCGGTAGCCCTGGTCCTTCATAGTCCTATTCAAAATAATAAACAAACACATTCTTGTAATTTCATTTAACTTAAGGATGCTACTTAGACATAAAATGACATAAGTATGTAGATGTTAGAGATGTAGAGTGAGATCTTTGAAATTTGACGGTAAAGTGGTACTTTTAAGGAACATGATCATAATCTTGATTCAGTCTTGATTCAGCACAAGTTTCTTTTTTTTTTTTTTTAGGTAGATATTTACATTGTAACAGCTTTGCTCTGTGGATATTGTTATGGGATAATTTGTTTCCCAGTGTGAATGGACTACCTCCTGGGCCACTTGTCTGTAATAATGTCTTTGTAGAAGAGATGAATGTGAGAAACTGTAATGTGTAAGGCTAATTTGTTACTGGTGTAGTAAATTAAGATCAAAATCCATTTATTCAAGTATGCAGGAGGCCTAGTGTTATCAGAAGAAGGAAAAAAAGAAAAAAGATTCCTTTTCCCTTCTTTTTCTGCCCTCTCCTCTCCTCTCCTCTCCTCTCCTCTCCTCTCCTCTCCTCTCCTCTCCTCTCCTCTCCTCTCCTCTCCTCTCCTCTCCTCTCCTCTCCTCTCCTCTCCTCTCCTCTCCTCTCCTCTCCTCTCCTCTCCTCTCCTCTCCTCTCCTCTCCTCTCCTCTCCTCTCCTCTCCTCTCCTCTCCTCTCCTCTCCTCTCCTCTCCTCTCCTCTCCTCTCCTCTCCTCTCCTCTCCTCTCCTCTCCTCTCCTCTCCTCTCCTCTCCTCTCCTCTCCTCTCCTCTCCTCTCCTCTCCTCTCCTCTCCATCTCCTCTCCATCTCCTCTCCATCTCCTCTCCATCTCCTCTCCATCTCCTCTCCATCTCCTCTCCATCTCCTCTCCATCTCCTCTCCATCTCCTCTCCATCTCCTCTCCATCTCCTCTCCATCTCCTCTCCATCTCTCCTCTCCATCTCTCCTCTCCATCTCTCCTCTCCATCTCTCCTCTCCATCTCTCCTCTCCATCTCTCCTCTCCATCTCTCCTCTCCATCTCTCCTCTCCATCTCTCCTCTCTCCTTGTTTAAATCACTGTTTTTTCTAAAGGGTCAGGTTTTTTTATTATGCTCCATCCAGAGAGGTAGATTTCATCCTGTATCAGTGCTAGGAGATATTGATCTAACAATTTGTGGAATCACAGATCTTGAGGAAAATATAAGTAGTGGTTTTTTTGGATGATTTAAGGGATGGAAAGGACAAGTCTTTTCTACACTTTTGATAATTGTCATGTGGTCTCTTGACTGTAGGTTTAATAAATGTGTGTTCTGCTATGCCAAATAGAGTTATTTCAGTTGCATATTTGTAAACAGAGGGGCTGCTTGCAAAGCATAACCTCAACTGTTACTGCTGCCACTGTGCAGACATGTTAAATTCAGCAAAGAACAAAATAGGGGGTTTGAGTTTGACTGGGAATTGGTTTTGGGGTTTTTTTTGGCAGGGGTGGGCGTGGTTGGTTTTGGTTTTTTTCCTCCTCAGTATCTCAGCAATAGGCTGTGGTGTTTCCATAACAGACTATATACCAAAGAAAAAAAACTGAGAATCGTTAACGTTAAGCCCAGAAGATGTGTGCCTGTGTTAGGAAAGGGACAGTCATCATCTGTCAAGTGTCCATATAATGGAACTGCTGCACTGAATAAACACGGCACACAGCAGAAAGGGCTGTAGGCGGTGATCTGGGACACTGCTTGGGCCTTGGGGTTGGTAGCACTGCTAAGAGGAGGGCGTATCCTCTTCTATACTCATCATTTCTCAGGCCTCAAGCACGGTCATTGACCTGCGTATGTTTTGCACTATACAGGGTTATCTAAGGTATTAAAAGGTGGAGCGTGCCACGCTGGTGCTAATTGAGATACCTAGGTGTTAGGAATGTGCTGGTGAAACACAGCAAATAGCTAACCTGGTGTCTCAGCAGAGAGCTGCCCTGGATCTGGCCGTGTCATTACCTCCAGGTCAGCTCTGACCCTGCTTGATGTAGCAGACACTGGAGTGCACAGTGCAAGCCCTGCAGAACTCCCTGTCTCAGGGAACTAGGCAGATGGGCCTTGTCTCTGTCCATCAGCTAGGAGCTGTCAACTCAGATAGTTCAACTATATGTAATAGAATGCTAACTGTAGAACATGCAAAAGAGGGAAGGGAATAGCAATTCTTTTTTAATGTTCTTCCTAATCTTGGCATCAGCATCACAGATTCTGTTGACTGGAATCACTGTTTTCCTTTATACAGACTCCTCACTTTAGGAATTATATTTCGTATGTGAAATACAGTTGCTTTATTTTTATTGTGATTTCAGTTAATTCCTAAACCAATTTTGGAATTCTGTATTAACATGGAAGTTTGAAACCTTCTCTTAGTCTTTTACTGTTGCAGCTGAAAAGCATTTCCGTCCTTGAAACTGTTTGTCAAGTTATCTTATTTTCTCCTTGGAAAATGTAATAGTTAAGAAAATGTAATCCTGATGTTGTTTGCATTTTCCTAAAATCAGAGTGTCTAAGTTCACTGTCTTCATTTTGCAGCCATGTGTAGTGCATGTGTAAGTCATCCAGAGACCTTGCTAAATACACATGGAAGCATTTAATTCAGGAGATGATTAATTATTAGATAAATACCTCAGTCAATACAAGCTGCCAGGAAGCAGCAAATAGTACAATGCATTATATTTTACCAAGCAGAGAAACAATGGCCAAAGTACATCTCTGGAACCAGTAGATTTCCCTCTTGCTCTAGTACTAAACAAGATGGATATAATTTTTGCATATGCATTTAATATATATGCAAGATGCTTTTCATGTTTATGTCGATATTTCTGTTATGTGGTTTGCTTAGCTTTGTGCCTTGAAGCAGTGCTCTAGAAATTATAATACTAAATATTTCATTATTAGTAGCCCGTGTTGCTAAGACACACAAAATTACCAAAAATGCATGCCTCAGAACTTGAACTCTATGAGAATTAGTCTTACCATCAGTGTAAATAGAAATAGGGCCTTTTCAAGAATCTGCAGATTTCAATTTTAATCATAAAAATGCTTTTAAGTAAATCTGCCAACCAAAGGTTTTACATATTTTCCCCTACTTCCATTTGTTTCACTCTCATTTTCAGTACTTAATTAGGGATTTTTAACATGTCATTTTATAAGCAGTTTATAATTTATGATGAAATTAGTCTCTGATACAACTGAAAATATGGCTCCAGTGGAAGTCCTGCTATGCAGTTGGCACAATGACAGTGTAGTTGCTACTTAGTGGGAGTTAAAAAAAACCCGAACAAGTCAAGTAGATCAGTTGACTCTATGTCTTCACAAGAATAATGTCAGCACTGTGGCTGTTGGTGACTTTTGATCTGTCACTGACAAGTTAGTAGTGAATAGCAATCCTCAAACTTTAAGTTCTTCTTAACACCTCTTCCTCAAGCAGTGGCTCAAGCTCACAATACTTAATCATAGAATAACCAGGTTAGAAGAGACCCACCAGATCATCAAGTCCAACCATCGAGTCCAACTTCTTAGTGTCCTCCCTAATACTCACCTAAACATGCAACAGCAGTGGCTGAACTCTAAAATTTAAATCTGCCACTTAAAGGCACTGAACACATTCAGTGTTATCAGTTTGGCAGGAAAAAAGAAGAATTCCTATGGAAATTGCTCTGGCCAATTCGTATTTTACAGAGGTAATCTTTGATGTCAAGGCTTTAGCTTATAATATCATTAATTTTAGGTTTATCAGAGCTTATCTGCAGGGTGGATAGTGAGCAGAATTTTTAATAAGTGTGTTTTGGCTGTAGTAGTCAACTGAAAAGGAATTTTAATCTGAAAAGGTGGCACATGCTTCAAGTCTGGAATTTCCTCCTCCTTCCAATCCCCTCTTTGTACAAAGTAGCTTCAGGGCATGCCATAAAAGACATCTTTTTGATAAGGCTTTTGGGTAGGGCTGAGAATACCATGTGGAATGAAAAGGAATAGGATTTGTTCTTTCATCTGTCGGGTACCATATAAGTGTTTCCACTGTGTCAGGCAGCTGGTACACATTATAAGTTGGCTGTAAATGTAATAGCTTTATAGGTATCTGAGCTACCTACATTAGAATAACAAAGACAAAATTCAGATTTCTGTGGGATTACAAAAATGTTATTGGGTTACGAGGTAGTTATGTGTGACGGCAAACAACTCCCACTATCATGGATGAATTTAACCATTTGAATTTTAAAACTATGAATTGACTTAAAATCTGAACTACATAGTCTCTCTTAAAGTCAGTATTTCTCCTTTTGAAAGAAATTAAATTAGGCCATATTCTGTCTTGAGTCCAATGGAAGAATTGTGATTGTCCTATGAACTTCAAGATTTTTTAAATTAATAAACTTTTGGCAGGATGAATGAGGGAAACCATCTCTTGTGATTTGTATAGCTTAAGAGACAACCCTTTCCGCCGTAATTACTGCTGTAAACTGTGACAGTGCTTCAGATTTCTATCAGGGATCTGAGGACATTGAATGTCACCTATTTCTGGTGTATGGATATAAATCTTAGAAGTTAATCAGAAGGAACTGAGGAAACTATTTGAAGAATAAATTAGTGCCCTGAAGGTGCTTGTTTTACTCATGCAAGTGATGAACTGAGATTCCTGAAGCATTTCTAAAATACAGGTAAAAGACAGAATCAGTAAATATTTCTGTATTTTTTTAAAATAACCAGTGATTTATAGATGCTTCAAATCTGTGTAACATTTTAATAAATAGCTGCTCCTATAGCTTTTAAGTTTTTTAAATGCATTTTTATTTTTTGCATAGATTCTCACAACAGTGACAGCAATTGCTTACAGGGAAATAGTGCCTAAAACTTTTAGGACCTCTTTTGGAAATTTAGTGCTTTGAAACAAGACCTTGAGACAGATGTTTCTAAGCTAGTAGAACAGGAGTCCAAATAATTCGGAGAAACATTATTATAAAATTAAGTTGAAACTAGAGGCTTTCTGCTGCTGAAAGGATTTTAGTTAGTGTAAAGTTCTTAACAAGTCTGCCTTTTAATCACTTGCTGCAGAGAATTGAAAGTACATTTGTGTAGCATGTTCAGAATGCAAAAGTAGCAAAGGAAATCTGAAGACTGTTTTCTACTGCCTGCAATTTACTAAATCCCATAGCTAGGGGGAAAACTCAATTGTTTTTGTATCATGCGGCACTGTTGCAGGCTTTATTTTGTCACTGGTGTTCTAGTGATAACTTTGGAATGGACAAAGCAGCATTTTACTACAAGTTGTTGAGTTTGCCATTTTTTTGTTTTATGTATAAAATCAAATAGACTGCCAGGAATAATAATTTTCATTGGTTGTTCATTAAACAGTACTTCTGCTGCGTGTTCATTTTGAAATAAACTTAAAGTTTATTAAATTATGCTAAACATCCATAAAAAGATAATACACATTTTATTTTTGCCTTGTTTATTGCATGTAAGTAATTTTCACAAGGACTATACAACAATTATGGTGCACTCTCTTATTTTTGTCAGTTTACATGCATCATTAAATTCAGTCATCTTTGAACTGATTCTTGAAAAAAAAAATACTGACTTATAATAACAGGATGTTCAAATATTATTTTGATAAACTAGTTTGAGTACCATTTGTTACTAAGGAATATGTTTTGTTTGAACACGAAAATATTTTATTGTTACACGATGAATAACAATCAAGAACTGGTAAGAAAATATTTTGCAGCCTTTACACATGAACTTCATCATCTATTAGGCTCAGTATGAGAATCTTCCAGTGCAAGAAAAAAATGCTGCTTCTTAAAACCTGCTAAATATGAACTATGCTCCAATTGTTTTCTGCAGGAGGTATCTTCATGCTCCCCTTATTGCAATGACCATGCATTAATTCCCAAAGTTTGGGGTGATTTTTTTTTTCCCTTTCAAATATGGAGTAGAATGATAGGATTGAGAAACAAAAAAACCAAAGCTGTCTGGATGGACATCAGGTTGCTTGTCTTATTCTTATGAATGTCATATACTTTCTAGACACAACTTTGAAGGAGATTATGTTCTCTTTGCATCTTTCAGTGACATAATGAGAGCCCACTTAGGATTTGCACCTCCTCAGATCAAGCAGCTTCTCTCTCTTTTGACACAGTTCAGGTTGTACATTGATATTTGGGCCTGGGTACAGAAGAAGTTGAACCTGAGAGTTCTGCTGTGGTCCAGTCCTCCACCAGCGAGGTCTGATGGCCTTTTCTGTACCTCTTCCTTCAGAGTTCTTGAGAGCTCATATCTTGTCAGGCTTTTTTCCTCAAAGAGCCTAACTAACCTGACTAAAGATTTCAACTCAAAACACGTTTCCTAATATCCATAGATTGATTTTGGTCTAGGGTTAGATTTTGGTTCGGACTACCAGCAATTTTTGACAGCATTATCTTTTGGCAGAGGTGAACCACTATTTCACTGTGTAAAAATCCAGCTGACTTTCCCTGAAATTTTTAATTTTATCTTATTTTTACACATTGTGTTAATTTCCCTTAAGCATCTGGTTCCTTTTTCATCCTCCATCACAGTAAAAATTCCCAGTACTTGATGGCTAATTCCATTTTGTATAGAGATCTTATATATTCAGGGTTTTGCTACCTATAATTAAAATGTATTATTATGTCACATCTGCCCTGTTAACATTAAAAAGTAAGTTCAGGTATTAGTGTCCCGGATATGGACTCGGATTGTCTGTATGTAGAGGTTGTGTTGTCCCCATAAAAAGAAGTCAAGATTTATTTTGAAATAGTATCTTTTTCAGTTGATAATATCCCTTACAGAGTACTGCATGTTTAAAATAATATTTCATAGTGATCAAACGTTACTGCACTGTAGAGATTTATTGTCCTTCCATTTTTAGTGTGTGTTTGACATCCATTGATCATGGGGCTTTGGCCACTTTTCACAGATATCTTTAGCTTATTATAAAGTTACAATACATCTCAAGTACTTCTTTCCAAGAAGAAAACTGTGCTATCATAAAAAGCTGGAGGAAAAGTCTCACTCTTTTTAGCTCTACAGTCTTTTCCTGTAAGACAATTAATGCAGTAGGAAACTCCTAAGAATTCTTCAAATAGTATCCAGCTATCATAATATTCTTGTGCTTCTGCACAGCTTGTTTAAAATTAGTCTATCTTTTTTCCACTCTTCTAAAAGGCTTTAGTCTAAATATTTGTAGGTGCGACTACTTAGATCTCAGCAGTGCCCAAAATTACCTAAGTTCTTTTTAAACACAGGGAAAGACAACTCCTCTCCAAAAGGAGAAGCCTGGGAAACAGGATTCCACAGTTTACTGCATTACTCTAGTTTTTAAATAGATGAAATTAGACTTGTCCTACGTGCGCACTCTAAATTGTATTTGGTTTATAGGATGGCTTAGGAGAACCCAGAGCAGGGCAAGAGTGGGGGAGACTAGGAGAGGAAGTTCTGAAAGACCCTAAATCCCTCTGTCTGTCTTCTGTCTCCCATAGTTCAGATTTCTCTTGTCACATCAAGACAATGACTACAAGACGTATAAACATTTTAAACTGCGCACTACATGTATTAACCTGAGAAGTGCTGCCTTTTAAAACCATACTGCAAAGTCTATTTGCACATTTTTGATTTTCATCATAGAATTCTTCATTGATTTCTGTAGGAGAGATTATAAACTTTAGTATTTTGTAGTTAGTACCAACAAAATTAGTTGCAAATCAAAAATCTCATGTGAATACTGCCTGTGTTGTGTCGTAATTTTTAGGTACATGTTCTAAAGCCATAGTCTTTCCTGTGGCTCCTTGGTATATGTACCAGCTGTAAATTAAATTGCATTTTCAAGGCTTTATTTGTAGTGCAGCACCACGGAGTGATACTTGCCCTCTTTCATCATTAGACCGCTTTTTCCTAGAGCACATGAGCTCTCCTAAGTAAACACGGGCACCTGCCCTTTTTCTCTGGTTATCAAGTCACAGGTGTAAGCTAAATCCAGCCTAGCAGTCATGTGCACTGTGGTGAAAATGAAAGAATATGTCCTGCCCTGCATGGTCGGAGTAAGTGTCATGGTAACGTGGCTACCAGGTTTCCAGACTGCAGCTGTCGCATGGCTGCTGGCTCAGAGTGCAGCCAGGTAAGCGCGCAGTAAGAAGCGCAACTTGCAGTACCCTGAGAGCAGCAGTTTTATGTAAGGCACAGGCTGTAGCCCACCTGTTTCTAAGTTACTGCCCAGTACCTGAGAAGCCTTCACTATTCAGACTCCTTAAAGATGAGACAATGTGGGTCAATTGTAAGCAGAAAAAAATAAGGAAATAGAAATTAAAAACAAACAACTAATTGGAAAGTATGTTAAGGAACACAGCAGCTAATTGATGTTGAGATTGTTCCTTTATTAGCTTTTCTGCGCGTGAATTTGAAACATTGTTACAGATCTCTAGGTTCCTCCTACTTCTAAAGGTGATCCTACTATCAGAAGTGTTTTTCCTAGCACCCAGTGAAATGCTTTCTTTCTTAATTTCATTCTTTTACTTACAGTACCATTATAGACAACAATTAATCAGTTTCTTTTCCATTTAGATTTCTGTTTTCTTGCCGTAGTCTCTTGTTCCTTTAAACTTAAGAAGTGCTTATCTGACTCAGCAGCAGCAATCTAAATCAGAATTTTTCCAGTCATCTTAAATTTAATAAACCACAATCACTCCCTTACTGGGGTTTGGAATTACAAGTCATCACTTCTGATCTGAAAGATCAAAATTCTCATGTAAGGATTTTGCCTCAACTGTGTGTCTTTGGCATGCTTGGCGCCAGGCTGTTAGACTTCTCCTGAGAAGTTTGTTTTGCACTATATCCCACTTCATAATTGGGGACTGTGGACTGTGAAAACATTTACAGTGAGTAAGGGTGTCCCCGCCTGGTCTTGTATAGATATGAATTTTAGCAAAAAATCTGGGAAAATATGAATTATTTATACAAGCATCCAGACCCCCAAAAATGACAGTTGAAAATAGAGAGACCGATGAGGATGAAACGTGATACATTCCCAATTCCTTTGTAATGTACCTGGTATTATTTTCCCATGTTTTTCAAAGGTTAAAGCCAGGAGACAGCTGAATGACAGCATTTATATTTTTTTCAGAACAGGAGATTTTGGCCTTTGTTTATTCCTCTGTAGAAGGTGATACTTTCCACAAATGACTGCATATAAAGGATAGTGGGTGTTTCAGATTGCTTTGATAAGAACAGATAGCCTACAAATCACTGAATGGGAAATGAAGCGTGGCATGTTGTCTTAAATCTCCCTTAATAATAGTTTTTGCTACACCGACATAAATTTCTGGTAGACGTGTTGCAGAAAGGCATTCAGTGGTCCCTGCTCAGATACTTGAACTTAAAAATAGTAAATTAGATTTAGAGTTAAGCAAGCTTAGTTGTAAAATATGTTTATGAACAGAAGAAGCTGGCAGCTTTTTTGCTGAGATTTTGTTTGGAATTAGGGAAGGAGTTGTAAAATTATTCAGTTACTCAGATTTTTCTTTTTATTTTTTAAGGTATGAGCAGAGTTTGACTAGTTTGTTAAACATACTCAGATTCTCACATTTCCTCTGCACGTTACTCTAGTATCCAAATTTTCTGTAGCCATCCGTTTCAGACAGAGATTATAAACAGTGAGTTTCTCACCCACTCATTTAATACACAGATTATAAACAGCTGAGTTTAAGCCCTTATGTAGAACTGCAATGCTCCACCACAGATAATGTAGCTTTCTCTATACTGTCTCTGTTGCTAGTTTCGGAGTTTTTCCTCTTGCACTGTCTAGTCTCTATCTGGCCAGCAACATCAGAAATGCCTGCTCCTGAAGTCCACTGTCTTTTCTAGGACATCGGACCATCCTCTCATCCTGTCTCCTACCAGTTTGTTTCTACAGGCACATTCAGCCTTTGAGATTTTTCACTTGAACTGAGATTAATGTATCACAAAAATAATTGAAAGCAAATTACATTGTGACTGCCATTTACTAGATTAATCACATGACCAAGGATTTATATAGAGGCTAAAGACTATATATGGGCTTGATGATTGTATTAAATTATTACCCTGAAGATTGGGATTGTTTCATTTTTCTGGTGTAGAATTATACTTCCTTGCTTCCTCTGTAGTGATTTTTATGTACTATAAGGATGTCAAGCAGTCCTTGAAGGCATGAAGATATTTAAATAATCAAAAATTAAATACATTGAGCTTAAATCAAAAGTGTTCAGCTTGTGTCAGTTGAATAACAATATAACTTCGGAGCATCTGGGAGGTATTCATAAATAGTAACAATGTGAACAATAATTAGTATGTAATATGCAGAACAAAATGCTGTTTAATAATTAAGCACTACTTTGAATCTCAGTATCTCAAAAGCACCTTGTTAGCATGAATGAATGAAAATTTGTATAATTTCAGTCTTTTTGAGATAGATAATTGCTACCACAGCTTTCAGAAATGGGGTGCTTGAATATCATAGCTCGTCCAATATCAAGCTAAGAAATAGACACAGCTCTGTAATATTTCATTCTAAGCAGTCAGTTACAGGGAAACACTAGATCAACATTTGCATTCACCTTTGTGAGAAGAATTATAAAAGGTCTTGTTTAGACACATAGGCATTATGTACAATATGTTGTGGTCTCATGTACACATCTTGTGAAAAGAGCTGAAAGAATGGTGCTTGCCCAGCTTGGAGGAGAACTGGCTTCGGGACAGGGAGGAACGTAACAGCAGCTGCTCCCCCCACCCTTACCCCCTCACAGTACCTATAGAGAGGTTGTCAGTAAAATGGAGCCAAGCTCTTTACAGTGGTGCATGACAAGAGACAATGACTCTAAGTTGAAATGAGGGAGACCAAGGCTGGATATAGGGAGAAATTTCTTTGCTGCAGACAGTCAGGCAGTGGAGCAGGTTGCTGAGAGAATCTTTGTATTCTCAGTTCTTGGAAGTTTTCAAGACTTAACTGAATCAAGCCCTGTACAACCTCATCTCACCCCATACCTAGTCCTGCTTGAGCAGTAGGTTGGACTAGAGACATTTTAGTTGCTTCCAACGTGATTATCCTATGACCCTCAATATTACATCTGTCAAATACAATAGTCGCTACATTGACATCTGGCAACTCTCTTAGTCTTAAAACTACAAATTCCTTCTCCTGCAAGTGTGTTTAATGATACCAATAGTCCCGGTGGGATTGGTAGGATTGCTGGCAAGAATAAGGTATTAAAAGATCACATCACTGGGCTGGAAACTACCTTCTTTTGGTTTTTTGTTCTGTGACTGGACATGTCTTTCCTGAAAAAGCTCACTTGTCAAGGAAATTATTCGAAAGGCAAAAATAGTATTCCGTTGGTGTTTGTGGTTTTACATTCTATCTTCATGTCTTTACAAAAGGGTTATTCCCTGTGAAAAGCCATGTGAAAAGCTATTATTAACAAAGGGAAAATTAATTTCCCTTATAATTGAAAGCGCTGTCAAATAAAATGTGCTATAACGGGAAAAACTATTAGCTTCTCAGTTTTAGTAACCTTAGATATTAATAATATGTAAATCAAACTAAGAAAGTGGTCTTTATTATAGTTGCTACTGTTATTGTTGTTCTTTTAAACCACATAATGTCCCTCTGACAGAATTGTTTAAACTTTTCTATGAAGTTTCACCCTTTGCCCTTGCAACAGATTTGCAACCAACATAGTGCCCTGTTTCTACAGGGGTTTATTTTCATGTATCAGTATCTCCTCTGTTTTTACAGGTGGGCAAAAAAATACATTTGCTTGACAGGGTTATTTTTTGACTACATTAACAAAACTGTCTGGTAAAATGAAAAGGGGAAATTCAGCACTTACAAGTTAATTTAATTTGTAGAAATGTAATTGAGCAACCAAGACAGATTTCTATCTGTTAGAAATTTTCAACTGTGCTTTCAGTAGAGGGCTTAGACAGTTTTGAATTGCTACCAGGAACTTTTCTCTTTTTGACACTGTTCGAGTAATGAAAAATTGGTAATTTATGGTTACTTCTTCTATGCAAGATTTGCATCCCATTGAGTCTCTTATCAGGCTATTTAATGTAGAATATCAGTTGTGTTTTATGGAGGAGCATTTCTAATTCTAAAGCAGGTCAGACCATAATTGCAAGTTTAGTAGACAGCTTTTCAGTTAAAAGGGAGTGTTTACTGGATAATATGCTTACACATGAGCAAGATTAACAAGGAGCTGAGCCTTGGGGATGAGCATATTTCTCTCAGAAATTCTTGTGTGTCATTTCTTGGCCACTCCTTTTGCAAATCATAGACTTAACCAGGATAATCTGAACAGAACGATACACACTGATTTTTTCTTTGAGAAATACTGAATCCACGAAATCAAAGGTGACATCCAGAATACTTTCTTAAAAATTGAAAATTGAATTTTTGAAAAAATGCTACTCTCAACTTCCTTGATGATTATTTCCTAAAAAAAAACTATCTGTAATAACATAAAGACCAAATTCTCTACAATATCTTGTTTTGGTGCATTCAGTTGCAGCTTCTTGGCTTCTTCATGCCTAATGAATTTTGGCAGACTGGAAATTATTAGTTTTCCTCCATGTGTTTTATCAGAGGATGGTATATTATGATGCTTATCTACACGATATGAAAGTGTACCCTGCTGAACAGTAGTTGTTTCACTCTCAACATAAAGTGATAAGACCAAAGTGTTGAAGGGCTTGGTATTTGTAACATACATTTAAAATTTTTTTTTTTTGACTTCTACTGCGACTATATTATGCCAGTTACCATTTTTTTAATTTGCTTTTTTGTAAGTTTCTATGTATATCTCAGAAATGCATTATTTTTACATCTTTATTTTCAGGGATTTTTTTTGTGATTAGTGATATGTGGTTGGAATGCTTTTTAACATGCCTTTCTTCTATAAGTGAAATTAGTCTTCCAGGATCTGTGCCATTGCAAAGTTTATGAAAAATTTCAGCTATAGTTGCAACATAATTTAATATTAGATGATTTACCACTAGGAGATTTCTGTTGAGGAATATAATGCCTTGCAAAAAGTGTGTTTTTTAATAAAGTGAAATTTAGGGTTGCATGGGAAGGAAGAAAAAGATTAAGAGTTTTTTAAAATTAATTTTATTGTAGTTTAGTTTGCATTTAATATTGAGCATTATGACCTTAATACAGTAATCTTATACTGAAAACAAAGATGTGTGGGCTAAACACCTCAGCCTATTAGTAATTTTTTATTAAACTTCCTTTGTGATGGCTATTAGCCGAAGAAAAGTGTCTGCCATTTGTAGATGTTTGAATACTTTAGAAGGAGTATAAATGTCAATGTTCCATTTCAGCAGTGTTGCAGATTGACATTTACTGGACATTTTAATTCAGTTTTATCATGAAAAGCTTGTGATGCAGAGGAATAATGGTAATATGAAAACAAAGAAATTTTACTCAAAGTTACACAGCAATTCATTGAAAAGGCTTGGAGTAGAACCCAGGTTGCCTGACCATTATTTTAGTCTGTAACTCATTTTCATTGACAGCCTACTTTTGTCATTCAATAGAGACTTCTGCTTAAAAATCAAATAAAAAAAAATGTGATTCAACATTTTTAACCTATTTTTCATATATCAATATGTATGTGTGCTTTCTAAGGTCCTTATCAAAGGTCCTTTTTATTTATTTTTTAGAATTTTGCTTTATTCTTTGCTTTGCTTCATGTCTGTTAAATTTTATTTACTCCATGTTTTCTTTTTGTTTTGTTTTTGTTTTTAGTTGTGTCTGGTAAGTTGAAATTTTATTGGCCATCTTCTAATCATCGTATCACTGTGACGAGAACTTCTCCTCCCCTTCCCATCCATCCCCTTCCATGTCCTTCAACCATTCAGCTCCCATCTTTTACTTGTTATTGACAAGACACATCGCACAGAATAAATTCTGCATGAAGTATGGGTAACTTAATGGCAAAGAGAAAGGTAACAGGTTGCTAACTTTGTTTTTCAATGAATTAAAGAGTAACGTCTTCTTTCTTCAGTGTCTGCATTAGTTGAATTTCAAAGCGTTGTATGAAAATTATTTTTGTTTTAAAGGTCTCATGGATAGAATTTGTTTGTTCCTTAAGGGGATTATTTTCTCAGCTTTTTTTACATTAGAATCATCACATACTACTCTTGTGTGACGCAAGGTGTGAAAGCAAACTGAAGTTAAAAAAAAGATGGTGAAAATGCTTATAATACAGTAAACACTGAATGGAATTTAATAACAAAGTTGTACTTAACCCTTTTTTAATTCTTCTGACATTGAAGCTAATAATATTTTTATTATTTACCTTAATGGCAATAAATTTAGGATAATACATATATACATACCATGAATATATACTTAGAATAATATACATGCAAAATACATATTTAGAGTACTATCCTGAGAGACATATACCTATTTATCTTTTATAAATGTTACCTGAGAGACTAATTTTTTGTGTTCAGTAGTCCCTGAACAGTCTTCTTCAGGTACTAGAATCACAAGAATTCAGCTATTTCACCAATGGTGGGAAACATTTTAATCTCTCTGTCGCAGTACCCATTCTCAAGGTCAACAAAATCTTAAACCTTATAAATCCTCTGCCCTGTCATAGGATTTAGAAACCTTCAGTTCCATTGGGTGTGGCATTGTACTGAACAAGCCAAGCTCTAAATTTAACTATATGCTAAATTTATTCTTGTTATTAGAGTTCAGCAGCATAAGAAAGGTGCTTCACCCTCATCTCCATCTTCCCCATCGTACCTTACAACCCTGTGGCAAACCCCCAACAGTTTACCCTTCCGTTCTAAATTCTGTCATGTCAAATTGTTCCCACGTCTCTTCCAAGATAGTGATTGAATCTTTCAGACCTAAGTGTTTTGAAGTCTGCTAGTTCACTCTCACTTTCACTTTGAGTAGTTGCTTATCTAAGGAAATTCTAGGGAAGGTGGCATTTGCATCCAAATGTTAAATGGAGTGCCGCGCTTAAAAAATTTCTCCCCAAGTGGGAGGGTTGTAGGAAGTGTATATTCTAATATGAACTCAGTAGGAAGCAGAAATAAGAGGCATGAGGAAAAGGAAAATGAAAGTGTTGGCCTGCATGAACACTGAAAGCTATTTTTTTAGACAGGACTTGGAGTGTTACTGAATTCATTCCATATAAAGCCACAATTACTTGATTTTTATAAAACAAATTGAGTGAGATCTATATGATTCACACTCTTTTTAAAGCAAGATCTTGTACACACAAAAATGTTTATAAGAAAAGAAAAACACAGACACCAAAATCATTTGAGTTATTAAAGTCAGATTCAAAATACCCCCTTTATTCTCAACGCAAAGAAGAGGGAATATTGGACAGATGATCAGATGGAAGTGGAGATGAATAAGTGAATGGACTTTAATTCATATTGTTAACAGCATATAAAGCAAGGTAGATTTTTTTCTGTGCTAGCTTCATCAAGATATCTAATGCTGATTTTTTTTTAATGTGACTGACATGATTTTTTGACATCCTGTTTACTGCTGGATGAAAGGGCTGTTGAAGTCTGTATGAATCAAATAGTTTGGACAGTGCTGGCAGTATTTCTAATGCTAGACTGAGCAGATGTTTCAAATTTGCCTTCATTTGCATATATATTTTGTTTGAACATGCCCTTGCCTATGTAAATGAGGAAGACATTTAACTCTACTGTTCTTTAAATTCATTCTTCTTCAGTAACTGGATTGAAGATTTTTAAATATTATAGCTTTTAAAATAATATTTCTGAGGCTTTTGACTTAAAAATTTTTTTAAGACCTTGACTACATCGAAAGTCTCCTATATTAGCAGTTAAGCACTTTTTCTCTCCTCAGCTTTCCTAAACCAAAGGTTATGGCTTTAGTGCATGCAAGCCTGAATTCCTAGTTACTCAACCTTGTTTACTGCAGCCCTTGACAAAGGGTGACCTGTGTGCCAGTTGTCCCTCAAAGATTTCTCCATTCTGACTTGTAGCTGTACTCTTCCTTTCAAACCCAAATTGTAACAAATTTGTTTGTATCAGTGACTGTTGCTCTGCAAGTTGTCTGGTTAAGCTGGTAGGAGTTCCTTCCTTGTGTAAATTGTCACTAAGAAACGCAAGTGATGCACAGTCAGAATTTTCATTGGGAGGTCCAGCAGAAGAAAAGATGATCTGAGTGATTCTGAAGCTTTGCCTGCCAGAGACCAATGTGTCTTTGTGGTGCCTCTCCTTATTAAAGAAACTTAACTATTCGTTTTTACACCTTTTAAAGCCAGTAGACAAATTGTGCTTTCAAATAGGTTATCTTTGGTCTTCTGATAGTTTGTGATTTATTGGTATTTTCGTTTCAGAGCCTCCACAGTTTGTTGTAAAACCACGAGACCAGGTAGCTGCATTGGGGAGAACGGTGACTTTCCAGTGTGAAGCAACTGGAAACCCTCAGCCAGCCATCTTTTGGCGGAGAGAGGGAAGTCAGGTAAAACAGACTTTCTGTCCCTTCTTCCTGGCAGTTTCTTGAAGAAATGATGTCACATGAGGGAAATATTTTAATTCTTGTTTTAAAGATGTGGGAAATAGGTCTAGAGCTTGGAGATGCTGGATATTTCTTCTGTTCTTCTAAGTGACATGCATGCCAGGTGATATCAGCCTTTTTAGAAAGGATATCTATGTTTTGCTCAATTTCCTGTTCTCTCCATTAATGTAAAAATAAATCTATGAAACAACTGGAAACATTCTGTGTTTCAATACTATGAAAATATGTTTCACCCAAAAGAGAGAACTTTTAAGAGACGCAGAGATGACCAGTGCTGAAGTTTGTTTGAACTCCTAACCACTCCCAGATTTTCAGGAAATTTTGCTCTGGGTTTATGGTGCAAGTGTTAGTTTACTACGTGTGTGTGTTTTGCAAACAAAACCATTTGATGTGTTGTTCTGCATCACTGCATGGGCAGAACTCTATTTGGGACTAAGGAGATCTACTTTCCCACTCAGTCAGTTGGCTGACAGGTCATACCTGAACAGGTCAGCTTTTCTCCCAGCTACCTTACTTGAATGAGAGGGAAATACATTTTCAGCTTCTTTGTAAAGGATCTTGAAAGCCAGTGGGTGAAACACGATATAGCACAGCAGGAGTATCACAGTTTTCTTCTAGAGTCATCTTTTGAAGGAGGAGTGTGACACAAAGTATTCTTTATTGGAAGGAAAGAAGGAATATCAGATTCTTGTTTTCCTGTGAAGGAAGGAATGAATGGTGCAATAGCGTATGACAGGGTCTTTTGTGTTACAAAACAATAGGCCAGAGAAATTGAAAATGCTTAGAAGCTGGCTTCTTTACTCCATTTGCAACATTTCTGTCTAAATACCCAATTAACCACATTTAGATTATGATTTGCAATGGTATTAGTATACCAGCATATTTTGTTTATATATTTGTATGACCTGGTTTTTTTTCTCCATGTTTTGTGTCTAGTACATACTCTTTCTGGCTCATATGTGACTGCTATGAGTGGTGACCACTTATGATGATTGAGGGAACAGGAGGAGGAGGGTTAAGAGTAGGATTTGCTAATACTGAAGGAAAGGATGTCATGTTCCATTCCTTTGGCTGATTTTTGCAAATACAAAATGTATTTAGGCAAGAAAGAGAGACAAAGAATAGCCTCTGAGACCTTAAACTGTTCTCATTCACAAATTGTTCAGGCAGTGGTAGAAATTTGGAATCAATACTTAGTGTAAAGGATCTGTATTATTTTGATTACAGGTCTGATTTTTGACCACTGTTGGTAAATGCTATGTAATTCATACCAAAACTGTCTTAAGTAGGAACTGGCATAGAATTTAATCCTAGATTAGAAGGCTCAGTATAGAATACCAACACTATGATTACGGAGACCTAAACAACAGCTCTTTTTAAAATGGAATCCACTCTTAGGAAGGCAAAAGTTAAAATACAAATAAGTAAACCAACATCTGCATTTAAATGAAATAAATAGAATGCCCTAGAGTACATTCTAAAAAAAGTTGTTACAACAAATTACTTAGGTTCACCACAGTTGATTATACCATTATGGTATCTGTACGTATCACATCTTTGCTAAGGCCTGTTAAACTTTTTGTAAAGCCCAGCATTGACTATAGAGGGTGTTAGAGCAATCCCAAAAGACTTACAAAATTATAGGTTCGTATCTGCACGTATTTTATGGCAAAAAAAAAATTAAAATCCTATTAAAGCTATGTACATTGTTGTGTGGATATGTTAAAGATATGAAGAGCAGACTATTTTATGTGTCATGTGAAAAGATGAATATATTTAGATATAAAAATGTTCAGATTATTGATGTTTGGATTTATGTGACGTTTTTTTCTTTTTTCCCCAACTTTCTTTCCTATATTCCTTGTAGAATCTGCTTTTCTCATACCAGCCCCCTCAGTCATCCAGCCGATTTTCAGTTTCCCAGACAGGTGACCTCACTATCACCAATGTCCAGAGATCTGATGTTGGGTACTATATCTGCCAGACTTTAAATGTTGCGGGAAGTATCATAACAAAAGCCTACTTGGAAGTTACTGATGGTAATGATGCCTTTACTTTATCATTCCCGAGTTTTTATTTTCATTTGAAGACAGCAGTGGAATGATATGACACTACTTTGGTATCTGCTTTGCATGAATGCATATTGCATGTGTCCTCGTACATGAAAGTCTTGTTTGGGCCATCTCTCTCAGGGGTTTAAAATACTGGATATTGTGTAACAGAATATTTCCATTTTGTATTTAGTATGTATACTTCAGTTTATAGATTTTTGTAATTTATCTGGCTCTTTTTTAGCTTCCTCCACTAGATATAATTTTCTTTAAATTGCTTACTGCCTAGGTCTTTATCGCTATTATTGTGTGTTTGTTTGCATAGCATCTCCATATACCCTTTTTCTCCCACTTTTTTCTTTTTAACAAAGCAGTATAGCAAGAAAAAAAATGTTAATCTGTATGGAAATCAGTAGAATAATATAAAAATGAATATTGTCCTACATTTGTTTTTAGGAACAGATGGGAAAAAATAAGATATAAAAAGCTACAGGGAACACAACTGCAAGCAGTAACGTATGCTGGTGTGAGAACACCTTGCCAATTATCAGAAATACTTCATCTTTTTAATAGTAAAGAGACCAAGGAGAGGTTATAATCTGAGCACTTATGGAAAAAGAGGATAAGTGCAGTCTGTGGAGAGACTTTAGGGATGGGAAGCCATTGTTAGGGAATAGTAACCATAAACAAGGTCTTTGCCCTGTAGAAAGAAACATGCCGTGAACCTGGAGACTAAAATCATGTATTTACAGTTACTGGATTGAGGTTGCCTGGGGAAATAGGACTAAATCTTTTCTAGTTTCTCACAAGTGGTAAGCCACATTTCTTAATCCACTTTTATTCATTTACCATTAGGGAAAAGGCCTTTCAAGGTGAGAAAAACATTCAAAAAAGAAGTTAGGCACGAACCTTAATTCTTGGGTGTTTTTCTCTGAATAACCTACACCATCTGAACTTGGAAAAAAACCAAATTTCATTTAAATATAGTTCTTTCCTAGGAATATAAGCTCTGGATTGATCTGATCAATAATTGTTTTTTATAATGTCGTGGGACAGCAATTTTTTTTGGACTTGCATAAAATTGAAGATATGTTATGCAGAATGCTACCCTAGTATTCCTAAAGGTAATAGAAGTTGCCATCAACTTTAGTGCACTTAACATTACCATGGAATTCAGTGGCATGTAAAGCACAGATCCCTCGATTATGGACAACAGCAAAGTTCTCTACAAACTTCTTTACAAATGAAATACTATAAGATAGCTTTTACATCTTTTTTTTTATTTATTTATTATCCATAGGGTAATGGAAAAAAAACCCTCGTGTAGGCCATCATTTTTTTTTTCTGTGAATATTGAGACTGCTTTATGCCTTTCTGTGCAGTTAATAATCCATCAATAACATTTAATTTTCATTATGTGAAAGATGCATTAAAATTAATGCAAACATACTGTGGGATTCTCTCTGTGAGTTTGAAGTCATATTGACAGATTAAATCATTATAGAATTAAAAATCAGAAACTACTGAAAAAATATGCCTTAGTTGAAAATTTTTAATATGGTCCTATTCATTACCTTTGTGTTTGCTTTATCCGACTGTCAGGCATCTCCCGGTTAGGAAACAGCACCAAGATGAGTTGATACAGCATAATTTTTTTATTATTATTATTTTTAAGAAGTAGATATTTGCCAGATTATCCCCTGCTTGCACCTTTGTGTTTGAATGCTGAAAGTATGAATTCCGTTACACGGGCCTTTGTGTGATAGTAGACTAACAAAGTGAAATCTGTGCATTGACAAAGGATTTCGGAAATCTTTTCTCATTCCATTGTCACTTGATAAAGACATAGGATTAAGGAATGCCTAGCAGATACCACTATGTAATGTCACACTTCTTTATTTTCTGAAAATGCTGCGTTGTGTATCATTTTAAAATTTTGTAGTTGCACATCATTATAATGCTCCCCACCCTGAATAATGCAAGCCTCCAACTTTAATTACTTGTTTAATTACCTTTAGTTTCTTACAAAGCCTCAAGCAACTGCTGTTGCTTAGATGATTCAAAATTGCTCTCAGTTGCAGAACTCTTTCTTGTTTCTTCTGGCAGTGATTGCAGACCGGCCTCCCCCTGTCATTCGACAGGGTCCTGTGAATCAGACTGTAGCTGTTGATGGTACTTTGGTACTGAACTGTGTGGCCACGGGCACTTTAATGCCCACTATCCTCTGGAAAAAGGATGGGATCCTCATTTCCACCCAGGATTCTCGCATCAAGCAGCTGGAGACAGGAGCATTACAGATCCGATATGCCAAGGTAGCTTGAACTGGCAAGCAGTTTTATCTTATTGTCTGTTTCACTTCATTGTTTTTTTTTTTTTACCTCCGGGCATTTTTGATGTAGTAAATCATACATATAGAATTACTGAAATGTTAAATAATTATATTAAAATATTTGATGCTTCATGCTTTCAGATAATTCATTATTTATGCTTAATACCTTGTCTTATTCTGCCTAAGGCACATTATTTTAGATTTCATAAGGAAAAATGCATTTAAGAGTTATTAATTAAGAGAATTTGTGGTACTTAAAACATGAAGGGGAAAGGAAAACTTGTATTTCGCTAAGATGAGTCCTTAAATTATTTGGGCTTTAGTACTAATAGATTAAAATGATTAAAAAAAACCCTAATTATTTCAGATGTTCTTAAAGAAAACCTTTGTTTAGCTTGCTGCAGTAACAGAGCCGTATACACAGCTTTTTCAATTTTTAAAGTTTAAACATATTCACTCGACAAAGTAAACATAGCTTAAAATGGTTAATTATGTGTCAAATACCTGGCTTCCTGAGGGAATTATAGCAAGTACCTGGTCATTTTTTCTGGGCATGCCTCATATGCTGTAAAATATTTTAAAACGTTGTTAAGTTTTAGCATACGAGATATTTTCTGCTATCTTTTCTGTGGTTTAAAATGTATTTTTTTTAAATTAGGCTGAACACATCACTTTACTACATTCCTTAGAGTTCATTACAGAATAAGAAACATTAAATTAGAAACCACAGCTTTTCCAATTCTTTAATGTATGCTCATAAGTAAGTATCCATTTTCATTTTGAATCACACAAAATCTTACCTTCTAATGGAAGAAGTTTCTCATTTGATTTTTTTTGCCACCTAATGCATTTATCCATATTCATGGGGGAATGTAGAGAGCTGTAATTACTTTTCTAGCCCACTGAGTGTCTGATTGTTTCAAATATTTATTCTTCTCTTTTCCCACTCAGCTGGGCGACACTGGTCGGTACACCTGCATTGCTTCAACCCCAAGTGGCGAAGCTACATGGAGTGCATACATAGAGGTCCAAGGTAAATCAATTAGCATTTCTTTGTGTGAGGAAAATGCATAAAGGAAAATTGGAAACTGAAATGCAGAAGTTACCCGATTTTGTCATAAATTGCCAGTGGAGATGTGAACAGCATTTAGCTTATAGCTGCTTCCTGTCTGTACTCAGCAATTCTCTCTCCTTTGTTAGAGTTTGGAGTTCCAGTGCAGCCACCAAGACCCACTGACCCAAACTTGATTCCTAGTGCACCATCAAAACCTGAGGTTACAGATGTCAGCAGAAATACAGTAGCATTGTCATGGCAACCTAATTTGAATTCAGGTGCAACACCAACCTCTTACATAATTGAGGCCTTCAGGTATACAAGTCTCATCTGATCTTGCTGTATTTAACACTTATATGTACTATGTTGTTAAAGAAGCGTGTACTAACCTGCTGTTCTGTGTGTTTTATCCTTAGCCATGCATCTGGTAGCAGCTGGCAAACTGTAGCTGAAAATGTGAAAACAGAAAGTTTTGCAGTTAAGGGGCTAAAACCTAATGCAATTTACCTATTCCTTGTGAGGGCAGCTAATGCATATGGACTAAGTGACCCAAGCCAAATATCTGATCCAGTGAAAACTCAAGGTAAGCTTTGGATACTGAACGTTTTAGCATCCACAGTGGCTGTCACAAGTTGACTAGGCAATACCAGATGCAGGAATTCTGGTAACTTAAACCTGTTGGCCAATCCTGGCTATAATACCTACTCATTAGTAAAATACAATGTTTAAACTTGCATTTCTCTATAACACAGACTTTGAAAGCTGCTTAGACAGCATATTTCATTGTCTGAGGGAAACCTAGTCTCTCTTACCCAAAGATAGTCACATCTTGCAGAACAGGTCTTGTTAGCAACAAAAGTAATCTCTGGGTTTTTTTAATTAATCACACAAATCCTTCAGTTCCATGAAAATGTTGTTATTATTACATCCAGTGCATCAAACAAAGCTTCAAACTGAGGCAGAGAGAGAAACAACACTTAGTCTAAATCAATTTCTGCTGTTTAAAGTTTGGAGGGGTTTGGTACCATGAGCCAGTAAAGAAGAAGATTTGGCAGTATATATTAAAAGTACTTCACTGCCCCTGGGAGCTAACAATTTCACATTGCTGTCTTTGTTGTTTTGTGTTTCTCCTGATGGGTAACAGTTTCAGTGGCTATATATAGACAGCAGAGTGGCCACATGGAAAATAGGTTCCTAAGTCTGTTACCAAGGAGAGATCTAGTAACCTTTTAGTGATTCCTGTATTCCTGGGAACAGAGCAGCGTGTGTTATTATGCAGGCAGGCAGCAATGTTCTGTGTGAGTCAATTTTTTCATGCAGTGTCGTTTTATTCCTGGAGATGAGATGAGGCGTCAGGTCTGAATGTCCCAAATGAACCGATCACTGACCTGACTCTGATAAACAGCGAATGAGGCAGTGTGTTCTATTCACTCAACAGAACCGAATGGTTTATAATAGCATGAAAAAGCTTCACTGTCCTCTGGGCATCTAGTAGAGGTGAAGACCTGAGAACTACGCAAAGCCTGAGTGAAAGTAGCAACCAATATATAAAATTTTCATCAATAGTAAGGAATGTAATCAAGTGTCAAATTCTTTAAAGCAATTCCACACCTTTTGCAATACTTTTTCAGTTTGGTGTAAGCTGTGATCTAGCTAAGTAAGTTCAGATATTTCCCAGTTCACTTTTGTCTAGAGGGTGATACTGTCTTCTCCCAAATGTATGTCCACACCAGGAACCTGACCTACCTTCATCTTTACTTTACCAACATTAACAACAGCGTGTTTAGATGTTCTCACTAACAGTCTCTGTCTTGCAAGCTTGAAGCCAATAGTAGAAAACACACTTATTGTTGTATAGCACAGATGTGCAAATTGCTGACCCTGTTAATAGTCTGATTCATATTTTCAATGACTGATCTGTTATGACTAGCAAAGACAGAACTAATTATTCTACTGACTTTCCTGGTGCATTAGAGCTTTAAAACAGATGTGAAGAGGGAAGGGAGTAATATCAGGCTGGCCCATGACAAGTGATGGAAGGGCAGAGAATGGTTGGAAGGATGCGGGTATAGACCCTCCACCTGCTCCCCAGGGGCATGCTATGGATGTCGTGGTGCGGCTTACGTCCTGTCCTGTGGAGATGAGTGGGAGGCTCCTGACATAGTAGGTGTTTGGGAGGAAACTTCTCCAAAACACCTTATAGGTAATAAAGGGTCCACTAAGAAGACAAGGCGACCAGCAGCTCGCTTGAAGTGCCTCTGTACAAATGCACAATGCTTGGTTAACAAGCAGAAGGAACTGGAAGCTGCTGTGTTACTAGAAATCTATGATATAATTGCCATCACTGAAACCTGGGGGGACAAATCCCATGACTAGAGTGTGGCTATCGATGATTACAGTCCATTCAGAAGGGACAGTCCGGGAAGGAGGGGTAGAGGCAATGCCCTCTACATCAGGAAAGGGATAGAATGTGAAAAGCTGTCGTTGAAGAGTAGCCACAAACAGGTTGAAAGCTTGTGGGTCTGAACAAAAGACCAAGGAACGAACGAGATCTTGTACAGTCACTAGGGGAGGTCAGACAGGGAAGTAGTAGGCTGGAGCAAAGTTTATGTAATGCGTTATTCTGTATCTGGAATTAGATTTTTATTTATTTATTTATTAAAAGAAGACCAAAATCAATGTACTGTGATTTTTAGCCACAGTCAGCATGGTATTTATTTAAAATGAAGTGATCAAAGAGGGATGTATGAAATCAATACAGAAACTATGTAACTCTGTTGTCTGTAGTATGTGTCTATTTTAGACAGCCTATTAGTGTTTGTCCTATAAATTTTATATGTGCAACAGTCATTCCATTTCAGTTAAATACGATTTTAAAGGGCTATGCATGCAGAAAATGTTTCCACCGTGCAGTTGCTTATATTGAGAGGAAGTTGTCCCTTCATGCATATGAACAATTATTTTGGCTATAAGACTATATGTGAGAAGAGTCAAGCAGCACTCAGCCGTGCTGTGCCTCCTGTTTACAAAAGTCACTTGCCATCAAAGAAGCTGCAGCCATATGATTCATTTTTCTTTTCTTCAGTTGTTTCTTTTCTTTTGTGATTAAATCCAGTTAGTTTGCCCATTAATTTATCAGAAGGTACAGCTTCTGCTTTTGCCATTCTTTATAGGTTTCCTGGTCTCTTAAAATTTGCAGTGGGTAGTAGAACATTACTTCCATCAGGAAAGCATAAAGAGATGCTGCTGTAGTCCTTTACCAGAGATATCCTGATGTCGTGCCCATCTATAAGAAGGGGCGCAGGGAGGATCCAGGGAACTACACGCCTGTCAGCCTGACCTCGGTACCGGGGAAAGTCATGGAGCGGGTGATCTTGAGTGCGATCATGAAGCACTTGCAAGAGAACCGGGTGATCAGGCCCAGTCAACACGGGTTCATGAAAGGCAGGTCTTGCCAGACTAATCTGATCACCTTCTATGACCAAGTGACTAAACTCTTGGACGAGGGAAAGGCTGTGGATGTGTCTTCCTGGACTTCAGTAAAGCCTTTGATACAGTTTCTCATAGCATTCTGCTTCGGAAACTGTCAGCCTCTGGCCTGGACGGGTGCACACTCTCCTGGGTGGAAAACTGGTTGAATGACCGGGCCCAGAGGGTGGAGGTAAATGGAGTTAAATCCAGCTGGAGGCCAGTGACAAGTGGGGTTCCCCAGGGCTCAGTCCTGGGTCCAGTCCTGTTTAATGTCTTTATCAATGACCTGGATGAAGGCATCGAGTGCTCCCTTAGCAAGTTTGCAGATGACACCAAGCTGGGAGGAAGTGTGGATCTGCTGGAGGGTCGGGAGGCTCTGCAAAGGGACCTGAACAGGCTGGACCGCTGGGCTGAGACCAACGGCATGAGGTTTAACAAGGCCAAATGCCGGGTCCTGCACTTGGGGCACAACAACCCTAAGCAGAGGTACAGACTAGGAGAAACCTGGCTGGAAAGCTGACAGGAGGAGAGGGACCTGGGGGTGCTGGTTGACAACCGACTGAACATGAGCCAGCAGTGTGCCCAGGTGGCCAAAAAGGCCAATGGCATCCAGGCTTGTATCAGGAACGGCGTGACCAGCAGGTCCAGGGAGGTTGTTCTCCCCCTGTACTCGGCACTGGTGAGACCGCACCTCAAGTACTGTGTTCAGTTCTGGGCCCCTCACCACAAGAAGGATGTTGTGGCTCTAGAGCGAGTCCAGAGAAGGGCAACAAAGCTGGTGAAGGGGCTGGAGAACAAATCTTATGAGGAGCGACTGAGAGAGCTGGGGTTGTTCAGCCTGGAGAAGAGGAGGCTGAGGGGAGACCTTATTACTCTCTACAACTACCTGAAGGGAGGTTGTGGAGAGGAGGGAGCTGGCCTCTTCTCCCAAGTGACAGGGGACAGGACGAGAGGGAATGGCCTCAAGCTCCGCCAGGGGAGATTTAGGCTTGAGATTAGGAAGAAATTCTTCACGGAGAGGGTGGTTAGGCATTGGAACGGTCTGCCAAGGGACGTGGTTGAGTCACCGTCCCTGGAGGTGTTTAAGGTTAGGGTAGATGAGGTGCTTAGGAGCATGATTTAGGGATTGGTGGGAATGGTTGGACTCGACGATCCAGTGGGTCTCTTCCAACCTGGTCATTCTGTGTGATTCTGTGTGATCCCTGACTGTGTTTTTTCTCTTTATGCAGCATTTTCCTTTCCTCTGTGAAAGGAAGTGCAGTGCATTGATTTGGTACTGCCAAAGCATAGGTGATTAGCTTAATTCATGTAGGTTTTTTCCTTACATAACTGGGAAGTACATAGGGTGAACTTTATTGGTGATAGCATCGTATATGTTATGATACCTTGACTGATATCAAGACAAGGAGGAATGTTTATGGGCTCTGGAAGAGGGGACAGGCCTCTTGGGTGGATTACAGGAGGGAAGTGAGATTGTGTAGAGAAAAAATCAGAAGGGCTAAGGCTCAACTAGAAATCAGATTGGCAAAGTCTGTGAAAGATAACAAAAAATCTTTCTATAAATATATAAATAATAAAAGGAGGACTAGGGAGACCATACAGTCCCGGCTGGACACAGAAGGAGCAACAGTGACAGGGGATGAGGAAAAGGCTGAGGTACTTAATGCCTTCTTTGCCTCAGTCTTTAATTGTAAAGAAAGTTGTTCCCTCTGTGTACAAACCCAGGAGCTAGAGGAACAAAACGAGGCTCCCATGATCCAAGCGGAGGTGGTCAGAGCCTTGCTAGCCCGACTAGACACCCACAAGTCTATGGGGCCAGATGGGATTCACCCAAGGGTATTGACGAGCTGGTGGATGTGCTGGCCAAACCCCTTCCCATCATCTTCCAACATTCCTGGGAGACTGGGGAAGTTTCACTGGACTGGAGGCTGGCTGATGTTGTGCCCATCTACAAGAAGGGTCGCAGGGAGGATCCAGGGAACTACAGGCCTGTCAGTCTGACCTCAGTGCCAGGGAAAGTCATGGAACAGGTGATCTTGAGTGCTATCATGAAGCACATGCAAGAGAACCGGGTGATCAGGCCAAGGTAACATGGGTTCACAAAAGGCAGGTCTTGCCAAACTAATCCGATCGCTTTCTATGACAAAGTGACTCAGATGCTGGACGAGGGAAAGGCTGTGGATGTATCTTCCTGGACTTCAGTAAAGCCTTTGACACAGTTTCTCACAGCATTCTGCTTTAGAAACTGTCAGCCTCTGGCCTGGACAGGCGCACACTCTCCTGGGTGGAAAACAGGCTGGATGGCCGGGCCCAGAGAGTGGTGGTGAATGGAGTTAAATGCAGCTGGAGGCCAGTTACAAGTGTGTTTCCCCAGGGCTCAGTGCTGGGTCCAGCCCTGTTCAGTGTCTTTATCAATGACCTGGATGAAGGTATTGAGTGCAACCTTAGCAAGTTTGCAGAAGACACTAAGCTGGGTGGATGTGTCGATTTGCTGGAGGGTCGGGAGGCTCTGCAAAGGGATCTTAACAGGCTGGACCGCTGGGCAGAGTCCAATGGCATGAGGTTTAACAAGGCCAAATGCCGGGTCCTGCACTTGGGGCACAACAACCCTGTGCAGCTACAGACTAGGAGAAGTCTGTCTAGAAAGCTGCCAGGTGGAGAAAGGCCTGGGGGTGTTGGTTGACAGCCGACTGAACATGAGCCAGCAGTGTGCCCAGGTGGACAAGAAGGCCAATGGTATCTTGGCTTGTATCAGAAACGGCGTGACCAGCAGGTCCAGGGAGGTTATTCTCCCACTGTACTCGGCACTTGGGAGACCACTCCTTGAGTACTGTGTTCAGTTCTGGGCCCCTCACCACAAGAAGGATGTTGAGGCTCTGGAGCGAGTCCAGAGAAGAGCAGCGAAGCTGGTGAAGGGGCTGGAGAACAAATCTTATGAGGAGCGGCTGAGAGAGCTGGGGTTGTTCAGCCTGGAGAAGAGGAGGCTGAGGGGAGAGAGACCTCATTGCTCTCTATAACTACCTGAAAGGAGGTTGTGGAGAGGAGGGTGCTGGCCTCTTCTCCCAAGTGACAGGGGACAGGATGAGAGGGAATGGCCTCAAGCTCTACCAGGGCAGGTTCAGGCTCAACATAAGGAAAAAAATTTTCACAGAAAGGGTGATTGGGCACTGGAACAGGCTGCCCAGGGAGGTGGTTGATTCACTTTCCCTGGAGGTGTTTAAGGCACGGGTGGACGAGGTGCTGAGGGGCATGGTTTAGTGTTTGATGGGAATGGTTGGACTCGATGATCCGGTGGGTCTCTTCCAACCTGGTTATTCTATGATTCTATGTTATGATATATTAATTTGTATTTACATATACTTATTTTTACAATCATATATACTAGTGAGAATGGAATCTTAAATTGTTACAGATGTTCCACCGACAAGTCAAGGTGTGGATCACAAGCAGGTCCAGAGAGAACTAGGTGACGTGGTACTACATCTGCACAATCCTACTATTCTTTCTTCGTCCTCCATTGAAGTTCATTGGACTGTAAGTATAAATCGGTATCATGGAGGTGCTTGTACATACTGCTGAATTGTACTGTTTGACTGCAGTGGAGTCACACTTCAAAAAGCTGTGTAGTTTGTATGTCTGCAAATGGTTTTCTCTGGAATTTTGCTTTCCTACTTCATTAAAATTTGTCCTATTTTCACCACTTCATGTCTCTATAGAGACTGATGTTTACAATATGGTGAGAGTATGAGTCCTGCTCTAGGAGCTAAAGAGGTAATCAAAACCTTATTGAGTCATGTAATATGAAGCTTTTGCACTGCTTTCAGTGGGAATTGTATCAGTTCCCTAAAGAGATAACATGGGTGCATCACTATCTGTCGGTCACTAGTGGAGAGAAATGCTCCATAAATCTGTTTGAAAGTGTTGCATCCACATTACATACATGTTCAGAACACCCAGACCCATACAGCCTCATCTGAACCCATCCTTTCCCACAATGCTATAAGAATGCACAGTACAGGGAGAAGAGATGAAAAGGGCAGATGGTTTTCAGATGTTGTGTTGATGCTGCTCTGGTGGGTGCAAGCAGGAAGTTGCCTGCATGTAGGATATAGCTGAGGAAATGAGAGAGCAAGGAAATAATACTGTAGGAATCCTGAAGCACAGGGAATGGTAAATACGTGAAAAATATGCACATAGGCTTACAAGGCGTAGGCCTCAGAGAAAGAAAGGATTAGAAATTACTTACTGTGGGAGAAATTTGGCAATCGAGAAGTAGAAATGGAAGAGAAAGAACAACATGGGAAACTGCAAGTACTAATCAAAGAGATAAGAAAATGTTATTCAAAGGAGATCAGTTTCAAAATAGGATGTAGAATGCAGAAAAAACAGGATAATTATAGCAGGTACAAGAATAAATCCAAAGGGACTGAGCTTTGAGGTCCGTTTAGGACTTCCATCTGAATATGTCAATATATTGACAGGTAGAGTGTAGGAGAGCACAAAATGTAGCCCCTGCCATGGCATGGCAGAACATTTTGGACAAGAACAAAAGGCATTTTGACTTTGTAGAAGAGCCTAGCCCAATGGAGGCCTGATCCATGACCAGGGCTACTGAGTGTGCAGAGTAGAAATAATATCTGCTGTGTTGCACAGCAGATACACTTGACACCTGCAGTACAGCCACTTGCAGCAGGCAATCTCCTTTAAACAGCTTTGAGGTTCCTAGCACAGTTTCATTTGACCTTTACTTACAGGGCAACCTTTTCCAGACAGGCAGTTTTTGTCAGTCTCTTGGGTAGCCTGTGACTTCTCTACAATTTCACAAATAGTCATTATCTCAGTTTCAGCTAACACATGCATTCTTTATGTGATTATTAAAAATGAAACGTGTTGCTTTTTAGAATAAAATTGCAAGCAAACAGTTGTATTGTATCACTATATGAGGTTTTTGAAAATGGGGAAAATCTGATGTATTTATAATTTTTTTATTGCTGTTATTGGACTTTGTTATTTGTCATTAATTGAAATCAGTAATTAAAAATAGTGAATGATCCACAAGATCACTTCTATAAGAGAGCTTTCAGTTATAGCCAAACACACTGAGTTCCATCCCTATTTACATTAATATCTCTTTCTCCATACATGTGATATAAAATCACCTTTGTCTAAAAGGCACTCTGGACCACTGAGTATCATTTTAATCTCTTATTCATAGTTTCAGCTATGTTACCATATTGAGCTTTTTGAGCCTTTGCAGAGGCCTCTCTAAACAGCCCTTTTCCCCTAGCAGAGGAACCTCCTGCTGAGTGGGTGGAGGAAGAGCTAGGACAAATCTGCCCTCTGACAGAGCCAGGCTAATCACAGTGATGGAGATAGTGCCAGCTGGCTGCCCTTTCAGTTTGCTTTCTCCAGAAGGAAGTAGGCAGGAAGCAGTGCTCATTTCATGGGTTTTGGGAGGCTTCCACACCTCAGGAGAGTTGGCAGGCTCTCGTATTTGATCTCTGTATTTATCACCCTGTGTGGCAGAGCTGTAGATCCTCTGCCCTTGCCCTCTTTCCCTGTGTGCTCCCTGCCCTGCCAGGCAGGTTCAGGGGAGGCAGAAGACTGGCCTGTGCTGAGCTCCATCACTCTGCAGATGCAAAGGCTGTTCATTTCATGGAGTTAGGGCATATTATACAACTCTGTTATCCCCCCTCTAATGCCTTCATAAATCCACGGAAACCAGCACAGTTCTACCACATCAAACAGATTAATGCACTTGTGAATCAAGCCTGTAATTTTCTCTAATGCAAGGAGACTTTATCGGCTTTGGCAGTGCTGTTCACTTGGAATGCAAAGGAACGGATAGTCCAAGAACTATGTGAAGTGTCACAGACATAATTCCCTGTTCATATTTATTAAAGGATGTTTTGTATGTTCTGCTGTCTTCCCAGGTGGACCAGCAATCCCAGTATATTCAAGGATATAAAATTCTGTATCGGCCTATGCCAGCATCCTATGGAGAGTCAGAGTGGTTAATCTTTGAAGTGAGGACTCCAACCAAAAACAGTGTTATCATTCCAGAACTGAAGAAAGGTGTAAACTACGAAATCAAGGCCCGCCCCTTTTTTAATGAGTTTCAGGGAGCAGACAGTGAAGTGAAATTTGCAAAGACCCTGGAAGAAGGCAAGTAGGAGCCAGACTGTCTTCATCTTTCCTTTTTGAAGTTGTAGTCTGTCCTGCTTTTCTCTGATACGTTTGTTATTTGATTTTGTTTGAAGTGTGTGCTGTTTGAGAACAGCAATCTGTGGCAGGGGAGACTCTGTTGGGCAGATCATTATGTGAATTGTTTGGTGACACAGAAGTAAATATTCAGAACCACGTGTGAGAGACAGAGAGAAAGAGATGTGCAAAAATCCCCTCCAACACACAATGGGAAACGCTCTTTTTATCTTCACTGCGGTGTGCACTCCTCCCTGCTGAGTTCATGGTCTGGTCACAAGTGACTTCTGTCAGATTCAAGCACTTGCTAATCACTATCTTGAGTAGATAGCAGACACCACAGATCATCAAAGCGCTACAGCTGAGGGGCTGGAAGCCACATTTTTAGAGGGCTTTCATGTCTGGATCAGTCAATAAGACAAAAATGAAAAGATGAATGAGGGCAATGGTTATAGTGGACTAAATTATGTATTTCCATCTCAAACGTGCTGAAAAGAGAAGGTTCATGAAGCTGTTCCTTTTGTTGCTGCTCAGGTGTAATAAGTATGCAAGATTGCCAGTGCCTTTGAATGGGGATTTCAGTGCCTGTTTTGGCATGTGTTACCTTTCCCCTTCTGTCTTCTTTCCCAGGTATCAATGCCATGTATTTCTGGTTTATTGCTGCAAGCAGTTTGGGAAGTGTGCTTAATGGCATTAATCATCAGCTAAGCATCCAGTTTTTAGAAAGTATTAGAAATGCAAACCATTTTTTTTTTACTGTAACTATGTTAATAATCATAGAATCATAGAATCACCAGATTGGAAGAGACCCCCCAGATCATCGAGTCTAACCATTCCCACCAATCTCTAAACCATGCCCCTCAGCATCTCATCCACCTGCACCTTAAACACCTCCAGGGAAGGCGAGTCAACCACCTCCCTGGGCAGACCGTTCCATTGCCTAATGACCCTTTCAGTGAAGATTTTTTTCCTTATGTCCAGCCTGAACCTCCCCTGGTGGAGCTTGAGGCCATTCCCTCTTGTCCTGTCCCCTGTCACTTGGGAGAAGAGGCCAGCTCCCTCCTCTCCACAACCTCCCTTCAGGTAGTTATAGAAAGCAATAAGGTCTCCCCTCAGCCTCCTCTTCTCCAGGCTAAACAACCCCAGCTCTCCTGGTTTTAACAAGTTTTGTGTTATTCATTATTATTTATACAATAGAGGAGCTGAGGTTTCGCCTTCTATTGGACTAGATTTATAGACTTTATCTTTCAAAACCGTTGATCTTGGATGAGATGATTTGAGACAAATGAGGAGTTCAGTGCTGGGAACTGTGTCATTCCAGTAATGGTTGTCTGAGTTCAGAAGGTCATGACCAGTGTGACTTTCCCGTCCCGCACAGTGGGACTGCAGCAGGAGTCAGGAGCCTGGCTGCAGGTTCACATTGCTTTCCTTGGTATCATTTTAACTTACGGGCAGGGACTGCCCTTAATGAAGGGTAGGGCATCAAAGAATTCATTTGTGTAGCCCAGAAACCAGCGTCCTCTTAAAAAAAGGCTCACTGCTGCGTTTAATGAACTTAACCATTAAATCCTTCTCTCCTAACAAACAGCTCCCAGTGCTCCCCCACAGAGTGTTTCAGTAACTAAGAATGATGGAAACGGGACGGCAATTGTGGTCACCTGGCAGCCGCCCCCCGAGGACAATCAGAACGGGATGGTTCAGGAATACAAGGTACTGCTGCCACACCTTGATCTTCTGGCAGAGGAGCGGGGACTGGGCGGGTAGTGGCAGATTACGTTGTTCGTGGATGCTTGGCTCCATCTACTGGTTAGTCAAAGCAAATGCCATAGAAAATTACTTCTTTGACTCACACTCCATATTTAGTAATTCTAGATGGTAGAAAGCAATTAAAACACCCTCCATAAATCAAAGCAAAGGGTCAACACTCTTAATTAAAACAACTACCTTCTTACCTTCATTATAACTTGAGAAATGCATACACAAGTAGAAAGGGAACCATACTTACTGAGCCATTTTGTGATTCAAAGACATTGGTGGAGGCAATAAATATAAACAGGCTTAATGAGTTGAAAAACTCAGGGATAATAATTAACTGTGTTAAGATCTGAGGAAATTATGCGTAACTGGGTAGTTGAAACAAATAGAAAACTTTCACGTAAAGAATGTGCTTGTATATTGCTCTGTGTATTTAGTATATAGATATTGTTATTTTCGTTCACACACAGTTCTCATAATGCTTAGTTTTTAACAAATTGTAAGAACATTATAAAACGTTTATTATTTGATGTTCATTTAGCAACATACACTGTATTTTTTTTCCAGTTGAGATTGTTTTATGCTGATTTCCATAGCAAAGTGAAAAAGGCTTATTTTTCCTAAGCAAGCTACAGGCTTGAATGTCTAGTTGTGGATACCAAGCAAACTTTATAGCTGCAGAGAGACAAGACCTTTGGTTTCAGTCTCCTGCAAATGTGCATTATTGAGAACATTTTTGAAATCAGAATGGCTATTTTTTCATGTTAAAATACTGTGTTATAGGCATATATTTCTAGCTATGAAAACTTATTGTGTTATTTTTCTTTATTTCTCAGAAGAAAAGGGAAAGTGAAGAGATTACTAAGCTTCATGGTCAATTTAGAATAATAAAATGTCTTTCAGAACCTGGTCAGCTGGTAAAAAAAGCAGCTTATGGCTTAGTTTCAGATGTTTAACATAATTGGGAAAAAATATTTGCAGAGTTATTTTATTTTAAAACAGACCTTGAGCTGAAGAGATAACATGATTTCCATCAAGAAACCACATCAGAAGAATGTTAAGGTTGTAAGGAAAAAACAATAAAAGTCAGAAAATTCACGTTTCCGGGTGAATACCTAACATACCTCCTAGCATTCAGAGGTAATAGTCTATCAGATGTTGGAGCAAACATCTTGTAGCGGTTGTGTAGCAGTAGATGGCACACTGACATGTTTCAGATCTACATTTATTGACTGGATGCCATTATTTTCCTTTCTGCTTTTCACCAGGGACAGAAAACAGGCACAATAAATATATATGTAATGGTTATTTAAATTGCTATATGTAATTAACTGAAGCAGTGACAGTAGCACACACAAAAAGCCAAAAATTCAGTCATAGCAGAAGTCATTCCTTAGCAGGAAGTTAGAAATTCTCTTGTTATACCAGTTCTTTCTTCACTTATGTGTTCATAATGCAAAGTGCTCCTTCCTTCATAATACTCTGAAAGCCGAGTATCATTTGTCTCCTTAAGTATACATTCAAATATAGTATGGCAAGTACTGAATAACCTGATGTTTAACCTAATACTCCTGTTTTGCGAATTTCTCCATATATTTGAGCATCTAAGAATAGAACATTTTTATTAATTAATGATGCATAGTTACAAATGTGTAATAAATTGTTTTTATTGTTTGCATATATGCCATTGTACAAGATGACTGTAACAATTTCTGTAAAAATGACAAGTGTTAAAATGACAAACGTTAAAATATCCCACTAGCCTTGTTTCAGTCCTTGGCATCCAGAGAAGGAAAAAGGATCTTACAGTGTCCTGAAGGTGAAACAAAATTTCCACTGTCCAGGTGGGAAGGTCTCTACAGGAAAGGCCCTAGCAACTATTCTATACATGAAACTCCAGCAGCAGAATTGCACAAGGGATTAAGAACAGCTATCTCTAAATCTTAAAAGAAATCTATATGTCAAAAGCAAAGTCTTCCTTCCTGTGTACAATCAGCGTAAGTCCAGAAATGCTGCTGTTGTTGGGAAGGTTTGCTTCTTCGCAGATAAAGTACTGAATTTAAATAATTTAGCTTTCTAGGTTAATAGGGGAATAAAACGCAAATCAACAGAGCTTCATCAGTATTTTTAGCAGATCTGGATTAGGTGCTACTTCTGTTTTAAAAGCATTTGCAACATCAGTGGTGCAGGCCTAAAGAGATAAAAATATCTCATCATTTTTTTCTTCCAGTCTTTTAATATCACTGGTGTAATTTTTAAAGTGGTGAATTGAAGTCATTAGAGCTACGTCTAACCAAAAAATGAGATCTGATATTGTGCCTTTGTCTCTCAATAGAAGATCACATATTACTCAAAAAAAAAAAAAAAAGATAATGTTTGGATTCCAGTGTGATGTTGGCTCTATAGTGTTGTCATGTGATGAAAGACTTGCCCTTGCATTTGAGTGAAGGAAGTCTTATTTGCCGAATGGTTCCTGGGCAAGAGAATTGCAGGTTCATTTGACTGAATGCTCTTAGTTTGTGGTATATGCGAACAATTCTTGGCTACAGATCTTCCTTTATTTGTTTCATGTTACTAATGCTTTTAGTTTTATTAGCACTGATGTCACTGATTGAACTGCAAATAATTTTGGTAGTTGGAGCTGCTCTTTGCAACAAAAGGTATCTTTTCAGTATTCATACAGTGCCTAGGACAGCAATCCATGACTGCAGATGTTAGGGTAGTGACAAATTCTAAATTTCTTTCTCCAGGAAATATGTCATCCTTCCTTCTACTTTTTTCCCTGGTGTTGAATTTTGAACATTAATACATACCATATGCTTCCCTGCAGGTTTGGTGTCTCGGCAATGAAAGTCGATACCACATAAACAAGACGGTAGATGGTTCCACCTTTTCTGTAGTCATCCCCTCCCTAGTTCCTGGTATTCGATATAGCGTGGAAGTGGCAGCAAGTACTGGGGCAGGACCTGGAGTGAAAAGCGATCCCCAATTTATCCAATTAGGTAAGCCTGCTGGTAATCCTACCTATTGGCTTCAATGATTTTTGTTTATTTGCTGTTTGTCTTTTATGGCACCAGAAATACTTTCAAGACAAGTGAAATGGATAGTGTTACTTGATCTCTGGAATAACAGCATTTGGCATTTCTGGTTTTAAACTTGCCTTAGAACAGCATTCTAAAGGTGGGATTATAACAACACAGGTTTTTTTTAATCTCTCAATTCAGAAATGCTTTTTGGTTATTGACTTTTCAAGTCAAAGTGAATTTTTGCATTGAAAATTGTGTAATGACTGGTGTAATGAAACATATAGGAGAGAATGAATCACTTAAGTGCTGGCTCACTTCAGTTTAGGGACCTAATTTGTCTTGATCAGTTTTTATATTTCTTTATTGAAGCTAAAAAACAAGAGCATGCTGAAAGAGGCACAATAAATATCAACTATATGTGAAAACTATTATAAAATCCCAGAACATTAACAAGAGGTGCGGAAATGACTTACAATAATCTTGATTTCCTAACTTAATTTACACCAAACGTCTCTATCATAAATGCAGATCAGAGGCATTGCTCCTGGATTTAGCTGGGAGAAACGTATCTTTGCTCTTGGTTAGCTGAAGTTTATTTAAAAAAAAGTGGCTTTTGGTATAGTTATATGCTCCTTTACTAGTGTGCTTGTATCATAATACATTATCATTACAGTACGTAACGGCCAAACTAAACTCAACACATTGCTTTGGACTTTGTGTCCTTTCAGTCTTTGTATCTTTAATAGATCTTCCTTGTTCTTTGACTTTTTATATATAAAAATCTATAATTACTTCATGTGAAAATAAGACTGAATGACTAATATAGTGTCTGGAAAATTACATGTACCTTTCCTTGACTATTAAAGTGAAGGTCATATTTAACTTACTTAACTTATATGGACATATGATTCTCAATTACATTTAGAGAGATTTTATGATACTCCATTAATAGGCATAAAATCCTGTAGTTATTTGTGGGATTGTTCTTTCCGAGAGCCAGCTTCCATTCACAGCTTCCTACAGCCAGCTTTTAAGTCAAATTCAAGTTTGTTTTACATGGCTTAGATTTTCAAAAATTTAGATTAGTGAGGCTTATGGGTATAAGATAATGGGGTACCCTGACTGTTCAAAGCAAAAGACTGTATACCCCCCCATATATTTTTTTTTTTAACTTTTCTGTGATGTTAAGCAAATGCTAAATGAAAGTGAAGTTTGTAATGAAACTTAATTACTTCGGGAGTATTTGCACGAAGCAATCACAGTCCTCAGAGGGTGTTCAAATGTGCAAGTCTGGTAAAATCCTTATATTTCTTTGTGACTGGAATTTGCTTTCGTAGTCTGTGCTGCTGGCTTCTAATTATGTGACATGGCCAAATCTACATACACAGCGGTGAAAATACCATAATTTGTTTGTTACATGCAGAAACCTGGAGACAGGAGTCTTACCAAGATCCATGCCATTAGAAGCAGCAGAAGGAAATACCTAAACAGTGCTGCAGTCCTTCAGGTAGCTGCAGGAGGCTGCTGAAAATTAGTACTTAAATTTAAGAGGGGTACTCCTTACTAGCCCAGATCAACCTAAAATAATCAAGGCAGAAGAATGACTGCAAGTTACCTAACCCTGCCCAGCAATACAAGTTCTCCTAGAGCCCCCGCAAAAATGACGGTCTTAGTTCTTGGATGTACTCCCAGCACCGGGGGTGGAGCAGACACTGCAGTCTTCTGATAGCTCTTCTGAAGAAAGAAAATTAATTTGTTGATGTCATCAGTTGGCACTTTTCGCTGGCAATAAATTACATGGTTACAGAGGGAGGGAAAGGAGGCCAGGGAGGGTGAGGAAAGATGTCTAAGGATGCTACTTTTAGAAATTTTGAAAGAGTCCTGATTCCCCTCATGTTTACCACTGAAAAATAAGTTCTACATTTCTGACACTGGTCTCAACTATTCTTTCAGGAAATATTTTCCTGATATCTGAATTAGTGCAATCCTTACTTTAAAGAAAAACAATAATTAAGATTTCTATGTGTGAAACAGGATATGCAATGTGATTTAGATAGTCACTCTTTTTTTAGATAGCCACTTACTTTTTTTTAAGAACTTTCCATTAAAATTAAATGTTTATCTCCTTATAATGTGTTTTTCTCACTAAAATGTGAGACTAGATTGTGGCTGGCTCTGGATCATCCAAAGAAGAGGGGGTTTGCCCTAGCATAGTCTACTGTCTTGCGCAGCAGCCTCATATTTGACTTGGGCTGCTGTGCAGGGTACACCCAGGTTTGTGACTGTAAGAAACGACTGGGCAGTGTTTCACCTGGGTAGGTGACAGGAGGAAGCTTCACCTTTTGGAGGCTGCCTTCCAGAACAAGAGGGGAGGACAAGAGAAATTGGATTCTCTGAAAGCTGAGGCGTACAGTCACAGTACTATGCATCAGCTGAGCTGTGATAACTGACCTAGTGTGCACGCTTAACCTGTTACAAAGACAGGTACAAATTGTAATCTCAGAGCTCTTTTATTTTCCATGTCTCAGATGACATGAAGCAGCTCACTGAGCTGCAGTACCCCAGACTTCCCATGCCACCAGGGACAAGCCAACAGTATGCTTGCTTGTTGTTCAAAATCACCTTTCAGTGTTTAAAATCATGGGATCAACTGAAAAATCATTTGTTGTCTTAAAACACTCCCCTTGAGGCTTCTAAATGTTCCCCTTGGCTTTTGAATGACCTTTTAAAGCTTTCTGTGAATTCCAAAGGCTGGAAAACCGCTTGTTTTAAAAGAAAAGTTGATATTTTACATAAAGAAAGACTGCAAGACCATTGGTGTTAAGGAAAAGAAATCGTATTTCAGGATATCTACACATAAATCACTATATTGTTCTTAATATACTGTGGTATGGAGAAAAATATCATAGAATTTTGATAGAACTTTTTTTTTGTCGCAACAGGCAACTTCGGAATATTGGTTACAAAAATGCTTTGTACAGAAAGCTGAGAATTGTCACAACAAGTTGTTTTTTGCCAATTTCTACCCTAACTTTTGAACAGTGATGAGATACTACGTTTCATAGCTTGGCACTATTACCTGTGCATGTTGGCAATTAAGTAGTGAAATTGGAAGATATTGCAGCATATTTTGTTCAGGGTACCAGCTCTGAGAAGACCCACAGTTGATTATACTCTTAAATTCATAATTGGTGTGGATTTATGGTATGCAGTTCTTCATTAAGAGATGTCTGCGCAATTATTATTAATATTGAGTGCATCATTTCAACCAGTGGATGTCTCAAGTGTACAAAACACAGGAAAGTCTCATAGAATCCTTATTATCCTCATTCATGTAGGAGATGTGACTTGTGAACTAACTAGGATGCCTTCAGGGATTATATTCTGTCAGCCCTTCCGGTACTTCTACTGTGATAGCTGTAAGGGATTTTTGTTGGTATTTTTGTCTTATGGCCTGAAAACAACTCAAAGAAATTAATTTCTTTTTTTTCCCTCACAGCAAGCCCATCCAAGACAGTTTGATGCTGTCTTCTCAAACTGTATGTTACAAGATTGAAGGACAAAACTGACATTTTTCCAGTTTGAAACCATATATAACTAGAAAGGAAACAAAATAGCATATTCGTAACCTGGTAATATTTTACCAAATAATTTTCATATTGGATCATGCACATATATTTGAGAAAGCACTCAAACATTATGTTGCAGATTCCTGGTGTTCTGCAACCTTTGAACTGCTAGATAGCAATATCAAAAATATTTAGATCTTCCTACTTATTGTTTGTACGTTTTGTGTACTGAATGAGACAAGCAAGTGGAAGGGTACTGCTCTGTAGGTTGTGCATGTACAGGGCAAAGTTAAGGTTGCTTGCACAGCTGTGAACCTGGAAATTCCTGTCATTTTTGTATCTTTGGCGTTCCAGTCTTATTGTATATTACCCTTAATTGTATATTAAAGTTTTAACGTTTAACTCCTTAAATGTTAGGTTTAGTATTTATATGAATATTTAACATTGGAGAATTACAGATCCTAGTTCTTCTCAGTGTAAATTCTAATGAGTTTTCATCAAAGTTTGAAACTTGGAGCTTCAAGACAGTCAGACTGGGTAGCCTGTGAGCAATAACTGGAGTAACATTATCTGTGATTAAAAAGAAAGCTCTTATCCTGAGGAGAGTAGAAGAAGGGGTGAGTCACTGTGATAATATGCTGGGTTTAGGGAGTTGTGGGATCAGCCTGCTCCAACAACTCTGAGGCATTTTCAAGTACTTTAAATGCCGTGACTGCTGCTCTGGCAGTAAGATGCACTTTGCTGTAGAATGTTTATGTTCACTTATTATTTTGGCACATCTCCTCAAAGAGTGCAAGTAGGAACAGGAATGTTGATTATGAACCATTTATATCTCAGACAAAGCTTCCAAAAATTTCCTCGGATGAAGAGAAAGTACTTTTTTTAGTTCAAGGACTTTTTTCCTGACTGATCATTCAGGGAATGGAGAGGGAAGATGCCCTACTCAAAGAAAGGCTTTCAAGATATTGTTCCTGGAAATTTTTAGTCATGAGGAGTTCACTAGATTTCATTCTCTTTGCTTTATATTTAGCTTACTTTCTATTTTTGAATTACAAGAGGAGTAGGACATGGATCAAATGTGGCCTCTTGAAAGCCCTTCCCTCTTCTTTTCTATGATGCTATTTATATGACTGTACTTGAACACATACACATTTTTCTCTGTACTCTATGTGTAAATATATGCAATCTAATTTAATGTAATGAATCTAACAGTCCACCCATGTACAATGTGTAAAAAGCCTAGTTACTTAAAAGCAACTGTATTATTATGCTGGTTTTATGTTTGCAATGGCTAGAAAAATGATTCCATTAAATAGATTTTAATTAACAATTACAACAATAAATGTTCAAAGACGTTCTTCAGTATTTTGTAATCTTCAGGCATGTATTGACTGAGCAATGCAAAATGTTTCTGTACATAAAAGTACTGTTCTTCTGTATAGCTGAATAGTTGTCATGTTTAAAAAGCATTCTTATTTGGCTTTTGAGTTTATGGTTATTTCTCCCCAGCCCCCCACCCCCGATTTATTGTTTAAAATACATATATATTCAAAGGACTAGAGAAGAATATTTATCAGTCTTCTGAATTTATGTGGGACCATAGGTCCTCTGGAAATCTTTTGTTCTGTTCCGCTAACATGAACAAGGTAGTGGAGCTGTTTAAAAATATAGAAATAGTAGACTTAGTCATTTTGAAAAGAGACTGATGATGCAAGTTTTCATATCTTAATATGGCCTCAGCTGCAAAGAGAAGAATGAGAAGATGAGATAGCAAGTGACAGATTTAATTCATTGGTCACAGTATACTTTATACATTTAAGCCCATCTGGCTGCTTCTATGGACCTTCACTTGGCTGTCGCCATAAAATCTGAAGCAACCCATCTTATCCTTGCATAAATAGGCATGAAATCTATAAACCTAGTAGACACAAAGGCTGTATTAGTCAGAAAAGAATGAGTCTGCCTGGTGAACTTTCAGACTAGGCAGTTCAGTTTGGATCACAGAAGATAAAGGGACCTGAAACATGAAATAAAATTTCCAGTAAGGTAGCAGTCAAAGGGGGGGTGGAGGGGGAGTGATTCTATAGCAAAATAGGTATTTGACCTTGATGTCACAAAACCTGAAATCTTGAATTCTTCACTGAAAGGAGTTGTTATTGGTTGACCCATTTCCTGTTCAAATAAGTATTCTTTTCCAGAGGAGATTTGTTATTTGCATGACTTGTTGTATTGCAGTTTCTTGTATTTTATTTAGACTTATTTTGAAATAATACAAGGCAAGTCATCATAAAGAAATTTTTTTAAAAATTAAAATTCTGTCCGTGTTTTTTTGAGTAAATAGATTTTCATTTCTTATCTAGTTTATATTAATAGAATTAATAACAGCACCTTTCTCCTTAAAGTACTAATCTCTCATTCTTAATGTCATGTCACTACCCATAGTAAAAAGCAACTAACCATTGGATTTACACAAGAATAAAAATGGATATTTCAAAGACTAAGCTGTGGAATGCATAAAGCATTATCTACTCTAAGTAAAGGTTTCAAATTCTTGCCCTCACCCTGTGCAGTAATAATATTTCTAGTAAGCACTCACTGTAGTGGTAAAAAATCAGGAAGACTGTGTTTTGTCTTTGAGTTGCTTCATTTCAGTTAGAAAGCTTTGTTCACTGACTGAATATTCTTAGTGCTTTTCCTAGGAGATTCTTGCAAAGTTCAGTACAGAAAGAGGAGGAAAGACTGATTCTTACAGCTACTTTGTCTATTCTAAAAAAATTTCAAATGTTTGGAAAAATACATGTTCTTTATTTTAATGTGGGATATTTAAGGATAAGCTGTTTTCCAAAAGACCTGCTTGTTTTGCAATAATGAGACTGCTTGACTATTTTTACCAATTCTTAACTCTTATTTTTAGTTATTTATTAGCTTTTTCATCTATGTCAGCAGGGCAGGATTGGTAATTGTGTACTTCTACTTCTTCATGGTCTTTTAAATATTCAGTCTTTTTTAATTGAGGTCAAAGTCAGAGACTACAAAGCGCATGTTAAACAATGTAGTACATGATGTAAGTCTTCTGTCAGGAGCTGCCAAATGTATCCCTCAATATCAACTTAATGTGAATGTACTCTGAATTTGTAATTCTGTGATTTTCACATATGAAAGTGGATATCTGGGTAGCTGACTTCTACCCATTCATAGAGCTCAAAGAACGGACTGTGCATGTTTCGTGCTTGAGCTTTCATTTACTCCATGTGTTCTTTGCTAACTTTCTGGATAATTTTCTGAAGCTGGTGTTACTTGCTAAAATAGAAGTAAGAATAAAAAGAAATAGCAGTCCCTGGGTTTGCAATTTACCAGCATAACTTCCTATTTGCATGCCTTATGGCTTGATTTTAGTGTTTTTTCCTAAATAAAGAAAAGTAATTGAAGTCAGAAAAGAAACCATTGGATTATTGAAGTCTTGTATGGAAAAGAAACCATTTCAATCTATACCTGTAAAAAGAATTTTTTGAAGAATAGTCTAAAGGATTTCACTTTACAAAACCAGACTACAATTTTGTCAGTTCTTTTCATGCTCCCTTTCACAGTTGCTTATTTAATTAATTGGCTGCTTTGGGGTATTTTTTTTTTTTTTTCAGATTCTCATGGAAACCCCGTGTCTTCAGAAGATCAAGTCAGTTTAGCCCAGCAGATTTCTGATGTAGTAAAGCAGCCTGCCTTTATTGCTGGAATTGGTGCAGCCTGTTGGATTATCCTTATGGTCTTCAGCATCTGGTTATATCGCCACAGGAAGAAGCGAAATGGACTCACTAGTACTTACGCTGGTATCAGAAAAGGTGCCATATTTCAGTCTGCTGGCTGCTGAATGCCTGTTTACTGCCTATTTACTTTGTCATCAGTCTCTTGTTCCAAGGTTTGATGCAGGAATTATCAAATTACTCAATACTTTCGGGAAGTGTGGACTAGGAGCAAATGCAGAAAGCAGCAGTATTTACGTAACGTGTTAAACCTGGCTTTAAAGCATAAATTTAGAAAAATAACTAGACTAGCTTTTCATAAAGATACTTCTACAAATGAGAAATGTAGAGATGTATTTAAGGCCAGGAGCTTCCAATGTGCCCTAACTATCTAACACTGTACCATCTGAAAATGAGTTGAGTGGATGGTAGTTCATTGTACCTCTGGCTCAGGCCTTTGCTTGCTGCTAGGAATACTAACAGTGGTGGACATTACAGTAACACTTCTGGTGTGTGTACTCAGGTTTCCTCGTGTTCTGGGGGAATGTGGTGATGCGGGCTTGCAAAAGCACAACAGTCAGTAATACTTTCCAAGACTCTTTCATAAATGCCATTGTGAGACCCTTTGTTGTGACTGAATTCTGGGACTCATATCCGGCATCTGCATTTGGTTAGAATGGCAGCAGTGGGACTAATTTAAAGTACTCTTCATTTTCATGTTATTGATAGCTTTTATATCAGATTGTCAGTGGGCAAGCAGGGGTTTACAGTATACTCTGTAATAAGCAAAACTATGATCTTTACCTGGAAGATCTTCTGGGATAAAACCTTGATTTGTAATGATTCGATGATCTTTTGATTATAACCTGAAGTTAAAGCAGAATTCAGTAAGATACAGTTCAATACAGCTCAAAGCAGTATCTCATAGGCACTCATAGAAAATGGAAATTCCTGGTTTTGAAGATATAGAGGAAGAATGTTTGATACTGAGCAATTAAAAGATAGATCTAGGCTTAAAAGGTACACACATCTTAATGTATGAAAGGTGTTGTGAGATTACATTCTTTAGTCACTTCAACAATGAACGTGTGAGTGGCAAGATGGATAAGCATATATAACACAGATGTTTTCAAACAGTAGCAGGGTGTTGCTATGAAAAAGAAGCAGTGCTAAAAATAGCCACTGAGTGAGTGGAAACATTATAGTTCTGGCGTGTTGCAGAGTTTTGGTCTCCTCCATGCTGTTAAAAGTATCAATGCTTGCAGTAAACTTAAGGCACCGTGGTTGCAGCAGAATTGTAACCACAGAAATCAAGGATAAATTTTACCTTTGATTTTGTTCTGCTAGGATTTCTTAAGATAAGATAGACCCCAATATTCTGCTGCATTGGCCTGCTCTGTTTTGTTTTACTAATAGCATGCTGCCATACTGCCTTTCTACAATTCTATCAAACTAACATCACTATGCTTTCAGCAGTACCTATGATTAAGTAAAAGGCATACAATTTGTCCTTAAAAATGGTTACTTTAATGACATCAGCTATTGTTTAAAACAGCTGTGTTTTTCAATATCCGTAAAAACATCTTTTGTGTAATTTGGTGGGGGGTTTAATGGAAATACACAGAAAAGCAGAGTCTACATCTCCATTATAAGTATTCTTCAACAAAAAAAGACATCTTTAGTGAAACATAAATCGCAAAGTAGTTTGCCGCTCTGCAGTGCATCAAGTCATCACTGCAAACCCAAACTTTCTTCAGTCTTGCATTATTTATTTTTATGTTTAGCTTCAGGCTTGTCATCTGTTAAAGTACTTCACTGCTCCCACACATACATATTGTACTAGCATTCTTACACACTCAGAAGGTTTATTAATAGAAGCTGTGAGAATTAAGATATCCTTTCATGTAGCAGCGATAAAGATTTGGTTTAGTTGAACCTCTGTTCATCTGTTCCTCAGTTCCTGAAGAAAATAAAGTAGATTTAGTACTTAGCTCACCAGAGAGTAATGAGTCAGTAGTTTAAGGGTTTAAGGTTTTTTTTCTTGTCCTTGTAATTGCAAATTAATTTTGAGACACTGGATTCTCTTTAAAACAGCTCTGGTTTAAATCCATCTTTTATTTTAATGAAAGCTGAGTACTACAGTTTTATGTTTCTGAATGTAGCTAAATTAAACTTGACTGTGTGAAAAAGCCTGTCTCAAAGAAAATACAGTGGTATTCCCAAGATAAAGAGCTGTGCTACAAGTGAAGCCTGAAATGGGTTAAATGGTTGAGGTTTGGGTTTTGGGGTTTTTTTTGTTTGTTTTTTTGGGGTTTTTTCCCTTTTTGCTTAGTGTCATATGCCTGGAAATAAATTGACTTGGTAAAAGTCAGCAGACACTACAGCATATCTTAACAAGACACTCTGGACTCTCCCCAGAAGAGTTATTGTAAAAATTAGATTAAGCAGTTGTTCTCTTTTCTTTCTGTGCCAGGTTTGCTGATCAAATTCTGTCTCAAGGCTACTTTTAGTGAATATTTTATTGTTTCTGTTACATTTCTGTGCTGTCATTGGATCGAAAAGGGTAATATTAGCCTTTTTCTGCCCATTACTGATAGGAAGAACTATACTATATTGTCAGCGGGAGAGGGAGCATGTGCTAATAGGAAGAGCAGATGCTGGTGCTCTATATTGGGATTAGAGACCCTGTTGATCCAAAGAGGATTTATAGTAGCTATGAGACTGAAGATTGTCAAGGAATGTCATTGTTCTGTTGTTAACCTTTCTCTCCTAAAGCCAAGGGATGAAAGGTAGAAAGGTGTTACATCCAGGGAGATATTTAACCTTTCTTTGTGATGGTTTAAGAAACAAGGATAATAACTCTGTTTAACAGTCTCATCTATGAAAACAAAAATTAATAGCTGCAGTAGATTTTAGTGCCTTTATTTCAGTGAGAGTTGGTGCCATTCTTGATTCAGAGACAGTGAAACAGCAGGTCTCTTTGTTCCTTTATATGATTATTATTTTATTTCTTTACTGCATACTTAAGTGTGCCTATTATTTCAGCGTAATGAACATTTACTTAGTGAACTACAGATAAGATTCAATAGGACCTTGATAAGCCTTTGTTAAGGACTTTGTCATTCTGCAGTCTAAAATTATTAAAAGTATGGGGGAGGGTTATTTGTGCTAGGATTGTCAGAAGACCTTAAAATACAAAACTGAGGTGTATTTGAAAGGCTGAATCACACTCCTGTACCCTTAGAAGCAGAATAGAATATCAAGCTTTTTCCCAGCATGGTACCTGCAAAGACAAGCTTCTTTCTGAATCACAAATTTCATTTTATTTCTGTATCAGTGTGACTGAACTACTGGGTTAGTTATATACATCTGTTTTATGTTCGGCTGTCTGCTAGATTTATACTAATGTGGTATGTTTCCCTTTCTCTCTTCAGCCTTAATAACCAGTTTGTATTTTGTTTTGATTTTTCAGTCCCGTCTTTTACCTTCACACCAACAGGTATATATTTGCACTTTTCCCCTCTTCGTTGTTACTTTAGCATGTGTTTGTGGTACTATTCCTCTTTTTCTGACATAACCAGCCCAGCTATTCTGAAAGGTTTTTAAACTGTTTCATTAATGACAGGTATCATTATTTTGTTCCCTATGTAGTGTGTATTTGCTTTGTAGCTGACGCTTTTTTTTCCCCCATTTGTGTGAAATTTTTGTAGCATAACATTTGATGCAAGCATACTGTTTGTAGCATGATCCCATCAGTTTGTACAACGTAGGCTCTCTTCTTGCGTTGCAATGGAATAGTGTGGCCTCCTGCATCTAGTGATGTGAGAGGGGCTTCTGATGGAGGAGGGATGACTTAGCAGTGCCCAGATGCTGACTGGAAAAGTATTCAGTGGTATTATAGTTAGTGAAACATTTGCTTCTTTTCTTTCCTCTGAATTTGCACTAAACCAGTGTCCTAGGAGTTGTCTGCTTTGGAAGATACAGAAAATCAAATTGTTCTAGCAGTTATATTTCTTTGCCTGATGCCTTAAACTGTATTTGTGCTATGAAATTTTAAAATAATAATTCTATTCTGCGTAAACAGAGGTACATATTCAGGGTGGGGTTGAAATCATCTTCTCTTTCTTTTCTCTTGGATATGTATGAAATATGACACAACCTGGCCCAGAGTTCACCAAAGTCTGTGAGAGCCTTTCCCTTCTGTTCTTCAGTCAGTTCCACAATCTGGCAGCTCAGCAGCTATTCCTCTACAGTAGACACAATTCAACACATTCAGTATCCAGCAGTATACTGCATGTGTTACTTTAACTACTGCCTGAGTGAACAGACAGGTTGTTTATTCCTCCTTTATTCTAAATCCCGTATTTTTACAAGAGTTCTATGACACTTGGCGGAAATACATATCCAGGCAGGGTAGATACCACTGCAGACTCACTTTAGCAGAGCATGTTAGCTTGGAATCAGGACTGCACTTAATTTGGCCTCTGGGCAGCAACTAAGTTACATCCTTCCAAGCTGGAACACAGATGAAACAAGGAATCTCATGTCTGCCTATGTTCATCCACATAGGCATAGTCACAATGGATTAGATACTTGTTCACATGCATTTAATTGCAAGGAATAGTATCTTGTTTCTAAAGGCATCCTATTATGTTCCGTGGAGTTGCTTACTGTTCAGCGTGAGTCAGAGCGGCCCTTAATGTTTCTGTCCTTTGAGATCCATGATGGAAACTAATTCAAACTATTATTATTTGGCTGTTACTTTAATTGGCTTAACAGAGGGCTTCTGTTTCAGTCACAATTGTAGCACACTACTGAAGTTCTGCAGAGGTTGATAGGTTTAGGTTAGCTAATATATATTTTCTCAGTTGGATTCTTAACATTAAAAGAAAATACCAGGGCTCTGAAAGATACTCTCTCAGACCTGCAAAATAAATAGCACTGAGATTTTTAAAGTAGAAAATGGAAAAACACAGAGTATGTAAAACATTTATAGGAAAAAAAATCCCCTCATTAGTTCCATTGACTTTAAATGGAACCAGACCCTCCTCTGTAGCATTACCTGCAGTAAAAGATGTACCCGTAGCAATGCATCCTACATTTTAATCCTGTTATTGTAATCACTGCCAGCATTTATCTCTGTCTTGCAGACTCCCAGTTTGGAGTTCTTCTAAAGAACAGAATTTGGCTGCTTTTTTTCTAACACATTCCTAGTTGCAAAGTGTAGAATCCATCAGCAGTTGTAAGGAGGCAATCTCCTTAACCCTTTGCTAAACCCAGTGCAAACCTGCAGAATTTATAGCACTGTTTCCTTGTGGGTGTTCGTGTCCTAAAAACTAACTTTTCAACCATGATGCTTCCTGCAAAGGATATGTGATCCGTGCTAACAAATAAATGCATGTGGACATCCACCTAGTTAATGTGTAATGCTTCTGAAATACTAGAAAAAACTGTTCCTTCTAATTTAGGAAGGATTTTCTTTCTGCCAGACGTTTTTCATCAAAATATATGCATTTTTTTGACAAAAAAAAGTATCATTAATAAATCCAGTTATAAAATTATAAAATCATTTAAGGACTTCTTTAGTGTGCTTGTTTCATGAGTGTAGTGTAGTAACATTCAGAAAGAGCATGACTTTTTGCAGTAAGTTCAACTGTAATTCGTAATTATTTACATTGGAAGTAATATCTGTTCTAGAATCGTGATACCTCTTTAATCTTACCGAAATAACAAGGTATAGCTAAACTTTAACATCTAGGCATTCAGGAAATAAATAGATGACTTAAATTCTTCCACAGACTAACTCCTCTGAAGTCAGCAGAGTTATGTTAAGGATAAGTTCAACCTGATATATGGCTTCCTGCTTTCTTAAATGATACATGTGCGTGTTTGTGTTTTTGAGAACAGGGCTGAAGTATAAAACTCTGTCAGAGCTAAGACTAGCACTTATCAAGCAACATGAGTATTATGTAAAAACTTACATTTGAAGGAATAGCTTGCAGAATGAGACTCAGAATTAATGTATAAACAATGCACGTTTATTGTCTTAGCCACAATGAAACAAAGGCAAATTTAGCACTGGTATTTAAGGAGTCTTCTATGATTTTTTAATTATTTCCTTTTTTTATCTTTAACTATTTCAGTAACATATCAGAGAGGAGGAGAGGCCGTAAGCAGTGGAGGAAGGTAATTATGTTCTTTATTTTTAAAGCTGTGATTCATGTGCAAGTAAATTTAAGGATGCTAGGACTACAGTTATCCTCGTAAGTGATGACAGAATAATCACCTGGAAAGATATGTTTTAATTTATTATATTAAGTTATATATTTTAGCTATATACATATTTCTGTTTAGAATGAGGATTATATTGTTTGAATTTTAGATTGATTTCCAAAGGACGAGTCATAATATTTTTAGCTTTGTTAACCAGTAAAAACTGCATCTCAAAAAATGAGCAGCAGAGGGAGCACTTTAACTTCAAAATAAAGACCTGGCTCGCCAGCTGTTTAAGGGAGTAAAAGTAATTAACTCGTGGCATTTATGAAGATTAAGAAATATAGCTGGTTCACAAACACTACAAAGGCAGAACGTTTACTGGAAAAAATGCTGAAGACATAAATGGCTCATAAGGTGACTTTTTAAGAAAAAATCTTGGTATGAATGCAAAACAGTTAAAGCATCACTTAGAAGAGATAGGGCACTGAAGGACAGGGAAACAGATAGGTTTCTAATTTAAAGCTCCCCACTTTTACAACCTAACCCACTAAAAATTCAAGATTTAACTCCCACATGTTTACTGAGTTTGCATTATTACTTAATGAATGGCAATGGACAAAAGAGTAATTTACTTTTCCTGTGTAGAGGTGGAGTTTTCTTCAGGAAGCAAAATTACAGTTATAGCAAAAAAGGCAGGTCAGAGCAGTGTCAGTTCAGTAGCACAGATTTTTTTTTTTCTAGGTCACATTCAAGCATGCCTTTTTATAAGAATCTCAGTTAAAGATTTGGCATGACGCTGAAAAAACCTCTAAAATCTCGGAGAGCAGATGGGTGATAAATTCTAATATTAATTCCTATTTTGCAAGTGTCATCTTGTGATTCCTAATCTGAAAGCTAGTAGAAAAATTTCGTAATGTTAAATATTAGACATAATATTCCGAGTCTACTTGAGTGCTGTGCAGAGGGCAAGGCTACTCTGCTGCTGCCGCCAAACTGGGCACGTTAAGAGCAACTGCAGAAATCTCTGTCCACCTGCATGCTGCTATGTTGTAGCCATAAAACCATGGAGGAAAAACTCTAGAACAGCTACCGCGTGATTTTCGAATGGACAAATCTGTAAATCACTGGGTTGCTGCCTTCACCCCAGGATAGTGAGAAAATAAGGGAGAACAGAGGTGAACTCTCTCCTTCCCTGACAAGGTTGTTCGAAAAGGTATGCCGTTATCATCCTTTGTGTTCGTTGTGCCACTGTACTTTTCTTGCTCTTCCCATAGCACAAACTAGACAAAGCACAGTCACATAGACTCAGAGGACAGAAATAAACCTGGAAGTGTCCACATTGCATACAGTCATTTTGGTACTGCTAGGGAAACGACATCATTTTTTACTGTCCTGATTTTAAGGAGCAATGCCATAATCAAGCAGTGTAATTGATTCAAGGTGCTAACAGATATGCTTCTTTTGTTTGTTGGCATGTATGGCATTTACAGGATATATGATATACCATATTTTGTGGAATATGAAACATACTTATGCAATGCAAAAAAACCTGTTATTTTTCAATATGACACCTTCCTCTGATTTCCAAACCTAGGATTTTCATTTCTTACATGATATTTGCAATGTTTTGGAGAGGTTTAGCATTTTTGCCAAGTGCAGTCAAGTGAGCATGTTAAAGCATCATTCAGAATTCCAAATGTCAGGGCAAAATATTTCAACATAATCCCCACTTCTGTGATGCTGAAAAAATACTCAGTTCCATGGCAATCCCTTTTCTAGACAGAGCTCAAGTAATGGTAACTGCGGTGGATTGACTCCAATCAGCAGGTAGGCACCCACACAACCGTTTGCTCAGCCTGTCCTTACCTCAGACCCAGTACAGTAAGTCAAAGAATTCGAAGAATTTGCTGCAAAGTTTAGAGATCTTTGGAAATTATAATCTCAAATCGGCACCAGGCTATGGAGCTGCAATGCAAATACCTCTTGCCTATGATTCCACCTAAATGGCTCAAATTAATAAAGTTTTTGTCTATTTGTATATATCTCACTGCTTTTCTTACATGACAGCAAGTATGAATGCAAAGGAAGCAAAGGACCTTTAGCACTATTCAAAAATCCAGTATACATAGGTCTTGAAAGTGCTGAAACGTTCTGGAAGGCTTGTTCTCCTCTGGATGCCTTGAGGTGTAATGTCGTAATAGCAGTGGTAGGGGATAAAAGCAGGGTATTTCAGATTATCTAGCTTGCTCACAGGACTACATAGATGTACATTTATTTCAGATTTACAAAAAATATTTATTTAGTGTATAGGTATTGGCTGTTTTGTTAGCCAGACAGTAAGTGAAGCCTCATCAGCTTCTATGCTGAATTGTCAGACAACATATGGAGTACAGAAATATATATATACACATATATGTATAGATCATCCAAATGTCATTCTAAGACTATGACTTAAGCCTGTGGCACTGACAGATTATACCCTCTGCAACTAACTGCATGCAGTTTATATTCTCAACTTGTGGTTTAAGAGGATTAGCATATTTTATTTTTGAAGAGCCTCACATCTACTATTATGGGGAATAGTTTCTGCACTGTTTCAAATGGGAAATTGCCTGTTAAATCCTGTGTTGAAAGATACTGTGTTCCCTTTTTTTTTTCAAATATGTATATGACAGTTGCTAAAAGTATCTATTTTTAAAAGCACCTTAGTTATCAAGGGCAATTTTAAGTTGTTAGGGATGCTACTTATATAGAACTGTATAACACGTGATTGCATTGTTACTGTGTGAACTGAAAAGGCACCAAGGATTCTACAAAACATCCATCAGAGTGTCTTTTACACTGCCTGGAAAACCAACTTGGAAACTAAGGAGCTCTATTTCTTTCTGCTGATGGCAGGAATACACTTTAATCCAAGTGCAGCCAATACGCAGCATTGATATCTGGACATTTTTTAGGATGCTGCATATTCCCAGTTACCTTAAACTTGCTGAGGAGCTGCTGCTCTTGCACCCACATGAAGATTAAGCGAGTAGCTTACTCATTAACAAAGATTTATCGCACATTCGGTATGCTTAGTGAGATTCAAATGCTCCCAAGCAACAGAGGTTTCTGTAATCTGCTGTGTTACCTTTGGTCAACTATAGAAGTACTCTCTAATTGTGAGGAGAACTTGGCATCATAAATCACCAAGAATTTGGGAGTATTCACATCCAAACTTAGCTCTTATTTCTGCATATCCATCTTGCTTCCATGTGTGAATTTTTTGTCTTTTTGACTTGCCAGTTTCCCCTTTTTTTACCTTACTTTCTTTTAGAAAGGGAAAAGGAGCAGAAACATAAAAATACATCCTTCCCAGAAAAAAAAAATTAAAAAAATAACCGAAGTGACAGGTAAAGCTTGCACGTAAACATATGTGTGTAGTTGCCACTCATTTCAGTGTGTCATAGCAAGGAAGAGGTTATACAGGAGGCTAAAAACCATTAAATAATTCAACCAGGCTACATTTTCCAATGCTCAGCCATTTAAATATGGGTTTGTAATATGTAACCTTTTGAGAAGAATATAATTGCAATGTGAAAATACTGTTGTTTAATTATTGGAATAACCAAGCTTTGTTTTTAAAGGCCAGGGCTCCTAAACATCACTGAACCAGCCACTCAGCCATGGCTAGCAGATACTTGGCCTAATACAGGGAATAATCATAATGACTGCTCCATCAACTGCTGCACATCTGGCAACGGAAACAGTGATAGCAACCTTACAACGTACAGTCGACCAGGTTAGATATGTTTCTACCTTGCTAAGGAACCTTCTTTGCAGAGTATTTACTTTGAATACCTGAGAGCGTATACAGGTTTGTTTGGGGCTTTATTTCCAATGCATTTAGATTTAATATAGTTTGTCCTCTTTGTCATGATGATGCTTTTGGTCCCTTTTTGGATCCCCTTTTTTTATTTTATTTCTCTTTGGATAGTTGTAGCAGGCTGTAGGCTAAAGGAGCCCCTGCAAAGTTCACACTGACCTGATATATTTCAGCATCTGAAAAAGAGCAGATAAGGTGATTTTTTTCATTGATCTGTACATTGTTGTTGCTTGAATGGAGAAGGATAAGTACCAAAATAACGCTAGTGAGATTTTCCTTCTGGTTTGGGTGTGATAAAAAAAATCAACATTGCTACAGTACTGGCAAGACAATCGGTCTACTTTGGCACATTTAAAACCTCCCTTGGGGTGCCATTATGTACAAAGTTGGATAGCTAGTTTTCTGGGCAGGACATATGTATAAAAAAGTTAACTTCACACTCTAAAAGCAATTTTGAAATGTTAGGTTAAGTGGTCCTTCCCAGGAGTTTGGACAGGAGTTAGAGTGCTCTTGAAGAAAACCTCATGAGTTTCACAAAGACACAATTGGGGAAATATATCTAGAAATGCTAACTGTTGCACATTTTGTTTTAAATGGACCTTAAGGTTCTTTTGGTTTAACTCTGTCTGTGTTACTGGTGAGGAATAAAAATGAGTCTTTCCCAGCACCAGCAGCTCTAGCTGGTTTTTGCTAGCAGCATTTCCCAGCATTTCAGAGGGGGATTATGATTGCTGATAGTGAAGTTGCATAAGTGCAAAACAGCATTACCTCATGTAATTAATGTGAATCTGGTCATATTGTGATGGTGATAATCCATCTCCTACAATATGCTGTCGGACAGTGACCAGTGCCAGGTGCTTCGGAGGAATGTGAGAGATTTTAACGTTAGAAACCTTTCGCTTACGTTAACCGAGGATATCCTGTCCACAAATATCTACATAAAAAGATTTCTGATACAGAGATACTTTATTTTGAGAAGTACTGACATTCCAAGTTCTAATAACTGAAACTTACAAATTCAGAAGAGGAAGAGAATGCACATTCTTGAAGATTGTAAACTATTCTAACACCTTGTCATGTGGTGCAGTGGATTCTTTCTCAGTTTAGCTTTTATGTTGCGCTTGGTTGTGTTACGAAGTGATTCCTTCTTTTCAGGTAGAGCTTATGAGCTTGAGGGTCTGACAAGATGCTTGTAATGGTCGCTTCAGTTCTGGAAAGTCTGACGAATATTCTTAATTATGTCAGTTTGGGCTTGGCTAACACTCTGAACTAGCAGAGTTGGATGTCCTCTGTATAGTTGTGAATACGTTAAGTAACTGTGCATTTTTAATTTAAGTATAGTACTGTCTTCCAATTCTGCAGAATGGGAATGAGTTATTCTAGAAGTAGATCCTGTAAAAAAATTCTAACAGAATAAATCTTCTGTTATATAGGTAAACCTGTTCTGTTCAAGTACTTTGTATGAGGACTTCCAATGTGTCAATGTAAAAAAATATACCTGCTGCATATACTGTATCAATTATATTGCCCTACACACAAATTAGATATATCTGAAAATAGAATGAACCAAAAATACATGTTATAAGTGACTGTGCAAGGATAGTATAGCAAAGTATGAGGTATTAGGAATGAAGAAAATGCTGGATATATAATTGCCCAATAAAAGATAACGGACTTGGAAAGAAGAAAAGACTAGTATGATTTCAGTAAGTGGGAGAAAAAGCAATACTGAAAACATCTGAAAAGTATAAATCAAGAAGTTGAAGACTGTGAAGAAATAAATAGCAGCTCATATGAGAAAGAAAAAATGTATCAAACAGTAAAATGCCAAAACTAAATCCTGGGGGCATGAAATGTGCAATGTTAAGTTGTATGTGACATGTTCTGATATTGTTCCTTAGTCATGGAAAACGCGGATCAGTGGTTTTCTTCCTCAAGTAGTATTTTATTTCTCTCTTTCAGCAAATATTTCTCAAAAACCATTTATTTATTAGGGAATATTTTTGAAATTGAACATTGTCTATATTTAGCAATTATTTCATTTAGTATAATGGTCAAATCCTGAATTCTGTATTTATTTCTACTTGTCACTCTCTCCAGTAAATTAATTGTGGTCACAGGTGATGGACTTCAAGTTTTGAATCAAACTCTTTAGCATAAATACAGCATCTTTTAAAAGATGAAAAATTATATTCCTGGTGATTGTTATGTAATTATTGATGCATTAATCAGCTGGCAGATGAGAAATTTTGCTTAATTATCATTGAATGCTGTTTTCACTAAGCCCTTCTAACTGCCGACCCACAGACTGTGTTACTCCATTCAGTATTCTTCCAATGGACTGCATGTGCAGAAGAAAAAACGTGTGGAGCTGCTGTCACTGTCACACAGAAGCAAGAGAATACAGAAAGGCAGGCACACTGCTTCACATGGTAGTGGCCAGAGCATCAGTAAATGTTTAATATATTCTGTGCAATAAGTGGTTATCTCACAATACAGTAACTACTAGATGAATTCATGCTGCCTGTGTGATACATATGCAGCATACAGTACAGTGGTATTACTGTGGTATTACTTGCAATATCCAAAGCAACGAAAATTTAGCAAAAATACCAGATTGCTCTCCTGTCTTTTTGTTTTGATCCAAAATATAAGATTGTACACAGAAACAAGGATGAAATAAAGACTTCCTCCTGGGTACTGAGTTACCTTGTACACTGTACTGTTTCTCTTTTTTTCTGTTGTGTATAATCATTTTTCAGTCTGTTTTATAAAAATCTGTTGTATCTCTGTTTCTTTCCACAAGTACAAAGAAGTCTAAATGCTGTTGAGATTATGCAAGTGTCACGTTGTTGTGTTTAGTTATTCCCACTATTACGTTTTGGTTAATTTTTCCTTTCAATGCAAGTTATTTTAATCACAGTTATTGATTGGATCTCCATATGGCTTTGAGAACAATGTCTAAAAATGTGAGCGTTTATATGGCCACTGTTGAAAAAGCCTAGCAAGGTAAGTCATTGTAGGCACCGTTCAGAAAGTCTGAATTCATAATGAATCAAAATAGTGAACCTAACTTTTGAAGCAGTAGCTTATAAGGTAAATAATAGTCTGTAGATTATTTAGTTAATTACACTATCTCTACTTCATGGATGAAAGCCATATAGTTATATACTAAAGTTTTTTAAAGGGAATTTCATTCAAAGTATAGTGTAAGCGAACAGAATGACCTTTTCTTTTTTCTTTCCTCTGTGGTTAGCCGATTGTATAGCAAATTACAACAATCAGCTGGACAACAAGCAAACAAACCTGATGTTGCCTGAGTCAACTGTATATGGTGACGTGGACCTCAGCAACAAAATCAATGAGATGAAAACCTTCAATAGTCCAAATCTAAAGGATGGAAGATTTGTCAGCCAGCCTGGGCAGCCCACTCCTTATGCCACCACTCAACTCATCCAGTCAAATATCAGCAATAATGTTAACAATGGCAGCGGGGATACGAATGAGAAACACTGGAAACCCTCTGTTCAGCAAAAGCAAGAGGTTGCACCTATACAGTACAACATTATGGAGCAAAACAAATTAAACAAAGGTGAAGAGCTTTTAGCTTGTTTCTCCTCTTTAGGCATCAGAGGAGTTTTGACCTTCTGCTGCTGGGAGTCTAAAGCTTTCAGGTTCAGCAATTAACAGACTTCTGTGGTGCTTTTAGATTTTTCTCTCTTTAGATTCAGAAATTCACAGTTAGTAGTGTCAGAAAGTTAATTAGCACCACAATAACCTTCAGATATTGAATTTATTGTAACAAATAACAAGCTGTATCTTTAGAGAAGAAGTTAAACAAATTACATTTCCTATGGATTTGAGATTAATTTAAATGTAATAGTAGTTTAGGGATTGGTTAGGACAGAGGCCAGGTATTTTATTCATAAGCCAGGTGCATGGTAGTCACATTATTCTCTACCTTAAATTTTAAATAGGTCAACCTACTCTTTTCATTCATGGATGGAGACTAATTAAATCTACATGTTCATGTACACGAATGAAATTTTGCGTATTGAACTCTGTAAAATGGTATTGTGTTGTACTCTGGGGACACAAATTGAGTGATCCATTTCATTTTAGACTTGTCCCTAGCAAGCCTTCGATTCACATGTTGAGAGGCAATACTACTGCACGCAGTTTTGGAAACTAAATTCCTTTGTTACCCTGACTGAAGCCTGTGGATCCAGAAGCTAAAAATAAATTGATTTTAGTGTTAACGGGAAACAGTAGAATGTACTTTTGTGGCCCTGAGGGCATGCTTCTTTAATATAATGTGTGGGAGTTGGAAGAAAGAGGTATGTGATTTCTTGCTAGTCCTCCAGGCTACCATGCAACCTCCTTTAATAACCTGATTTGCAAAACAGTATGCCTAGGAACTGGACCCATTCTAACTTGGAAGTTTTTGCATGTATTTTAACTGAAGTGATCGCATAGTGATAAGTTACCCAGTAAAAAGACACATTTCATTGCAGGAATGTTGATTTCTCAGCCGGACCCATCTACTTCCAGAGGAGTTCAAAGGGCAATATAAAATGTGACATCTTCTCTTGATTTAAACATGTCAAAAGAAAATCCAGTTCTTGTGACTCTTTACTAGAGGGTGAAAGCTGTTATTTTTTGTAATTATGTTTTCTTTCAAGTACTGTGTATTACATATGGATTTTGGAATTAAAACATGTTTGGTTTTTAGGCCCTGGAAGATACTGCATCTTTCAAACCATGTATATTACAGCTGCATATTCTCTAGCATATCATAGTTGGGAAAGGCCCCTTTAAAGCATTGTCTGCTGACAGCCGTATATACATATCTCAGAGTGCTGATTTACTGTTTATCCTCTGTGTAAACATATGTGGTTTGTAGAGCTTCAGCATGGTCTCTGGAATGCAACTAGGCTGAGAAACTATTATAGAAGGCACTCTGGTGTGGAATTTATCATTTTGCTCTTTTTCCCATGCTTACATTATCACAAACATTTCTGCAGCAGATAGGGACTGGATTCTTAGTTTTGTTTATTTTTGTTTTGATTTGCTATTTTATGAGTCAATATTCTTGTCTGGGTTTTCTCATTTACTAAGTCAAAACCATCTTGCTGATGATTATACCTATAGCTTTTGTGATGGGAAGTAACCATTTTGATGAGTTACGTGCTGTGCTTCATTGTCACTATTTTATGTCCAGTGGTTCTGTTTATGACACAGATTGTCTCTGTAAATTATAATTCCTTTTTGGCATACGAGGACGGTTTTGTCAGATGAGCATTTTATTTCTGATAAAGTTGTACAAATCAGTTGCTGAATCTAGATTTAAAAGTAACGTATGTATATCAAGTGCCTTGGAACTGGAGAAGGAGGTTACAGCAAGAGCCATTAGCAAAAACAAGGTGCCGCCTGTAGCCAGAACCTGCATGACCCAATGTAAACAGAAGTCTTGGAGCCCCTAGGTGTTAAACAAAGACCTCTTCTGTTGTAAGGCAGATTTAGTGGAGCTGCATTGTTGCTCCAGCAGATCATTTAGCCCTTGTAATATAGGGCTGGTTCTTGTGTGGGTTTGTCACCTTTGAAATACAAGAAGTAGCTACCACAGTCCATTGGCTGCCCTACATGCGTATATTAAGCAGAGACCACGGAAAATCAATCAAGGTGGCAGTCTATTCATATGCAAAATGCTCACACAGGTCGTGTGTGTATATATATCTATCTCTATCTATCTCCATTGAGACTTAATCATTTCAGGTGCATAGTGACAGCCCTGTGCATAGGATTTTATTTTGCTTCATTTTGCTGTGGGGCTGCTAACTTCCTGTGATCTTCCTTAAACTTATGACATTAGAGACAATATAAAAATAAAACATGATTATAGGGTGAATTTAGTTTCAAAAAATTTTAATTTCAACAGATAAATTGATATCTTCCTCACTATTTTCAGGAGATCTTACGTTGGGTTATGAAGCAGGTATATGAAACTAGATGTGTTTCTGAAGGGTAGCGCTAACTGTACTATTAAACTTGCAGATTACCGGGCAAATGACAACATTGCTCCGACTATTCCATACAACCAGTCATATGACCAGAATACAGGTGGATCCTACAACAGCTCGGACAGAGGCAGTAGTACATCTGGTGAGTATCCACAGTGTTTACTAAACCTTAGGGGATTTTGGTGTTTGGATGCTCTAGCCGTAGCTAGCACTAGTTACTGGACTTAAGAACAGATGATGGGGAGGAACCCACTGACAGTAATGCAGCACAGGGATGGTAAACAGCACAAAAAATGGCCCAACAGGTTCCTGTACTTCTGTTGTATCCTCAAGATTGCATAGTGCCATCTAAATTGCAGTTAAGTAATTGATTGTCCAAAACTGTGAAAATCATGAGATCAAATAGAATTTGGATTTCCTGATGTTAATAACCTACTGGTCATATTAAGGCCTCCAGATGGACAATTCATAGAAATTCCTTTTCAGCTGTAACAAAAAAAAAAGGAAGAAAAAAGAAAAAAAAAGAAGATAATTTTAATTTATGTATCACCTTTCTGGTACTTTACTGACTTCCTTTCAATCTCTTAGTTCTCCCCACCCAAGATAACTAAGAGAACTTTATTCATGAACAGGCTTAAGATACTAGAACATTTAAGTGATACCTAACAGAGCTTCTTTAAGAAAGTTTTCATTTTTTAGTTTAAACCTATGCATTTCATTGAGTGAAAAAGTATGCATGCATGCATATATACAGTTTGTGTAGATTTCAGTGGCTATATGTCAAAACTATTGGTGTTCATCATTCAAATATAGACAGTAGATAATTACAGTAAAATTTTGTTTCTCATCAGCATCTCCCATGCAAAATCTGAAAGTCCTTTGTAAAATCTCAAAACAAGTCAGCTTGTTGTACTGGAGAATGCTTAGTAGAGCACCAAAATTGCACTCTGTGCTTTGGAACCACAAATTATGGACTTTGCATCTGCTAATCAAGGCAAAGACTTTTCACCTTTTGTTCTGCTCTTGCTTTTGATAGCTTGGTTGCCTTAATCCTCCTTAACCACCTTAACCGATTGTGACTGAGGCATAAACATATAACCTGCTGTGCCTTTGGGTGACCTGAATTCTCAGTGACTGGCGTGAGATAAGCATGACTCACAATTCTTCCAGCTGCTCTGATGTGTTCTCTTGGGAGGCAGCCTTTTGCCTGTTCTTGGGTCTATAACATCAGGATGTGACGCTGAGCATGTGCTAAATGACTCTAAGACCTGAAATTCAGCATGAAACATCTGAGGAGTATGAGCCCCTGCAAATTAAAAATGAGAAGGTGATATTCTCCATGCTGACACCTATAATGATTATTCGTAATACTAACAATTTATAGTCCTATACCAAGGACTCCAGCAGGAATGAAGCAAGGTGACCAGAGTAATAAATAATTGTGCTGAACCTAGTATATATCATGGTGCTTAGGGTAGAGAATGCAGATGATGGTCACCTTGGGATAGTTAGCGTCTTGGTTCTCATATCGAGAACCCAGAAAAATGATTCTACATAGCTAAAACGTATTTGTATCTGGCAGCTCATATGGGACCATAATAAGCAGAACTACTATCAATAAGAATGGAAAACCTAAGACAGCAGAAGTGAAAAAAAAAACTTCATAAATCTCTCTGCAGCTTATTTAATCGTGTGTATAAGGCATATAACTGTGGTAATGTAACACCACACCTCAGCTGAAGAGACAAGGATTCTAAAACATAGTAAAAAATACAGTAACTTTATCTGTGATTACAGAAGTAACAATAACAAGGAAGGATAAAAATGTATACCAAGGAACAGTGGTAGAGTCACTACCATAGCCATGTCCAAAGTTAAAATTCAAGACCACCTGTATAATTAGTCCTATTCAAAGTTATTGGAACTGTTAAAGCTGGGTTGTTCTATTATGAGCTATAATTTCCCAGTAATAGTAGTTGAAAACATTTGTGCAATCGTCCTTGTTTTTTTCTGTTATTTTAGTTCTTCCAGCAATTATTTTCAACTGCACCTGCCCTTTAGTCTAAAACTAGTCGTTTCATTGTGCCTGAAACATTTCAGTGGACAAGTACAAATTACATATATTCAGTGGCTTAATGCAACAGTGGAACTTTAATAGATCATATCTGTATCATATTGTATTTTAGGTTCCAACAATTAAATACTATAAAGACACTTTAGAAAATATGTCTACAGCTCATTTGGTTTAGATGTTAATCTATAATGTAATTAATAGAAGTAGGAAACTCACTTTTAATGACATTACTTGTAAAAGTCATTTATGGTTTTATAACTGTTTAACAATTCGAGGTTTTTATCCCATGTGCTTTTTCCATGCTATGTAAAGTTTCTCGTTAAATTCAAGTGCTTAGAAATGTACAGTGTTTCTACAAAGAAGCACCAATTACAAATTCCTTAAGAAAGGAATACTGGTTTATTCCAACTCAACGCAACAGTAAATATCCAGAGAAGAATCAAGAGGATCTTGAAGAGTCTTGAAAAGTCTATGGTTATTTTGTTTTTCAAAATGTAGTGATGAGGAGATACTTCAAAGCATTACAAATATGTACTGCTTTTTATTCATAGGGAGTCAAGGACACAAGAAGGGTGCTCGAACCCCAAAGGCTCCCAAGCAAGCTGGCATGAACTGGGCAGATCTTCTTCCACCCCCTCCTGCACATCCACCTCCCCATAGCAACAGTGAAGATTACAGTCTTTCAGTTGATGAAAGGTGAGGAAAATGAATACATCATCCATTTCTCAATTTAATCACAACTGAACTGTAATTTGCCCTACAAGCTGGTAATGAGACCTTCCTTCAATACCGTTCTGGTGCTCCTCAACTATCTGTAGTGTGGCTATTTAGGGAAATTGCTTACTGACAGTGGTATACATCCACTCATTATATCCTTACTAAGCTGTTTTCAAAAGCACATATAACAATGATTTTCTTTGATGTATTTATATATGTATCAGTTAAGCTAATTACATAGTAAAAATTTAAGTCCTAATTTTCTTAAAAAATTAATTTTAGCTATGACCAAGAAATTCCTTGTCCCATCCCACCTGCAAGGATGTATCTGCAGCAGGATGAGCTAGAGGAAGAAGAAGAAGATGAGCGAGGTCCTACTCCACCTGTCCGAGGAGCAGCTTCCTCTCCAGCCGCTGTCTCCTATAGCCATCAGTCAACTGCCACACTCACCCCCTCTCCCCAAGAGGAACTCCAGCCCATGTTACAGGACTGTCAGGAGGATGTGGGACACATACAACACCAGCCTGACCGGAGGTGTGTCAATGCAAATGTAGCAAGAGAGATGTGACAAGTCATCCTGACCCCACTGAAAATTCCTGTTGAATTCAGTGAGGCCAAGGTTTTCCCTCGTGATATTTTTTTCTGTTAAGATTTAACTTCTAATCCAGGGTGCTAGAACTATTTGTAACCTAAGAAATATGTAATTAAGTTGCTTTATTATTATACCATAGAAAGAAATGTAGTATATCACTTTACGGTACTCACGGTGCTGACACAAGTTAAATTAATAGTCATCAGGATATTAAAGTGGTATCGTTAACACAGCTTACCATATAATTACAGTTCCATTGTTTCCAATAGATTTACTGTATTATTACCATAAAATAGCATGCATTATTTCACAGTAAATGTGCAATTAACTTGTCACCAGTATGTATGAATATAGATAAATATATAACCTATAGATTTTCCTCCTCTCATAAATCCAAGTATGGGAAGTTATTGCTTGCAAAATTTTCTTAGCATTTCTACCTACCCTTATTTAAAGGAATGACCAACATTAATATAGATAGATATTTGTTAGAGGGAAGTGATGTTTCTTTTCTGAGTTGCTTTTAATACAAACTATTTTGCATACACACTCTCACAGCTTCTTTTCCATAAAACAGTGAATTCTGAATGAGGCTTTTTATGTATGATGTTCTCTTGCTTTGCTTTTTGTTAAGAAAACACAGCTTTTCCATGCCAAATTATATTTATTTTATGATTTTTTTCTCCAGTGATTTGAACATACTGTTTATTACCACAAATATACAAACTTACCTGCAATATTCTAGTCATACCTTTTATTTTTAGTGAAATGCAAGCCTATCATGATGAAATTAATTTGATCTTGCCAAGTAGACTGTAGAACTTTGATTCTATTAATATGCCTTGCTGGATATTTATGGATCTATTTTCCAGAATGTTTTTTTAAAAATTAGTTCATTTTTGTGTTTGCCTTTTTTTAAGTTAAGCAGTAGTTATTAATCTGGTTTTTTAGGTGTCTGTATCTGCCTTAACTTTGGCTCCTCATTTCTGGTTGGTCCTTCCTGCTTTGTTTTCTTTATGGTAACACTTCTACTGAGTGTCTTTTTCTCTTTATCTTCCTGAGTCTTTACAAACACTGTTTTTATTAGTGGATAGTTAATAGTATTTTACTGTAATTTCCATTGACTCTGATATGTCAGTGCATTGAAGCGTTCATTTTAATTGCTTAGGTTTTCTGGGTTGTTTAGAGGTTAAACTAGCTGGACACTAATGGCAAAGGGGGAATGCTGAGTGATTTGTTATGAGTGACTTTCCAGAACCTCAGCTACCATGTTCTGGAGACTGGGAGATACATGACATCCAGAACAGAGTAGGCATTGGAGCAGATGTATGTAAACATGCATAACCAGCCAACAGCTGCCTAGAAGTAGAAGGTTTGCTCAACACAGTCTCATGGCTAGTCACCATAAATGTCATCAAAAATAGTGGCAGAATTATCTGAAAAGATATTTGAATTTAAGCACCCAGGGAATACAGCTTACTCATTCATTGGACTGAAAAAAAGAGATAGTTATATTTATTTTTTTCTTCCTACAATGATAAGTCTTAGAATTGTTAGTAACTAAATTTGTCTCTTTTTTGTAATACTTGTTCAAACACTGGATATAATATCTAAAATACTGTTTGTTGTATTATATATTAGCTTTACTTGTAATTTTTTTTGCAATTTCTGATCAGAAGCAGACATCTAGAATATAATGGTGGTAGCAATGGTGAACTGTAATATTTCTCTGTCTAGTCACTTCAATAGAAGTATAGCTAACTGAAGTAGAAATCTTTGTTCTGAAAAAGTAGTGTGGACAAGCAGAGAATAAAACTAAATATTTGGGGAGATAGAATATGACGTCAATGTTATAGTGAGAATCATTGCTTCAGATAAAGTGAATGAATCTGTATGCCCATGAACCAGCTGCTCTCAATTGGCCTATCCTTAAAGGTTGGCAGGCAAGTTATGTTTTCAAGAACCCTAACGTATTTTGTAACCAGTTGTCTGTCTCCTAATACCAAAAACCTAGAGAATAGGAAGATTGGCAAATATATTGTAAGGATAATTGTCAAAAAAGCTTTTAATTAAGGTAGTAGAACTGTATTAAATAAGATCTCTAGTCAAAGGCAGGTAGAGATCCTCTGCAGCAATGGTTTCTAGGATGTTGGGAGATGAAGGAAAGTATTAAATGATCATTTCGTATGTATCCTTAACTGACCTGTTCTTCATTCCTTTCAGCACTTAATATAGCAAGCAGAAAATAGGGGCTAGATGATGTGGTCCAGGAAGGTTCCAACTTGCTTTTGCTGGAAAGTATTAGGTTTTTCCTTGCTAAATTTTCCTTTCAAACAGCAACTGAATAGTTGCCATTTATGAAATAAAAAATTGCGTGTCCCACCACCACCCCAAAAGAAAGAAAAAATATTATTTATGAGTCATTATTTGTTCATGAGATAATAAGAGGGGAAAACTGAGAAAGGAAAAGCACTTTGTAAATTTTTGCAAAGCAGATTGCAATAGAAGTTTCAGGTAAACAAAGCCAACATTATACCATTGATGAAGAAATATTTCTTACTATCGGCCAAATGGAAATTAAAGAGTATGCTTGTGGCCCTGTAGAAAAACTATTGACAGTGTTACTGCCTGGGACTTCTGAGTGAAGTATTAACTAAACGGATCACTGATCTAATCATATCTAATACTTTGCCTCTTTAACCTGGAGATGTCATTACTGATGATTTAATCTCAATGTAAATTAACCCATACATCTACATGCATTTTGGTTATCTTGTGACTTAGAACTAATGTTACGGTAGGGAATTCTTTCATTCTATTATCACCTAGACCTTTATAGCAATAAAGAAATAACAGTATCTCTTTTCGCATCTTTCTGAATGACTGGGATGGGTGGAAGGAAGATAATGTTTGTGAGGCGGTGTTTGGATAGAGGTATCTGTAAGTGCAGACAGTTTCAAGCTTCTAAACAATATGCAGACTCTTCTTTTTCCTATAGTGTCAAAGGTGCACAAGTAAGTTTTTAAGTAGTCACATGAACAGTAACTGCCTCTTTGCCTAGCTGCGCGTGTGCTACATTAGGAAAAACAATTACAGCAAAACTTAAAACTAAACCCAATCCTGAACCTTTCAGATATAAATTCTGTCAGTTTAAAAAAGCGAGTCAAACTTGTTGGGAAATAAAGGAAATATTTCCATCAATCTACTGTTTTCTCTGACTGTTATGTGAATTCAATTCTTAACCTTGTATTTTTATGCAGACGTCAAACTGTGAGTCCTCCACCCCCTCCAAGGCCTATCTCCCCACCACATACCTATGGATATATCTCAGGGCCCTTGGTCTCTGATATGGATACTGACGCACCAGAAGAGGAAGAGGATGAGGCAGATGTAGAGGTTGCCAAGATGCAGAACAGAAGGCTTCTTTTGCGTGGCCTTGAGCAGACTCCTGCCTCCAGTGTTGGGGATTTGGAGAGCTCTGTAACAGGATCCATGATCAACGGCTGGGGTTCAGCCTCCGAAGAAGATAACATCTCAAGCGGGCGGTCTAGCGTTAGCTCTTCCGATGGATCATTTTTTACCGATGCAGATTTTGCACAGGCTGTTGCAGCAGCTGCGGAATACGCTGGCCTGAAAGTAGCCAGACGTCAAATGCACGATGCAGCAGGAGGTGGGTTTGTCCTCTATTTGATGGGAGAAGTTAAAAAAATGGCTATTGTGAAATGTATTTGTCTACAACTGCTTCCTGGATTTCTGTTGTTCTCACAACATGTAGAAATTCAGGAGTGGAGAGGGTGAGGTGTCAGTTCACACTAGTGGAAAAGTCCGAATAAGATGCTTCTCTACGTTGTTTTTTATAAAGAGTTAATAATTTTTTGATCTCACTGATTTGGCCAAACCCAAACACTGCTGGCAAATTTGCACCCAGAACTGAATGAGGAAAAAAATACAGGATTACACAATTCTATTGTTTTTCTAGTATAAGGCTCACAGTGTTTTCAGTCATTCTTCTTGAGAGATTTAATCCCTCTGTACTGAAATGTCCAAATAAATAGTAAACCCTTAGAGTCATATTTCCCCTAGATTTGAAAAAAATTGTAGTATAATTGTTTTCCATTTTATGTTTTGTTGTTACCTTTTGTAGAATGCTGTTAAAGCTCTTACTTTTGTATTATTGAGTTGAACTGATTTAGTGTTGGTTTCATAATTTGACAGCTGTTATTAGTTGAAATTTAGATTATAGATCAAATGCAGCAAGGCCTTTTGCATATTTTTCCTTTTTTTTTTTCCTCTGAATCATCACTGGACATCTGAAATACAGTATTTGAAATATTTAATGGTTTGCAGCATACTGGTTAGTAATAACGCTGGATATGTACAGGTAATCAGTAACCCGACTAGGCCAAATGAATATTGTTATAATTCAATTAAGAAATAAGAACACTGCAGAGTGGGATGCATGTTTCAAGCAGATCCATGAGTGTTCTACCAATCAATTGTATTAAACTGCCAAACCTGGACAAGTACTCTGGTACTCACAACTGTGTCCACCCTGATTCTACAGATTTGCAACCTTCATCCCTTTTCTGATATCCTCTTGCATTTAACAGTCCTTTGTTTCATTTCAACACAGCTGTTCATCATGAAGAGTGAGAGGGGAGGTAATTTAGTAATTCTGGATGAAATCCTGGCCAACTGAAGTAGGTGGCAAAACTCCCATTCATATCCACGGGGCCAGGATTTTATCTATTTTATACATATATATACATGTGTGTCTTTGTATGTGTAAATTTATATATTTAGAAAAGATAATTTTGTATCCCATTACTATTACAAGTAAAATATTTTACAACAGTGACGTTTATGTTATGTAGTGATTTTTTTGTATTGGTACTATCTGTACCTGCCTTCAGATGCTAACACTGTGACAATTCTTACCTGCAACCAAGCTGTGATAAAATGCCAAATATCACCAATGTATTTCTGGTATTGTATACAAAGCAACAGAGGGGGCATCTCTACCCAAGACCTGCTAGTGGTTTGCTCTACTTATGGCATGGGTGTCTTGGCACTGGCCAGGCTAGGGGAGGTTAAACCCCTTTGTTCAGGAGCTACCAGCTCCCAACCAGTTGGATAATTTCTGTGCAGCTAAGCCAACCTGCTACTGATAGGAGAACAAATGCTTTTGTTTAGTTATGGCTCACTCTAAGGCTGATTATGGGAAGGATGACAGTTTTGTTATTGTTCCAACACTGCATTTTCAGGTTCCGTATAGCCAGGTGAAGAAAAAGAAAGTATGAAATGTGATTTTTTTAGGTAAGAAAAATAATAGCTATTTTTCTGTTAACAATTTCCAGGCCGTAGACATTTTCATGCATCACACTGTCCTAGACCCACCAGCCCTGTGTCTACTGACAGCAACATGAGTGCTGTTGTAATACAGAAGGTCCGACCTGCCAAAAAGCAAAAACACCAGCCAGGACATCTGCGCAGAGAAGTCTACACAGATGGTGAGTCCACTGAAACGGGTGAAAACGTCGGTGAACCTTTCTGAATACGCATTCAGTGTGTGTGTGTGTGAAATTTTTCCACAGAGATAACATTATGTTCCAGAATTCAGTGATTTGTGTTTCCTGTTGCTAAACACACTGAACAGATTAATCATTTTAAACGCTGGAGTTCCTTAATACTGTACATTGATGCATCCACTCCAGAGCTTTGCACCTGTTTTCCGTAGTGTCCTAATCGGCTAATTACTGTCATTATTTAAGAGCCCAGATAGCATAAATAGTACAGCTATTGAGAATAATGTGTGGTTAGGATTAAAATCTTCATTCACATGACTGACTATTAAAACCTTCAGAATGTATATTTTCCTTAAAAAAAACCTATTCACCATTCAAATAGTGAAATCAATGAATTTTAATCCTAAGCACAACATTGTTGCAAGGGGTTACTTTGTGAGTAAAAGCAAAATCTAATCTTCTTCCCTCATGCCTTCACAGACAATATCAACTCTTGCTGAAAAGGTAGTGTTGTATTCTCTTGGGAGTGGGGGAGGATAATGCAAACATTGTGATGTTGTCTAGAGAGAGCCTTTAATGAAAATGCCTCAGGTGGTGCAGCTTTTATTAAAGCACTGCCTTCCAGTTTTATAAAACAACCCACGGGCTTTGTTGGAAATTCATGTAAGAGAAATTCTCCAAGACTTAACCCATCTTGTCAAGTTTGCTAAATTTGCTAACGGGGGGAGGGGAAGGAAGGGCATGGTTCTTCACCTCCTGGTTCTCCACAACAATCTGATTAGGACTTTCATTACCAGTCTGAAATTTTTCAAAGAGGGACATCATTTGCTATTATCATATGAAAGCCTAATATTATAGATCCTTATCCAGGGTTACAAGAAGGGATTTTTTAGCCACTTCTCCCTATGATTCCTCCCACTTGACAAAAAAATTTAATACAAAGCTCACAGCACAATGAGCAGAAGTAATTTAGCAATGAGTGGTTGTCCGTGCTATTATCTGTACTTTATTCTGAGTATTTTCTCCAACTAGTATCTATCTGGTATTAGATTGCATTAAATACTGGCATGACACAGTGCACCTGGGCCTCTTGGCTTATGCCCAGACCCCTTCTGTCTGTGAAACCGAGCTGTTGGAATATTATCTGATTTCAAGAGTTTATTACAGTGGTTTTGTGCATGTTTGCTTCTGTGAAAGGACAACACGAGGTGTAAATCCAAAAACTGTACCAGAAATGTTACATTTATGAGACCCCCGTAATGGCATTTTGCGAGATTTTATGGACATTTTATCAGCTTTTATTCTCTTGAAGAGAATGCTCTTAACTGAATAATTGGCTGAGCATTAAATTTCGATACAAACTGAACAGCTAGGACATCAGAAATAAAATCTCAACAGTTTTATGTGGCCATTTTCTTCTAACACAGGAATAAATAAGAGACGGACCTGGATTTGATGACAGGTTTTTGTGAAAGTAATTATACAAAGTTAAGTCATAGAGCATTGTGGTTAGATATTGCAATAGATTTGACAAACATGATCAATATTTGTTTTGTGTTATATAGCACCTGCTTACTTCAGCATATTTTCTAATTGGGTAAGAATTTCCACTAATGTGTTTAGTGTGCAATACAGTGTGGTCATTCAGGGAACAGCAAATTATGGCTTTAATTTCTGCAGAACTAATAAAACCCAGTTCAAAGGTTGAAGGGCTTGTTTGGTTTTGATCCCGTGCACCCCAGTCCATTTACATAAGCATATTTAGATCCTCATTGAAGATTCTTACCATTCATTTTAATAGCCATATCTAGTATATTGTGACTTTAGAATTATCTATGAAATAGCAACTACTAATTGTTTTCCTTAAGTGGAGAAAAGCAATATGGAGATATGAGTGAAGCATTTAAGCACTGCTGACCTTTCTTAAATGTACTTAGGTTTTTCTGGTGGCTTGTTGTTGCACTCTTACTTATCCTTTTTATAAAGGAGGGCTTGATACAAAGATACTTTTTTTTTCCTCATAGTGGGTGAACATATGTGTGTTTGTAGCAGAGTGACGCAGATATTCTAAATTTAAATATTCATTGGTGGCTATAAGCATTGAATATATACTGAAAAGAGATAAATACTTAGCTTCATTTCTTTCTCAGCCTTTACAGTGCAATTTACTTTCACATATAAAGTATTTTCTACTATTCCCAAATTACCTGAATTAGCATTTGTTAGCAAATTCATGAAATATCAGTGTCATGAAGAATTTACAGGTTTGGTTGACAGAAAGAATATATAAATAAGTTAAGTTTTTGCATCAAAGGTTGAAAACACCAAGATTATTATTGGCAGCAGTATATGTAATTTTTTTTTTGCTTTATACATCAGGTTTTGAGAAAGAGATTGATATTTCTGAAAGTTTAATGTATTAGTAAAAGGTCTGTTGCTAGCCTTTTCTAAATGAAGGAGAGTGCTCTCTAATCTACTCTGCATTGTATAAGTAGTAACAATTCTGTGTTTTCTGCTAGTATTGGTTCAAATAATTTTCTGCTTTATATAGAATGGGATTTCAGCTCAATTGTTTTGTTCCTTGACAGTCATCCAGGCAGTGAAATGTTCTCTGTATTTGTTGCTAAAAATCTTTGCTCAGTAGGTGGTGAGGATTAAAATGTATGAATTTTTAATTGCTCTTCACTCAGCCTTTTAGAGAGTTAACTACTAAGAGTGCATTACGAGAACCAACAGATGCATCCTCCTTCTTAGCCTTATCTGACCTACTTACATATTTAATTTAAGCAACCAAATTTTAAAAGAATATTTTAGTGTTTTCTAAAATTAGAGATATGAAAGTCTCTTCTGATCTGTCTTGAATTGGTTTTTCAGTATTTACAAGCCCTCAGAATTGTAAGCATTTAGGTAATAAGGATAAAAGTACTTTGTCATTGCTTTGATTCAGTAGTTCTTTCAATAGAAATTGCACTGTTGACAGTTCACACAACATTTTAAATCCTAATTCTTTTTTAAATCTCTTGAGTGACAAAGGATAAAAATATTAAAGTTTTTGTAACTAACTGGCTGAAACTTGAATTGAGTTATTTAGCTGTGTTGTCAATGACATGATATTAGGGCAGCTGAATTTATCACAAAAGGCAATTGAATATTTACTAAATATTTCCTCATATTTTCACTTTCAAATGTAAAGCCATTTTGTATGCCAGCATCATTTGTACTTTTGTCTTCCTTTGCCTGTGCAGTACAAAACCAATCTTCTCTGTACATATTTTAGCAAGGTAAAAAATAAGTAAGAATGTACTTCTTACCTCTTCTTAAAAACACCTTACTATCTTTTTCTTGAATAATAATCATTTTCAGATACCTGCTGTCTTTGCAATCTTTACTTCTGATTGTATTGTGAGATATTTTGTAAATGTTGTTTTTGTTACTCAGGGAGATTTTGTGGAGTGAAAATTGTTTTGATGGAAGTATTACATAAATGTATATACAGGGGAAAAAAAAAATCCTACAGTCCCAGCCACCCACCTCTTTTATACAACATATTGAGGGTTACTGTACCTACTTATTTGTCCAGTCATTGTGTACAGTTTGAGCCATGTTTCTTGAAAGATAAAGCATGAACAGAACATGAGTAATAACAGAGGTTATTATGCATCTAGGAATCTTAAATTATCTTAAAGCTTTACTAAATCAGGTAAAAATTTTATTCTGTATCTTCTCCAATATTTCATCAAAACTTTCCTTCAGGATAAGACTGTAGAAATCTACAGGCTGATAGAGTTTAATGCCTACTTCCCTCATTTGTCAGTACTTGCAATTCATCTTTTTCTGCTTATTTATGGTTTCTCCACTTCAGTTCCAAACTAATTTAGCGGATTATTTTTACATATTGGTATTTTGTTTATCCCATGATTCCTATATATATATTCTTATTTAGAAAATTATCATTACTCCTTTCAAAAGACATACATGGAAGTATTCTCCAGTAGACCATGCTCTGAAATGGCACCCATTAATTGCTTTTGTTACATGGGAAGCTGTACAACAGTAATACATAGGCATGAATGAAGCATGAGCATAACTGAACTTTCACAAATACTTCTGAGTTCTTTATATTAGTTTGATGTTGCTTTGTGATTTATTTTTCATTCCTTACAATAGAAGCTTCCATTTTACATTTAATAAGAAATGTGCCAATTCTTACTCGAGGAGGCAGATTGGATCTGGATTTTCTCTGTGATCTGAGTTGTTAAAATAAATACCGCAGGGGTGTAATAGTGTTGACCTCTGAAAAGTTTGGGATTTTTCACTCTGTAAAGGATTCTTCTCAGCAAGGAGTACTGGATTATAACAAAGATTTTTATAGTTTCCCTGCAGGTTGAAAAAATGTTTTCAAAAGATACTGTCGCTTTTCTTTAGTTATTACTCTACCATAGAGCTAGTGTCATTTTATGTAACTTTTTATATCGATGCATCTTTATTTTCCATAGCTAAGACTTAATACCATTTGATTAATTATCCCTTGTAGCTGGATAGCTGGACTCTTGAATAAAGTAGTTTGTTCATAGTTGGATTTTTTAGGCTACAGGAAAGATGCCTTTTCCTTCCCTTTGGTATTCAGGGAGTCCTTTCCTTTGGTATTCACCTAGTGCATTGCTGTGCCACCACTGTTGGAGAAAGGCTCCAAGGATGACTGGAAAGGCTGATATTAAGTACCTACTCTCTATTTATACCAGCAAGGTCAACAGATGGGCTATTCAGTGCTCGGATAACTTAATAGATACAATGAGTGGGGAATGTGAGACATGAGACATTGCAGGAACTACTGTGGTACTAGAAGCCTACAGTTCTGGTTCTGAATATCTTTGTCTGAAGCTGTTTCAGTATATCTTTTTCTGAGAGAAGACATGTTGTGAGAAGGATGTTTTCCTCAGAAAGAAAAATATTGTTTGATTCTCCACAGGCTAATGCAGAGTTTATCTTATTTTGTAATTCTTGACCAAGTTCTGTAATCACTAGAAGTAGGCTGCATTATGCTTTGGTCTTGATCTGACATGGTTTAATGCATTGGGCTTTCATGGAAAATATCACACTCAATTGCAAGGTCTTTGGCAAACTTTACATAATTTTTCATCTAGTTCTTGAATTGTAAGAAATTCAGACAAACATTTTTTTTTAACAGAAATTGACACTTATGCTCATGTGGCTATGGAGCCTTGTGATCCAAATATCCAAATTTGCAGGCACATATTGGATTTAAGCATGTACAAGGTGGAGCAGAACAGTGAAAGTGTTTTGGTTCACCAAGAAGCATAGAGCTCACAGGGGCTTTTTTGATATATAGAAGATGTAGTCTGAATGCCACTCTGTCTGGAATTACACAAAGTCATTACTAAGGCTGTGTATTGGACAGAGCTTACCTCTGTAAATCATATTTAAAGCATTATGGATAACAAAGGAATGCACTGTTACTGATTCTGTACTTTCTTCACCAAAATATGTTGTATTGTCTTATTGAATCAGTAGTTGACTCTCTGTTTTACACTTTGAGTTCCTTCAGACAAACGAATCTAATCCATTGTGCACACATCTGCCTTTGTTTCTGCTTTATATTCTAATAATTCCACTCCATAAATAAAATTATTTTTATTCAGCCACTTAATATACCCAAGCTTCCAGCTTCTTAACTTTATACCTTCTCAAGTTTTGGAAATGACAGTGCTTTTTCTTAAAAGATATCTGCAAGTAGTCAATCTGCACTGCTACACTTTTCTGCATGTCTAGATCAAGTCATTTGTGCTTTGTGTCACTGGAAAACTTCTCAAAAATGTCTGGCAGTTGTCGTATCCAAATTTATGCATATATGTTAGATTCCTAATTTTTTTTTTTTCAGGAGCACTACCTTTATTCTTGGGGCAATCTACTTAATTTTCAGTAGATATGTTCTCCTGAATGGGCTGTGAATTATCCATATATATAGTGATGGTGCTTGAAAAACAGCTGCTTCAAGATTTTTGTGGAACTAGAGGGAATGAAAGCACTTTTATAAAATGCTGTAGTTACATTTTTTAATACTGCTGTTACTTTTTTTTAGCAATCTGATTTGGGAGTATTAACCTCAGAAACATCTTTCACATCTGATTTTTTTGTCTGTTGTTCTCTATGCATGTGATTTGTTCCTACAGCTTTATTGGGAGCCACTTTAGTATTGTTCCTTTCTTGTTTGACTTTTACACTTTTTTTTTTCTTCACATTTTATATTCCTCAGAACACTGTTCTATCCTGATGAATAGTTTACAAATTCTAGTTTAAGTTGTAATACAGGAAGAGAAAAAATAAATTAAGTAAAAAAAAATGCATGCCTTGTAAATATTACTTAAAATTATACTGAATGTTACTGCCCTTTAGCGGTGCTAATTTAAGCAGAAATATTGTCAAGTCTTTTGTGTATGAGATATAAAAAAAAGGAGGATGCTGTGGGAAACCCATCAGCAGTTGTAATAGTAGCAATATTTTTTGGGGTGGAGAGAGAAGGGCAGATTGAGGTCTGAAAGTAAATAGGTCATCTTGTTTCTTCAGTTCAATTTAAGTAGTATTTTTTAACTTTACTCGTGTATGGTGTCATTTTAATTATTATTCTTTTCAACTTTGTAGACTTGCCACCCCCTCCTGTGCCACCACCAGCTATAAAATCACCAACTGCCCAGTCCAAATCACAGCTGGAGGCGCGGCCAGTCATGTTGCCAAAACTTGCTTCTATAGAAGCGAGAACAGACAGATCTGCAGAAAGGAAAGCCACAAGCTACAAAGGGAGGGACGGGGTGGATGGGAGACAGCATTCAGATGTGCGGACAAATTCAGGAGAGCGGAGAGAATCACAGGAACAGCAAAATGATGGGAAACTACGAGGAAATAAAGCACCAAAACGAGAAGGCACACCAGCAAAAACTCATCTTCTTCAAGGTTATTTTGCATACTCTGACTTTAACAAAGTATTGGATATTGATCACAGGAGACAAGAGCTGTCTTTCAGGTCTCACATACCACTGGTATGAGTGGAGTTTGCTGAAATGTCACCATTTGTTGTAATTATAGGTGCTAATACAGGTAACATAGCAGGTTTTCGTTAGGGTAAAATGGAAACAAAGCTTATGAAAATCATAGTTTTTTTATCTTGCTTTCCTCATGCACCTCTCATGTATTAAAGCTAAGGCTAAGGAAACCCAAACAGAAACATTCCTTGACAGCTGTAAGGATCAATGTCCTTGCCCAAATCATACATTTATGGTCTAGTTATTTCTAATCTGTCTAATTATATTCTAATGTACAAGGGAACTGAGTTAATTCAGATAGTTCTGTAAGTCAGATATTCAGCTTTTTTTTTACAAATGGATTGGTACTTGGCCCAATTTGGTCTGTTCTGATGCAGTTTCGAATATAAGAAAGCTGTAACAGTAATGCATTAGTTATAAATACTAAGTCAAATGGCATTATGTGACTCAGACCTGATCAGTGTAATCTCTTGTATATGGAAGCTGGTAAGATTACTAATTAATGGAACTATATTAATGGTATTTGCCAACTGTTCACTAAGGCTTTCAACACAGATTCATACAAAAGCATAGTCCTTTATTCCTACAGTTAGCCAGAGTTAGTATCGGGTGTGACCAGGCAGTAATTTGGCTAAGTGGGCACAATAAGAGATTGGTACAGAATACAGCGGATACTATACAGAAAAGTCGTTATAAGTTGACCTTAAGAAGATGGTACTGAAATTTTAAACTTTGATAATTAATTCTGTTTCAAACTCAATTTGAGAGTCTAATATTTAGACACAGTAATATACTTGCAAGCATCATGCATGTATTTTCATTTCCTCCTACTCAGTCGTATTAAAAATATACTACAAGGGTTATTTTTTTTTCTTCATTTCCATGTAGAACGTGGAGCAGTGATCGTAAATTAAAATAAAGTGGACAGTAATCATGAATTAGTTTTTCTCTAGTGAATGTTACCATGTAAATACTATAAATTTCCTTGAGAAAAGCTTCTATAATGCTATTATGGAAAGGGTGTATTTCATATTCCTGTCAGGCATCACTTTAAGCCTACTGAGGATCATAAAAAGTAAAATAAATCAACGATATGCAGTTATTTTAGGATCACAGTATCTCTGAGCTTATAAACATATAATTATATATATATATTTAATTACACAGAGGACATCCTGCCATATTCTAGACCAACGTTTCCAACATCAAATAATCCTAGGGATCCCAGCTCTTCCAGCTCTATGTCATCAAGAGGATCAGGAAGTAGACAGAGGGCAGATCAAGCAAATATAGCCCGAAGGAATGTTGCAGAAATGCAAGTACTGGGAGCATATATACAAGGAGAAGAGGAAGAAGAAGAGATGGAGGTAAATGCAGTTGTACTTCTGAAGATGACTTTAATAACACTGTTTTCTCTGCTTAGGCAGATGCCAAGGAAGAAGAATTTTGAACCAGAAATATTTGTTTTCAGAAAAATCAGTACATTTGTCTATCTGTTAACATTATACCCAATCCAAGAAAGAAAAGAAAGCAAGTAATATGTAGCGTAGTATAACTTTCACTGTACTAAAACCTATGGAACAGAACTTGCAAAGCCATGATATTTGAATGTGCACTTTACATTAACCCTGTTCTTTCAAAAGCAAAAATAAAGTAGGAGAGCATCTAAGAATGCCTTAACATTGCCTTTCACTTCCTTTGGAAGTTTGTAATTCTAGATTTTATTAGGTATTAAGGCATGAACTTTTTACTCCTTTTTATTCTGCCTAATAATATTAATTCATTTAAAAGGCGGCTTAAGATGCACGTTGCTGCACTTAACTCGAAGTAGTATTTATTGTTTAAAGGTAACAAGTCTTTCAGAAGTATGTGAGACAAACTCTGAAGGATGAAGTCTAACATGTAGTCATCTATATCCTTTTTGTTTTTTTAACACAGGAAACAGAAAGCTGAAGACAACAACATGTACTGTAAAAGGCTTTTAAAATCTAATCAGAAAAAAAATCACTTAAGATGCCTCAAGTCTGATGATGTTTGACGCCAGAAATAATGTTCAGTGCAATCAGAGTGTACAATTTTCCATTTTTCATTTTTCTTCATGCCATCAGAATGCTAGTTTTTGTTTTAATCTTTCTTTGTACGACCTCCTTACTAGGATCAGCCCTTGCCTATTCCGTAATGCTAAGTGCATCACCTTCGCTGCCCAGAAGGCAGAAAAGCTGCTTTTCATGGTACTTGGGACAGCTGCTGCTTCAGGATTAGAACAGAATGGGATTCCAGAGCCTGGGATCCTAAGGTTACTCCCTTGGAAGGCAGTGCTTAGTACACTGCCATACACCAATGAGCCAGCCAACTACATTGCAAGTAATACAGCATTGATCAAAAAGTTTCCCAAAGTGAACATCATGCAGAACATTATTTTATTCTAGGGATTTCACTGTAGTCTGCAGTTAGTGCAAATGGTATCTTGCAATTTGAGTACAGACTGTGTGTCTTGTTTTCTGCCAGTCTCTTGCTAACCTTTTGCAGATGATACAGTTTTACAAATGCGAATAAAATTAATTTGGGATGAGGTGGCTCTTATTGTAAATATGTACTCATTCTAAATCCCCTGTGGTACTTTGATTTGTCTTTCCATTTTCATCATTAAGTACATTCTTATTAAAAATGTCCTTTGGGATAGGCAGAGGTAAGCCAATGTGATTGCTATTTGCCTAATCATGGCATGAGCAACTTTATCTGAAACTTTTTCTAATTTTCAGCTTCCACACTGCTTATGACAATAAGCAAGTTCAATGGACATTTTTAATAATGATTGGGAATATCACTTACTGTTACTGGCCCAAATCTCAGACCTCTACTTGTATCAATTCACCTTAAAGAAGAAGTGCCACTTAAAAAAGTTTTGTTTGATCTTGACGATTAATTTTTTTGTAATGCACTGCTTATCTTTTTTTTTTTTTTTGGTTTTAAAAGCACAATCACTAAACTTTGTTTGTAAACCATTGTAACTATTAACCTTTTTATTTTGTCTTATTGAAAATGTTAAGCATTTGTTTGGGATATTTTTCATTTTTTTGTTAATGTTATATGTTTGTGTTTGGAATATTTGAATGATGACAGATGGTAAAGTAACAAATATAATTGTGGGCCGTAATCAAAACACTTCTCACTTTTCCTGGACTTACAGAAAATTATCAGTTTTACTGTGGTCTCTCTCAACATTGGATTATCATTAAAGCTGAAATAGAGGCATTAGTTGCATTGAATTTGCCAAATGATGTCCTCTGTCTGTAGATTTTATGATCTTTTTTGTAATTATAAAATTTCTTTGTCATTGGTGCTAATGAAAAAAATGTGTGTTTGTTTATCAACAGCTATCAGGACTAGCCCCAATGGAAAAACAAAAAAAGAAGAAAAAAAAAAAGTGTTTTGGTGTTTACCGAGGACTGAAATTTTTCATTTAGCTAATTTTTAAAGAAAGGTTCCATAGAAAGGGTGTGCAGTACTAAAGGAACAATCCATGTGATTAATGTTTTCATTATGTTCATGTAAGAAACCTCATATTTTAGCCATAATTTTGCATACTGAGGATCCAATAATCAGAAAAGTAATTTTTGTCACATTATTTATTAAAAATGTTCTCAAATACATTATCTTTCTTGCGTAGTTTCTTGTGTTCCCTAAAACATGATTTTAGGGACAGCTTTGTTCTTATTTCTGCTGGTAAGAGTCAGAATCTGTACCAATGAAATCATGCAGTCACAGTAACATGAACAAAGTGGGAGAGCTGGATACAGCCTAAAATTTTACATAATTACAATTGATTGCCTTAAAGATCTGATTTCTGGATGCTTCATGAACTGTGATAACAAAAATGTCTCTTAGCCTGCCAATTTCCAGAGAGAATTGTAGAGGAAAATCTGTACCAACAGAAGTATTCACCTCAGGGGTAAGATAAATTTGTTACAAAGGAAATAAGATCCAAATATGGGAAGGGAATGAATGCTGTTAGTCATGTTTGTTGGGGCCTGTGCAAGTACAATTTTTCTTATCTGCTTGCTGTCTTCAGTCACAGTAGCCATTCTGTGGTTGGCCTGGTCCTGTGGTGGATCGCAGTTAAATAGGTTGCTATGGTCCCTTTTCTCTCTTGCATTTTCATGTTCCTGTGCTATTCCTGATGACCTCACGCTTGCCCTTCCTCACCCTATACCCATCACCCCACTTAAAGAAAACGAATAAAAAGATAGCCAGCACATTACATTAAAAAAACACCTAACATAAAGGTTAAACAGCACAAACTATTGAAGAACAGGAGCTTTAAACAATCCAGAACAGTGTATTACAACACCAGCTAGCTTATCATAGAAGTTTGCTAGAGCCTTAACAATTTAATCATGGATAAACCTCATGTATAGTATTTTTTCTTAATTGTAGCTCTGAAGCAGATATGAAGTACACTAAGTTAAATATGTAACCTGTCTATGTTGCTTAAAAGGGTGGATTTGTGTGTCTCCAGTCCTCCTGCCTGTGTCCAGACTGCCGTGTGTTAAGAGTTGCCAACATAAACCAGACAGGAGCCCATAAACCAGGCTGTGCCACGGAAGACATCCATCTGGCCTGCACTTTCCTTTAGAGGAAGCAGGATAGGTTGATTTGATGGGCACAGTCTGCTTCAGCAGCTGCTTGTCTTTCCTGGCACTAGAAGTGGCCTCATGGTTTGGAATCAAGCCATTGCTGTAGCAGGATGTGGAGGACAAGGTGGAGCTCGAGGCAGGGTCCCTGAGCATATCAGCCCCTTGGCACAAAAGCTAAAGCTTCTGCCAGAGATGTAGTGGAGCATCACAAAACTGGGATGTAGTTGTAGCTGTGGTGTGTAGACCTCTGTAAGGTGTATCTATCCAGAAACACTGGTGCTGCATGCCTGAAATAACAGGTACTCTCTTCATTCTTTACTGGCACGGTGATGTACTGAAAAACAAGCATGCGATCCCCAGCTGATGTGCACGTGCATCTGTGTAGCTTCACTAGAAGTCAGACTCTAGCTGAAGACCTCGAACACTGGTAAGTGGGAAATCTCACTCAAAGAAGTTTTTTTTAATTAAGAGTTGCTATAAATTAGTTTGATGGTTGGCAGTGTTCCCTAAGAGGTTATTGGGATTGTTTTGTGATTGCATTCTGTTGTGATCAGCAGTGTCTTGACACAGTGCATCACAGGATTGTCATGGAGTTCTTGCATTTGCACCGAGTCTTCAGTGCACTGGGGTCTTACCAAAAACACCATAATGATAATAAGATACTCAGCAGGTTGGTCTTAAAATTACGACTCCTGTTAATCATTATTGATACACAGTTGATTTGGTCTTTGGCATTCAGGTACCATAAAACTAAGTCATTTACACATTGCTCCTTTGCCTAAAGAATTATTGAGTGATTGGAAAGCCAACACAATGGAAGAACGTGGTGTTCAGATGTCTTGTTTACACTGTATACTTGAAGAAAATAAGTATTGTACTAGAAAATCCACAGCGTTTTTGTGCTGAATTAATATAGTGGATGTAGAACTTTGAATTTTTGCTTGTAGTGTGTTCTGTGTAATCCTATATGAGTTACTGTTAAATTTTACTTTGCTCAGAGTAAAATAATATTTGTTAGGTTATTATGAAAGGTGACTCAAAATTATAATGGTAGAATTTTAGAAAATGCCTTACACATGTTTTAGCATTATATGTAAGTTTATTTTCCAAAGAGTACTTCTTTTGAAGCAGAAGTGACAAGATGGGGCTTATTTTAGGGTAATGCAAATACCCTAGACCTGTATTTGCAAAAATTGTGTAGGAATAGGTTAGTTGTAACTGATCATGAAACCTGAGCAATTTAATTTGCTTCATCTTCTGTAGATATATTTGAACTGTGTACAACCTTATGTTCCAGAACCAGGTATTTATTGAAATTCCAACCTATTTAACTTACTGCTTTACTTAGTGTATAGTTTTTTCCACTGTGTTGCTTTTATTCTACTTCAGTTTTCCATAATCTACTATCTTCTTTGAGTAAACTTAAGGAAGAAGTAGCTTCTGTGGGAAAAATATAGGACCTGCCTAATGTAATCTATTAACAATATGCTTTTTCAATAGCTAATTTCCAACTTCTGTATTCACAGCTCCTAGACAATTTTTTTTACAGTCAACAACAGAACCATCTATTAAAAATACATCGTCCCTTAACTGGATCTTTCAGGTTAATTAAAGGATCTACTTACAAGTGGAGGAGACATTTTCATACATTGTTTTTGCTTACATTACAGATGAAAATTCTTTGCAAAAAAAGTCCTCCTGCACATGTGTCAGAGAAACATCTTAATATGTTTAGTGTGTACACAGGAAGATGCTGCTGTCCACAAAGGCAGATTTATACGTGGATATAGTTTTGTATTTGCTGAAATTAAGGTGGGGAACTGAGAGTTTGTTGCAAACGTTCAGCTGGAAAACAGATATGTTTATGGATGTTTGAGGTTTACCCACACATGAGTTGACTCCCAATCTTGCCATGGACATCATCCTCACTGGACGTGTCCTTCACTGCCTTCATTTTGTATAGAGTTAGGTGAAAATTTGAGAATTTAAATCACAAGTCGAATCCTTAAAATTGACAACAGCTGTGGATCTCATTGTGAACTGTTTGCTCAGGTTTGCTTTTCTTTATATATTTTTCATTATATATGATGACTTTTCTGTTTCCTATAAATACGTTCTTCACAAAATCCAATGCACTATTGTGCTGTCCATGACAATGAAATGTTTGAAGATTAGGAATATTATTACTCAAACAATTCCTTTCTTTTTATCGAGCTGCTGAATTGTGGATCACAGAAACGGCTGAAGATTTGAGATGACACCATGGAAATGAGGACCATTTTGTGTTTTATGACAATATTGAGGATGGGGAAAAAATCATCCTAATCAGAAAGAAGAAAATGAATTGATGAAAGTGGAATCCAGTCTCTGTGGAAGCTATAAAGCATGGAGGCAGACTGGAGAAGGGGAATCAAGGGACATAAAGAGAAAAAAAAAAATGAAAAAAAGATGGAGGAGCTGAGGAACCCAAGTTTTATTGAAGCTAATGACAAAAATCATTCTGAATTGAACTGTCCTGGAAGTAAATTACCTCCTTATGGACTCGCAAACAATAGCCATCACAGTGCAATGAACACTGGAAGAAGAGTGAAATCCTTGCTGCATGCTTGTTTTGTTCTGTGTCCTTGCTAAATATATACTAAATGGGCTCATTTTAAGCTGCCAGGAGAGGAAAGTGGGGGTTTAATTCACCGTGGCATTCAGCTTTTTTTGTCGCATGAGATGATGAGGATAGGACCTACTCAGCTCTAGTCTCTCTCTCTGTCATAAAGTGGAGCCAATTGCTTTTCAGATTATTTTGGAGCTTGACAATCAGAGCCATGATGATAAAATTGGATTTATTGAATTTTTTATTCCAGGCCTAAGATATTTTTTGCAAGACTAATATCAGGAAATGTAGAATAAAACTGCTTAGTATTGGCTTTTATTCTGTGGCTTCCCACCTGTCTTCAGGCACAGGTGTTATTCAAATACAACAGCAAGGTATAATGGGAAAGTAGTCCTTGTGGGCTTTAATGTGTAGGACTAAAGCAAAAAATAGCAAAAAAAACCCTTGAAACTTAAGCCATCATCTTTCAGCAAATGGTAACTAATAGGGTATTCCTACAGCAATTGGATAGCATGAAAATAATGGTCAAGACCCTTTACTTCTGCAAAGTTAATTGTTGCAGAAGGAAAGATTTTATTAGATTCCTAAACAAGATGTTTGCAAAAGAAATTGCACACTACTGATTTGAATATAGAGCAATGCAGTTTCTCATACCTAGTAGGAGCCTGAAAAAAGCCAAAAATACAAGCTCAGCTTACTGATACTCTGCGAAGGCAGCACCTCCTCCAGTTCTTGCTTACATCCACATGTATTTAAATACCACTCCTCTGCCTTTTGCAGGGCTTTGTCTGCTGTGCTCCAAGGAGGAGGTTAGGTGGGAGAGCAACATGAAGCTAGATGTAAGGCTGTGGATGCTGAAGAAGCTGTTGTACCTGGGATATTAATCTCAGACCGTGAACGAAATCAGAGTATCAAATCCCCAAACATTTGGTCCTCCTAGAATTCTGATCTATGATGAACTGACTGAGTGCACAGCTGCTTGAAAAGGAATTGGTCAGAAATCTTACATGTCCTAGGCCAAAAATTTTAAGTTGAAAGAAGGAGGTGAAAAGTGATTTGAAAATGGACTTCAGTGTTGGGGTTTTTTGTGGTTTGTGTTGGGTTATTTTTTTTCTCCAGAAAGAAGAGCAAGTAGACACTGTTTTGCTCCTATGGTACTGTATATGAAAGCTTTATGACAACAAATAAAATGTGATATTTCCTATGGCGTTTGCCATTTTGGGCTATCACAATAATCATCCTAAAACTTCCAAATGAGAAATGCCATCTACATCAGTTTTTTAAACAACTGAGAGATTAATGAGGCTGTGCCAGCAAGATACCGATCAGCATGTCTGAGCCCATTTTAAAATGTAGCATATTCCTTGAAAGAATATGCTCACTAAAATAACAAACTGGAGCTTAACTGTATTTCCTGTGGTATGGAGGTGCTACAGACACTTAACTTTCACAGCAGATATGCCTCAGAATAGTCTGAATCCCTGTGGCAATTAGAATTAAGATACAGTGGGATTAATTTAATGTCTGTCAAGCACACTGAGTAAGAACATTTCTATAAAAGCTGTAAGTAGTAGTAGCACTTCTGTCAGTTTTGCTCTGCGATCGCAGTCAAGATGGTTTCTCAATAGCTTTTGGAGAGCTTTTATTTAGTTAGTTAACCAGTCCACTCAAGTGCAATAAATCTATACTAAAAGGGGAAAAAAGGAAAATGAAAAAAAAAGATTTTTATGTGATTTCTTATTTTCTGTTCCATGCTCACTGCTTCTAGGCTTGCTTTCTTGGATGCATGCACACTGTCAGTACACTTTGACATCATGCCCACACTGGGGAAATGCAGATTCCAAGTGCCACAAATGCACTGACTTCAGTTATTTTATACTTTTTGTTGAGGGAAAAACATGGAGGATGTTATTCCGGCTAACAGTAGGAATATTTTGTTGCTATCAGTGATACTTTGACAATGTTCCTAACAAAATAAATTATTTCATAAATTGATCAAGCTTTAAAGAAATTAATTCAAATATTACCATCAATTTATAGAAGGGATCAAAGGAAAAATGGGAGGAAAAATATAAATGGTACTTTCCCTAAGTATTTGCTGGTTGCAATACTTCAGCAATCAGAAGTGGACAATTCTTCATTGATTCTGATTACTGTCATCAAACCAATTTTGTGTTGGTGAGGGATGATATGTTAAAGAATTTCTCAGAAATGCTGAAACTAATGTTGAAAATTGTTTCTATTAAATGGTTCGGAATCTCATTCAACACATCCAGAAAACCCTTGTGTGACAGCATGCTGATTTGTGACAAACGTAAAAGAAAAATTCTGAATATTTCTTTAGGCACTACAATAGGCAACAAAGTATCTTTACTGGTATCCATTTCCTTACTAGCTGTTTAAAAAAATTCCATTTTCTACTAACCTTAGATCATCATTCTTGTAGATGAATAAGATATAACAGGATTTCTTTTTTTTCCCCTCTCTTAATCTCCAAATAGCAGAAATCTAAATTTTAAACTATGTTAAACTCGCAGATAATCTTCATTGCAGCTGCCGTAACATCATCTAGATTATGGCCTCTCCAAACAGTGGAATACTGCTTCCAACCTGTCTCTGTTTGTCTTGCCAGGTAGCTGGACAAGGGGTCTCTACTTTGTACTTTATATATTGTTGCAGAATGGTTGAGTCTGTAATTGCTGCCATAATATAAATAATACAATATAATTAGTACTAAAATGTAAGGCCTAATAATAATATGAGACTATCACTATAGCCCCTTCAGGATCAATTCTGGGACAATCAATTAATATTTTCATTAAAGTACAAAGTACTTGGCACAAAAGCAGGAGTCCAATAATGAAATGTGCTGGTCACAAACATTGTGAGCAATTGTTGGTATGAAGGAAGAGTGGGTCACCTTGAGGACTAGAGTAACAGAAATAAGATGAAGTTAATAACTCACTGTGCAAGGTCATGCATTTAGGAATTAATATGAATACCTGTTGTATACTGGAAATTCATCAGCTGTAAATAAATTGAGGAAGAATAAAGGCCTGAATGTATTTGTTGACCCCAGGAAGTTTGATTAGTTCCCAGAGGGATTATGTCAATAAAAAGAAAGCAAAATAAATGCAAACCTGAGATACCTCATAAAATGTATTTGAAGCAGAAAGAGAGGGAAATGCAGATGTTATTGCTTCAGCACTTATAAAACCACAAATAGGATGCTTTGTCCAATTCTAACTGTCTGTGGAGCTGGTGCTATGGTAGAATTTATTGAAAAATAGAAGTATTGGTGCTCTATGACCAGATATGGTCCTTGGAAACTGAAGGAATATGGTAAAGAGATTTTCATTCATGTCATATTGCAAATTTTTGATAGGAACTATTATATATACATGGAAAACCAGCCATTTGCCATGTTTATATGTGAAAAATACAAAATAATTTATGTTTGTTCTCAGTATAATTGATCTAAAATTGCAGTGAGATCTTACTCTTCACTAGTAACCTTTTGACAGCTGGACTCACCTGGAAAGGAATGAAAACACAAGATAAAACTTTTCCCAGAAAAAAACAGTGGCTTATGATAGAAGCTCTACTTCTGAAACAGACTGAAATGATTTGAGTATCACATTCACTTTCAGAGTAAGACATTAAGACTTAAGCCAGACTTCCATCTAAACCTCATGCCCATGGTAGACATTACATCTCTGCATCCACCTTCTGAAATTGCCTTTCTTATTCAGTTTGTATCATGGAAAGAGAATTACACACTGAAAGCTCTGGAGCAGATCTTTGGAAAAAGTACTTCTAGCAAGTCTCAGAGTAATTGCCTCTCAGCAGCCTGAGCACAGTGCCTGGTTTGGCAATCTGACCTCAAACTCTAACATCTAGTTTTTCACTATCATTATTGTCATATCTGCTCCTCTGTCATTAAGGGACTTTCCAGTTTCTCTTTAATCATGTGGGCGCTTTAAACCCTCTGGCCCATAATTTTCTTTTCTTTTCTTGGCATTTCTTTTTCTCAGTCCTTTCATGAAACTTGTCTACTGAGTGACATGCCCTCTGTAAAACATAAACCATAATTACTCTAGGATTGCTCATACTTGGCATAAATACTGTACTTGCATATAGCTTATAGCAACATGTGTCACATTTAATTAAATTGCAAAGCCACATCTTATGTTGTCCTTCAGGAGAAAGAAAAAAGTGAGAGAGAAGGCAAAGTTGTCTGAAAGAATTTTTCATTCCAGCTGTTTTGTTTAGGCAACGACTTTGCATAAACTGGGCACATGCATGCATGGATGACACACACCTCTCTGGTATTTTCATTGCAGGGCTAAATACATATTTTACAGGTAGGATAGTGATATCTTCTGGGAGGAAATATCTGTGATCTGTACCCCATGGGTGAGGGTCTTCTGACCTGTCCATACCTGAGCGCGGACTGTGTTACGTCTCTGTGTATGGGAGAAGAGCTGGCACCTTTCTGGTGTGATTCATTTCATGCTAAGATACGTATCTAAAACAGGTCAGATAAACCATGCTCTGACATTGCCTCTTTCTCTCAATTGATGGTCTTTGCCAGTGACCCAGGAGCACCAGGTCAGATTTAAGTATCTGCATTTCTGATGCCTAAACTTTAGCGATATTAATTTCATTTCTGTCACCTTTACTTAAAAAAAAAAAAAAGTTACAGTGTTAAGGTACAAATTATTTTTACCACAGAGATAACTATTCATCTTGCACTGCAAACAACTTACATCTGAGCATCTAGAGTGACTCCTTTGAAAAAACCTCCTTATTATTTTCTTATTGAGCTGCTTATATTGCCTTCACTCTTCTTGGATAAGAAGTAGTGCTGTTCTAGAAAAAGGCAACAGAAGCATTTGTTTACTGAGAGATAGGAGCTTTATGGAGCTGTGACTTTTCTCGGGCAATTTTCTCCTGGAAAATGATGAAATGAATTATTTTTAATTTCTCATTTTTATCAACTGTGTTTTGTCACTATATGTTAACATAGCAAAAATGGAATACTATTGATTTGAAGAGTTCCAATATTCTCTGGTTTATTTGTGGATCTGCTGGAGGGTAAGGAGGCTCTGCAAAGGGATCTGAACAGGCTGGACCTCTGGGCAGAGTCCAATGGCATGAGGTTTAACAAGGCCAAATGCCGGGTCCTGCACTTGGGGCACAACAACCCTAAGCAGAGGTACAGACTAGGAGAAGCCTGTCTAGAAAGCTGCCTGGAGGAGAAGGACCTGGGGGTGCTGGTTGACAGCGACTGAACATGAGCCAGCAGTGGCCCAGGTGGCCAAGAAGGCCAATGGCATCTTGGCTTGTATCAGGAACGGTGTGACCAGCAGGTCCAGGGAGGTTATTCTCCCCCTGTACTCGGCACTGGTGAGACCGCACCTCGAGTCCTGTGTTCAGTTCTGGGCCCCTCACCACAAGAAGGATGTTGAGGCTCTGGAGCGAGTCCAGAGAAGAGCAACAAAGCTGGTGAAGGGGTTGGAGAACAGGCCTTATGAGAAGCGACTGAGAGAGCTGGGGTTGTTTAGCCTGGAGAAGAGGAGGCTGAGAAGAGACCTCATTGCTCTCTACAACTACCTGAAAGGAGGTTGTAGAGATGAGGCAGCTGGCCTCTTCTCCCAAGCGACAGGGGACAGGACGAGAGGAAATGGCCGCAAGCTCTGTCAGGGGAGGTTTAGGCTGGATATTAGGAAAAAATTTTCATGGAAAGGGTGATTGGGCACTGGAACAGGCTGCCCAGGGAGATGGTTGAGTCACCTTCCCTAGAGGTGTTTAAGGGATGAGTGGACGAGGTGCTGAGGGACATGGTTTAGTGTTTGACAGGAATGGTTGGACTCAGTGATACAGTGGGTCTCTTCCAACCTGGTGATTCTATCATTCTGTGATTTGGGTTTAGGTTTTTTAAGTCCTGTCAGTGGAAAAATTTAAAAATACTAACCTGTGGTTCTTACAGAGAATAAAAATTAAATCAAAAATAATTCTTTCTGTCTAGTTATTGATTTCTTTAGATGCTGAACCTTAAAAATAGTGGCTTAGAAAAGTCTCCAATTTCAACCAAACCCTCCTGACTCTGTACAAATGCAAACAGAACTGAAATCTTGATCCTGGTTGGAGCCTCTAAGCGGAGTTTTCATTCAAAATCTATATCTGCTTAGCTTCCAGATTCTGATGATGTGAAGGCTGCCACAGTGCCATCTTTCAGGCTACCCCTGATACTGAACTGAACCATAATCTATGATTATCCAGAAAGGACAATGGAGAGACAAACAGCTATAACAGCAAATCTGTGGAAGATTGTGATTTTATTTCTTACAAGTACTACGACAAGTAGCTTTCATGGTCTCTTTAAGTACGGTTCAAATTTTAACATGATTTATTTTTAATCCTATAAATTCTTAAGTATGGCTTTGTTAAAACTCAGTGTGCACTTGGCAGTTAAAAGATACACTTTTATCAATAATACATAGCACTTTGTGATGTAAAATTTTAAAATATTTTTTAATGCTCAGTGTATATTTTCATTAAGAGTTGTAAAATGAGATCTTAATGTCACTACTTAGAATCACACTCGTAAATAAATTTGGCCCACTTATTACTGTCACATCCAACTAATCATGTGAGAGCAGTTCATGAAGAGGCCATCACAGGTACATATAAATAAATTAGAGTAGACTCTTCCCTTACTCCCAGGAAAATGAAAATACTATGTTATTTTAAACATTAATTTCTCCCAGTTCATTCTTCACTTAATATGACCAAATCATTCATAATATTTTCCTCTTCTGTTCTGAAAGGCATTGACTAAAACATTATAAATCTATAAAAAATGTCGTATATGAACCCATAAAATGTAATCCTTAACAGTTTAGCCCCTGCTATTTGTAGGCAATACCAACATAATTATTCAGATTTTTCAAGCATTTTCTTCTTGGTGCTCTTTTCCTGTCTGTGTCCTGTAATTCATATCTCAATACTTCTTTTTTTTTTTTTCCCTGTACAGTTTTAACATAGCTAATTTAAAGAGACATTTGATATGGTAAGAACTATATAATTGTTCAGCAGTATATGTTTTCATTACAGCTGCATCTATGCAGCTATGGTAGCTGACCTTTACTTGAATGTAAAAACTAATGCTTTGTCTAAACTAAAAAATAGATGATTTCTCTGCAAATTACCACTTTAAGACAAAATGACTTTGAACATTGTGACAATAGGAAAGAAAAATATTTGTTAATATATTCCAACAGTGTATTGGCATGAGAATGTGGATTCTCTAAAATGTAGTAATTCAGTTGTATTTACAGATCTACTGACATTCATGAAGCACTTGTACAGATGTTGTATTTATTTATTTTTAATACCTCTCTGGTCATGAATATATCTGCAAAATACATATACCTGCAGCTGGAAGCTACACTAGCAAGAAAGCAGCCAACTTGAAAAAAAATGTTCTTGAAATCTTTCTTGATAAATATAACTAGTGTTCAGCACTTATTATATTGTCTTTGCTCCCTGGATATTTATTACACCTTTATTTCACAAATATTCTGCTTTTCTGGTTTTTAATTAATTTGAAATTTTTTTCAGCTTTCTTTTTTTTTCTGTCAATTTTGTTTTATAGATATTTTCATTACTCGTCATTGTGATTATTTAATTTATTATTTGTGTATCATCTAGAGGGTACAGAGTTCTAGGGGCTTGGGGGGGGTGTAGTGTGCAGTAAATATTGCTTTGATGTATTCTGCTCTAGGTAGAAAGCTTACATTTCCTCTCTTTCTCACTCCACCCCATGAATGTTTTGTCATTGGTCCAAGCTCAATAGCTGAATAACCAGTATCCTAGTTGTGTACATCTTATCTCAAAAACTTTGTATGTTCATGTTATAAAAAGGAGTGAAAAATCTGGAGTAATATTTACTGGTAGAGAATATTGACTGAACAGATCTCACTTTGGATCAAGTTTACATGCAGAAGTCCTTCTCTTCTCCCCTTGCAACTTCACAATTGTACCTCACACTGCAATCAGAGCAAGAATTTACAAACATCATTTCTGTTTGACAGAAATAACCCATGGAAATGTCATTAGGAGAGTAAGGTATTCTGTGTAGTTCCCAATTTCAGTCACAGCATAGCTAACACTCAGCGTGTTCACACCAAGTAATATTGATCAGTATTAAAATAATCCTTTTGAGTGAGGTACTTGTTGTATACTAACCTCAAGTTATGCAAGCAGAACAAGCTTGTAGCTTCTCTACCACTCTCTGATCCTTGACTTTTTTTCATCTTGTCTAGGTCTGTCTTAGTCTACAAAACTCTTGGGAATGAAGACTCTGTCACTCAGACATTGATGATTGCTTCAATATGGGATCACTCTGAAGCTTGAGTTTCTAGAGCTAATAGCATTATCACTTAGTTCAGGAAAAGCATGCCCCTCCCGAACAACTTTATATAGCTATACCTGTTATCCTGCGTACTTTCTCACTTGTGTTAGTCAGTTTGTGTAGATAGCAAAGCAGTCTTAGAAGACTATTTAGAAACTACTTAGTTTCAGAAGAACTTGAGCTCCTGTTGATTATCATTGATTAATAGTAATGGTGATTACTGTTGCATTTGAAATTTTGGTATTTTGACTTTGTTCTTTAAAAATTTATTTAGTGGTTAAGAAAATAGTTATTTTTTCCTTAATGAATACCTGACGAATATCCATGCTGCTTCTGCTTTCTAGGCTTATGGCACTTGTGCATTAACATAAGCAAATTTCTATAGAAACACTGTTATGAAGCTAAAATAGAATGTAATAACATTAATAAAATTTGTTAAAGAACAAATGGATTTGGGTATTTTAAACTGACATGATTACGTCTAGCTGTTCTGTGAAAATGTGATATCCTCAATAAATCACAGAAGATAGAACATGAGTAAAATCAAAGTTAAATTTTAAAGTCTCTAATATTTGAGCCAAATTCATCCCTGGTAATGTTGAACAGGATATTCCAGGTGGAAATGCTGGTGGAGGGTTAGGATTGTAAAGAAAGTAGGGTTATTATTTATTAGACTTTTGATGAAAATTCTATTTAGCGCTTTGTTACATAATTATAAAATGGGCATGAGCTGCTATGTAATCTGATTGTCTGGAAGCCTTAAAAATCATGAGTAATCAATGCCATTCATGACACTGAACTTGCTTGCAGTGAATAGGGCTGATTGCAGTTACAGCCCAGAATGTCATTGCTCAGTTAGCTAAACAAATGCCCCTAGCTAACATTTTCTAATAACAATGGGGTGCAGTAGTACAAGACTTGTGTTTTGTTGACCTAAGCCTGGTTGTAGTGGTGATACTTCACTTCTGTTCTGGTTCTTTTTGCAGACATGATGATAATTTCTTCTCTGGTTAAAGGCGGTCATGTGAATGTATTCTAGACCGAGCTAAGAGGAAAAGAAAGGAAAAAAATGAGAGAGAAAAAGGGAGGGAAGAGGGGATCAAAAGGAGGGGAAAAGAGTTAGCAAAAGACAGCAAAGGAGCAAGAGTGAAAGAAAGGGAGCGACTTCTCTATGCATAAAGCTTGAAGGACATCACTGCAACGTAATGGAGGAGGCAAAGTCTGATCCAGTGAGCAGAGACCTCGTCACTTCAGGATCCTTCATTGAGGAAGTAATTACAGGAAAGCTCCTAAAAGGACAGTCTGCTTTATGCACTTCCAAGATCTGGTTGTCCTGCAGCCCTACTCACTCCCACCCAGCTGCGAGGGTAGAGTGGAACAGATCTGGTACTGTGGCAGCAAACTGCAGAGGTAGACTGGGATGCAGCAGCTGCTTTCTGCTGCTTCCTCTTCTGCTGAACTAAGAGAGAAACTTGCTGCTTTCAGAGGAAAAAAAGGAGTTCTGCCCCTTTTCTTGTAGGGAAGAGTTTTCTTTAGGCTATTCTATGCAGACTAATACAGATTGTTACTAATTATTCATCACTGTGGGCTAAGTGACACAGGTGTGCATTTAGCACAGAAATAAGAAAATATGGTTGAAGATCTACTTGTTACTTTAAGACCCAGTCCTTTATCCCAGTAATTTTGTTTTGAGAAGTCCATATATTATGGAACAAATGAGGACATGACAGAAAGCAAGCTGTGAAACAAGGTTTTTAGAAGCACCTAGGCTTTTACCAGTATTATTGTGTATTGATGAACCTTTAAAGGCAGACAAGGTTTCCCTGTATTTCTAGGAGTCACACATTACTTGATTTATTAAGCCACTGTAAGTATATGTACGTGTATATTTTTGTCACAGCTTCAAATTTGTTTACTCTTGTTTGTCAGAAATTTTCAATGTCTTAATGTCTTTTCTGGCAGCTTCCATTTCTGCTTTTAGTCAAAGATTTTCCACAGTGATTGAAAGGAATGGACGGCAAAGGAAGTTCTATTTTGGTGCTGTAGAAGTTAAAATGATCAGGCTGTTTATTATTTTGGATTAATAATAAAACAAAGGCTTGTGTTTCATTGCTGCACTGATGGGTGGGCTTTGGGGAGCTATTATGACACAGAAATCCCTTAGACATATCGCCTTGCATCTAGAGCTGAGACATTTCCTTCCTCTGAAGGACAGATAGGAGGTTGAAAATCTTTGTGACTCATTATCCAGAAGAGAAATTAATGTTTTGTAATAGCTAAAAAGTATCCACAAAACCCTGGAAGCTTAATGCAAATTTGTCTAGCAGGGAAAATTGAACGAGTTATGCCTCTTTGTTTTTTTTAAGATGGAACATCTTGACATTTTAAATCCTAAACAATGTAGGGGAAGAACAGGTTCGTGACCACCCGAGGAACCTGAACATATATAAGTTTATGGGACGTGATGATATGCATCCCAGAGTCCTGAGGGAACTGACTGATGTGGTTGCAAAGCCACTCTCCCTGATATTTGAAAAGTCATAACAGGGGGTATCCCTGGTGACCAGAAGAAGGGCAACACAGACTATTTTAAAAAGGGTAGAAAAGATGACTCTGGATATCATTATCTGTCAGCTTCATTTCTGTGCCTGGAAGATCATGGAATAAATCCTCCTAGAAGCCGTGCTAAAGCACATGGAGGATGAGGGGAAGTGATTCAAGACAGCCAGCATGGCTTCACCAGGGGCAAGTACTGCCTGACCAACTTAGTGGCTTTCTGTGATAGGGTGACCGTATCAGTGGACATGGAAAAAGCTATAGATGTAATCTGCCTGGACTGCAGTAAAGCCTTTGACAAGGTCCCCCAGAACATACTTCTCTTGAAACTGGAGATACATGGATTTGATAGATGGAATATTCAGTGGATAAGAAATTGGTTGAATGATTGCATTCAGGCAGCAGTGGTCAACGGCTCGATGTCCACATGGAGAACCATGACAAGTAGTGTCCCTCAGTGGTCTGTACTGGAACCAGGGCTGTTTAATATCTTCATCAATGATACAGAGAGTGAGAATAATGACTACACAGTCATTCCTGCCAAACCACAGTGCTTCTGCATCTCCCCTATTCCACGTCAGCAAGCAAGCATGCTCCCACAGGTACTGGCTCCTTGCTGACGTACTTACTTGGGATTGCTTCTCTATGCTCTATCACATCCATCATCATGCCTGCCTGCTTCTTTCACAGCTATTTGATTACAGAAGGAGTATTGTACTATAGCTCTATAATGAAACACAAGGACAATTAACCTGTCCCCACAAAAAAAGGGTGCAACAATGTATTGAATAAACAAGCACCAGAAAACTATCCCAGTAGAAATGAGGTTAAAATTCCTGAAACAGAGTCTTGTGGCCAGGATATAACTGGGGAGTTTTGATGGTGATAGAAAGTCAGAACCACATTAATATTCAACAAGTAATGCAGAGATGAAAGAAAAAATAATGTTTTTGGTAGATACTTACAAGATTGGCTTTTAGTAAGTTTTCAATCCAAGATGCAGTACTCCCAGATAAGCAGAGAAGGATGCAGAATAATTGCTTAGATCCACAGCAAGGAATATAAAAAATAAGGATGGCCATCCCTTTTGCCTACCCCAAAGCTCTAGGATCATTCTTCCAGTACCATCTTTGGGTCATGGAAGCATGTTGTTTTTCTGCTAAAGAAGCAACCCTCCTTTGTAACACAGAGTTACAAAGAAGAAAAGGAGAAGTTATTTTACATTCTCTCTGGATAAAAATAGCTTACCTGAACTCTGACAGTGTGACAGGTAACTGTCTTGGAGCTGGTGTTTTAGCTTTATTTCTTCCATTAATCGAGCAACAGCTACCCACAAACTCATTTCACCTTTGGGTTGCACTTGTTTGTAAGCTATTTGTTTCGCTGGCTTTTTGTCCTGCTCCTGCTTTCTCTCCTCTTTGCACTGCAGTTTACTGCTGTGGCTTCTGGACCACAGAAAATATCTGTGTCAAAATTGTAAACTGGCAGTCTCAGCTGCTACTCTGAGTCTCATTTAAGAAGCTGATGTAGGAGTCCTTGGTCCATGAACTGAAAAGAACCTAAAGTGGAGGAGATATGTTGCTAAAAGAAAAATAAATGAAAATAACTGAGCAGAGTAACAATGAAAGAAGAAATAATAGCTGCAAGACTGTAAACCACTTTGTTCTCCAGAAAATGTTGCATTTTCAGTCATCATTATATTGCTAAAAACTATCAATGGGTTTGCTAAGAGAAAGACTTTTGGGATGCTGTTTCGTAACTAGCACAAGAAAGCCCTGCTAGAACAGATTTTGAAGGGAAACTGTCTTTACTGTTCTTCATCTGCTCTCCTCATTCTTTTATGTGTTTCACTCTTTCCATTTTGTTTTCCATTATGCTGTGCTCTTCCTCCTTACTTTCCTTGCCAATCCTCATTATGGTCCGCTATTTTGTCTTTATTATGAACCTGGTAAATCCTTCTTGCATATAAAATCATACTCAATACAAATTATTCTGTATTAGAGTAGCAGCTACTGAGCTTTTATAAATCATTTACATGCCAGCCCTCCCAGGTGCCAACCACCCTTTTTTCTTAGTTATCTCAGAAGAGACGAGGGTACTTAACAGCTCACAAATTTAACAATAGCTGAGATTATAGCCCAAAGAACAAGCAAGGAGGTATTTTTGCTCAAGAGCTATATATTTTCTTGTCTCTACTGGCATTGTCAACACAATAAACTATGCATAATGTAATGGGAAAAAAATAGCACAAGAAGGTAAGCCTCCTGATCAGAACTATCTTTGCACTGCTGCTGATAAGGAATATTCTCCTGCCTGTGAGTGAAAGGAATGAGTGACCTGGACCTCATCCCAGTGGATCAGCACACGCATGGTAAATCCTGGAATGTCCTTTGGGACATTTATAGGATCATGGACTTTCCCACTGAGCTGAGCTGGCCAGCGTTGCATGGCAAATCATGAAACTCCAACTGTGAAAATTATGGACTCAGTGAAACTGTCAATCCAGTTCTGAAAAACAACTGCTGGTAGAATAACCTTGATAAAAATATGTTCTAACTGTGGTAATGTTTGTAATCTGCAATAGATGGATTTCAGTGGCTAAAATACTCACTAAGCCTCTCCTGGTGATACAGTATAGTACTCCTATTAGTGTTTGGAAAACATTTGTACTCAGTAGACACTGTGTGTGATAAGATGTTCCCATTTCTTGACAAATCTTGACTTTTGAGTAAAAAAAACCCTTCAATTTGTGGTAGAATGAACACTGTTATTATTCTGAACTAAATGTACCATTTTTGTAATTGAAGCGCTACAAGAGTCCATGTTCTGTTTAAAATGCAACTTTGATTAACATATCATAGTTAATTTTCGTGCTCTGTGAAGTTCTTCTTCTTATTTTTCCTTTTTTTTACAGCTAAATTTATTTTAAATATGTTCCAGATTTATCAAATCTTCAGTTCTAATAAATACATTTATTTTTAGGAATGTGGAAGCGCAATTGTATGTATATGCTTTTCTACTTATAAGGATGTAGATGAAAAAAAAAACAAATAAAAGGAAATGGAATTGCTGTAGCACAATAGTTTATAACCTAAAGGAATTCTTTTTAGATGCTTCTAATGCCTGGAGTCTCCTTTTGATATACCATTGAGAAACACCAGGTTTGAGACTCTACATTTACTACACTAGGCTAGCTAATATTTTTTTGAATGAAAAGTAACTTTTCTTGCTCAAGAAAATTTAAAAAAGCTTTTAATCTTTTTTTTTTTTAATTTGATGGGTTTTGTGTAAGGCTGAACTAAAAAAGTTCAGTTTAATCTTCTGCTTATACTTTCTTCATTTCTCTTTTTTAAATCTTTTTCCTATTTCTTTCTTATTCATAGCACTAAAAGGAAGTAAGTAAGTGAAAGACAAAGCAATCAAATATATATGCTTCAGTAATATAATGGAAATGTTATACCTATTGAAATTATTTTCAGAACTGCAATGATTTTTTTATGCTTACTTATATTCTTGTCTTACCCTTCATCCAGGGTTACAATCTACTTTGCTGGTACTTTTGTCATTTTGGACATGATATACAGTGTTTGTTGCATGCTCGGTTTTTAATTGGTTTTTGGGTTTGTTTTTTTTTGTTAATTCTAAAAGATGTTGATACATTATCATGGAGGTTTTAGCAACACTACCTTTCTCTGTTGAAGTACATCAGGGCTTGATGGAGACAATGAAGAGAGAAGTCAGCTTTGAAAGACTTAACTTTGGAGTCAGACAAACTTCAGTCTTCACTCATAAATTCTTTCAGAGCAAAGAAAAATAGAGTATTAAATTAATAAGAAATTATTGCATTATTGTAGTATTACAATACAGCATAAAATATTGCATTACAGAAATTTCTGTTGAGTGACTAACAGATATTGATTGACTTCAGATTGTTCAAGGTGTCAGACCTGGATGACAAGGTTTGTCACATGTGAGAAGTATATGGGAATGGCCAAAGGCTACTACTACCATAGCAGTATTGGGAAGCAATGTGCAAATCATACAAACCTATGGTATGTAGCCTTACCGCAAAGCCATTAAAAAAAAAAAAAAAGAGACTAACCGTATAGATGAGGAACCAAGAGTGGGAAAGGAGATACAAAGAGATGATTGGAGAACATATTCTAATTTGTCACAGTGAGGCAAGGCTCAACTTCATCACTTCTCTCAGTAAGAGCGGACAAGTGTTCAAATATAGATATTTTCATACTCTTGGTCAGGTAATGTCAGTTTGCAAGAGAGAACAGTGAGTTAATATCAAGTTTCTTGTGAAATTAAAGAAATCTATGATGGAATCTTTTCAGTTATTGATTGAAGCTTATGATGAAGAGGTCCCAAAGATCAAGTCAGTGCTTAAAGGAATCTTTTTTTTGTCGGTAGAAGGCGTGAAATTAAAACCAACAGAGATCTCCAACAGCCTTTGAGAAAATGATCTGTGGCATTGCTTTGAACATTGGCAGCATTGTACGCAGCTGTGTGTCAGCTCAGAAGGGAACTGTTTTGAAGGTGATCTTAGCTGATTTTCTTAACTTGTTAAATGAAAACAGTTATAGGTACAGTCTGATAGGATTTTTTTTCAGACCTTATGTTATAGCTGAGAAAAACCTTTTCAACACACTTGAAGCAACATATTTGTAGGAATGTCTCCTACATTTTTTCAGGCCCTTTATGGCTGGAATGTGACAACTGGGACCATGCCTAGTCCATTTTTAATTTGTAATTATTACCTCCAATCTTTAGTCCATCTGGCAGGTTTTATTTGGTAGACAGTTGATGGCGGTTTGAATTATGAATGCATATGCAGAAAAAGACCAAAGGCTGACAAAATATTTGTCACTAAACTGTATTTTCTACTGAAAATAATGGTTTGGTTTGATTTTTTAAAAAATGTTATGATTATGATCTTGCAATGTTTTTATTTTATAATGGCTTTTGTAACCTTTTCATTCTCAAAATATAACTGCCTACAATAAAGTAAAAAGAGGCACTGGTCTACTAAAAATGAAACTGCCACAGCATTTGTTATATTACAGAACATTCTTCAATAGCACTTGGGCTGTGGGGGAAAAGGGAAGAAAACAAAGTGTTGACTACTAGCATGGAAGCTCTTAAAGTCCTCAGTTATTATTCTGCACTGAGCATTTTAATTTTAATGTTGATATTGGTTATCTTTCATTAGGGCATGCTTTTGAAGCAATATAGTAACAGAAAAAAGAGAATAGTCCACAAACAAAGGTTTTACACTTGTTAGGATGCACCTAATAATAATTGGAATCTGGTGGTCCTGTGGAAGCTGATGCAGATTTGACATTTGATTTGGGCATAGGCTTGGTGCTAGGAGTTTCTGTAGTACCACAGTGATGACAATTACAGAGGCAAATATTTTAAGCAAGCTTGAGTAATTGGGATCTTTAATTCTTCTCTCACAACCACAAAAAGCACTTTCTGGCCTTTATTATTTAAACTCATTTGTCTCTAACAAGGAAACAGGGAAGACCATCCACTTCAGACATGCTTAGAGTTGTATAACAGCAGGGGACACCATTTGAATACACAAGTTAAGTCCAGCTTTGAGGTTTATGTCATATTTGAGTATGGGACCAGTTTCAAGCACTTTTGTAAAGCCAAACATCTCTTCCTGTAATTTTTCCAACAATGGACCAGTGCTGGTGGCAGCAGGCAATGAGCAGTAGTGCTGAATAACACAGATGGCAGTACATCTGACAATGTGGATTATTCTACAATAAAAAATGGTTGTCATTTTTATGCTAGCTATTATGAAACCACATGATTTAGTCTGCTCTTGGGCAATAGGCAGTGATGGGAAATCTGAGTATGTTGTGCTGAGTGTACATTCCATGTGTATGTGACAGAGACACATATAGAAAGATACAGTCATAGAAACATGTAAATGTGTATGTTCACACAGATGCGTACAGAGACACATGATGAAAAAGCATTAGGTAGGGTTTTTGCCTATGAACAGCAGAAAATTTTGAATTCTGAGATTTGCAAAAACATTTGATCATAGTTAATAGTTCTTAAGAGAGCTTCAATTTTTAAATGAAGTGTCATTTTCTGAGCCAGACTTCCTTCTCTCTGCTTTCAGGAGGTGGAGTACTTATTTAGTACTTGTGGTAAAAAAAGTATGAGTTTGGTATTCCACAGGATAAGAGAGATGCAAAGCAGCATGCAGCAATCAGCATATTTGAAGCCTGTTTCCATGCTAAGTTACATTGGTAGCCACAATTTACCTAGTATGAGTCTTGTCACTGATATAGGTCCCCTACCTTCATTCAGTTCACACCTTTAGAGATATTCATAGGACCCGTACACTGCTTTCTGTAGTAGTTTCTGTCAAGGAAGATTTTGCTGTTGTGGATTCAAATATTTTTGTTTGCATCACATTAGTCTGTCTAATGGGACCTCAGTCTGAATGATAGGTGTGATGTCATACTATGAGAAAAGTCATGCTTCCAAAGAAAAGGTTCTTGTTTAGTCATAAAATAACACTAAGTAGGTATTGTTTTCTTCATGAAGGGGAAATTGTTAAAAGCTGAATGAGCAACAATCCAGAAAGAAGAAACATCACAAACAAACCCCTCGTTGGTTGGGATCAGATACATAGCTGCTGCCATGTCTAGACTACAAGTAAACATAAGGTAGGTCTGCCAATCCCTCTTGAAGAAAAAACACATAAAATTAATGAGAATCTTTATCATCAAAACCTAAGCTTTCCTGGAGGAAACCTAGAACATTTACATTATACAAAGGATCTGCAGGGTAAATCTGATCTCCTGCCCAGTGTCGCCATACAAGGAGGGTCATCTTCTCAGTCTGGAACCATTCTTCAGATTTCTAAGTACAGAACGCCTCCACAGATTAACCTAGGTTCCTAGGGGGAGTTTCTTTTCTGTTTATCTAAGGCCTTGGTGTGCGTTTGCTGATGCTACTTCTCGAATGTTTCTCAGTCTCCATTCCACAACAGGTTCCTGGCAGGCAGCATTCCTCCTTTCTCCTCCCTGCCAGCCCACTCTGAGGAGACAGAAATCCTTACAGCTGCACAGATATCTCATGCCATCCGAGAGCCACAGTACCATGAACCACAGTCTGCCTTTCAGTCTAACACCAGGTATGCTCCCAGGGAGATACCAGCAGTGAACAAAGCTGATGCTACAACGCAGGACGGTGATGACCCCAGTACAAGCATTTTGATCTATTTTAGGTTTGAAAAAAATGATTTATGTTTTTTATACCGGTAAACAGTTTTTATATCCTAAGCACAGTTACAAGTCTGTAGAGCTTTATTTTTTCAGATCTTATTCTGTTTTCCTGGAAAAAAAAAAGAACTTCATTGACCAAAGTGATATAAATAAAACCTAAAAACTAAATGAGGCCCCAAACCATTTTATTTTGCAACAATTTCATAAGATTATGAGGATTTCACTGTGTCATGATTTAGTCTTTAACCATTTATCTGACTAAGTATAAAATGACAGCTACAGGCTTCTCTAATTCATGTGTTTCTGAAAATTCAACAGCAGGAAATCGATAGAGAGAAACAAGTACACAAATTGAGATTCAGCACACAAGCTTTTACTTGTGTATTGAACTCAGGAAGGGTGATAGTCACCTGTAGGAATTAATAGATTTGAAGGACAACATAACTACTTCTTTCACCTTGCACTTCACAGGAATGATGTTTTGTGCTCTTCACCCAGTTTTCCTTTTTGAGACTCTCTGCCTCAAAAAGGAAATGCCTTTCAGATATTAAAAAAATCTACCCTTAAGACTTCAGTAGAAAATGAAATGATAGAAAAGGCATTGACAACTACAACAATTGGAGCAAGACCTGGTTTTCCTAAAAAAGTAAAATATAAGTGAAGTTCTGGACTCTCTGAAATGAGTATTATATCTGCAATCAATCTCTGCTCAGCATTAACTGCAGCAGCAGAGCGTTTCTGACAGACTAAATGTGTACAATGAATGGCAAGGCAAGATAGCAAGCATGTTTTGCTGTGCCATTCTCCAACCTTCGGGTTCTAGAAATCGGAACAAAAAATTGCCCCACCCTATTTTTGGACAAAGGCCACACATCCCTCCAATATAAATCTACTAAATACTGACAGTTTTCACTGAAATAGAAGCCGCAAATACTAATTATTAACCAGTTAGTAAGTATGGTTATCACTGAAACATATATATTCAGCAGAGGAATCGCTTCATGTTATGTGGGAGGCAGACATTGTACTGTAACGGACTCTCTGAAATGAGTATTATTTCCTTTTATTTGGAAATTATTTGTCTTGCATTTATACTGATATATATATATCAGGACTCCCATGGGATGCAACCGTATGTGTACAGACTGTGTTGTGGTCAAAAATATGACTTCATCTTAGCTGGATATAAAAGTGTAACTAGCCTTTAAACTGGCTTAAACTAATTTGAGCACCAGTAGCTATAATAAAACAGAGAGTAGTGTAGGCTACCCTTCTTTTCGTTTACCTGGTCTGTGCACTTAACTCCACACTTTATCTATACTCATATACCAAACCTGTTTATCTTTGGATTCACTTGGAGATTGCTGAAGAAATTACTGCTGCATCTTCTGAATTTTCTTAAAGAGGGTAACTTGGATGATAGTACAGCATTGGAAACAGATCTAAAAGCAAATCTGAAGTCTATATGGGACTAAACCAAAAGAAAACAGTAAAGACTGGGAGGTCCTATATTAATCTCAGACATACAAAAGGTATTTTACAGGAAAAACTGAACCATGAATGCAACTCTTTAGTTTGAAAAAATTAGCAGTTAATAGTTGAAGTTTTTATATTCCCTGTAAGAAATTCTGTCTTTGTCCTAGACTACGTAGACTCTCTTCCTTCAGACAGCCTTAAGAGATAGGACTTGAGTTCAAGTTACTTCTACTATCCAGTCATATCCTAAAACAGAGGATATGACTATGCAATTTTCAGCAAATTACATGTTTTGACATAATCTCTCAAAAATCTAAATAGGAACACATAAAAGCACTCTACAGCAAGACCTTCCTCCATATTTAACAGTGCTAGATTACAGTTTGGGATCAAGGAAATATAGGCTGCAGCCTGATAACATCTGGTTTGACAGAAACCAGAAAATATAAACGTTTGCTCTTATGTGAGAGGCACTGAAGGCTTCCAGATGTACAAGACAAAAATCTCACTGTGGTGAGGAGACACTGTGATGTGTCCTCTGAGATAAGGACATTTCCATTAATTCCTAAAAAGCGATGAGGAGTCCTAGGGCCACAGACAGCAGCGGCACCTGGGAATTAGGGCCAGAGGCTCACCATTTGTAGTTCTAGTCTCTCAGGCACAGTTAGGAACAGCAAATATCACTTTCCACTATGGCAGATAGTGGGGAAAACCAGAGGTGATGCTCCTGCCATTGTATCATACACAACAGGTTGACACTGCTCGGATTTGGGTCTTAGGGAGACCAGAAAGACAGGATGGCTAGAATACATGGAGAAATACATATGTCTGTGAAGTAACACATGGCACGTCAGAGGCCACAAGAATGTTATTGGTTTATGGGGGTACATATCTGTGAAATCTCACCATCCTTTGTACTTGTTAATATGACGACATTTGGCAACAGAAGGTAGATGTGGGAAACAGTACCTATGGAAAGGCATTGCAGGAGAACACTGGAGCTGTCATGCTCTTTGGAGCATTATATTACACAGCAGCGAGCAGGCAGACTGTGTAAAGCAAAAAATATCTACGCCCCTGATGGGAGGGACTTTTGGCCAGGTTTGCCATTAGTGAATGAGAGGGCTGCTCCAGGGACAGCGTAACTCACCAAAAGCATATTGCACCCATGAAGGGAAGGGTCCATCCCACTGTCACGCTTCCTCTTCACCAGAGACTCACACTCTGTTTGCAGGGTTTGCCCCTCATCCCTTAGCTCCTTAAAAAAGACATGCAGTGAGGTCTGAGGAAACCATGGGGTTAATTCCCCAAACAAGGTAAGGAGCAGGAGCCCAAGGCCAGGATTACCAGAGGGAGTAGAAAAGGTGGGAATGGGACCCCCACCCCCTTTCAGTAGCAAGGAGCTATTAATTTGCCTCAGCCGCATCTTGTGGAACAACAGCCTGCAATCAATCTCTGCTCAGCATTAACTGCAGCAGCAGAGCGTTTCTGACAGACTAAATGTGTACAATGAATGGCAAGGCAAGATAGCAAGCATGTTTTGCTGTGCCATTCTCCAACCTTCGGGTTCTGGAAATCGGAAAAAAAAATTGCCCCACCCTGTTTTTGGACAAAGGCCACACATCCCTCCAATACAAATCTACTAAATACTGACAGTTTTCACTGAAATAGAAGCCGCAAATACTAATTATTAACCAGTTAGTAAGTATGGTTATCACTGAAACATATATATTCAGCAGAGGAATCGCTTCATCTGTTATGTGGGAGGCAGACATTGTACTGTAACAGGAATGAACTGAGTGTCAAGTAATACGGTATTCTTGTTACAGCTTCAGAACAGATGTCATTTTGTCATAGCTGCTAACATAATTTTGAAGATAAGAAGATTTAGAGATTTAGCCCTCAATGTTTTAAAGCTAAATACAGGCAGGATTAAAGATTTAAATTTAAACATAAGCTAGATATGGCCTTACAACACAGGGTTATATCAAACATATCCTAAAAACATTTATAAAAAACCACCATATTATTTTAAATTTATTGTAATTGTTGTGCTAATGCTGCTTAAATTATTATTTTGCCCTCTCATATATTATTAACCACTATTTTCAGAAAATAATGTAGTTAGAAAACCTGACCCAAGATTGCTGCTCTGAAAAAAATGTAGAACTAATGAGGCTTGGTTTCCTTGGATTAAGTTTTATTGACTTTCATGTCTAGGATGATGTAAATGCCAGTACAAGCTTTTCTCTGTGAGTGGGAACACTTAAATGAACATCCTCTGTGTGGATTCTCTGGTGTTTTCTACCATATGACCTCAGGCTTTAGGGTTTTTTTCAGTCAAGGATATTACAAATATTTCTCTTCTCCACCCAGCCTTGTATTTTTGAACAGCTCTGCAGCATTAATAACTTCCAAAATGCCTTGTTCATTTTTGACTGGGTTAGCCCAAAAGGTTTGAGTGTATTTGGTACGAGGAAAGAGACAGTAGCTGAAGACAGAATGATCACTTAACCCTTCTTTGAATAGATATTCTTAAGAAGAGTGTGGCCAGCAGGTGGAGGGAAGTTATCCTCCCCCTCTAGTTTGCCATAGTGAGGCCACATTTGGAGTACTGTGTCCACTTCTGGGCTCCCCAGCCCAAGAAAGACAAGGAACTACTGGAGAGACTCCAGTGGAGGGCTACAAAGGTAATAAGGGGATTGGAGCATCTCTTTATGAAGAAAGGTTGAGAGATCTGAGTCTGTTTATCTTGGAAAAGAGAAGACTGAGAGGGACCTTGTCAATGCTTATAAATAACTAAAGGGCAGGTGTCAGGAGGATAGGGTCAAACGCTTTTCAGTGGCCCAACAATAGGACAAGGGACAATGGGCACAAACTGGAATACAGGATGTTCCATCTAGACAGGAGGAAAAACTTCTTTACTGTGAGTGTGATTGAGCACTGGAACAGGCTGCCCTGGGAGGTTGTGGAGTCTCTTTCTTGGGGATGTTCAGAACTTGCCTGCAAGCATTCCTGTGCAACCTGCTCTAGGTGAGCCTGCTTTACCAGGGACATGGACTAGATGATCTCCAGAAGTCCATTCCAACCCTGACTGTTCAGTAATTCCTGGTTGATTCAGTCAACAATTTCCTTCGTTGTTGAGTTGGCCCCTTTAGTTTGGACAAAATCCCAGTTTTGTTACAGGTTCAATCTGGTTTCTTGTTCCTGTTTACTTTTTCCAGTTGTGAAATGTTTTTTCAGGTATTCATACATTTATATGCTTTTAAACAGAGCACAGTATGGTGGGGAAAAGGCCCAAAACACAACACGCTTTGCTTTATATTGAGTAAGTCTTATTTATTTGTAGTTGATTTTCATACCTAGTCTCTTTTTCCTGCATTGAATAGAAAACTTTTATGGAAATTCAAGTACATTGGGAAATTACAGGTGTTACCAGGAATAACATCACTTGTACCCGAGGTAAGTGCCAGTGTAATTTGAACAAAATCCTGTTTGCAGTGAGGCTGTACAGAATTTTACGGGTTGAAAAGTTTTTCAGGAAGAGAAAGAATGAGACACTGGGGAGATAATATATAACAAATTGTTAGAAAAGTTATTTTTGTAGCCAGTTGCTCAGCAGTCATTGGAATGAGCAGTGTCAATCATGAGATAGTTGAGAGGAGCTGCTGAGAGATTTTTTTCAAGATAATGTCACCACAGAATGTGAGTCTTAGCTGCCCTGTAACAAAACCTGAATCACCCAGTCTTCCAAAGTATTATACAATCATTTTACAAAATTTGTAATGACTCTGTGTTACAAAAGAATAAAAAGCAGTAAGATTCCTTGTTATATGTGTAAGTACAAATTTTAATATAAAGTTTTACTGATACTTGAATGTTTTCTTCATGTGTGACATATTCATTGCTGCTATCAGTGACTTCCAATATAGATCAGTCAGTAATTTAATTTCCAAATCTTGTGATAATCTAGGAATTATTATGCAACTAATCAAATTGCATCATGCAGTTGTAATAGTTGTGATTTGGTGTCCTGTAACTGCAGTAGTATTCCTTAATCATTTTGTATATGTCAGTATGTACAAAAGATTGTTTCTCTTTCCTCCTGGATGTGGACTGGAATACATAAATATACGTAAAGGAACAGCTTAGGAAAAAAAAACCTGCCTAAATTAAAGGTATAAAAGGAGGATTTCATGTAAATAGTTTTTTTTATTAAGGGTATTCTATTTTTCCTTGAATGGCCAATTAATTCTGAAGGCCATTTGGGGTTAGAATTCTTAATTTGAATTATGTTGTTATTCATGGCCTCATTTTGTGTCTTTTCATCATCTTTGCCTGATGGCTATTTTAAATAGGGCTTTTAAAAACAGGATGGATGGCAACAAAAGAATGTGCTTACTTTATCCACTGTTATGACCCAACCACTATTCTTAACCTCACTGAGGCATGCATTAGTTCTCAAGTGTCACCTTCACTCCAGAACAACTAATTGCAGAGCAAAACAGACAAAATGCAAATGAGGATTCAAATAATCAAGTTTGCCGTAATTATCGAAGCTAATAAAACCATTTGTTTCACTGAATTTCCCATTAGTTCATAGTGGTTAGATGTGAGGCCTGTGGGGTGGTCACTATGCACTTGAATAAGAGGAGTGACCACTGGATACTAGAAAAGATATGATTTGGCAAAAAAACTGAGTTGATCAGGGAGGATGAGATCTTAGGGTATTAGGTTCCTTCATGAGCTAAATATTAAATAACCTAAACTATTGTCTCCATTCAGTAACTGGAAACATTTACATAGTAGAAATATTTGCAATAGCATTTCTTTTACTTTTTCTGAAGTAATATATGGAAATACATGAATATTTTTCATATATGGAAAAACCTACTTATTTTCAATTTCCCTCTATAAATTATTCAGGAGCTTAGTTTTCTGTCCAGTAAGTTTTTAGTCAGGGATATATAATGTCTTTTCCTAAAATGTCTAGTACAGTTAGCAGAGGAGATAGACCTTTCAGGTTTGAAATAGAAACAATAAACTTCAAATACAAGCTAAATTTAATTAGCTGAATCTCAGTTGTACTATGAGTCAAAATATACTAGGTCTCTTGAAAGCAGAAGGTATATTACTGCCAGGGAAAAATGTAGGAAAAGCTCATACACTCCAGAACTTCAAGAGAAGAGTAGGAATATAGGTGAGCACAAGACTAAGAAAGTTGTGAAACTAACAACTACATAAGCAATAAAATTTTTGGTATTCAGTAGATTTAGAAACATCGGTTCACAAGCTTGTGTCTGGAAATGTTTTAAACATTTCTATTGAAATCAGGACTAAGAGATCTCTGACAGAGCTGTTGTTATGTGGAAAACACTCTGATGTCACTCATTGGGGCTTTCTGTCCTTTAATCACAGCTTAGGAGTTCATTTTAGTGTGCTGCCATTTGAGGAAGGTTTGGTGCACTGAGCAATGGAGCTGTCAGACTTCAGTATCCCAATGGTTCTGTTTTGGGGGATATTATGATAATTTTAAAGGTGTGTCAGCAGGTTTGACAAAATTTATGGTCTGGAATTACTCAGTACATGTCAGACTGTGGCATCCTTGAAACCTACAAAGAGCTTGCAGTCTGAATAGCTGAAGTAGGCAAAAGTCTGCAATAATATCACTCAGTTTTATTCTTTCCTCATGAGTAAAATATAGCCTGTGCAATGTAAGACCAGGCACAGAAATAAAAGCTGGCCCTGAACAAGGCAGCAAGAAGGCATGGTGCTTTTTCTGTTTTCTGTAAACACAGAACAACCACTTTGTAATGTAGTAATCACTCAAGGGTGGCACTACATGGTGTGGTTATACTTGCATCTAGAACCTCATTTAAACTGTCTTTAGTCACAGGATGTCCCTGGACAGTTCTTCCTGCTCTTAATTTACAGTTCTTATACTCACTCTGCACCTCCTGCAAGAACGCTCTTTGTCTTGGTGGAAGTGACAGATACTTTTCAATAATCCTTGAGCAAAGCATTCTTCTAACAAGAAGTAATCAGCCCAAGAGAAAGTTGCATCCATATCTGATGTAAAATGGATTATCTCCATCTGGTTTGGACTCTTCTCTGGTGTTTTGTGTCTGACTTCTATTATCTGTGCCTGATTTAGAGGATAAACACACTAAGGTGGCATTTGCACAGTACTACATGCCATGGCAGCAGTCAATATATGACAGCAGAATGTGATCACACAGGTTTGTTCCCAGCTTCATATCTTTGATCCCACTATCCTGATCCAAATCAGTGTCAAGGAGATGTGTTTTCTAAGGAGGACACTGTTTTACATTTGAACAGATTTCTCTTTGAATGAGTATTTCTAGCTAAGCGGCATTAAAACATTCCAATTCATAATTCAATTCGGAGTTTGCTGCTAATCATTTACTCCCTTAATAATTCAAATCTGTTTCAGATGTTAAGGCACCTAGGATATATGTAGGCAGTCAAACAAAAAAAAACCCAAACAACCAACCCAATCAACCCTAAGAAATTCTCTCGCTCTGCACCAATTTGAATGATTTCAAAATTAGTTCTTTCTCTACCACTTGCTTTCTTTTTTTTCCCCTCCACTTTGATGCTGCCTTTTCTGTGCTACTTCTCCACAAATCCAAGCTTCTCATGTACTCCTCTTCCTGGGAGTCACAGAAGTATAGTCACAAATATCCATAATCATCTCATTCAATATTTAAAAATATTTACTCAGGCACGAAAATAACACAAAATAAAACCTTAATTGGGTAGGTATGCTCTTAATTTTAGCTTATTTAAGCTGTCTCACAGAAGCCTGATTTTTATACTTTCTGCATTTTATTCTTCTCCCACAGGCACTAATGAGATACAAAATACTGTTGGTTTGAAAGGCAGCATTTGCATTTAAAAGACAGAATGCATAAGGTCAGTGGAGAATCTGTCCCATAAAGTTATGGCAACCTTTTATCCAACTCATTTCCTGGGCTTTTTTTTTTTTTTATTTTATCTTCTGTTGTTTTCTTCCATTTTCTTCCATTTTCCTCACAAGCATGACATAAATACAGCGAGAAAGGTAATTCTCCTTAACATCCTTCTGCTCCTAAAGAGTAAACAATCCACGGAGGTTATTCTCCCTCTGTACTCAGCACTGGTGAGACCGCACCTTGAATCCTGTGTTCAGTTCTGGGCCCCTCACCACAAGAAGGATGTTGAGGCTCTGGAGCGAGTCCAGAGAAGAGCAACAAAGCTGGTGAAGGGGCTGGAGAACAGGCCTTATGAGGAGCGGCTCAGAGAGCTGGGGTTGTTTAGGCATGAGAAGAGAAGACTGAGGGGAGACCTCATTACTCTCTATAACTACCTGAAAGGAGATTGTAGAGAGGAGGGAGCTGGCCTCTTCTCCCAAGTGACAGAGGACAGGATGGGAGAGAATGGACTCAAGCTCCACCAGGGGAGGTTCAGGCTGGACATTAGGAAAAATTGGGCACTGGAACAGTCTGCCCAGGGAGGTGGTTGATTCACCTTCCCTGGAGGTGTTTAAGGGATGAGTGGACGAGGTGCTGAGGGTCATGGTTTGGTGTTTGTTAGGAATGGTTGGACTCAATGATCCGGTGGGTCTCTTCCAACCTCGTGATTCTATGATTCTATGAAAAATAATCTATCTGCACGGATATGTTAAATCATAGAATCATAACGCTGGAAAAAACCTCTGAGATCATCAACTCCAACCGTAAAATGTATGCAAATTATTTGCTATGATATTTAATGGGCTATGCTTCTTATCTGAAATGTATAGAATCACTTAAATCACAATCTCAGCATTGCTGAAATACATATTCCCTGGTTTTCAGAGGCAGTGGGATTGAATGCCTTTCTACTTATTCTGCAGTTACCATTAGTTTTAACAGTCATGTTACTTTTTTCTTCTGTTGGAGTTGACTTGATATACATGCGGGATCCTTTGATAACCTCTTCAAAAGACACCCTTCTGCTTTATGTGCACTTTAGAGGTTTAATGATCTCATGATGCTTTGTGTCTCCATAGCCAAAATGTTACCTAACACTTCTTGTAAACAATACAAAATAGCTTTTGACCCCTTTATCATGGGCTAACAGTCTATTTGAATATACCTTGCCCATGGGGTGTTCCACTGGAGTCAGGGGAGAGCATTAGGAAGCAAAGCAGAACTGCCATTTCCTTGCTTTTCCCGAGGTCAGAAACAACTGCATCTATTCAGCTACCAGACAAGACAAAGACTGGGACAGGGAAAGATGAAAGAAGGAGGAGCAGCCACTGTTGTCTTTGTTTTCCAAAGATATATAGGAGAAAGAAATTTCTCCTGGGGACCCTCTGAGTAAACTCACACCATGATAAATTGTAATGTATCTGTGTGTATATCTGTTCCTACGTCTATTCATAGATATTATACGTAAATCTTTGTCTTTAGCTCACATCATATGCTACCTTTTGTCTTTGGATAAATTTTCCATGAAAATAATGAAAGCAGAGCTTTACATTCCTATTTATAGCTACATTTAAGGTCTGTAGGATGTGTTAAACAACTGTTGAAATGCAGCCTTATGTGCAGAGCTGTCTGATCTAAAGGTATTCAAAGGAGTGGGCTGCAAGTCTTTAAACTGCCAGTGTGCCTGTGCACATCACACACTTCAGAAAGGCTTTCCTCTGCAATTATTAGGATTTTTGTCATCAGTACATCTCTTGAGCAGGATCATTTCAGCAGTGGGACATGGATGAGCTCAGCTGCTCCCCCTCTGGCTTTGGCCCCCACTCCTGTGACCCCTCAGTAGCACTCGAAGGGCAGAACTCTGCTTTGGTCATCAGACATCAGCTTTTTACATTGGCACAAAATGCAAGAGTGATGAGATGTCCCTGCCACAGGATCTGGATGGGAGAGGGCACTTGCCCCATAACAGGGAGATGGTGTCTGTTTTAAAACTGTCAGCAGTGGAACAGATTGCTTTTGTAAATTAAATAAATCATAAGGATGATTGGCGTAATTCAGGGCTAATAGAGGAGACAAGAAACGGTGATAACCTGCTGTGCATCCTTTTGCATGTGTGTCACGCAAGGGACACTAAATACATGCACATGGCTTTGAATTCCTGCAGTTCTTGAGCTTTGTTTTATGTCAGTGGGAAGTGTGAAAATATGCATATGTAACATCAGAAAGCAGAAGAGTGAGCTTCTCTTCATTTCTCCAGATATAGATTCTGTTCTGTTCCTTCTCACTACAGCTGGTCATATAATTTACATACTTTTTTTTTTTTCCATTTTCTGTGTTTCTGGTGGTGTTTCTGGAAGAATTAGACCAACTGAATACTGAGGATACTAGCTCACAGCCTCACTCAGATCCTCTGTCTCTAACCTGTACAAAGCTAGCGTGACCGTTATTGCATTTAGGACAAATAAGATTATTAAAATGTGGTCACCATTTCTGATACTTAAAGCAAACTCAGTAATAACTAAGTTTTAATAGTTGGTTCTTGGGAGGTTTTGATAGATACTTGTATACTTAGGCATTACGTTACAATGAATATTCATTTTGGTTGCATTGCACTTCCCCATCAATGACAAAGAGAGATTAAGTAAAACAATATTTTATTTCCTTGTTTAATGGTGAGTACATAGCATTAATTATATTATTAATCCAACTAGAAACTCTTATACAAAGCTATTTCAAGCCATTAGTTACCCTGTTGTAATTGATGGATTACTGCATTACCATTTAATTCACTATTGTTTTCAAGGCATTACATTCAGTTTCATTCAATTTAATTGTATAGCCAAATAAGGAAAGAATTTGCTTCATGTGCATAAGTGATGCAAGTGTGAATTCCTTCTGATTTCAGATGCATAATGGGATGTGATCCATGTAGCAATTCTGTTCAAGGCCCTTCAGTTAACATTACTTTGCAATTTATGGCAACAAGAAATGAGGGAATGGACCAGAAGATTGCACGGCATTTGGATTCAGCATTGTGATAGTCTTCTTTGCAAATGGAAATTAACATCAATTATTCAAATCTAGTTATGCTTTCAACCCTCTTAATTGCAAAATGTTTTCCATTCAGCGATCAAGCCCAATTCCCTAAACATAATAGCAGTTATAACTGTGCATCCAGATGAAAATATACTCTCTTTTGCCTGATTTTCAGCTCTGATTTGACCTCTTAATGCTACTTTTTACACAGAGGTGTTGTTAAGCTAGACCAACAGTTCTTACGGACAATAATCTTCATTACTACCCCAAAACAAAGACAGGGAAAACCTAATGGGTGGATTTCAGCTGCCCAGACAAAAGTATGTAGACCATTTTAGATAGCTAACCTCAGATACCTGAAAAAACTTCACAAGGGTAGCAGATGTAGTGTAGGATTTGAAGAAGATCCCTGGCGGGCTGGAGGCAATACTTTAGGATATCTTGTATAGCACAATAGTTAGTTGTCTGAATTAGCCTGCGTTTGCCTGACAACTAGGACAACTCTTTTGGGCTATGCAAGGCTAAATGAATGTTATATTATTCTTGAAGCTGAGTATTGCTTCATGCACTGGATTGTATAAGGACATAATGAAGCTTCTTTCTCCCTATCTCAATTCCTCTTTTTGATTACTATAACTTCAAGAAACTCTTGTACATCTTCTAGATTTCTCTGACAGAAGTGATGATTCTATTGCATTCTTTGAGTGTTTACACTGTAAGGTTTTTCAGGATGAGAAAATTCTGCATCTTTTATTAAAAGTAAATCATAATGCTTAGAGTGCGTCTTGAACTACAGTCAGATCTTCGCTAGGCAGACAATAAACACCGAGGCTTAATATGAAGTCCATATCCTCAATAAGAATTTGGTCCAAATGTTCCAGGCTCCTTCCTATCCACCTTCCCTGATTATGTTTCTGTAACATGAGAGTAGAAAGACCAGGGAGGAGCAGATGATTTGTATGACATAGAGAAGGTGTCACGTCTGATACTCAGGGACGATTCCAGGTGTCTCATTCACCAGTTGCATGAGATATCAAAATCAGTGACATGTCTACTGATGGAGAAGAAAGCTTTATTGAGCCAAGTGGTTAGATTAAACTGGTGTCCTGAGCATTATCTTTATTAGAGACACAGAAACCGTTGCCCTCCAGATTCCCCTTTAAAGAAAAAAAAAAGACTCAATCTTCTGAATCTCTACAAATCAAATCTATGAACTCTTATCCTTGGCTGTAGTTCACTGTTATTTTCTTACAGCGTTTTCAATTTCCTAATGTGATGTTTTAGATTCATTCTAAAACAAACAAAAAACCCAAACTCACTGTCGTAGCTGTTTGGTTAGATTCCAGCCATCACTGAATATAGGTGGGTTGCTCCTTCAACTATCTTCAAATAAATCACAACTTCCCAGTAAAACAGTGCAGAGATGGGCTTAAACATGAAAAAGTGACATCCTCATTTTGGAAATCCTGGGTTGTGTGTGTTTGGATTTTTCTGGCTATTGTTTACCCTTCTAAAATTGGAAGGCTGCTTCTTAAATGTATGAGAGGTAGGAACAAAAATAAGTTTAATCTCCAGTAACAATCTGTAGAGACTGTGGAAGTTGCCATGGTTAATGCCACTTTTTCCTTGTTTTGAAAGACAGTCCTTCATGTCCAGAGGATTAGCCCAAGACCTGTGCAACACCTCCTACAATGTAAGCTTATTTTTTGAGAGCATAGGGAGGATTTAATTTGTGTCCAGAAGATTTCTGTTTTGTTTCTCCAAAGAGGCATGATTTCCAAGCCTTGAAAAAACCAGAAATGCTACTTCACAGAAGAAAGCTTGAATTCTATGCTAATACTTATGCAGAGTCCACTTCTTTTATGAAATGTTGCTGTTTATGTATAATGAAAGCTTTGGTTTGTATTACTCGAAAGATATGTATCGTAAGTTATTCTCTTTACTATAATTGGAGGCTAGATGTAACCGAAGACATAGTGAGGTTACCGTTCATAATTTACCACAAGGTGTGTGTATATGTGAATATTTCTGGTAAAGCATATTACTGGTAACTGGACAGTGATCCACAAGAAATGAAATCTATTAACTACAATAATCTCAGAATCACTAGGCTGGAAAATACCTCGAGGATCATCAAGTCTAACCATTCCTATCAACCACTAAACCATGCCCCTCAGCACCTCATCCACCCATCTTTTAAATACCTCCAGGGGTGGTGACTCAACCATTGGGCCTGTTCCAGTGCCCAATCACACTTAGAGTGAATTTTTTTTTTCTCATGTCCAGCCTGAACCTCCCCTGGCAGAGCTTGAGGCCATTCCCCCTTGTCCTGTTCCCTGACTCTTGGGAGAAGAGGCCAGCACCCTCCTCTCTACAACCTCCTTTCATGTAACTGTTGAGAGCAATAAGGTCTCCTCTCAGCCTCCTCTTCTCCAGGCTGAACAACCCCAGCTCTCTCAGCTGCTCCTCATAAGATTTGTTCTCCAGCCCCTTCACCAGCTTTGTTGCTCTTCTCTGGACTTGCTCCAAAGCCTCAACATCCTTCTTGTGGTGAGGGGCCCAGAACTGAACACAGGATTCGAGGAGCAGTCTCACCAGTGCTGAGTGTAGAGGGAGAATAACCTCCCTGGACCTGCTGGTCACACCGTTTCTGATAGAAGCCAAGATGCCATTGGCCTTCTTGGCCACCTGGGCCACTGCTGGCTCATGTTCAGACTCATGATCAGACTCATAATCAGACTGTTGTGCTGAAACCCATTCAGTACAATATGATCTGCTCATTCTAATTGGTACATTTTTAGTCATTATTACTTTAGAATTAATTTCTCATTCAAGAAAAAAAAAGGAAAAACCTGCAACATGGAGGAATTACTCTAGTGGTTATAATGAAGGGGACATTTGCCATGGGCATTGATTGGAGCAGTTATCATATGTTTATGTCATCACATAATGGCATACTGTAGGCTATTCCTGCATGCATTCTTGTTCTGAGATCATTTGTCACCTGTCTGTGTAAATTCAACATCTTCCTCATCTGGGGGAGTTTATGTATCTCCTTGCAGTTGACTGTAAACAAATTGCAAGTTCTGCTTGGCAACCGGCAGACAGATCCAGTTGGTTGGGTAAGACTGTTGTGGCCTCAGTGCAATATGAAAAATGTACACATTTGAGAAATACCTGGTTGCTGCTTTCTAGTGCAAAATTTGGGATATGACAGTGGATGTCAGTGATAAAAAGGAGAAGAATGGGATTCTGTGTGGAGTTGAACTACTTTGTTTTATTCTTAGGAAAAGAGCCTGGACTCCACTGGCTTGCTACTGTAACCGATTGCTTTATGCACATTGTGTGAATTGAGTCCATGTGTGCAGATTACATTATTACATTTTGCTAAGGTAGAGTTTGGTTTCTGATTTTCAGCGTATGACACACCCTGAGCCTTACACAGCAGTCAAGCAAAGGTCTCCATCACATAAATCTGGATTGAGGCATTTGGATTCTCCTCAGCTTCAGGATGGCTGTGCACATACTGTGCTGTAGAGCTCACTGCAGCCCTGGGGCCTCATCAAATCTCTGCCTTAGGTGATGGAAAACTTTAATAACAGGTACAAAATTAATCTGGACCTTATCCTAAAAAAAGGCTTTGAAGTTAGTGGGAAGCACAAAAGGGTTTTTGGCATGCCAGCTCTTTATTTCTGTGTATTCAGCTACTATATCTATTGATTTCAGTTGAAGTGAGTCACCGCTGTTTCCATAAGCACCACTTCTAATATGTGAAATCCATATGGATTTGTTACTTCTTGGTAAGCAGTCTCTTACCTCTCAGTTGGGGAGAAGGTGCTATGCAAGAAGAATCAATTGGTGATGTAGCTCTATGTGCCATGCTAAGATAAGACACTAGTCGTATGTTTGCAGTGCTGTGCACTAAGAAAGAAGCTGAGAGCTTGGAGGTTTAGCGGTGTGTGTTTGTTTGTTTGATGGGTTCGTTATATTAGGCACTTCTTTTAATTATTTATTTTTTTCTCCTGTGCACTCAGAGTGGAGACCTTGTGGTTCTGTACATGATTGCGCAGCTTTTATTCAGGAAAAATCATATTGCAGCCTCAAGTAAGATCACATTGCAGACTAAGTAATGAGGATGACACTAAACTGGGAGGAACTATTGATCTGCCGGAGGGTCGGGAGGCTCTGCAAAGGGATCTGAATAGGCTGGACCGCTGGGCAGAGTCCAACGGCATGAGGTTTAACATGGCCAAATGCCGGGTCCTGCACTTGGGGCACAACAACCCTGTGCAGCTACAGACTAGGAGAAGCCTGTCTAGAAAGCTGCCTGGAGGAGAGGGATCTGGGGGTGTTGGTTAAGAGCCGACTGAACATGAGCCAGCAGTGTGCCCAGGTGGCCAAGAAGGCCAATGGCATCCTGGCTTGTATCAGAAACAGTGTGACCAGCAGGTCCAGGGAGGTTATTCTCCCCATGTACTCGGCACTGGTGAGACCGCACCTCGAGTACTGTGTTCAGTTCTGGGCCCCTCACCACAAGAAGGATGTTGAGGCTCTGGAGAGAGTCCAGAGAAGAGCAACAAAGCTGGTGAAGGGGCTGGAGAACAGGCCTTATGAGGAGCGGCTGAGAGAGCTGGGGTTGTTTAGGCATGAGAAGAGAAGACTGAGGGGAGACCTCATTGCTCTCTATAACTACCTGAGAGGAGGTTGTAGAGGGGAGCATAATGGCCTCTTCTCCCAGGTGACAGGGGACAGGATGAGAGGGAATGGCCTCAAGCTCTGTCAGGGGAGTTTTAGGCTGAACATTTGGAAAAAAATTTTCACAAAAGGGTGATTGGGCACTGGAACAGGCTGCCCAGGGAGGTGGTTGAGTCACCTTTCCTGGAGGTGTTTAAGGCACGGGTGGACGAGGCACTGAGAGGCATGGTTTAGTGTTTGATAGGAATGGTTGGACTCAATGATCCGGTGGGTCTCTTCCAACCTCGTGATTCTATGATTCTATGATTTGCAAAATATACATATCTACTCACATGAACAATAATTCTTTATCTACTCAGAGCAAACATAACCAGTTAGTCCTCATATTCAGGTAGACTCCTTCATAGAATCATAAAATCATAGAATCATCAGGTTGGAAGAGACCCACCTTAAACACCTTCCTCCTTTTTGTTCCAGTTTGAAGCTGTCTTCCTTGACTGTACATAACTGAAACTACACAAAGCTTCCCCATGGTATTCTACATAAACTGTCATTAAATACTATAAAATAGAGTTAATATTGCTTCACCTATGGAAATCCTTTGTTTACATTGTTGTACAATCATTTTCTAAAATAAAACCCCAAACAAGGGTTCATCCTGCTTCTATATCTAATCAATTCATCTAGTTTATACAGCTACTATAACCATATTTTCTCTTTAATCATTTAGAAATGCTGTTTGAGTGCAGTAAATTATAAAACAAGGTGGAAAGAATAATAGAAATTTATGTAATCCACCAGATAGTGTATAGAGTTGGAGGCTATACTGCCTGGCCCCAGCAATTTTTTTCCCCAAAGACAAATCAAGTAGAAAAGTTCTATTCCAATTGCTTTTTGAAAAGCAAATTGTAACTCAGGTTAACCATTTTGAATATTATTGTATAGTGGACTTGAAACAACCCAATTCATACTTCATTAGTTGAAAAAAGAGTGAATAATTGCATTGTATATAACCTGGAAATAGCACGCAGGTCAAAACAGAGACCATTTTTCATTAGTGACCAGTCTGCAGCACCATTCCAATGCAAATATTCAGGAATATTTGAGCTACAGGATGAAAAATATTAAATATCCATCTGTTCTTACTAATAACATCCATTTAGTCCAATAATATGTGTAATGGTAACTTCTGTGAGACTAACTTACATCTTGAATTTACTTTCCATATTAATTTTTACCAAATAATATCCACAAACTTCAAAATGTACAGATCATTGGCTCAACAGTTCCAACAAACTCTCTATTAATTTTTTCCCCTTTTCTCATATTAAATCTGTTAAAATAGGTTTTAATTATGAATTGGACTTATTGTAAATATGGATTGAAAAGACCCATTATACCTTCCATATCTGCATATTATTCTAGCAATGTATTCTTAGCGTGAAAAAAATGCATAGCCACAAAATTTTAATGCTCTTGATCGCTTTTTTTTCATTCTTTGTCTGCTGTTTTGAAACCTCTTCAAATCAGCATTGTTTAGTGTGCTGACCATTTCTTTTGGTGAGAAAGCACATATCTGTGTGCATATATCTGGATAAATAAGAGTATCTACCCAAAGGACTGACTATGGATACATTATTTATTATGAGTTACTGATGATCTTATGGCTTATGAGTGACAGAGCAAAACAGAATGATGAGGTAGTATGAAAGCTCATCAGTAACTTGAAGCAATAAATAATGTATTTGTTGTATGCCAACTGAATGCATTTTTTATGCATTAGTATTTTTTTCCATGTGTTTAATAATTATTTTGGAGTGAGATAGGGAATTACATCATCTAGATTCAAGTAAGTATTTTAAAAAAATCTCATTTTATTCTGTGGCAATCTGTTTTCATTTGAAATATACAGAGAGATACTGGAGATGAGCAACAATTCTCAATGAATAATTTATTTGAATTTAACCTCCTTTTCTGCTATTGGACTATTCAAACAATGGGCCACAACTTGTTCTGATTCATATGTTATTAAAATTTTATTTGACAGATGTCTTTTTGAGTTTTTATTTTTACATCTTGACAGCGATTGTTTGAAAATCCAGCTATGTATTCTAATTCTACTGAAATAAATGGGATGCTTTTTATCTGATCCTTGATTAGCTACAATTGGCCTCATGAATTCCTTGGTACTTTGTGCAATGACTGCATGAAAACATAAGGAATTCTTACATGAGCATTTTCTGTATGATGTAAAGGTCAGTTTCTGCCTTTTTCATGCATATAACTTTGAAGTTACTTTCAAAGAACGTATTGGTCACCTGTGAAAAGCTACTGCAGATATAGAATGAAATAACTCCCTCTCAAATTTCAAGCATTTTTCCCCTGCAGGTTTTTAACCGAGTTTAACATCAAGGCTTCACGTTTTGCATCATTTTTTTCTACTCTGTTGTGATCTGGCTTTTTCTCGTATATACCTGCCTTGTCCCGGCACGGTGATCTTCCAGTAGCTGTTTCTTTCACTGTGGGGTGAAAGTGAAACTAAATGTTATAGGTAAGTTAAAAAAAAAAAAAAAAAAAAAAAAAAAGGTTTATCTACTCTTATTCCTCTTGTGTTTTCTATAAAGTCAGGCCATTCAGTTAACCTATGAGTGGAAGTATAGGCCACCAATCCCTGACAGACAGAAATTTATAGCCACAAATGACTTCCACATAATTCCAGACACGTATCTGAGGATCTTCTGTGAGATTCACGAGGTAAGCCTCACTCTCCAAGTGCTTATTTCATGACAGCCATCAGTTTTGGCTCTCTTTTCAAACAATGCAGAGAGAGGGACCAGGAACCACACAAGGACAATTTGGATCACAATGCTTTGGATTGTTCTCTAGACTGTCTTGCTCGTTCTCATTGCTGATCACAGTGGAAGACCAGAAGGCCAGAACAAGATTTTGTCTAACTGTAAAGAACACCAGTGAAATAGGCCTTTCTAGGCAACAACAAATTTTATCCTAAAGCAACCCAATACTATGGTGGTTAGCTCAAGGAGGAATTTCTGCGCTGCAGAATTTGGGTTAAATGAACCTTGACTTACTTTTGGTGCCTAAATAGAGTGAGGCAGTCTACCTCACACAGTGTTTTAATGTAGTGGAGTATGGGAGTTTGCATAGTAACAATAAGGACTTAAGTCCACCTGAAGAAGCAAAATTCCTGTTGCCTCCCCGGGAGCAGCTCTACTACTCACCTCATTTCTACCTAGCAAGCATTAGGCATTGCAGGAAAGACATATTCCTGGTCTGAAGTCCGGGCCAAATTTCTGATTTGTTTTTTTACTCAAAACAAGGCTTTGAAGGGAAGTAAAATTACCCCCTGCTGACTCCCAGGTTCAGGGCATATCCTCTTGGTATTTGACAGTTTCCAGTCTGTCTCGATAAGCTAGCGCTTCATTGGGGCACTTCCTCACAATTAAAATGAAGAAATACAGATGTTCTCATAAAAATTAACCTGCGGTATACTCCCTTTTCACAGATTCCCATGAAAGATTTGAGAAAATACTTCTTTGGAAATATTTGTGACAGGTGGCCTAATAACATAATTTTATTTTCTGACAGAAAAGCATTTGTGGAATCTCAAAGACAGAGTTCCAGTTAGCATAATTTGACATTGCTCCCTTAGATTGCTACTGTTCTATTGCAGCTTAAGGATCTGGCCCATGACTCTTGTTCCACTCTGACTTTTGTGATTCCTGCATGACCCATAAGTCCTTATTTTATTAAACCAAAATGAGGAGGAAGCATGAGGCTCCTTTATGATACTCCAGGAATACAAAACAACTTAATTGGCCAGAGCAGGCAGGATTACCCCTAATTTATGTTAACAAAAAGGCACAAAGGAGCCAGAAGGTACTACTGAAGTGGGGTTTGTGACAAGGTAGATTGTGGCAAGACATATGAAGGAGTGTATGAATTGTAAATACATTTAGATTTGACCATAAGTCTTTTCATGTCCTTTTCATAGAGCTAGATTCTATTTCAATGCTCTTTTCACTGGAAGAAATAAAAAATATCTGTCTGGGGAGAAGTTCAGTTCTGAAAAAAAAATAATTCTGTTCTGAATTGACATCAGGGCTCTGCTCTCTACTGGATGATGCAAACTGTTCCCCCTCCATCAGCAATGAATTCTGCAGTAAAAACCTGGTCAGTATATTTTTGAGTTATAGTAACAGTATGTTCAATCCTGACAGTAGTTTGATGCAGCTGGAAGTTGGTGCTTTAAGAGCCTTGGTGACACTAAGAGCTCCTATCAGAAGCCCTGCTGTCTTTAGAGACCTTTTCCTTGGAGGAAGTGTTTTTAATTAGGCTTTGCTCCAGTTTTCATATATTACATTTCCATCTACTGCAAATAAGTATTTTGAGAATCAGAAATGCTTATGACACTTTGATATTTTCTTCATACATGACACTGTATAAAAATGACTGTAGCAAACTATAGCAAGAACTTTCTGATAAGATGTAATTTATTTTTCATGACACTATTTATCTGGTATTCCCTCCTTCCACGCCCTCCTCCTAACCCTCAAAGAAAAAGTGTGAAGGAGGGAGGATGGGAGGGAGCTGACAAGTAAATGAACCTCTGTATCTTATAAAGACTGCAGTTACCGAGGTTACAAATCACTAGTCCTCAAACAACTAGGAAGATGCATCAGCCGTCAGCAGCAGTGGGGTTAATAGAAACATATTCTTCTGTATCTAACTTATTGTATGTATCTTTGTGCTTTTTCAAAATTTCTGTAATGAGCATGTTGTGCCTGTCAGGGGCTGGTTTCCTCAGTGGAACCTTCATAACCACTTTCATCTCCAAAGTCTCAAACTTCTTGTCAAAACCTATAATTACCTCCCAGAGTCAAATCTGCCATTAATCAGCTCAGAAAGACTTCTGCTAAGCCTTGTCACTCAGAGTGCCACAAATGAGTAGGGACCCCCTGTATTTGTGTCACCTCTCTGGGCTGTGTTGTCCTGTTACGGGAAAATTAATAATTGGCCAAAATAAGCTTGCTGAAATTAAAAGGCTTTCAAATGATAATACTGTATAATGTGAAGGTAATCCAGATGTCTCTCTTCCTCTTTCACTCCTTTTCTTTCATCAAAGGTACACACACGTCTTCCATCCTTGGCTACAATACACCTATAACAATTAGAGGGGGCATAATGTGTGAAATATTTTTCCCAGTGTCTTTATTTTCCAGGAAACACTCAGTCAAAAGATTATAAAGAGGATTTTTTTTCCTATTGAGTTATAAAAAAATCAAGATAAAAGCTGTTATCAATGTTAAATATTCCAGGGAGGAGAAAGGAACTTATTTAGGGAAAATGGAAAATATATCTTTAATTACACGTAATTATACTTTTTCTTTTATTTTCTTTCCTGTTCTTTTTCATCTCTATTTTTCACTACAAAAAAATTCGTGGGAGAAAAAAGAAAGGAAATGCCGATCACTTAAAATGAAGCCTCCAGAATGTTACAAGAAATAGGTATATTTTCTTTTAAGAAAAAAAGCTTGTACTTGCAAAGAGTAACATATATCTATTCCATAATGTCGGGTATTCTGAATATTAACATCAAAATAAATACACAGCTATTTTAATGAGTATGAAAGGAGAGAAAGACTTACTTCCCCATATTGTTAACCGCCATGTGCATGTTCAATCAAAATCACTAAGAAACTGAGAGTTTCAAGGACAGTAACAGTTTGGTATTTTAAGTGTTCATGTACTCTATGTGGATAATTTGCCAGCAAAGGTAAAACAATGGTGTGGACAATTAATGCTGTTTTCAGGACATCTTCAGACCGAGAGCTCCATGGTCATGTCTATAACATGATAACCATGATCACTATGTGAACAAAGGCCAGTGTTAAGAAGGAGCCTGATTACTCTCTCTTTCATCTAGGATTTTTCTCAGCACCTGACAAATGCATTTGATTTAACTGGGATTAAAAATTAAAGGCAAAATTCAGTCATCTTTTTTTTCAGTCTGCTTTTTTATTTTTGTCTCTTCTTTTTCTCCTCAAAGAAGTGAACTAAGCTCTATGGAAGATATTTTATATTTGAGGCATTCATCAGTCTTCTGTCAGTATATTACAGGCTACTATCTGCATTCTGGTCTGTAAAAACAAAATAAAGATGTGGTGGAAGAGCAGTGGTAGAACATGGATGGCCAGATTCTGGAGCATGAAAAAATCCAGCTAGTCATTCAGCTAGCCTCTAGTGCTCCTCATCAGGCTTTGCTGTGCACCTGCATGCTGTCAGGAGAAGAGCTGACTTCAATGTAAAGACATGAAATTGGTTTTGTTGGGTCATTGTGAAGAAGCTTGGGTTCCAAGAAGCAAATAGACATGCCTCAGTCTACTCTGTTTGTCCTGGTGCTGGTCTGGCATCCTCATAACTGAGAGCAGCCATGATTCTGTGTAAACGGACTAAGGGAGAATATGCTTTGGACAAGAACTAGATCCTGGAGGACCATGGTATTAAATCTTTCCGTATTTAAGCCATTATAGAAGAATACCATGATAACGTATATATATTCAATCTGTCCTGCAAGAGATTTCCAAGCAGTAAATTTTTAAGCTATTCTTTCCACATAGAACAAGTGGGAAATGCAAAAGTTTAAATTCTACAATGGTGCCATCCATTTGGGAAATCTGGATCCTAATGTGAATGATCTCATAGTTCCCTGAAATTCAGAATTCTTCTGAGACTTTATTTCCAAATCCATCACTGTCACTGAATTCTAAGAAGACACTAGTTAGAAGAAAAGATATAAACACCCCTTCACTTTTCAAGTAGCTAAAGGTTTTGTAGCCATTTGTGGATAGCTCAGAGGAAAGGTATCCTTGCAGCAGAGTATGGAATGAAGGGAATTAAATAAGGCTAATATGGGAATGATTATTCAGGATAGGCCAAATATTAGTGAAGGTAATGAGAAGGTTGATTAGTGAATTTAGAAAAATAGGAGGATAAACCTGCTGCAGTTAATTGTGATTCCTGAAATAAATATCACTTGGGAAATATGTAACTGGAAAAATTTTAAAATTTATGTGTAGAACTGTATCTGCAAAAATGAAAGGGAGTGTAAAATAAATGTATTCTATGGGATGGTGACAGGTGAAGTAAAAAAAAGAATTTTTTTTGTTTACGGAAGAAGTGTGGATATGTTCAAGGATGACAAGGTAGATAATTCAAATCATTTTTCGTCATCCTCTGAAATTTGTCTCATTCTCTGTTGAATCCTACACAAATAGCCTTGATTTTGTGCAGGCATATCTAGGTAACTTCCCTGCAATTCCAGCTGTCTTTCCAGTTTCCCACTGCCTGAGATGGCTTTCGGTTGCTGTCTTACTTCAGTTGCTAGAATATTTTTCTTACTGCTGGTATTCTCTTCATATCCCAACATCTTCCCTGGTGCATTCCACCCTGAGATCTGCAACCCAATTTTTCAGTGACTCTGGGATCTAAAATTTAGTCAAGCTGTTCTCTGGACTTTGTTTCTCCCTCTGTATGATCTATCAAGACCCATTTTCCACTAGAAAGGGTAATAAGAGATCCATTTCTACCGACAGCATTTGTACTTACAGCAAGGGACAATCATGAGCCAGTGACTACAAACCTTGTAATGCTACTAAAAAACATTATACAGATTTTAGCATGGCTATCAAATTAAAATTTGAAGAAGTTATTAAAATTATTTTCTGTTGCATGTATGCATCTTGCCAATATTTTCCTATGCATTTATATTATCATTTTACAATTGTATACTTTTTATATAGTTATAATTTCAGAAGTAGGACATATTTTTAAATAATTTTGAAGAAATATCTGATAATATGAAGAATATATAAACTGCCAGAGAGTTAACTAAGTTAAAGCACTAGGCAAGTGAACTGGTTAGGCAGAATTTTGATTTGTGAAAAGAATTGTTATGTCTGATGTAGAAATCTGTGTAGAAACTGGAACCATAAAATAGTAATTTGATTCTAGGATCTGACAGAGAGAGTTTGCGTCTCTAAGATAGTTAAAATGAAATAACACAAAATCAGTAAATATTTTTATACATTGGAGACTCCTATAACAAGGCAGGGCATTTGATCCTGGCATAGTTTTAATTACTCAGATGTTGATTTGGGTGCCACTCAATAAAAAAATGAAGAGGAGGAACAAGTTTTGGGAGGTATTTAAGGACCGCTTTCTTTCATGGCTTATCAAAGCATTCAGATGGTTAGAGGCTATTTTGGACCAAGTCCTAGAAAATACATGAAGTATGATTAATAGGACTGAAGCAAAGAAACACCCAGGACACCATAATATCATAAGTTCAAAATATTTTTGAGGGCTGGTGGAAGCAAAGTGAACATTCTAGACTGCAGGAAAGCTGACTTTAAGAAAACATGAAATATCCTGACAGGTTTTAGTTAGTATTTTATTGGTCAAGACTTTATTATGCAGAAGGAATCTAGTGGAGAATCTGGGAATTGTTTTAGAAACGGTGATGCAATTTAAGTACATCAGTCTAGCAGGAAAAAAGGCAACAGACACAAATTTGCTTAAGTGGCAATGTAAAGATAATTATTAAAAAAGAGGCTTCTTTACAAATATATAGATAAAGTAGTGCGGAGTGGATTGGGAAATCTCTAAAAATAACCATAAGCAAGTCAAGAACGTAATTGGAAGTACTGGATGTTGACTTGTAAGGATTGTTTCAACAAACAAAGGATTCTGCTGCTGTATTTACAGTAAGTGAAAAATAAAATAGGAAAGTGATCTACTTAAAAATGAGATTGGGGAATTAGGAAAAAAGTTGTATAAAATGACAGATTTTGAGATGAGGTGGCAGATAGAAAGCACCTCTGGACAAGGATTTTATTTCCTAATTAAACCAATTACAGCATTTAATGTTGCACTTAACACACTCAGAACTCTGCACTACCTGGTAACAGATGCAGGGGAGTAATATTAGCTCCATTTTACAGGCAGGAAGGCAGAGATGAGCTGAGGCTGGTGCAGGGCTAATTGGTAGCACTGGTGAAATTAAAGGTCTTTTTAATTCACACTTCCCTACCTCTCTGGTCCCATTCTTATAGGACTGTCAAATTTTGATTATAGGCAGATTGTAGGGAGATAACAATATAACTCAAGAAAGTAAAATAACAGGAAGGAAACTAATTTTCAAGTTTTAAAAACCTTTCCACACTGGCAGACAGCTTTCACAGCTGCTATGAAGCCAGCCATGGCACAATTTGCAGCCATGGAAGAGTTTGCAGGAGAGCATCTTGGATTCCTGTAGAAATCTGGAACATGTGGAATAGTTTGGGATATCTGAGGAGGCAGGGACTTGGTCACTTGTTGAGAGACCACATGCACTTTCACGTCATACATAATGCATACCATATGCCTAGGCCTCAAGCAGTCTTCCTACCATCCTTCCATCCTTCTGTCCTTCTATTTGTTCTTCCATCCTTCCTTTCGTGCTTCTACTACTGGCTGACTTGCCCAGTTCAAGAGAAAGAATAATATAGACTTTAGCATGTATGTTTTAAAATTATAAGTGTTTCCACCAGCTTCAAAAATTCCACTTTTCTGGTTGAGGATGAGAACAATTTTATGTTCTTAAATGATTGGGGGCTGTGGTCTTCATGATGTAGACCTGATTATGAAGGAAAATTTCTAATATCTTGAGGAAAAAGTAATACTAGAAGGAAAATAATTCATAGCTATGAGACTTCAAGGAAATGAAGACAGAAACAAATGAAGTTTCAGGCAATTACTTTCAAAGTTCCTTGATGAGAACTCTAGAAACTTGCAAACATAATGCCATTATTCTGAGATAGGTCTGTGATTTTAGTTATGGAAAAGTATTAACAAAAATGTGTAGGGTCATTCAGAGCGCATGCTGTGGTAGTTAATTTCTTTAGAGACAAGTAACATAAATTTAAGAGAGCCTGGTATTGCTTAAATAATTTGTCATTACCCCTTACCCCCTGATTTTTTTATCTGATGTTGTCTGCATTCAATATAGGAAGAATTGACATAATTTTATCTTTTAATGTATATCAATTTCACCCTTAATTGATTAAGTTCATGAAGGAGGTATCTTGGTGAAAGATACAAAGATATTCTTTTCCTTTGAAGACTGAGCCTGTTCCCACTGTTTCATGAGATAATGCTTCTGGATGTATGGTTTAGGCTTGCCCTTTCCACTGTTCTGGATGTGGCTGAAAGGTAAGGTGAGCTGCCTCTCCTGTGGGGCTCTGCATGACAACAGCTTGTCTGCTCATGTCAGACGCTGCTGAAATGTGTTTCTTCTGGCTTTGACATATTACATATCATTTTTGAGAGAGGAACTGAAGTTTGCAGGTCAATTTTTTTTCATCAAAGAAAACTGTTTTCTGTGATGATTTCATGTTTTCAAGTTACCAAATAATTTCTAGAAAATATCAAGTGAAAAACTGCTTGTGAAGGAATACAATTCTGAATTGAGACCAGACAAATGAAAGTGTTCAAACAAATATGTAAAAATAGTTCAGATGTTAATACAGATTTTGCTTGAAATCAGCTTTATGATGTATTTACCTTTCTCAGTTATTTTGTTTTCTTCTTCTCAGTAAATTTGCTTAAAGCCTGATGATATGGTTTACACTGGATTTGGGGAGGGGATTTCTCTGTCAAACAGCAGAATGGCACTTGAGCTTCAGAAGAGTTTTGCACTCACTAGTACTTTCACAAGGTTGTAAGCACCCGAAGTATAGCAGCTCAACACGAGTAGAGTCTTCTTGGTCAAGGATTGCTACCCATGCAATAGCAATCTTGGAGCTAAGTGACTGTTGCAGGACTGTTTCAGTTAGAAGGCAAATCTATTTATAAATATTTGTTATAGTGTCTGGAAAATCAAACTGATTACCAAGTTTATTGCTACTCATGGAAATACCTTACTCTTTATTTGTTCTACTTGATACTGTGTTCTCTTTCTCTTACACTGTAACTCTTTTGAGTGTAGCATCAAGGTTTGTGACTGAGGAAGCAATGTGTTTCAGGAACAGAAAAAAAAATTGAGATAATTCAGGAAATACAGAGTGATGTTAGACAGTTAGACAGTGATTTCAATTGCAAGAGTGGTCTGTTAGTGGTAGAATATGGCTTTTCTACTGAGGCCTGCACTGAACAGTAGCTTATCCATGGACCTCGTCATTCCACTTGCTTCGCCGGTTCTATGTCCTGAGTTTTCTCCAGGTGCTTACCCACATTGACTCCTACTTTCTGTTGTGTAAGGCTCATTGAGGATACAAAAAATCTTTAATGATGATAAATACCTTCCTTATAAAGGCTTCATCACCCAGTTAGACACTGCGCCTCCCTTCTTCAAGTTACTTCTAGAGTCAGTTGAGTCTTTCGCTAAAATCTTTAAACAGTTGTATTTTAGTCATGAGTACAAATTATTGATTGGCACATGCTGAACAAAAAGGATTTTTGAACCTAAGAGGAAAGCAAGTACAGAATATATCTGCGAGATGTAAAAATTATTATAATGATCAATCAGTTGTGTTCCCATGTAGTCTCTCCAGCTTGTGCCCTACCAAGTAGCATCTTCAGGTTTTTTAGTACGGGCTACATACTGATAAACCCTGGCCAGTTGTAATATTGGTCATTCTATCGAAATTTACTGCTGATGGCACACCTGTTAAAAATAAGCAAAAATTAAGTAATGGTTTGCAATAGGATTCCTGACTGCACATAATGGCCCTGCAAAAGACAAGCAGGCTATAGAGGCATCTCCATAGGGAAACTGAAATTGAAATGCTATTGTTTGCTAAACCAGCTACTGGCCAGACTTCAACTAGTTCACTGTATTTGGTTTCAGTGACCTTTTCAAACAAAGAGTAGTGCCCTGCTGAAGGTACAGAGCAGGACGTCAAGGATAATGCAAGTGATAGGAAGAATATGTTCTTTATTGTATGTAATAAATAAAAAGCCAACTCATGGGTGGGTATATTGTGGATAGTTATATTTATGATTAAGCAGAAATCCCTGACATGTGTGTTTATGGGGCATGTTTTAGGAGGAAGCAATTTTCTAACTGAGTGTAAATTATTCTACATGGAAAAGACCAAAGGAAAAAAATATAAAAGTAATTTCCATTTTTATTCTTTATTACATAAAGCATTTTGTAGCTGAATTTTCCTAAGCTGATTTTCCAAAAAGAATTCTGAGTCCCTTACCCAGGAAAGCTGTTAAACATATTGTTTAACCTGAAGCATGTGAGTTGAATTTTGTTTACTTGAAGTTGTGTATTTACTTGAGTGCATAGCTGAACTGGGACCAAAGCTCAGTGGATTTGTAACTTTCTATTGTTGATATTACTGCAATGCAAATAATAAGTAGTAGCAATTATTGTGCTGTTTCACAGTCAATATTAAAACAAATCTTTAAATTTCTTGCAAGCTTCCTTGGTTGAAGAGTATGTTTTTAGTAATTTGTATTATATAGTATTACCTTGTTCCTTCTAGGTTCTGCAACACTTTAAGAAAACATTTCCTTGCAGTTTCTTTTCATTTGGTCTTAAAAGGCAGAATGATTATTTAGTGGGACAGCTAAACGAGGAGACATCTAGCACTAAAAATTAACAATGGCTAAGATAATGTAAGGTATTTAAAAATAACTGGTAGCTGCTACCTCAAAAGTCAAGGTTTCATAGGATTGATTTTGCCTCCTCCAGCTCTCCCCCCATAAATGGCAGTACCTCACGTAACACAGCTCACATATGCAGAGCTGCTTATCAACAGGAGACCTCCAACTAAAATTTACTATCTGATATTCAAAATTAAAAATTAATTAAAAAAATTCTACAGTGTAAAACTCTCTCTAATTTCTGTCTCCTACTTCTAACACAGAAGGTGCTCATGTATGCATGTCCAGGACTGACCATCCATGAAGTGCCTGCTCCATGCTATGGTCCCACTTGTACAGACTAACGTACAAGAAGTGCAATCTGTGACCCCATATGACTCTTATTGCTTATATGCACGCAATCTGCATCGATTCTGAACTGCATTCACAGTGGGATTTCTGCCTCTCTATGTCAGTTCACACATGAATGATGACTAATTGCCTAGGATTTTGTGAACTACCTTCTTTCAATCAAATTCATAAAAAAATGACTAGCCAAAGGGGTACATTGAATGGTAACAATTACAAGTTAACTCACACTGTTTTCGTAGTCAATCCATTAAAGCTATATCCTGCAATTACTTACCAACAGTTTAGTGCTTATTTTGTTTCCCTGGGGAATGGCTTAGTGTAAAAAGCAGCAATATATTTGACAATAACGAATCATTGTCAATTAATAAAACAATTGGCAATTAAATATAATGTGTTAGCAGTTTTGCCTGGCTGATACTTCTTACACAAGTCTAGAGTAAGCGGACATTCCATCTTGAGCCCCCATGGCTGACGTAGTCAATTATAGTGGCAGGCATTTTTTGGACAAGGAAATTTATTTGATTAGATGAAAATTTAGAATGTGTACTTCTCTAAATATAACACAAAGGAAAACTCTCAAAGCGGCTTAAAATTGGAAAGGAGGCAAATTTTTGTCAGGACTGTGCACCTGGAAAAAATACTGAGGTGAGAACCATGAGATAAAACTGTGAGCTGCTGACAGCCTTAAAAATTGCCCTAATTGAGAATGAGACAGTGAGGCACGTCTAACTGTTGCTGGGACCTTGAAAAGACTGGCACTCAATCTTATAATTCCATATAATGGAGCAAACCTGCAGTGTCTGTGACCTTGCAAAATCAGTTTGAGCCCAGCTGACTTTAAAAGCCTTAAATCAAGATCCTGCAAGAACGAGATGATTCTTGTAAGAATGATAACCTGCAGATAAAGTAAAATGAAAACTAGTTGGCTCTCGAAATGACTTGGACAAACTCTGGCAATGGAAATGTCAATCACATGGCTTTCTGCCAAGGTTAAATCTCAACATCCCTGTGATTCAACAGTCTGGACACCGTGGCAATTGTTTCCAACACAAATACCACAGAAAAGTAAGAAATCTCTGTTAACAGCTGGTGCAAGCTGATTTGAAATAGACGTTGTAGCTTTAATTGGAAAATTAGTGTTAGAAAAGAGGAGAAAGTGATTGTTTTGGAGAGCAACTGGTCTCCAGACATATGGACTCAAAACATTTCTCTGCTTGCTCATATATTTAAAATGTAGAGCCAAGTCAGAATGCTATATCTCCTAGTTAAAATAGGAGGTTTGACAAATGCTTTTAAGTGAACCTCTGAATTCAGGGTTCCAGGTAAACTGTCTTTTTCAAATCCTTACCATAAATTTCAAACATCACATTTTTCCCAGCTCACACTTTGTTCCATATTTCCTTGTTGCTCTTAAGTTAGACATGCCAATTTTTAAAATGTGAAGACATGAGAACTGATGATGATTTATGAGGAAACTATATTAATAGGTTACCATTGCTGTTCATTCCACTTGTATACAGTGCCCTAGTATTTCTAGAACAGTGACATCTGTCAGTTGCTTCTAAATGTGAGGGAATAACATCTTCTTCATATTTCTGGCCATAGCCGTAATCATCTTCCATAGAATCTTAGAAACATATAAATATAGAATGGTTTCACTTGGAAAAGATATATAAGATTGAGCCCAAACATCTTCTAAATGAAATGAAATCACAATGCAGAAAAGGTTTCTAGCTGTACTCCATGCTTAATTTCATTGAAGCTTAGCATTGTCTTTCATTGCAAGTAAAAGCAGAGAGAACTATTTACAATGCCACAGAAACTAGTTACAAATCACTTCTTAATCTTTATGCAATAAAAATGTAGGTAATAGAAGTAAGCTTCTTGAGAACTTTCAGTTTCCTATTCCAGAGATGGACTTGTTAGATATATTTTCACACTGAGCGAAGAATAAATTTCACATAGCAAAGGTGGCACAGGTGGTCCAGATTTATTTTATCTTCCCTTGCAACTCTTTACAGAACTGGTTATGCACACCATAATATCTTGTAATTCCTGAGCTTGGAGAGATTCATATGTTCCCAACAAGGATTTTTCTTCCACCAGCCAGACTCTTCTCAGCACTATAGATCCAGGGTCCCCACCAGCCCCTATCCTGCCACTCCTTTGTTTTGTGGAGTCAAATTCTTTTAATCAAACACCTTTACTGTACACATTTTAATCTTTAGAATACTCATACAAATGGAGTGTTTAAATAATTTGAGCTTTTCCTGAGCAACAACTTGCCAGTGTGGATCTTCATTATTCCCTCACATACCTCAGCCAGGTATGTCACAGATGCAATACCTTCCTAGAAATATGCTTCTCTCCCACTTCCTTCCTCCTCTGTAATTTGAAGCTGATGCCCTGTAAAGTATATTTCCCAGAGAATTCTTTTAAACCTTTTGCTGCTTTGCTTCCATTTCTTTGCTAAATCTGTTCTAAGCACATCAAATCTGATGATAGGCAATTGATGTTATAGAAGGAACTCTGCTGGAGTTTTCTGAGAGACAGAATGCAGTGCAGATCTGCACAAAAATAGAAAATCTGCGAGGTAGTTTTGCTGGACTAAAAATCAAAAATTTGTCTTTAAAGTCTTTAAGTATCCATACAAAGAATTGTGTTGGGCCATTTGATCTAGGATACGAAGTAACAGAGATGATATGGATCAGTGGCTTTGCTCTCTTTTATGAATGCCTGATTGAGAACTTTGCGTAAAATATTCTTTATTTTTTTGATTTGTTTTCTAGATACCTATACACTGTGTTGTTTGATGTTCCCCTGTCATACAGCAGAAAGTGAGTTTGTCATATGTTTTACAGGATTTGGAACATGTGCCATGCCTCCTAGACTAAAGAACAACTGCAATAATTATTGATGTACATCAAACCTGAGTCTTTCAGTTTTGAAGATAAGACTTTCTCCGCTGTCATGAAATCAGACTGAAGACTACCTTAGAAGATTCATTCTTTGTTTTGTAACATACATGCAAACCCTTGTTCCAGATTTAATACATTCGAAAAAGCTATCAAATGCACAAAAAAAAATGAAATCCCCATCAGATTTGAAAGTGCGTGACACATAGGAAAAAGTACTTGATTTGCTCAAATATTGGAAAGCACCCGTTTTGCTCAAGTGGAAGAAAAAAGAGCTAAGTTTTATAGAAATGAACCAGTGTACCCAACACCTTTCCCATCTCTGAAAGACTTGTATTCTTATATCTGTGCTAGTGAACTGAATGTGAACAGGAGGGTCTGTGGGTATGGATGCCAGCCTTCAGAGAATGATCTTTGCTTTTAAAATGCCTTATCCCTCACACCAAGGTTGGATGCGTGTAAACTGCCTACCAATACCAGCTCTAGAAGGACCCAGTTCCTTGGTTGTACCTGAGAATAGCTTGAAAAAGTTAAGTGGAGCATTGACAAAAGGTGCACTGGCTCTTCTAACAGTATAACAATATGACATATTTCAGTTCCCAAGCAGTGGTTTGTTTCGTTATATGTATTTGTCACCTCTGTGCCTCTGAAGATCATGGAACAGATCCTCCTAGAAACTGCTAAAGCACATGGAGGACATGGAGGTGATTAATCGCAGCCAGCACAACTTCACTAGGGGCAAATCCTGTATGACCAACTTAGTGTCTTTCTATGATGAGGTAACCACAGCAGTCAACATGAGTAAATCAACAGATGCTATCTTCCTAGAATTCTGTAAAGCCTTTGACATGGTCCCCCACAACATTCTCCTCTCTAAATTGGAGAGAGATGGTTTTGATGGGTGGACACTACAGTGGATAAAAAACTGGTCGGATGGTCTTATCCAGAGAGTAGCAGTCAAGGGCTCAACGTCCAGATGGAGATCCATGACAAGTGGTGTCACTCAGGGGTCCATACTGGAACCAGTGCTGTTTAATATCTTCGTCAGTGATATTGACAACAAGATTGAGTGCACCTGCAGCAAGTCTGCAGATGACGCCAAGTTGAGTCATGCACTTGCCATGCCAGAAGGATGAGATGTCATCCAGAGGGACCTGGACAGGCTGGAGAACTGGGCCTGTGAGAACCTCATGAGGTTCAACAAGGCCAGGTACAAGGTCCTGCACCTAGGTTAGGGCAATCCCCATTTTCAGTACACAGTGGGGGATGACGTGATTAAGAACAGCCCTGAGGAGAAGGACTTGGGGGTGCTGGTTGATGAGAAGCTCTACATGAGCCGGTAATCTGCACTTGCAGAAGGCCAACCATATCCTGGCCTGCATCAAAAGAAGCGTGGGCAGCAGGTTGATGGAAGTGATTCTGCCCCTCTATTCCTCTCTTGTGAGACATCGTCTGGAGTACTGTGTCCAGTTTTGGAATCCTCAGTGTAGAAAGACATAGAACTGTTGGAACGGGTCCAGAGGAGGGCTACAAAGATTATCAGAAGACTGGAGCACCTTCCTTATGAGGACAGGCTGAGAGAGTTGGGCTTGTTCAGCCTGGAGAAGAGAAGGCAACTAGGAGACCTTACAGCAACCTTCCAGTACCTGAAAAGAACCTACAAGAAAGCTGGAGAGGGACTATCCATAAAGGCTTGTGGTTATAGAATCATAGAATCATAGAATAACCAGGTTGGAAGAGACTCACTGGATCATTGAGTCCAAACATTCCCATCAAACACTAAACCATGCCCCTTAGCACCTTGTCCACTTGTCCCTTAAACACCTCCAGGGAAGGTGACTCATCCACCTCCCTGGGCAGACTGTTCCAATCACCCTTTCTGTGAAAAATTTTTTCCTAATGTCCAGCCTAAACCTCCCCTGACAGAGCTTGTGGCCACTCCCTCTTGTCCTGTCCCCTGTCACTTGGGAGAAGAGGCCATTACGCTCCACTCTACAACCTCCCCTCAGGTAGCTATAGAGAGCAATGAGGTCTCCTCTCAGCCTCCTCTTCTCCTGGCTAAACACCTCCAGCTCTCTCAGTCACTCCTCATAAGGCCTGTTCTCCAGCCCCTTCACCAGCTTTGTTGCTCTTCTCTGGACTCGCTCCAGAGTCTCAACATCCTTCTTGTGGTGAGGGGCCCAGAACTGAACACAGTACTCGAGGTGCGGTCTCACTAGTGCTGAGTACAGAGGGAGAATAACCTCCCTGGACCTGCTGGTCACACCGTTTCTGATACAAGCCAAGATGCCATTGGCCTTCTTGGCCACCTGGGCACACTGCTGGCTCATGTTCACTTGGCTGTCAACCAACACCCCCAGGTCCTTCTCCTCCTGGCAGCTTTCCAGACAGACTTCTAGTCTGTATCACTGCACATGGTTGTTGTGCCCCAAGTGCAGGACCCGGCATTTGGCCTTGTTAAACCTCATGCCGTTGGTCTCTGCCCAGCGGTCCAGCCTGTTCAGATCCCTTTGCAGAGCCTCCCGACCCTCCAGCAGATCCACACTTCCACCCAGCTTAGTGTCATCTGCAAACTTGCTAAGGGTGCACTCGATGCAGGATGAGAAGGAACGCATATAAACTAGAGAAGGGCAGATTTAGACTAGACATTAGGAAGAATTTTTTGACCATGAGAGTGGATTGCCAAGGGAAGTTGCGCATGCCCCATCCCTGGAGGTGTTGGAGGCCAGGTTGGATGAGGCCTTGGGTAACCTGATCTAGTGGGGTGTCCCTGCCCATGGCAAGGGGCTTGGAACTATATGATCTTTAAGGTCCTTTCCAACCCTAACTATTCTATGATTCTATGATTATTTTCCCTCTGGTTCCAAATGGCAAAGAGATCCACCTCTTTTTTTCACCTGTCATTAAAACACCAGAATTTCTCTCTTTACAGGGTAAAGCATTCTCTTCACTTAAATAGGATATTTAGCCTTTGACAAAAGTAATTTTCTATATCTAATTTAAAGATAAATAAGCTGACCATAAATTGAGGATAGAATAACGTCTTGTAAGAATTCCTCATAGAAATTATACAAGATTGGAATGAATGTCCCATACGTTTTATAGAGAAAAAGCAAGTTCCAAGGTGGTACTTCCAGTGTTTGCTTCCTTATCTGTTCTGAGATATTTTATGTAATATGTGTGCTGAATTATACCCATCATTTCATTTCCTGCTTTAGATGCTGACTCTGAGTTAGATCAGGATGGCTAGCTTGGATCTCTTGAGACTCATGTAGCTGACAAACTGCTCAATTTCTTCAGTTGCTCTGATTCAGCTAGCCCCTTTCAGAGATCATCTATTTGGTCTCTGACATATGTGGGGTGTGTTAAATGACCCTCAATCATACAATGGTTTTGGTTGAGAAGGTCACATGCCTAGGAGGGTTATCTTTCTCTGGCTGGGTCATAAGATGTCTTGGCAAGGAGAACAAGTACACAAAAAAACTTTCCAATTTTCCTCTGCATAACAATATGAGACATCAACATGATGACTGGTGTACATTATGTCAGGGAATAATATATTTAGAACTGGATAGGAGATACAAAGAGCAGAAATGATATCCATAGCCTTGTTTAACTACATTCTAAACATAGGTGATCTGCAGGGCTAGGTTTTCTGGTTGAAAAAAAAATTGTTAAAAAAATAGAATTAAATTCTTAATAGTACTTTTTTACTGAAAATGTTGTGCGCTTTCTGGATTAATTCTAATCTGCTTAGTAAACATATGATTGCAACTATTATTAGAAAATATAATTTTTCAAATACTCACTATTTCAGTACATGAGAGCTAACAACTGTATGTCAGTTTCAAAAAAGAACAAAAAATAGAAATGAACATGACTTCAGTTTCAAATACTTTGGACTATGGAAAGAAAATAGATTTTTTAGCTATAGTTCTAAATATTCAAAGTAATTAAATACTTATCAACACCCCTGGGAATATTCTCTGTAGTAGAATCAATCTTATTCTCAAGTGTTTTCCTGAAATTCAATGAAAATTATCCTTTTCTTAATATAGAATCATAGAATCATAGAATAACCAGGTTGGAAGAGACCCACCAGATCAAGTCCAACCGTTCTTATCAAACACTAAACCATACCCCTTAACACCTCGTCCACTCGTGCCTTAAACAGCTCTAGGGAAGGTAACTCAACCACTTCCCTGGGCAGCCTCTTCCAGCACCCAATGACCCTTTCCATGAAAATTTTTTCATAATGTCCAGCCTAAATCATTCTATAACTTCTATATGTCTTTAATCTTCTTTAGAAGCATTTGTCATAAATCTTCAGATACAATCATTGCCAGGTCTCTTTTTCAATTATAAAAACCATATTCTACACAAATAAAGTCTTTCATTAGAGCTTGGTTAATGTTGGCTCACTTGGCTTTGGATTAGGCCAAACTGTGGACTAAGTGAGTAAATGAAGAGGAGGAATGAATTCCTGCACAAAAATACAATTTCTTGGGTATTATGCCTGAAAGTTTGGAGAAAGAATTTATTTATAAGCTCCCAGGCCATTGTTCTCAAATAAAACACCAACTTATCCTCAAGTAGTGGGTGACAGTAAATGTCTATTAATTACACTGAAGATGTTTTGTTAAAAAACAGGCAAATCTGTGTTCTGGTGGGGTCTTAAATCTCAGGAACATTTGAAGTTCCATGCTATAAGATTAAAATATCTGAAAGATTGCCATCTATACTTATTGCTCCAAATTAAAAATATTTTACACTTAGTGTGGAAATAATCCAATATTAGATCTCATTCTGACTTCAAATCTTCTATCTTGAAGTGCTGAGAACATCATAAAAAAAGCCTCACAGAGTTATGAATTCAGGAAATGGTGTCACAAGAATTGTCCTATTGAAAATGAACTCCTAGCAGAAATCATTGCCAAAAAAGGCCAGTGGAATCATTTAGAATATAAACTTGAGAAAGTAGTGAGAAGTACATTCTTTACATTTTCTTTCACTGACAATGAACTTTTCTGGAATGAACAAGTTTAGACCCCACTCCTGAAGAAGACAGTTAAATGCTGGAGAAGATTCTAATAAGAATAAAGAAAATGTTTTAAAGAAAACATCTTTTGAGTTTAGCAAACAGACATTTAAATTCATTTGTATTCTTTAGTGAGGAACAAAAAATTGGTAAAGAAATCTTCAGTCTAACTGAAATGACCTGAAGAAGATCCCATAGCTAGAAGATATAAAATACAGTTGAAGATTCCATTTGTCTATGAATGACAATTTTTCACTTGGAATAACATTGGCATTCCCTAACAATTTCTATCAAGAATTTAAGGGACATAACTTTATTCACATCTGGCTAGTCAACTGAAGGTAGAAATCAATAGAGTTCATCGTATTGATTTGCAGACAGCAAAAAAAGAGAAAGCTTTAAACATCTAATACTGATCACAATTTGTGTGGCTGCCATATTTTAAAATAATGGCAAAGTAGAAAATGCTATGGAAATGGAAGCTCAATGTGTATCCCTATCCAGTTTTTTTAACTTGACATCCTGGTAGGGCAATTTTTACCTTTCATAGGAGTGTGTTGCAGTATTTTTGAAACTTTATCTTTCCCCATGCTCCTCTTCCACTTTTTTCTTTTTTTTTTAAAAACACAAAAATTATTAACTACTCATTTGTGCTCAGCAGTCTCAGCAGAAAAAAGTGCATTTAGCATTTTCCAGAGTGATTGTAACAGAAGTGTTCAAGGGAATGTGAGTAAATAATGACAGGCCACAGGCACAAATGATGCTGTGTTTATATTTCAAACCCTGGAGTTTATCACTCTGATAAGTAAGTCATATAGAAACATTGATATATAGAGACAGACATACTGTGATGCATTTACAGTTTGTTTTCTGGTGCACCTCAGTTACTTCAGGAAATCAAAACATAGTAGTTGCTTAAAAGAAGAGTAGAAAGTCTCCATATCATTCATATTGCATATGAAGCAAATGCCATTATGAAAACTTCATTAATATGTAAATTGCAACATTCTGATTAGCACTTGCAGACCTTTTTTGTTAAGAAGAGAGATAGTAGGAGCTAACCAGATTGCAATAATTTACATAATAAGTCAGTGGTGGCAAAGTCACTAAGAAGAGGACCTAAGGAAGACTATAGTCTTTTTTAACAGCTTATCATAGTACTAAAACATTATACAAATGTCTTTAAACTGACAAAATATTTTGGGGATTAATGGGATATATTAAAGATATGCTGGACTTTATTTTATAATAATATGATATACATTTGCTCAATGAAGGAATCCAAATAATTTGGGTTATTATGCAGTGGTATGAAGGCAACTGAAAAGTAGATTTTGCAACTTGTTTTTATTATGTATTTCTCTAAATTGATTTTGCAATGTGCCATATCATATCCTTTTGGAAAACAATAAAAATTCATCCATCCACTTCAATAGCCTCACGATTTATTTCTATGCGTCTAGTTTTCAAACTGCAGTGCATATGTAGGGCTTGTAAATCTCTCACTCAGATAATCAAATCACAGCATTTTAACTCTACAAGATGGCATTTAAATTTCTAAATTCTGATATATGCATCAAGATATTCTCTTTTCTGGTGAGATCTATCAGTGAGATTGACAGGTATGCCAGATTTTGCGATGCTTGAGCAATATAAGACATCTAGAAAGTAGTTATGGTTTTGCTTATTATTTATACTTCAAAAATTCAAAACAGTAAGTTAACAAAATCTCTCTTTAAGTACAGCATTTTATTTCTTCTCTTATCAGTCGTTCAAATATAATTTTGATATTTGGGCACCCTAAAGGAAGTTCAATACTGGTTATGTTTTCTTGGCTCTTTAGGCCAGTGACTGTCAAGAGACAATGGAGCATCTAGAGCTGACTTAAAACAACATGGCTTTTTTAGACGTAACCCAGAAGATGACTAGTAATAGAGGAAAGAGGAATAAAATTGTGGGGATTCTGAGGACTTTCATGTACTCTCCAAAGTTCAGAGACCTCTGGGCAAGACAGAGAAAACTAAAAAAGATATTTGAAAAGCAAAGTTCAACAGCTCTGCTTGGTGCTACTTGAAAGTTTATTACAGGCATCATAATATTTTTAACAAAACCCAAAAAGTAACAGTGATCTTTTAAAATTAGTGAGATATGTCACATATTCTGTTTGCTACAGTTCCATAGACATCTTTTTTTTACCTAGCTGATTTCTATAGAAATGGCTTCATGATAATGTAACTAAAGCAAGTATCGATACAAGAGTTAAGAATAACAATACAGCTTTTTTCCATTAAAAAGATATTCTGTTACATTGGAAAAAGAGTTTCTATGGAACCGTGTGCCCACAGAGAACTTCCGAAAACGAATGGATGAACCTGCAGAGATATTTTTTTGTTATTTGGCTTTGTTAAAATCTTTAAAACATTTAGAGATATTTTTAATGTTTTAGAGCCCATTGTAAAATGAATGAAACTTTTGTCAAACTTTTTAAAGGTGTTCAAGATACAGTTAAAAAAATACCTAAAATAACTGGTCAAGGTTTTAGGAAGGACTAGGCTTTCAGATGACGATAATGAGCCTTGCTGCAATGAATTCAGTAACCTTACACTGACCAGCTGGTGTCATAGGCATCTGCAGGGAGGAGTCTATCACAAAATCATCAGCCTAGCTCCAGCTAATAGAATTTTTTTTTTTGAGTTGATGGGATAAGACTGATTTGCAATAGATAAGTATCTGGCATATAGGACACATATGAGTCAGTATGCATGAAGACATTAAAAAATTCCTAAATGGAATTACTAAGTATTATTGATCTATTAAGACCAGTACATTTTGACTTGCCTGCATGTCATTAGTGTTTGAATTCCTAACCAGGTTAGTAGTTTCTTTTCAATGGATATTGCTATCACCTTTTTTTTAGGTATTTTAAGAAGCATGGAGTATTTTTAGCCCCCTTAACAGTTACGAGGTATACTATATAGAGTTATATAACAAACATGTCTTGATAATTGAAATTTGATCATGTGTTTACAGAAAAATCATCACCAAGTCCTCCTTGAAAGCAAGAGTTTCTAAAAAGATGAACGGCTGATGCCAAACAGTAGCTGGTGATGTGGAGTGCTTTGTACCCTCCTCTCCCAGGTGGAGGTGACTGGACATTTTAGCTGCCTGGCCCAGAGTCTCTGTTTTGCCTGAACTGTGCTTTGTGCCGGCTCAGGAAAGAAAATATGACATTTCAGTTATCTTTCTGCTGCTTCTTTCAGGACCTGCTAGGTGTCTTTGCCATAAATCTTTGCCATAAAATATTTATCCTCAAGCTTGTCTGTTTCATGACTGGCAATCCATAGATGTTGGGACCATTCCAGTAGGAACTCCAACATGCAGAAAACCAAACAATGTCATCTTTTCAGCTGCATTCATGTAGGCAAAGTGGATGTTTTAGCTGTTGTGCTAAGGGGTAAGACTCTATGAAGGGACTAGGATGAATCAGACTTGCTAATCAGATCTGCTGTCCATATTGTCAGAGATACTACTTCATTATAGCATAAAGAATTCTGCTAGCCATTTCAGTGTGCAACAGAAGCGGCTAGGACTGTGCTAACATTTTCTTTCTAACAGAGCTAGAACTATGTTTAAGTATGTTGTAGATCGTCCTGTCTTCCCAGGCATCAGTTTGGTTTGCAGGATTAGTCTAGTGTGTGCAACTTGAAAAATTTCAAGGGAAAGTGAGCTGGAAGTTCTCCTCCTGGTATGCAGCAAATGGACTCTAGTCCTCATGTGGGACACAGGACTACAACACTATGACCAATTCACAACAGCACGGGGGCATCCTGTACATGCTAAGCATGCATGTGCTACATGAAATTTTACAAACCAATGAGAGCTCCTGCAATGTGTGGAACAGCTCCTTTACATTATGCTAAGATCTAGAAGTCACATGCTCCTTAACATTTGCTCTCAATAGTACAGCCTACTGTTTGTTCAAGATCCTTTCCTCTTTTTAAGTGTTTCATCAGCAGTTGCTGAATTCTTTTTGTATTCTGTCACATTTTTAAGGAATTACAGCTCCTTTCTTTCTGTTCACCATGGAAATGGCAACACATTTCCCCTTACTGTCATAGAAGTTCCAGAAAAGTGCTCCAGTGACAATGACATCTGCCTGTGCCCTGACGTTCCAAAACATTCAGTAACGGCAGGATTTAAAATTTCATTATAGCAGTCCAAGTAATGCTCTACCTTCATGACTGTAATCACATATACAGTAACCAACAAAGTGATACAATACATTTTAGACATGTGATAACAATCTCCCTTTGGAAGTGGCAACAACTGCATCTCTACTATAGAGAATTTGTATAGATGGTCAGGTGAGACTGGTCAGTCTTTTGAGTACCCCCACTGTGCGTGTTGGGCTCAGAAAGGTCGGCACCTTCTCTGAAACTGACTCAGGTTCTTATTCCTGAGACCCACAGAAGATGCCTACAAAGAAATATCTGGAGACTCCCCATCATGGCCTACATCAAGAGTTCCTCCCATTTTGTATTCGAGTTTACAGAGGGTGTATAAGGGACAGTAGATGGAGTGAAAAGGAATACTTAAGAACTTTGCTGGAGTTGGGATGTTTATTCAGCTGCTGTGTGATACAGGCCAGGATGATGAGGTCTCATACATCCATGGCCAGTGTCCTGAATGCAAGTTTGGGCTTCCAGGGTTTTGTCCAGCAAATAAGAATTAGCAATATCGGATTACAGCTAGAGACCTCTGCTTTGCCCCTCTACAACTGAAAGTACTGTACCTCTAATGGTTGTCTCAATTTTAAATAACATTGTAATCCCCCCTTTCTGGCTCACTGACCCAGCCCAGAACCTTTGGTCAGCTAGTGATAAAGCGGATGCTGTGTTTATGTCTATTTTAACATGTTTTATTCCTCCCTCTTTCTGTAGGAGGACCCCTGGATGCTCACTCTCAGTATTGTGCAACAGTAAGATTTCATCTACCCTTACAAAGCCATTGTGTGGATATTGGATGAACTCAGAGTAAGAAAGAGACTGGGAAGAAGGCATCACGTGTGGTGTGTATATTTTTTGGTCCATTGGAACAGGCTAATCTGATCCGAAGTACACTCCAAATCATACATGGTGCAAATGTAAGGATGTCATCACCTACCAGTTTTTTAATCTGCTTCTCTTCCACCAAACTGCTTGAACTTGACATTAAGTGACCTGCTATCAGGTCCTTCCTTTTTGGAAGACCTGGCTAATTCCAGAGGATGCCACATGGAACAATCACAGATTCACACCTATCACACATCTTTCTGCATCTCACAAAGACACCTCTGGCCTACTGTGTATTCAATGAACAAAATTTGCCTTTTCTGTACTTTTCACATATCCATACTAATATTCATGATTGGTCTTCAAGTGGGACTTTTTTTTTTGTTGGTGTTTTTTTTTTTTTTTAAGTTTCGAGTGGCACTACTCTAAAATTCTCAGCAGCAAGCTGACCTGGTACATCCTCCTCTAAGTGACCATGACAGTACTTGCAGCTGTATACACTTCTTCCTTCCCCCTGCACACTCCTGGCTCTGTAATCATTTGAGGCATGAACTTCCTGGCCCTGCTCAGCAACCTCGGATCCTAAGATGTTTTGGCTATTTTAAGTATTTTAACTATTGATATTTCTTGGCAACGTTCCAGAGATAATATCCTTCTGCATTAGTGTTCTGATAACGTGAGATTTCAGCATGTACCTGCAGCAGGACATACAAAGACAATGAACAAGGATGCAAAAACTGTTAGCATCATAGGACAGGGTTCTACAGCAGGGGCAAACCCTGGTAGACCTATCTATACCATTCAGCTGAGCAATGCCTAGATTTTAGCTGGTTAAAGAAATCTATCTGTTCTTTCCAGAAAAGATGCTGCAGGTGTGCAGTGGGGCTGGTCACAACAATAAGGTGTTGAAATGGAACAGAGTAATCTGAATTGACAGTCTAAGTTCAACCAATGTGTCTACTAGCTGTGACCCAGCAGGGTTTATTTTACACACACAGATGGTGCAAATGCAGTGTGAGAGGAGGGTGCTGGCCTCTTCTCCCAAGTGACAGGGGACAGGACGAGAGGGAATGGCCTCAAGCTCTGCCAGGGGAGATTTAGGCTTGAGATAAGGAAAAAATTCTTCACGGAAAGGATGGTTAGGCATTGGAACAGTCTGCCCAGGGAGGTGGTTGAGTCGCCGTCCCTGGAGGTGTTTAAGGTGAGGGTGGATGAGGTGCTTAGGGGCATGATTTAGGGATTGGTGGGAATGGTTGGACTCGACGATCAGGTGGGTCTCTTCCAACTTGGTTATTCTGTGATTCTGTGAGTAAGAGTAAGTTAAATGTGCTTAGCTGGCTTTTAATTTCTAATTTCATATACCTCTATATAATTACTTCCACTAAGAATATTTATTGTAATCTCAAGAATGCATATCCTGAATTTCAGCCAACTTTGTTTTCTGTTATTGAAACATTCCATTAATTCCCTTTTCCCTCCTCACCCCAGAATACTGATACTTTTGTAGAAAGCCAGGTATAGTGAGAGGGCTTTAATTGTTTCCCTTTCCATGTAGGGGATTATCCTCAGTCTTCTATTTTTATTGTGAAACTTGAAAAATCCTATCTGTATTAATTGCAGGGTTGTTCCATATATAAATATAATGTTGATTATGCTGTTGAAATATTGTTTTCAACCTCTCAAACAGCCATTGTACTATTCAGTCTTTTCAAATGAGGAGCAGTGTTCATATGAAGGTGAATTGTGGGGAACAACACTCAAAAAACCTTAATGTGTGTAAAGAAACTTAAAGCAATAGCTGTGGCCTTGGATGTACAGGCAATCATTCACTCAGACTACAAAGCAATCATTTTGTTCAAGAAGAGAGAAAAATAAGTTGGAGCAACAATTTGTTCCTAAAAAAATGGACTCGGTTAATCAATTTGCAGTAACCATCTGATTTATTTGTGTAATAACATGACTGACAATTTACAGTCTTTTCCAATAATTCTCAAATCCATGATTTGCTGCAGCCATAAGCCATATATTTTATAAAGATGACCTTTAATTTCTCTGATGATTGATTAATCAGTATATCATAAATAGAGTTATGAGAGTCAAAGAAAAATTTGCTTGATGGTGCCCAATCTTCTGTTCCTAAAGAGCTCTGCAGGTATGTCCAGCACACAGATAGCTTCATTAAAGACAATAGAAGAGTGAAAGTGGCATGTGATGCAGCACTGAGAGAAGATGAAAACAATAGGATTGCTTAATATTTCTTCATTTGGAAAAGCCATGATGAACAAAAAATAATCCTTCAGTCACAAAGAGCTAGGCTGTTTCTTTACGGTATGTCCTAAATGAGAGGAAGTTGGATGCTTAACCCCTGGATAGAAGAAAGAATGAGTTGTGGCTGTGATTTCAGCATTCATTTAACCTTTACCAGTCAGAGTGCTGAATAGTTATTTTACTGCATTTGATAATTTTTTTTTCAGCTGTTCTACCTAATAACTATATATAAAGAGAGATTATCAAAGCATCTCCCACTTGCCTTTTTCTCCACTTCCTCTCCCTAGCCATGCACTTATAAGAGTGAATAGCAAGTGTTATTTATCCTCCTAACTTATCCTCCTAAATTCTGTAGGATCATCCCCTGCTCTCTGGAGATGCATTTTCATGATGTGACTTCAGTGATGTACTTGCTTGTCATCTCTGAAAAGGGGTTTCCTCCCTCCTTCACATCCAGCTTTCCCCTATCATGCTCAGGGTCCTGCTGTTTCTTTTGAGCATAGTGTGATACTCAGGTGGGTTTACAGTAATTATTTTCAAAAGAAACAGAGGGAAATAGCTGTGGGTGGAGGAGGGGGGTAGAAAAGTGAATTAGTTGTTTTCATTCAGTTCACAACAACTCATGTATGTAGTGAAGGTCAAAGCCAATAAAAAGAAGGGCGTGGGAGGGATACTGGTAAGAATCCTTTCCATGGAGTTGAGCATTCAGTTGGCCCAGCTGAAGGCCTGAAACTATATCCACAGAGCCTCTAAAACACTATTGCTGTAGTTCCATTGCTCCTCAACTGCATTTCCCATGTATCCCTTGAACCTGTGGTCACAGAGAGAGCTATGCTGACATGCTGACATGGGTGCCTGTGGCCAGCCCTTATCCACAGAGGAGAAGACAGGAAGGCAGGAAAAGTCCTTCAAAAAGTCCTTCAAAAAGTCCAGCAGGCCATATAGATCTCTCCAACATCAGCAGCAATTCTGTAGAGTTTCTGACAACTTTTCTTCCCAAGTTTACATTATTTCTGCTACTTGGCTTTCATAGAATCATAGAATCATCACCAGGTTGGAAAAGACCTATCAGATCATCGAGTCCAACCATTCCTATCAAATACTAAACCATATTCCTCAGTGCCTCGTGCATCCAGGAGCAAGTACACATCACATTTTCCCTCCCTCGCCATCACCAGGAGAAATTAGCCTGTTCCTTCTCTCTCTGTTGAAGTCTGGATGAGCCTGCGGCATCAAAGGTCTTTAAAATAAAGGGTTTATTCAGTAGCATTTGTGTCTCTATTGAATAGCACTCTGCGCCTTTATTAGTGCATGTCTTAGCAAGAAGTTTTACTTTGTGACTCACTGGAATGAGTACTTTATTAGTGGCTAGATGAAGTTAGAGTATCCTTTGCTCATGATTTCCACAAGCATTTCAAATCTAGTTATTTCACTAATATATATATTACCCAGCAGAACCACAAATATCTCTCACAGGGTTTTGAATTAAGAAGGAGTGCAGAACTTTGGTTAACAGCCACAGAAAATTTGATTGCTATGAATGGCAATGTTGTTATATTTATTTTCCAAAAGCATCCTCTACAATAGCTATTACCATTTTGTGACTTACATATGTTAGAAGACTGAATTTTATCTGAAAAAACTCTGTCTTAAGCTCTGAGTTGGCAAAGTCCAGTATCTGAAATCCATGAATGTATTCAGGGATGGCCTGAAATACAGTGATTATTGCAACTCCACCTCCTCTCCAGCAGAGCATATGTCTCCAACCTGTAATTAACTCTGGATTTCTCCTCATTTAGCCAGTATTTTTAGTGAAAAGAAATAATATTATTGTCAGTCCCATCAAACAGACGCTGCCATAGGCTCAACAATGCATTGGAGCAAAGCATTGAGAGGCAACAGAATTTCTTTATTTTGAGGCTTAGGAGGAGGAGGTAATCATCAAGTCACTGGGAATTTTTACTGCATATATTAAGTATGCTGGCAGAATATTTCAACAGTTACGCCAAGCCAGCCAAAAGGCCTAGCCCATAACCTCTAATCTTACAGAGCTGAACTCTATTATTTGCAGTTAAAATTAGATGTTACTGAGTTGTAACAGATGTCTTCAGCAGACACATTTTTATTGCTGAAGAAGTTTAGGTAAATGGAAACTGAGCCCTAAATTTTAGTTTGTAGATTATGGGACTGTTGTGCTTTGTGGCTGAAGCTGACATTTTAAACATGAATTATAAAAACTTTTAGAAACCACACACTAATTGATGCCTCAGCAGTTCTGCTGAATCACAATAAGAACACAGGCTGCCATGAAAAGCACAGTTGCAACAACCCATTACCCAAGGCTCTGGCTCATTTTTGCAAAATGACTGACACTAGTTAGTGGGTCCACATTGTGCATCTCTGTGGAAGTATTTTAATCAACTGTTCTGAAGTAGCAAGCAAGAGGGAAAGAGGAAAATCTTCCCTAGACCTTTAATAAAAATGTCTGGAAGGTGCATGATGGGATACGAAACATCTTTATAAATAAGCACAATGTAGGTGTTTGAATAAAAACAAGAAGCATTAAGGAGATCTTTGTCTTTGTAATAGTTAAACAAGAAAAGGTCACAAACCACAGGAAAATCTCTTTTGACAAAGATACTTAAGTTAGGAACTTGCATTACTGGGAAACTGTCCTCTTCAACTTCATATGTCTAATATAAATCTGAATATATTAATATTCTGCAGCATGTGGGTATGGGTTCATTTGCCTCCAGCAGTGGATTAGAGACCCTGGCTTCAAGAATAAAGTAATATTCTTTTTTTCCAATTTAACAATACTATTCAAAGGCACTAGACAGTAAAATGAACTTAATCATTTCAATAATATTCCCCTCTCCCTGAAGGTATAAGGGGAATAGACACTTAGATATATGGATCAGGTTTGCATTATGAACTTTTCAGGAAATAGTTTGCTGTTTCTCCCTATTTTGCTTTAGGGCATGTTGTTTCAATGATGGTAGTGGTAAAGACATAGTTAAAGAAAAGAAAGTCTTTTTACTGTTCTGCATTCTCAGTGTGCTTCAGAGTAACAGCAATGAGAGTGACTTCATGAACCCTGAACAATATTGTGAATGTTGATTGAAATCAACTTTTTCATTCTTTTAGAATAATTTGTTACCTTCATAAGCAATTTTAAATTACAAGATAGACTGTAAAATATGATGCTGTATATGGCACACACTTCCCCCAGTGGTACTTAAAAATAGAGTTAAATAATAAAAATTCCTATATAAAAGAAACATATCCTGGTTTTACTTCCAAAAACCTGTTACCACGGAGGTCAATAAAATAAGTTAGTGAGGTTATTTGTGAAGTAAATCAAGAGGAACAAGGTAAGTAACATTGCCATAAGGAAGGATTTCTATGTTTTCTTCTATAGTATCCTGGACCAATCAAGGATGCAGTCATTGCATGTGAACCTCTTCTGTTACAATGGCACTGTAATTCCAATCATCATTTTGTGCCTTGACACAACAAATTGTTGGTTTTAGTTGCCATGGTGGATAGAAAAGAAACAATAACGTATTTTCTATCTTCTCTAAGCAAGCTCTTTATGCAGGATATATCACTTCTCTACTGCTTTAGAGAAAGTATCTGCTGTTTTTAAACTGTAAAAAAAAATCTGACTTGGAAGAGGTTGTAAAGGATGTGTTTGTCAGGAAGCATATTTCAGTGTGCTTAAAATGGCTTTAGGAAACATTATTCTCAGAACAGTTTATGAGTGATAGCTTTGTAAACACGTATTAGATGTAATCTGCCTTATTTCTCCATGTCTTGTACATGGTAACATACATTCTTGCTACTGTTGTTTTTAAGTAAACTTTACCCATAAATCCATGACCTGAAGAAATCATGGTTTAAGGAAAGTATTCCCAAAAGCTTCCATTTTTTTTCCAGTTTTATTAGTTAGCCTCATAAAAGATTTTATCTCTTCTTATGAAATGATCCATTCATTAAAAACTGAGGTTTGATTTATGGTAGCACAGTATTATTGTTTCAAACAGTAGGAAAGAACTGCAAAACCTATGTGTATTTTATGCTTTACATGCATTTTCTGTCTGGGTAGAAAGTGAGAGGGCAAACACATTGCCTTAACTTTTCGATACCAGGGGTGACACAGGCTCAAAAAAGGGCACCACCCTTCCACTGCTGCTGCACCTTCCTCTGTCTTATCTAAGAGGGCGTGGTGAAAAAGGAGCAACACAGAGAATAAGAAGTAAAACTGAGATGTAGCAGTGCTGTTGATCACAGAGTGAGAGCATCTTGGGCTTCATAGTGTTGTACTGTGACTGGACATGGGGAGAACTTGAGGCAGTGAAAGAGGGCAGGTGGGTGAATAAGGGAAGGAACTTAGGGGTGGCAAAGGGTTGAAGGGGTTATGAGGTGATGTCTTCCAATCACTAACACTGAAAAGGAGGCAACAATGTCCTTTTCCCCATGAAGTCCCTACCATTCTGTTTCTTAAACAATCCTCTATTGATTTTTGCTTTCTCCTATGCAGAAGAAATTAGTGTCACTAGAGTTGAATCTGGAGATCTTAAGGAAGGAGAAGAGTGGCTTTTGACAAAGTTATTTCTTCTGTGGCTTGAGTGAGACAAACAAATACCAGACCCATGGCTGTTCCCATTTTGTTGCAGTGCAACATGCAATTTGGATGAAAAGGCTTAATATCTATGCAGACTGAGCTGCCATCATCCAGGTGTTCTTAGTCAGTGTGCTTTGATATGGTGATACCCCTTTCCTCTTCAGGTTAATTTTACATCTGATCATGATTTGCTTGAGGAAAAAATGGCCATTAGGGTAGACATTAGGTATCTTACTGCAAGGGGTAAGAGTTCAGAGGGCTATTGTCATTTTGCAGAAGGTTTTATTTGTGCTTAATAGATTAATTCCTTTAGAACATTTCTAAATATTTTTCATATCTTTATTGTTTTAATTTCAATTTTTAAAAGTGCAATTTTAATTGTCAGCTTAATCATAAATAGTTTTAAATGTTCGTGGACAGGCACTGAATTAATCTAGATAATTTAAACTTCTGTTTTGATTAATCATTTAAAATTAAATAACAGCATTCCTTTTTGCCATCAACTGAAGTATTGCCTTTACATACAATTATTTCTGCAGTCGTATAATTAGTAGTTCAACAATGTACATATACAAAGAAGGAGAGTTAAAGTTGAACATACAGCTCTAAAATTGTAATTTTCTAACTTTTCAGTACTTGACTAAGTAACCCAAATGCTCCTCTTTTAAGGTAAGTTTCATGGGGAATATGCTTAAATTTTCTGTTTCATGACCTAGTTCTTTTGTTCTGAAGATTCACTGCTGAGGTAAACTGTCAGAGCCCTGACAGCTGGCACCACAACAGAAACTTGGCATTTTTTTAAGCTTATTTCATAGATAATTCCTCAAAGCACTTGCACACTGGAATGGCAGACCCTTCCAGGTTCCACTTCATCACAGTCAACACTCTGATTTTAGCTGAGCAGAGATTGCTCAGAATTCATTTGTTCTCTGCCATATTTTTCAATACATAAATCTCAGTTTCTAGCCAATTCTTTCTGGAAATATGATTTTCCTGGCTAGAAATTTTGAGTTGTAGCCTCTGCTAGTGTGGTACCCTGGTAGGAACTGTAGTGGGGCAGCAGAAGATTTCAGTAGCTCTGAAGCCTGCTTCAGTAGGTTTAAGATGAATTACTTGAAGATAATTGATGATTTAGGTTTTTTCCACCTTAGGTTTAAAGGGAAGGAAGCAAAGTCTTAGCCATGCAATATTTTCATGTATGTAATGGTGAAGGACATGCCACATCCTCAGTTGCTGTATGTTGTCATAGCCTATGAAGTCAGATGACCAATGACGATTTTCCTTAACTAAGCATGTGCCTCATAGTCCAAAGCTGATAGTGAGGTGCTTTGTGCGATATCAAATTATTGTTAGTAAGGGAAATCTTAAGTTGACTGCACACCATGTTAATATACAAGTACTACAGTACTTGCTCAATTGCTGCTTGAAGCAGTAACTAAACAGTAATGATTCAATCCACTTCCAAAATCCAGCAATATTGGTGTGATTAGGTGCAAAGAGGCAAGATGAACAATGTACTCCTAAAACCTGAACAATAGGAATACCTACCTAGGCAAATTTGGGTACCATGGTAAATGTGCATTTAAATGCAATACATTGGTTGTGACTTCTCTGTTTGAACTGTATGAATTACCCTAATACTAAACTAGAGAAATAACTCCTCAATATTTGTACTTTTTAATTTTCCCTTTGTCCACCAGCTTTTCTCTCACCCTTTCAACTCAGCTAATGCTCTAACCAGGAATGAATACATTACTGTGCTGAAATTGGAGCAGAAGGCTAATTCCTAATCAAAACAGGCACTAATTTCTTTCAGTGCAAATTATCATCATTCATTGAAAATCTGCTCTCCTTGAGCTATGCCAAAGTGTTTTACAAATTTCAGCCCTTGGAACCAACTTCTTATATACATCAAATAAAATAATATAACATTGGCTTTTTCTTATTTCTGTTGCATATTTTCATGGAAATAGTCTCAAAGAATTACTAAATAAATATCACTGCTATTACTGTTATGATGAAAAGAAATGCTCCATAACAAAAGAATATTCATCTGAAAATGCAGAGAAACTAGATAACATGACACATTATTTATCTCTTTCTTGCTGGAACAGACCATGGGGAATATAGAGCTTTCAGGAAAATGATACTGCTGAGGAACCAGTGAAGGTCTTTATTCCTACACCCAATGGGTATTATTTTACAATCATTGCAAATATGGCATTTGATATTACAAAAAAGACATACCTATCAGCCATCCTGAGAAACTGGGGCTCCCAGTTGGTGAGCTTACCTATTTTACATAGCGTTTGTGGTCTTCTAGGTGTCATCACATGTATGCCTACACATATATTATGCCTTTGAACACCTCTTCCCTCATACAATGTGTTTTATAGCACCTTCTGTTCAAACGATAGATTTCATAGATCTATAATAATGTCATCAGGCAAATAGATTTGCATATTGCAAATATGGTTAAAACAGACACAGCAGTTATATATTTTTAATATATACGCATTGAAATGTATATGTGTCTGGATACAATTACTTTTTGCTGTAGCTCAGATGTAGTGCACATCAGCATGCAAACAGAATTTGGAACATCTTTTTAATAAATACTTTTATTCTTTTGTTTGCTAGTTTCTCTTGCAAGGTAGAAATCTCTAGTCTAATGTAATGTCCCTTACATGTGAAAAATGTTGATTATAATATAAATGAAATAACTTAAAATACAAAAATGTATAAATTCTAATTACCTGCAGCCAAATTTTCTGCTCCATGTAGTCTAGCATTAGGGCTGTTTTAGTATTGGAACATAGTTTTTAGGAGCAAAATAATGCAAAAAGGGGAGAACCATATATGCCAGAGATTAAAGACATCTTGGAGTGAGATATTTAAAGCTGAACTTCTGCCCTCCTTCATTTACAGTACATGTTATTAATAAAATATTTTCTGGTATGATGTTCATACAATAGCTTCGATTTATTTGCTATTCAGTTCTGGGTTTGGAAAGCTACCAAACAGAGTATATAACTTGTATACAACTACCTGAATATCTGGGAAATTATCTTGATTGCAAAAGGAAAGGGTAGTGGGATATTTCCTAAATCCAACCATGGATGCCAAATGACAAAAGAGCAAAGCTGTATTCCACTTGACAATAAGATGATCTTAAATGCTATAATTACAAACAAGAGTTACTTTCATTAAATACTGAAGCCCCATTGTGCCAATTATCCTCCTAATGCTTTGCATAATGCTCGTGAATATAAAATGCTTAAAGACACACCGTAAAAACAGTGAGGGACAAAATCCCACCAACTCTTAAAATATTAATTGAGTTATGTTGTTTTATTTTGTGTGTGTGTGTGGGTGTGTGGGTGTGGGTGTGTGTGTTCATTATTTGAGTCCCATTAAGTGAGGTAGAACAGCTGAATACTTAATGTTGTGTGTAAATATACGTACGACCCCTTGATCAATTAGGATCACTAGTGAAATTTGGATATCAAACAAATGAATTCAGTTGATACATGCAATGATTAAATTGCCATATATAAGGACTATAATCAGCTATTAAATCTAACATTATTTCCCTGATCAAGCATCAAGAGAAGATCTTAGAGTCAGCATGCTCTACGTTTTGATGTGGGCATCACTCACAGTTGATACTTGCAACACAATCTCTGGTGCTGGTCATAGTCATTCAAGCAGTGAGCTGTAGATGTCTCCTGCTGTTTCTCCTGAACAAGACCCCCCTTGTGACAGGTGGCGTGTAAGAAAAATTCGGTTAATCCCATAGGTCTCACAATCTCAAACAAGCAATAAAAGCTATGCCAGAAATTCTCATTGCCAACCTATTTGGTTTTGTCAGCATAGCAGCAGTTGAGGCATAATCAAGGTGTTCATTTGCATCAAGTTATGTGTGAGTTTTTGGGGGGCATCTAAAGAACTATGAGATGACTTTATGGTGTTTTATGGAGAGGTCCTCTGAAGAGTAAGGACTGTCATGGCAGAAAGTATAAAGATGTTTGGTGAACTAAAAGCTACTGTCAAATATGACTAGAAACAAGATAAATTTTCAATCCTAATAAATAGATGCTAGGTAAGATAGGAATGGACTTGAAAAAAAAGAGGTTTTAGCACAATATAGGAGAATCAGTGATGCAATGCTTATGAGCTCTCTAGCTAATTTATAGGATACTCCTAGCTACCTGATGCCTTGCTATAAACATGAATATTTACTATCATATTGGGGAAAAAAAGCTTTTCACAAAATAATTTCCCAATATTTCAGCTGCTTTGCAGGAAGGAGAAATCAAAGATTATATTTTTCTAGTTTGGTGATGCTTTGGTTGTTTCAGAGTTTATTGTTTCAGGGATTTTTTGTTCCTTTTTTTCTGGAGGAGACATTCTTTTTCTGCCGATTTTTAAGGTTTCTTTCTGCATCTTTGTGTGGAAAGATTACAAACCTCCTTTAATTTTTTTTAAGCTGAATCAAAATACTATATTATATTCATATCTATGCAGTAGTCACATATCCAGAAGATCAGGTGTCCTTCATTGAGGAATTCCTTAATTCATGGTCTCATCGTTATGACTTCAATTCCTTCTTCTTGCATGCTGCAAGAATACGGCCAGGCATAAGGATCTAAACCAAGGACACAAAGCAGTCAGCAGTGCTTATGCCAGAAGATCCCCACACTGGTATGTCACCAAGAATTTCCCTGCTTACCTTTGAGCTCGTGCCAGCCAAGGTGCCTTAAGAGACCGCAAGTATTATGGTTACAATGAATGATTAGGAAGTTACCAGTAGATAGAGAGATCTTTAGGAAAGAACAGTGGTTTCACCAGCATAACAATGATAAAAAGAGAATAGAGATTGTCTTTTTCAGGCTTTTATGCCATGCCTTACACATCCCCAGACATCGAGGGGAGAGAAGTGACCATAGCCAGAATTTGTTCGGAAAACAGTAGCAGGAAAGGGAGTCTTAGGATGATACAAGAGGAACAAGATTGTGAAACTGAGAGAAATAATATTTAGGTGATAAAGGCATTGCCAGCTGTGAGCTGGAAGTAGCCAGTGTATGAAATGCTGCAGTAACATTGATCGCTGTGGCACCCAGTGAGCTGCAGATTTTGTTCCTGTCACAAATGAGAAGGGGAGCAGAGCCCCTGGGGCAGGAGAGGGAAAGCTGTAACCTGACTCACAGCTGTCATGTCTGTGACCAGGGCTGCCAACATGCTGTCGGCTCTCATGTCAGATAAGACAAGCTCCCTTCCCTTGGCTCGCTTTCCCGTTTCTGCTGCTAGTAGGCCCATGGCCAGTTTGCATTCCACTAACTTACAGGATAAATCTTCTCATCATCCCTACCATTGCCTTGAACTCTCCAGTCATTTCTTGGTTTTAGGCATATGCGATTTTGCCTAATTTGTGCTGCCTAAGGCGTGATCCCTTTGTGTTCTTTTTTATAGTAATGAAATGGAGCCTGAATCCAAAAGATGCCAAAGGACATCAGTATCCCATGTAGACAATGTAAGCAGAGTGTGCTCATCACCTCCAAAGATGCTTAATGAATTTCTGTTTATCCAAGTCTGCTGTTTACAGAAAGAAGGGGCTGCATTTTAGTTTTATTGATGATAAATACTGTATTTCAAAATGAACTTTCTCCAGCAACAGTGAATTTTAAAACCATAAGGAATGTGCTGCATTCTAGAATTAAGCCTGCTAAGTTGACAAGTTCAGTTGAGCTTGACAGACAGCCTAAAATGACCTCATCAACTTAATCCATTAGAATTTAAGGGAACTGTTATAGGGACCTTGTTCTTTAAAATTGATCTGATTTTTTTATAGCACCTTCCATGCATCCTCTCCTTCTGCTTTGTTTGCTTTTTACTAGACAGTGTCAGAAATGTTAGCTCGGTGTTGTCAAAGTTTTGTGATGTACCAATGTTTAATTTAATTTACAGAAAAAGATACTTTAATAATTTACATACAGTAGCATAAGGGTTGATATATGTTGGCAGTGGCTACAGTCTGTACACACACCTGTGAGAGCAGAGGTGTTTGCATGTATGTGTGTCTGCATATGTGTGCATTAAGTAGTCCATAATTACCAGCACACTTATCTCACATATGTGATACTTTGCCTGTGTGTTTGCATTAAGGCCTGTGTGTATTTCTCATTGTGGTATGATATTAAAAACTTTAGAATAGCAGCACTGCAACAGTCTGATACTAGAATATGATAATGTGTTGGGTTATCGATATTGCAAGCACACAAATGCAGTGTTGCGTCATATCAAAATATCTTCAACAGGGAATCTCATTTTACTTCTCTGAGTATCTAAATAAACTATGAAAAATATGAGATACAATTCATGGAATACATAACAGAAGTGCCTACAAAGCATGGCAGAACTGAAGGAAATGTTGATGTTTTTAGTACTGTCACCCATCACCATAATGAGTGCCAAAACTCCTTTGAAAATTAGCTGTCTGTGATTAGGCAGGTTTCAGAGTGCAGGTTGTTTCTGTATATGATTCTGAAATATATTAATATGAATGTTATGCTAATTTGTCTACTTTTGACCTAGAGCTTATCTCAAAGATTCAAGACGATATTACCTCATTAACTAATTCACTTGGAAAGTAAAACTACCTTCACCTTCTCACTTCATTAGATGGAATTGTTACTTTACTTCTTTTGTGGAAGAGTGAATAAACAAGAGTCCTTCAAGATGTGCTGCTTATTTCAACTTCAAGTATAGTTGTCTTATGCATATGTAATAGAGGTACTAAAATTAGTATTCAGCTGTAATTCTCTCCAGTCTCCAGTGTTTTGATGAGTTTTGGAGTTTCTGTTCTGTCTGGGAATTTTAGTGATGAGGTAAGACAGATAGAAAGCAGCTCAGCTTTCATAAGTTTAGTTGACCTTGTAGAACACATAAACATAAAATGTTTATTGTAAAACAGAATAAATGTTCCTAACAGGCAAAATGTGTGCATAGAGGATGAGAAAAATGCAGACATCTTAATAATTATCCCAGACTGACCAGGAATTCATATTATTACATTTCTGCAGGACAAAAATCATCTTTCTTAAGGTACAATAGGTCTCATTTGTTATTCATATTGTAATTGTGATTTCTACATTTGCCTGACATTGCAGAGAGGACATTCCTCCCCTGCAATAAAACTGGATTGTATAAGAGTCCTCCCTCCTACCTTCTCCTGCTCATAGTTTGGTGCATGTTCACTGGAAAAAGCTGAAAGGTTGAAATTCACAGAATCACAAAATCACCAGGTTGGAAAAGACACATCGGATCAGCTGCAACGGCATGAGGTTTAACAAGGCCAAATGCCGGGTCCTGCACTTGGGGCACAACAACCCTAAGCAGAGGTACAGACTAGGAGAAGCCTGGCTGGAAAGCTGCCAGGAGGAGAAGGACCTGGGAGTGTTGGTTGACAACCGACTGAACATGAGCCAGCAGTGTGCCCAGGTGGCCAAAAAGGCCAATGGCATCCTGGCTTGTATCAGGAACGGTGTGACCAGCAGGTCCAGGGAGGTTATTCTCCCCCTGTACTCAGCACTGGTGAGACCGCACCTCGAGTACTGTGTTCAGTTCTGGGCCCCTCACCACAAGAAGGATGTTGTGGCTCTGGAGCGAGTCCAGAGAAGAGCAACAAAGCTGGTGAAGGGGCTGGAGAACAAATCTTACGAGGAGCGGCTAAGAGAGCTGGGGTTGTTTAGCCTGGAGAAGAGGAGGCTGAGGGGAGACCTTATTACTCTCTACAACTACCTGAAGGGAGGTTGTGGAGAGGAGGGAGCTCGCCTCTTCTCCCAAGTGACAGGGGACAGGACGAGAGGGAATGGCCTCAAGCTCTGCCAGGGGAGATTTAGGCTTGAGATTAGGAAGAAGTTCTTCACAGAGAGGGTGGTTAGGGATTGGAACAGTCTGCCAAGGGAGGTGGTTGAGTCACCGTCCCTGGAGGTGTTTAAGGTTAGGGTAGATGAGGTGCTTAGGAGCATGATTTAGGGAATGGTAGGAATGGTTGGACTCGACGATCCAGTGGGTCTCTTCCAACCTGGTCATTCTGTGATTCTGTGAACACGTCCAACCATCCCTATCAAACACTAAACCATGTCCCTCAGCACCTCATCCACCTGCCCCTTAAACACCTCCAGGGAAGGTGACTCAACCACCTCCCTGGGCAGCCTGTTCCAGTGCCCGATCACCCTTTCTGTGAAAATTTTTTTCCTAATGTTCAGCCTGTACCTCCCTGGCGGAGCTTGAGGCCATTCCCTCTTGCCCTGTCCCCTGTCACTTGGGAGAAGAGGCCAGCACCCTCCTCTCCACAACTTCCTTTTAGGTAGTTACAGAGAGCAATGAGGTCTCCTCTCAGCCTCCTCTTCTCCAGGCTGAACAACCCCAGCTCTCTCAGTCACTTCTCATAAGACCACCTTTGTTGCTCTTCTCTGGACTCTCTCCAGAGTCTCAACATCCTTGTTATGGTGAGGGGCCCAGAACTGAACACAGGATTCAAGGAGCGGTCTCACCAGTGCCGAGTACAGAGGGAGAATAACCTGCTGGTCACGCCATTTCTGATAGAAGCCAAGATGCCATTGGCCTTCTTGGCCACCTGGGCACACTGCTGGCTCATATTCAGTCAGCTGTCAACCAACACCCCCAGGTCCTTCTCCTCCAGGCAACTTTCTAGACAGACTTCTCCTAGTCTGTAGCACTGCACAGGGTTGTTGTGCCCCAAGTGCAGGACCCGGCATTTGGCCTTGTTAAACCTCATGCCGTTGGACTCTGCCCAGAGGTCCAGCCTGTTCAGATCCCTTTGCAGAGCCTCCCGACCCTCCAGCAGATCCACACTTCCACCCAGCTTAGCGTCATCTGCAAACTTGCTAAGGGAGCACTCGATGCCTTCATCTAGGTCATTGATAAAGACATTGAACAGGGCTGGACCCAGCACTGAGCCCTGGGGAACCCCACTTGTAACTGGCCTCCAACTGGATTTAACTCCATTTACCACCACTCTCTGGGCCCGGCCATCCAACCAGTTTTCCACCCAGGAGAGTGTGCGCCTGTCCAGGCCAGAGGCTGACAGTTTCCGAAGCAGAATGCTGTGAGAAACTGTGTCAAAGGCTTTACTGAAGTTCAAGTAGACCACATCCACAGCCTTTCCCTCAAACAGTTGTCGAGTCACTTTATCATAGAAGAGGATCAGGTTTGTTTGGCAAGAACTGCCTTTTGTGAACCCGTGTTGACTGGGCTTGGATCACCTGTTCCATGACTTTCCCTGGCACTGAGGCCAGACTGACAGGCCTATAGTTCCCTGGATCATCCCTGTGACCCTTCTTGTAGATAGACACAACATCAGCCAGCCTCCAGTCCAATGGAACTTCTCCAGTCTTCCAGGACTGTTGGAAGATGATGGAAAGGGGTTTGGCCAGCACATCCTCCAGCTCCTTTAATACCCGTAGACTTGTGGGTGTCTAGCTGGGCAAGCAAGTCTCCAACTGACTCCTCATGGATCATGGGATCCTCATTCTGCTCCTCTAACTCCTGGATTCGTACACACAGGGAATAACTTTCCTTACAATCAAAGACTGAGGCAAAGAAGGCATTAAGTACCTCAGCCTTTTCTCATCCCCTGTCACTGTTGTTCCTTCTGCATCCAATAGGGACTGTATATTATCCCTAGTCCTCCTTTTATTGTTAATATATTTATAGAAAGATTTTTTATTATCTTTCACCGACTTTGCCAATCTGATTTCTAGTTGAGCCTTAGCCCTCCTGATTTTTCCCTGCATGATTTCACTTCCCTCCTGTAGTCCACTCAAGACACCTGTCCCTTCTTCCAAAGCTCATACACATCTCTCTTCTTCTTGATGTCTCTCAAGAACTCCCTGCTCCACTGGCTCTTTTTCCAGAACATGAAGATGGCTTTCTCCTGAGCTGCTAGGATCTCCTTTTTGAAAAGGTCTCAACCCTCGTGGGCTCCCTTGCCCTTAAGGACTGTCTCCCACGGGACTTTACCAACCAGGCTTCTAAACAGTCCGAAGTCTGCCCTCTGGAAGTTTAATGCAACTATCCTGCTAACCACCCTCTTCACCTCACTTAGAACTAAAAACCCTATCATGTTGTGGTTGCTTTGTCCCAGATGTCCTCCTACCACCAAATCCCCCACAAGGCCTTCTCTGTATACAAACAGTAGGTCTAGGAGGACACCTTCCCTTGTGGGTTCGCTCAGCAGTTGTGCAAGGTAGTTTTCTTCCACAGACTCCAGGAACCTGCTGGACTGCTTCCTTCCTATTGTATTGTACTTCCAGGAGATATCTGGAAGATTGAAGTCTCCCATGAGAACAAGAGACATTGATCTAGAGACTATCCCCAGCTGTTTATAGAAGAGCTCATCAGCTGCTTCTCCTTGGCTGAGTGGTCTCTAACAGACTCCCATCACAAAGTCCTCTTTTACACAGAGGGCTACCCCGCCTCCTCTCCTACCCTTCCTGTTCCGCCTGAAGAGTTTCTTCCCCACCATAGCTGCGCTCCAGTTATGAGAGTCATCCCACCACGTTTCCATGATGGCAATGACACTGTAGCCTCCTCACCCTATGACAGCTTCCAACTCCTTGTTATTACCCATGTCAAGTGCACTGGTGTAAATGCACTTCAGCTGGGCTGGCGAACCTTCAGCCCTCATAGAGGAAATAGAGTTTATTCCCAATTGCCTGGTCATTGGAGTAGCTAATGCCAGTGTGCCAGTATCTTCCTTACCATCATCAAATTGTTCTTGGTCCTCTCTGGCACAACATCTCCAAGTCACCAGTGTCCCACTTCCAGGATCACTCCCGTCTAGCCTGTTCTCATCCCCTTCCCCCTTCACATCTAGTTTAAAGCCCAGTTAATGATCCTAGCTAGATTTTTAGCAAGAGCTTTAGCCTCAGTAGGAGACCATACCACTGATCTAAATTTGCCAAAAATTGGGATATATTGAATCCAGTGATTCTAGTTTGAACCTTCCCATTTTTTATTCAAAACCTTAAAAAAGCCCTGTAGAGTAACAGGAGATCTTCTATATATATTCCTTGTCTCTTTTTATATCTTCTCTGTCTCTAACTCTGTATGCAGATCTAGTTTTAAAAATGGCACATGGCTCTTTCAGAGCTTTATTACCATGATTAAAAATAAGGTAAGCTAGCCCCATCTCTAGAAGACTTTCTTATACATGTTTTGGGCCCCATTTTAGGTCCATTGAACTATTACACAATGAGACAAGTTCCTTTGCTTGAATTCTGGCCTATCCGATGTCCTTCTCAAGGCAACTCTCTCTGGCACTGGGATGCACCCTAATTTTTATTTACTTCTGGCAATAGCCATAGAAATCCAGGGACTAGTACCTTAAGAGCCTCTACCTTAGCTTCTCTAAGTGCAGCCCTGGTCCCTAAACACTGGAAAGATTGCTTATATCATTTGATTTAGCCCAATGAATACTGCAAAGAAGATTAAAATGATTCCTTCTGCCTAGCTCAGATATGCTGCTTGGCTGAACTATATCCCTGGCCTCTTCTGCTGATGTGTAATATGGAGGCTAACAGCCCTTATAACTGTTATCTTACTAAGTGTAATTGCAAAGATTGTACTTATTCCTGTATTTGAAGAGATTTGGTTTCACTTCTTTTTCTTTTTAATCTGAGCAAAACACCTAAATGCAGTCTCCTGAAGGTATATCGCATCTCACCATTCCAATCCCAGCAAATATAGTTTTGGTTTTTTCCTCCTTATAGCAGTGCAGCTAACATAAGTAGTTTGGGTGGACTTCTGTACCACCTTCAGCCAGATTTCCTCTCAAATAAGAGGAATACCCTATAACTACTCAGGGAGAGGCAGGGCCCTCCTGCTGGCCAATTCATCTCTCTATGGACAAGCAGAGGGAAAGGTTCAGGAGCAAACCTATGTGGAAGAGTTTAAATGCATTTGGATACAACTATGCATTGGTTTGAACTAGTCGATCAAATACCTTCTGTTTCCAATCCTGTAGTACTCTAATGTCCTGGGGATGTTTCAGGTCAGGAATATGTCTCATCCCCAGTAGTAACACGGATTTCCAGTCAATGCTTTAAAGATTGTATTTTGTCTCCAGATTGCTTATGAATAATTCAGTCACTGAGAGATCAGTGCAGGTGCACCAGAGAGAAAGTGTGTTGCTGTGCTTCACCTGAGAGCAGAAGTAAATCTATGTATATAAAGACTAATATTTTCTAGTTCTGGAACACTTGGCCTTTATTCTGTGAAGGGGTCTTGGTAGTGGAGCAAAATAAATAGTTGAAGCTCATTGTATGAATGATAAGTATCATGCCATAAACACAGCAGCAGAACCCCTTGATGAAACTCAAATAGAGCTGATCTATGCACACTACAGTGTTGTTGTTTATATTTGGGATAAAAAATAAATTACTTGTATATCCTCTTGGCTATCCTTTCCTTCATATGCTCACATATTTCTCATGGCTTTTATGACACAGAACAGCAATGCTAAGAGGCAAGAGTATATAAATCTTATTTGGGCCACTGGAGGAAGAAAACATTTGCATATTTTTGTTATTGTTAAGATATTTTTGAATGTTATGCTGTATGTTAAGATAATGTAAAGCAGAAACGTAAATAATTTCACAATTTAATAGTTTCTTAATAATAACAATCAACCAGCAAATTCAAAACAAAACACAGTAAGTAGGCAATATAGAAGCCAAAGCTCAGTTCTGGCTTGGCAGCAGTCAGTTAGTGTTTCAGTCTTTGATACTATGGCAGAATCTGCCAGTGCAGCCGGGGGTAATATTTGCTAAGAAATCAGTCAGATGTCAACTTCAGCTTCTTAAAATTGCTGTATGTGCTGCTGAGAATAATGGCACAAATGTGATTCTCTCTTTCATTATTTACAGTTCACAAAAATTTGTGCTTTCTTAATGATCTGTCCACTATATAATATTTGTGTTGCCATATTCTGGAATCTTAATTTTTGAACAAATAATTAGATGTTATTTGTGGGAGGTTTGGGATGGGGAGATGGTGATGGATTCAAGGAGTCACTACTGTTTCTCTAAGCAAAGTAACAATGTCTGGTACTTGCTGTCTTCCTATTTCTCCTAGGTGCTTTGCAACATGTTCTAAGGAGCAGACAAATTTGCTATAGAAACTTAAATGTCATTATTGACAAATAACAGGAGACAGACCCTCAAGAAGAGTGCCTTCATTAGCATGCAACTTATACTATTTTTCAAGAATATGCTTGAGTCTTTACACTTTTTTTTGGAATTCTAAATTGTTGATAGTAAATGAAAGTGGGAATAAGTGCAGCTGGCAGGATAAAACTGATGGTTATAAAAGCCTCAATCTGTTTTCTTGATCTGTTTTCACCATGTGTGATATAATTTTAAAAGCTATACATTTTAAAAGTTGGATGCAGTATTTATAGCTGTGATTTTTATATTTCCTCTTGCCAAGGAAGGGCAAAGAACTTAATTTTATATCACACAGTTTACAAGCAAGGTATCACAACGTGCTGTCCAAGTACTACTGATAGGCAAGGACGGAAGCTGTGTGAACGTGACTGCGTTGGTAACTGCTTCATTTTAAATCCTCTGCTTCATTTTTAGAGTCTCATTTTGTGTAGTTTTTTTACAGGTGCAATATGCCACGGAATAAAAAGGATGGAAAAAGTGACAGAAGGTTTTTCCTCCATTTGCGTGGACAGCTACAGCCCCTGTGCTCAGCGTGGAGCAGGAATTGCTCCCACATTTTTCCCTAGAGTGAGTCCCAACAGCTGTGGACAGCAGCAGTACACCAAGGGTTGGACTGCGCAGGAGCTCCATGGCATACTCTGCTTTTCTTAAGCAGAATTCATCCTCCTCAGTAGAGTGTGGAAGAGGTTATAGCAGAGAGACTGAGCCATCAGGCCATGGCTAACTCTGTAACACTCCATTTATATGCCTAAAGTACCATCTATTTTCCCCCTCACTTCATATTATTGAGGTTCCGCTACCCTACTCTTCTTCAAAAGAAACATAAATCCCTGTGCTCATATAAAATCTAAGCAATGCAAAGAGAACAAAAAGGGGTAAATTGATGTAATTTTGGAACACTGTTCACTGAAAAGGTAAATTATCCACATTATGCATCTTTCCACACATGGGAACACAGGTTTCTAGAGAACAACATAAAAAAAAACCAAAACCAAACATATGAGAGACTTTGTCCAACACCTTACTTTGAAAATATGATAAAAAAGAAGAAAAATACTTGCAAGACTGCAGATACAAAAAAGGAGTTTTATCAGTATTAAGAAAAATCAGAAGTGATTGAAATGAAATGAAGACAAAGCTACAGTACAAATTAGACTACAGCTTATTTAGAGGAAAAGAGTATTTGCTGCTAGGTTCTGGTTTCTGAAAATCTTAGGCAAGTAATAGTGAGAATGATTTGGAAGGAAGACAATATTTGCAAGACAAACTCTTTATATTAGAGATATACTGAACTAGTAACCTAAGGACACTGCCCTTTGTAGAGTACTTTTTTATGTATTAATTTAAGGTTTAGTAATAAATACTGAGTAGTTGAAGAAATAAATGAAAATTGAATCATGCAGACCTTTGAAAGTGCCTGATGAAAAGACTTGCTTAGTTTTGCACAAAATATGGAAAACATACATTTGCTTGCAATTTTATATTTAGGCTACTCAAAACTATGCTTATAAAGATAAACTTCAAACCCCCTCTGTTATTTAAGCAATGTTACCGGTTTTCTTACAGAGGAATAGAAAATATGCTGCACAGGTTCAATTGCATATAATGGTAATTTATTTTACATTTTTTGCACAGGAAAATAACAATTTTCTTTTGGTGTCAGGAGGATAATAGTCAAAAAGGTAGGATCATTACTACTTTTATAGATTGTAGTTTACAAGATAAAATCTATTTATGTATAAAGTTTACACCATCAGTGGTCTGAGACACTGCTTCTATAAGTCAGGGAAAGATTGGCCACTAAGTTTTGGATTATGTATTAAATCTGTGAGAATTGTGCCATTACTGAAAACACTGGCAATTTTGAAATGCAAGTAACTTGTTACTTTAACATTATTGATTACAATTATAGTAAACTACATAACAAGACCTGTAGATATATTTGAAATCAAGAAATTAAATCTGCCTGGCATACAACCTTAGTATGAAATAAATCACGTTGTATTAAATCTGTAGTATTTTTTCGATTATATTTATTTATCTTTTCTATTTTATCTCTTTTTTAATCCTGGGAGAAGTCAGTGAGTTGTGAGAACATGCCAGCTCAAGCACAGGTATACAGTTACAAGAGTGGGAATGATTACAGTGATTTTTCTCACTGATACTTTATCAATCTAATATATTGAAGTGGTACACAGTCGCACTTACTGATATTGTAAGAGTAAGATATTTCAGGTCTATTAATGTACTTAGCTTGAGACATGTTTTCTCTTATTGATATTATGTCAGCACAATATAAAGAGAAGGTGATTCCATCTTGATTTTGAGTTTGCTGAAGGGCAGTAATTCTCTTCAATACTGAAGCTTCCTGAGCTTTGAAAGGATTTTATCATTCTGTATGGAATTTTTTCCCATTTGGGAGAAATACAAAATTGTGCTGAAATATCACACTTCTTGTGTGAAGATAAACAAGTTCCTCAATTTTGGATGACGTTTAGGGTACATTGTTTGTCCAAATCCATATGAATATGCTTGCTCTTTATTCGATAACTACAAAAATTTCATTGCCCAAAGCTGTGCTTCCTCATAAAAACAATAACAAATAATAATTTTTGGAAAAAGGAGAACAAAACTTTGTGACTGGTTTCAAACTGACATTTTTTCCAATGTAATGTCTAAATACATTTCTCTACTTGCTGTTGTGCTTTAATTCAACCTACTAATCATCCAGCAATTCAGACTTCCTGGATTCTTTCTTGATATCCTCTGATTTAAGAAATAAAATCAAAAACAAATGGTCAAGGTCTTTACTGCAGAGTATCCCTTTCTGCATGTATATGCCTTGGTGTCAGGTAGGCACAAATAATATATTTAAAATTTTCAGGTAAGGTAGGTAAATGATAGCATTTTTCTTGAAAAAACAGGACAAATCAATATAAAATATGTTTGGTTAGATGTCACCATCTTCTGTTACTGATTTGTGACGTTCCGTCTGCTAATAATGTATATAGTTAAACCAAGTTTTTCCCTTCATCTTTAACTAATTAGTGGGTTTTGAGAATTTTTGGCATGTGGACATTAATCCAGAGGTCTCATGACAACAGCTGGAACATTGGAGTGTCTGTGCAGCCTAGAGATAATTTCTAGACATTTAATTTATTTTTGATATATTGAAGTAGAAATATCTTATTTTGTGGCCAGTGATTAGAATATCTTTGTCATCAACTATTTTCTGAATATGTAAGGACTTAATAATATGGATAATGATGAATATCAAGTGTTTTCAAAGGCTGGCATCCTATCTTATCAACATATCTGCCAAGATCAGACTTAACATTATGGAAAACTATTTGTACAGTACAGAGTTCTCAGGCTTTCTGCAAGACAATCTTGCCATTCAGACATGAACAAACTCAAATTAATGGAGAGTATTACAAGCATAGAACCGTTGTGTGTCTGGCTGTACACATGACACCTTAGAATGCAATGTTCCTAGGGAATACACTTGATGTAGCTGCTCAAATGAGTGTAAATGGGAGAAGGCCTTCTGTGCATGGATACAGGTGATAACACAACTTTTTGCCCGGTCATTACAGTACAAATTCCACATTTTTTCTTTCTCTTTTTGACTACAAGAATTCCAAGTTTCGTCTACATTTATTCATCAGTGCAGTCCCAATGACTTTGCTCTCAAAGTCTGTATTTTCAAAATGGAAATCCATAGTTTATTAATCCTAGTTTAAATTGAATTCAGTCATGATCACCCCATTCAAGGTTATTTTCTGCAATCAGCTTTTCTTTTCAGTCCTTGCCACGTACCAAAACCTCATCTAAAAACAGCATAAAATCATCTCTTGCTGACTCAGTAGGTATTTAGTGAATAAATCTGTTTATTATTATATCCAGAAATAACTACACTTTATAATTTTACTTAGCATTAATTATTCAGTCTTTATCACTTACCTTATTTCTTTTACTTTCATGTTTTACTTTCTAATGCCTATAACCTTTGATATGTGTGTTATAATTAATCTTCTTAGGATTAGATTTTGCATTTTTCTTGAAAATTCTGTGTGAAAACCAAGGTTTGATTGCTGGTTCTTATTGCTGATTGTAATTTCTGGGCAGTTTTATCCTTTCATCCCTTAAACAACTTCGGTGACCCAACACTTCTTCTCCACAAGTGCATAGTATACTAAAGCCAGGTGGAGATCAGCTGGAAAATTTTCTAACCTTCTTCCATAACTACTTTGTTTGCTTTTTGTGATTTAAACCTCATTAAATGCTATTTAGTTTGATAATTTATTTGCTATTTTCCATTTGTGCAAAGGTGCATTTGTTGGTGTTTCAGAAGGAGACCTGAACTCCAGGAATATGCACATTTTAATAAGTAGCCTGTGTGAAAACATGGTAAGCACATAGTAAAAATAAACCACTTAAATGCACTGAAAATTCAGTCTTGTTATGAGTATTTTCTTTTCCTTCAGGGACCTTTCCCTTTTTTACATTCAGACTAACTTTACAATCCCTCTGTCATTCAAAACTACCCTAGTGTTCAATAAATACATTTTCTTCCTAAACTGTTAAGATTAAAACTCTGTTCAGTGTTTGGAAAAATGGTCTTTGGAATTAACAATACGATTTTTCCACTATCTTTAATCCTGGCTCGCACAGTGGCAAACTAAGTGGCATATGCCTTCTGCAATATAAGTGCTCAGAGAGGAACGTACAGCTAATTAGACAAAGAAAAATAATTTTAAGTTCAAATGACTGCGCTTTAATGTACCAGTTATCCACAAGTTCCTTGCCTTGCCTCGCCTCCCCTTCCCTTGCCTTCCTTCACTTTGCCTCACCTTTCCTCGCCTTGACTTTCCCTTCCCTGCATTTCCTTGTCCCTCCCCCCCCTTTCCCTCTCCCTCTCATTTCCTTCTTCTTTTCTTCTATTGTTTTGTATTTACACTGAAGACCAATGTCAAATGTAACACTGTGGACGATACTAAGCTGAGTGGAAGTGTGGATCTGCTGGAGGGTGGGGAGACTCCAAAAGGATCTGAACAGGCTGGACCGCTGAGCAGAGTCCAATGGCATGAGGTTTAACACGGCCAAATGCCGGGTCCTGCACTTGGGGCACAACAACCCTGTGCAGCTACAGACTAGGAGAAGTCTGTCTAGAAAGCTGCCTGGAGGAGAAGGACCTGGGGGTGTTGGTTGACAGCTGACTGAACATGAGCCAGCAGTGTGCCCAGGTGGCCAAGAAGGCCAATGGTATCTTGGCTTCTATCAGATATAGCTTGACCAGAATGTCCAGGGAGGTTCTTCTCCCTCTGTACTCGGCACTGGTGAGACCGCTCCTTGAATCCTGTGTTCAGTTCTGGGCTCCTCACCACAAGAAGGATGTTGAGGCTCTGGAGCGAGTCCAGAGAAGAGCAACAAAGCTGGTGAAGGGGCTGGAGAACAGGCCTTGTGAGGAGAGGCTGAGAAATCTGGAGCTGTTTAGCTTTGAGAAGTGGAGGCTGAGGGGAGACCTCATTGCTCTCTATAACTACCTAAAATGCAGGTTGTAGAGAAGAGGATGCTGGCCTCTTCTCCCAAGTGACAGGGGACAGGGGGAGAGGGAATGGCCTCAGACCCCACCAGGAGGAGTTTCGGGCTGAACACGAGGAAAGTTTTTCACAGAAAGGGTGATTGGGCACTGGAACAGGCTGCCCAGGCAGGTGATTGAATCACTTTCCCTGGAGGTGTTAAAGGGATGAGGGTGGACGAGGTGCTGAGGGGCATGGTTTAGTGTTTGATAGGAATGGTTGAACTTGATGATCCTGTGAGTCTCTTCCAACCTGGTTATTCTATGATTCTATGACTGGAAGCTCCCTAGGTCTGTTACCTCAGTTCATGCTGGCACATTCTGTTGTGCACTGAACAAGCAGACATAAATTATCTTGGAATTCTTGTTTCTTTGCTGATTTGAACTTTTTGAGGGTTTTTTGTGGTTTTTTTTGTTTGATTTTGTTTTTCTTTTCTATGAAGCAGTAAAACTCTGAAAGATCTGCTGAAAGCTCTGTTTTTAAGACTATACTGAAAGGTGTGTAGTACAAGGTATATTTTGCCTGTGGTCTCAAATACTGCAAAAAAAATGCATCACTTCAAAACTCCCTTTATTCTTAAAACCAGGGATTCTATTTAAATGACTGCTACCTACCTGGCTCTTCTGTTCCAATGTAAGGATTACAATGACATTTTTGAGAGAATGTGAATGTAAATTTATGAAATTTATTCATATTTATCTTACTGTAGCCTGAGTTATGATTTCAGAATATTTAATATTTTCATTCCTGGAGGTAGTCAGAGGTATGAATGTACCTTTGATATTGTTGATTTGAGGAAGTAGACTATAGAACTATGTGGAGTATAGAACTATGAGGAAAAATACAGAGCACAAACTACAGTTCCTAAGGTAACAGACTCCATGTGATTCTGTTTTCTGATTTTTACCTTTTCCATTAGCTTAGATAGTTTTCTAGATTGAGCGTTGTTAGAGCATTAGCAGTCCAAGGCCATTGGTTCATGATGAGACATAGTAAAATCTGAAATATACAATGAGAAAAATGACTGAGGAATTTAAGTCACAAAGGCTTCTTGGTAGTTGTAGCTGAACTTGTTCAAAGTAATGTAGTCAGATGTAATATGTGAACAGTATGTCCAGACAGAACATTCAAACAACAAGGCTGAATATTTACTTTGTGATGTGTGTTAAGGATAAATTATTTCTCTGCTGTCAGCTTGTCTTGTGTTGTTGTGAAATCAGATCAGTGTCCAGTATTCCTAACATGACAAGAAGAATTTTCAAACACACATTTTATTCTTTACTTTTCAATCTCCATTTATTAGCTTGTTGATCTGGGTCAGGAAACAATGTAAAAGAGATATAAGCCAGCATCATACCATGAAGTTCCCAAATAAGTGAACACAAAAGAAATTTATACCTGCACAAAAACATTCTTATCTTCCTATTAAATGTAAAAACCTATCAACTTGGCCACCCAACCACATATGCCTGCACTTATAGTCCTGTAAATCCATTATACAGCCATTTGTATAAACACACAGTACCTATAGATTATTAATATCTATTAATATGTATGCTGTTGTTATGAATACTTACATGTGCACATATGAATCCTTAATCTACATATACCCATTTTATGGGTAATAATCCATAAAATTGTTTTGTGGTGTTTCCATGCTAGTTTTGAAAATTCTTCCATTAATGCACATAAATCAGGAACTAAAAATTACAGAAAAGTAATGGCACATATAACCTTATAAAAATGGCTTTGACATATAAACAGACCTTTGTGCTGAAGATCCTGGTTCAACATTATGTGTGTCTATATATTATTAATGTAGTAAGCAAGGTTTGTGTGATTTCATTCTACAATATTCATATGTCCAAAAACATAAATATATTAAAAATATAAATACATAGAATATTTTTAACTGTTCACTGACATATGTCCAACTTTGCCTTAGCATTTTGATTTGAAAGATGAAACCCTGTTTCTAATCCTGGGGCAGCAGATCCAAGATCTTCCATCAGCTAACATGGATGAAAATGAAAAAAAAAAAAAAAGATCCACATAGATATAGATTGATTTTCAGAATGGGTACTGCATAAACCTATTGACTTCCTTCATCTCAAACTCTGTAGTATATTTCCAAAAGAATATATTTCTGACATCAGAAAGTCTACACTGGAAATGTGAATGAATGTCACACTGAAAAGAAAAATGAGCAGATTGGAAAAATTCAGAAATGAAACATAAAGATGCAGGAAACAGTTTCATAAGTTTTATTACTCACAAAATTACTTATATTTCTTGTTTGTAGATTTAAAGACATATGACTGAGCTGTCAGAGTAACATGGAGGAGACATAATGAACCATGAATTGTGCTGTCTGATTTACTCAAGTAGCTCTCCAGTGCTTCTAAGCAACCAAAGCCTCCAAACAAAACAAGTTACTTTTGTTCTTTTCTTTTTTGACTTCACTAAGAAAATATGACTTCACTTGCAGCTGTACTGAAGAGAATAAAATAAGGAACAATGCAGCTTTCTGTTTGAAATCTTTGAAACATGTTTATGGTATAAGACTTACAGTATTAATCTAAATATATGAATATTTAAGGTCATATTCTATTGGATGTGGAGCTATGACTTCTACATCCTTGAAACAGGATGGTTTGATCCCCATTTCTTAAAATGTAGCTAGTGTGGGTAGATGTGTTTAGAATATGAAGAAAATGTAGGACAGTACGGCTGTAGCAGGGCACACAATGTCTAGATTATTGTTTTAAAATTTTTTAGCTAGAATTATGGAAAAAAACCAATGCTAGTCCCAAACCCTTGAATGACTATGTACAGACTATTTCAGTGGTTTACTCTACATTCTTTTGAAAATTAAGCTAAATTGTGACTGTTCGTTTATGTGTTTTATTTCTGTGTTATCACTTGTCCCACTTGCTTGCAACTGCAGGATGGCAGTTTATAGTCATGTGACTTTTGCAATCCACCCTTGGTCCACAGGCAAAAGAGCAATACTTGAGGTTACCCAGTGAACTTTTACACAGTGGTGAATGATAATAAATAGAAATCAGAAACTGAAGTCAGAAACCTCATAAACCCAACATATTTTAATGTATTTGCATTTTCTTTGGTGAGATACTCGCATACGGAAAGCCACCAGAAGTTTCATTTAATAATATCTCTTCAAAATATGTTCCCAGTTTGTGGTTAAAAAACTTCAACAACCAGTGATTTTTTTTTCTGTAGTTACTAGCCCACAGCAGATATATCTTCTATTCATTTACTCAGTTGTCCTTTGAATTCAGGTAAGTTTAAACACCTACAGCATCATGGAAAAAGATGCTTTGTTGCTTGACTGTACATTGTATGAACAAATTCCTGCTTTTCACTGCTTAGAAAGTGTTACCTCCTAAGTTCATTTGATGTCTCCCTGTAAGATAGCAAACAATCAATGTAGTCCAAGGAGCCACTGTGGTAATGCTCTTACTTGTGCCTACTAGCGATAAAAAAAAAATCCTTTGTATTTTATAATGTTTACCTCTGTTCATGCTAATGTATTGTATTTATTTTTTCTCTCAACCTCCACATTTTTAGTCCTCTTCTGAGCAAGGTTACATGATACAAAAAAAAATGCGTTGACTTCTAAATGCTTTTTTTTCTGTTTTAATCAGCAGCTCACTTTTTCTATGTAAAAGTAAACAAGCATGTTAGTGTTCACTGTTATTAATATACATACTTACATATATACCTGTGTAAAAACATACATATTTCTATGGAGGCTTTGTCCACAACAAGCTAAATAAAATATGTTCACATTATCTTTTTTTGGGTTGGAAGAGCAGTATGATTTTGAAACAAATATCCCAGTTGCCTCTGTATACTGCATTCTGGTTCTGTTTTCAGAAAGGTCTCACATACCATTTTATAAGTGTTTATTCAAGTTCCTTGGTAATTACATAATGTCAAGCAATGTCAATTTTTTTACTGCTTATTTGAAATTATAATGTGTTCCATACCACCCCATACAGCTGGTTACATTTACAGCAAGCTTGCTTTTTCCATTTTCTGTTTTCTTTCAAATGTTATTTCTCTCAGCTGTAAGATTTGTAAAATCACTGCTTTGATAACTATCAGGTATGTGTGTTGAAAATTTTCTTTTTTTTTAAAAAAATACTACAGAAATACAAATTAATAGGATATAATGTTATCAGTGAATAAGTATTCAACAAGATCTAAGTGGAATACATTGAAATCTCATAGGGGTAAACTATACATCTTTTATTGATTCCCTTTACTGTATCATTTTTATTAGTTCTGGAAGTGTAGGTGACTACTTATGTCAAAAAGTAAAATACAAGTTTGATACAGCTGCACTGAAGGAAAAGACATATACATGGAATTAGTTCTTAGTTATAAAGCAAAATTCTTCATCAAACTGTTTTTTTGCCAGTCATATTTTGTTAAAAGAATATTTTTCCAATATAGTGTCATAGGTCACTAATTTTTATCTACTAGTGATCTTTACCATGACAGGGCATGAGTGCCTCATCTATTTACTGCTGAATCTATAGGTCTGAAATGTTCCAAAGCTGTCACTGAAATGTCTGTAGGAGGCAGTTTGTCATTAGTGACCCCTTTAAAGTGGCAACGTTCATTCCATCTGAACTTTGTTTGACTTTTGGTTACAATGCTTGCTTGTTTGCAAAAGAATTTTCTCTGCCCCTTTGGAAGTATGCTCACTTGCAAGTGTGCTCAACATGAAATGTTGAAATGTAGGTTCAAGGACTGTTCATTCATTAACCTCTGTTTATAGATTTGGGAGATAAATTCCTGTGAATTCTTCTAGAACCCATTGCAGATTTCTGCTGATACTTTTGTGTACAATAATCCTGAGGCTAAATACAGAAAAGGAAAATGTTTACTATTTTGTAGTGTAAAAAAAACCAACCCAAACAAACAAACAAACAAAACACCCAAACCCTAAACCCCAAATCCTCCAACTTTTATGGTTTTTGTAACAAAGTGCTGTTTCCTAAAGGTTTCAAAATTGGAGATTCAGCTTCTCCATATGTTGTGTTGATATATAGTACACTGTTTCCACAACAGGGAAGAAGCAGAAAAATACTATTTCTTTGCTTTTTTAAGTCTTCTCTTTGCAGTAACATTTTGAAGCTTTTACTCTTGCACAACATATTTTTTTTTCATTTTTTCTTTAACATTTAGCTCTTAATACCTCTAATGTGTTCAACTAGCCTTGTTTTGTATTAGCACGACATAAATCTATTGTAAATCAGTGTATCTATACAGAAAATAAATAATGCTACTTTATCCTCCATGAAAGGTAAGGACACCACAAAACAACAATAGCTGAAGATATATATTCACACAATACATACTTTACTGAGATTTCATTAAATGCAGCTGAGCATTAGAAGGAAAACATCAGGAACTATTTATCAAGACTTGTAACAAAATCCTCACAAGACATGAAACAACAAATGACGAAATTTAAATCCAGTAAGTGGGTATTTGACTTACGAATTAGTTATTGTAAAATGAAAGGCTGAATACGGTAAATAAGAACTATGCTAGTCAGGAATGTAAAATACCAAAAGGAGACTTAGGACTTAGACATCTGACAGTGTAAAGTATGACCCATAAATCTTTAAGTGTTTACATCCACATCGCATAATGAACTGACTATAAGACTGGAGTCTGTTCCCATTCCTAGTCCCTGTGTGTTCTTGGAGAATGGGATTACTAGCATTTTTGTTGAAATTCACAGTGGTTTCTTAAGCACCTTCTCCCTCACTGAAATGGTCATTTCATCCCCAGCACGCACACCGCAGCTTGCACATTTGTACCAGGAAACAGTAGAAGTTGAACCTGTTGTTTCTTTTTTTTTTTTCTTTCAAATTTACAGGACATGTTTCAGCTGCTAATATCACTGGTAATTTGTCAGCATTTCTTTGTGATCAGATGTTAGACAGTTCAAAACTAAACCTTAAATAGTTCAATAAACATGACTCTTGTTCACTTTCTGGGGCCAGGCAAGAACAAGAATGTGGGAGAAGCCTGCAAGTTTGGATGAAGGGAGCAGAGGGAGGGGGAGAGAAGAGGTTTGTATACAAGAGGGAATATATTCCTTTTACGTTACTCAGACAGTGATGGCTTAAGACTTGAATGTAATATACTGGGTTTTTTTGTAACATAGTTAACATGAATAGGAAACCTGTCGACAGAATGGATGAAACCTTCAGCTTGAGGAGCTGCTGTCTGGCATTGGAGCAATGGTCCTCCAGTGGAGAACGATGCATATCTGCATGGTGGCCTTGCACAGACACAGCAGACCTGTCATCGTGAATTTCAGATTTTCACTGGCAGACAGCAGTAAACCCACATGATGCCAGTTTTGTGAGTACTGTGCTGCAGATGCTACTGAGGTACCTGATATTTGTGAGGCCACCAAGTGAAGAGGTCATCACACATCATCACAGAGATGGTGGTGAAAGGCCAAGGGTTTGCTCCAGCCTGCGGCAGGGAGAGTGCTGGTGAGGTGTGGCTATGATGGGGGTGAAAAGGAGGTGTGAGTTCTGAAAGGGTAGGTCTTTGGGACAGGTCTAGTGTCATGGAGCACTTCTGCTCTGTATGGCAGAGGATCACTCTGTGTTGCCTCATTCAAGAACCGAAGGGTGTTTCCCAAGGGAATGCCAAGAAATAAGTAGATGTAATATAACACTTCAGAAAAAACCTAGCTCTGCCTTGGGTTTGGAATGGAGAATATGCCTTAATGTTTAATCTGTTAAAGACTTCCAAAGCAAACAAATGAGTGAAATAAAATTTATAATTTGTCCTTTCTACTGGAATAAGTTTCTGCATTTTGCTTCCTTGCATCTGAAGAAGGAAGCCTTGAGGGTAAAAATTTAGACTTCAGAAATACGCAGGGTTTAATAGTCACAATAACAGTATTTTTTTCCTAAAGGATATGAAATATGTAGATGCATTAAACTTCCCAGAAAACAATTGCGGATTTCAATTATGCAATAAAAACCCTTTTATTTAGCCCATGAAGTATTTTTCCTAGACTTTTTATATATAAACCTCTCTGTAGAGATTATAATGTGTAAGAAATGCAGTTTAATTCTGAAAGCTTGAGGAAGAGCAAATTACCTATTATTGGATCAAATTCTGTGCTGAAAAATAGAAATGCCATCAAAACTATTTACTAACAAAAGAAAATATTGATGTTTTGTAGAATTTTTAACTTTCTCTTAGACAAGCAGGCTTTCATTGTAGTTAATATTTTGCTTTCTTTGAAAAAAGGTGGAACATTTTATTGGAAATTTGGTTTCTCATGCTCTTCTGTTTGCAAAAAAAGTTTTGCTAATGAGCAACTATGTTTTCCATTCAGAACAGCTATTGACTTTTTTTCTGGAGTTCTTCGATGTGAACACATGCAGTGACTGAAAATAAAACCTTCAGAAACGTATGTCATAAAGCTCTACATATATCAAGACTGTACCCAAAGGGAAAGTAAACAAGTGGCTATGTTTTATGTCAAATCTAGTGATATAAGAGTATTTGATTACTGCATGTGGTAAAATTAAGACTAAGACTAACTGAATGTCTGATGTTAATATTAAAAAAAAATGTTCTTATTTTCAGTACAAGAATATCTATTCTTTATTGTTGAAAGTAATATCACCTCTGCTTTGTCCAAAAACCTTTGGGCTTAATCACAGCCTAAGTAATTTAGACAGACAGAAGGGCTGGCCATTTTCATTGTAATTTATGGCCCTGCAGGTTGAGCATACATCAAATGAGTCAAAAGCTCTGCAAATAAACAACAGATTTGAATGAAGTGAGATTTAATTTACTATCTCTTAAAAAAAATTCTTGTTGTTCTGTATGGTGTAGTATGTCCTATGGTTCTTAAAAATAAAGGAGATTATTGTTTCCTGCATTAAATAAGTTCTTAACTGGTTGCTATGACAATCCTCTTCCATTTTCTTCCTTCCTTGTAGGCTTATCTCTTTTTGATTCTATAGAGGGAGTTTGCTAAGGTAAGAAGTAAGAAGTTTCTCCTTTTTTTTTCTACTTCAAGGATTTCATATTTTAAAAAAATTTACAGTCAAAGGCTTAGATTTCCAGTGTGTCTATCCTTATTATGCCTTTTAAGATTTACAAATGAAATACATAGGATTTCAGTCTTTACAAAAGACATAAGCAATAATTTTTCACTTAAGAGGAATGAAATGTACTTGTTGTCATGAATCAAACCTCTGATGGGTACAAAGATTATTTCTTTAAGATCTTGTGGTAGAAAATAGCATGCATACAGAGCCCACAGTTCTCGTGCAGGGTAGTTTAAGCTACTATCTTATGCAGCTGCCCAGCAGGAGTTTCTATGGTGTGATTATGCAGAGAATCTCACAGACATCTATTTTTGGAAAGTATTTGATAAAAAGAATGATGTAGCAAGAAGGAAGAATAAAGCCTGGCTTTACTCTTTGCTAAGCCAGATTTACTTGTTTCTTTTTCTCAAATTTTGAAAGTGTTGATACTCTAAATCTGAAATGAAGTTTAAATTTGGTTTCTCTGAAAGTTCTTGAAACAATTTACCTAAATAATTTTGTTAGCTAAATGCCTTTAACAGGCTTAAAGATTATATTCCTAAGTGTTGGAAGGATGTGGTTCTGTGGAGAGATTACTGGAGGATTTTAAGAGAAAGGGTAAAAGAAAGAAGAGGTTTAGTCTGTCCTTTCTTGTGTAAGTAAGGAAGGTGTGCTGTCAGATTCACAGTTCTGAAGGAAGCAAACCCAATAGTTTTAACAATTCTATTCCATCTTTCTATTCTATTCCATCTTTTCTATTTATAAATCTCAACTGTGCTTTATGTGGTCTTTTAAACTCAGACAGGCTACTTGTTCTTTGTTCTGAAATACATTATTCTTTTTCTATATGATCTTTACCTGATCTTCCTTTGCAACTTCACCTTCAGATACAACTGTGAGAAATATATCAAAAGGAAGTCAAATAAATATCATGAAGATTCTAATACAATTGGATTGGAAAATATGCATAGTAAACTAAAATATTCTTACATTTATCTTAAATGCTTCCCTTGAGCTCTGTGGGCCCTGATTAATTTGTTATCTTTTCTCAAGAATGGTTCATTTCTAGGACTCATTTTTGTAATGTGCCTAGGAAATTTTTAGGATAAGAATAGAAGGACAGTCATACTGGATAATACTTATTTCAATGAGCTAGGATCTGAGAGTGGCCATTAGTAGATATGGATTGAAGAGTTTAAAAATTGCACTACATACAAAACTTCCTCTCAAAGTCCGGAAGTTTTTATGTTGGAAGTTATTTATTTTCATATAAGCTATGATGAACTCCTCCTCCTGAGAACGTGTAGGAGACCTCTGAATATTCAGCATTCACATTATCTTACTACAGGAAGTTCTACAGCTTAAGGGTGAGAGGATCATTTGTTTTGTGTTTGGCACTCAACACCTGCTAGCTCTCCTAGTTCTTATGTGGGTATATATAATAATTCCTTCATCATTCCATTTATGTAACTCATGATTTTTTTGATCTCTGTTGCAACTGCTTTTCAGTGTTAAGAGTCCTAGATTATTAAGTCCCCTTACAGAAATTATTTCGTAACTTTCTCATTCTTCTCCTTGCCTAAACCTTCATCCCTTCCATGTTACTCTTGCCAAGCTGCAGAAGATCAGACCTGTGCACAGTTTCAAATTTTTCTTTTCACCCACCATCAAGCATTCACTTTAGAAATCTTAGCCCTTCAAGATCACACTCATAAATAGAATTGATAATATTTTTATATCAAGCTAAGATTGGGTTTGTGCAACATTTTATGTCTACCTATCTTGAATTTCAACCATCACTGGCATTTGTTACTCTCTTCTTTCATAGGTCATAGAATCATGGAATCATGGAATCATAGAATAACCAGGTTGGAAGAGACCAACCGGATCATTTGAGTCCAACCATTCCTATCAAACACTAAACCATGCCCCTTAGCACCTCATCCACCCATGCCTTGAACACCTCCAGGGAAGGTGACTCAACCGCCTCCCTGGGCAGCCTGTTCCAGTGGCCAGTGACCCTTTCTGTGAAGAATTTTTTCCCGATGTCCAGCCTAAATCTCCCCTGGTGGACCTTGTGGCCATTCCCTCTCATCCTGTCCCCTGTCACTTGGGAGAAGAGGCCAGCACCCTTCTCTCTACAACCTCCCCTCAGGTAGTTATAGAGAGCAATGAGGTCTCCTCTCAGTCTTCTCTTCTCAAGCCTAAACAACCCCAGCTCTCTCAGTCGCTCCTCATAAGGCCTGTCCTCCAGCCCCTTCACCAGCTTTGTTTCTCAATAAATTTTTACTATGAGAGTGGTGAGGCACTAGAATGGGTTTCCCAAAGAAGCTGTGGATGTCCTATCTGTAGAAGTGTTGAATTCGAGGCTGGATGGGGCTTTGAGCAACATGATCTCATGGAAGGTGTCCTTTACCATGGCAGGGGTGTTAGAACTGTATGATCTTTAAGACCCTTACAACCTAAACCATTCTGTGATTCTATGATTCTGTGATTTAATTCAGATCTGATACTGAGAAAGACTAGTGAGATCAAAATTCCAAAATAAAATTAAAAAAAAAAATTAATCCTTTTGCTCTGACCTTAGGTTTTGCCAGTTCTGGCCCTCAAATATATTTTGCTGTGTTTCAGAAAAAGATCCTTTTATTTTTTTTTTCCTTTTGTGATGATATGGAGGAATCCATTATTTAGTAGCTCCTAAAGCAACATAAATTTAATACCTCTATCTCAATTCTTTATTACAAGGAGTCTTTTAATAACTATTCTGTTTGTCTGACAGAAAAAAAAAGAGGATATGGATTGCACATATCTGGGAGATAACATGTATTAAAACAAAGCCAATAAGAAATGTTCCTTCATATTCCTAGAGTTAATTTATATGTGGCTGAATTTGGAGTGTGAGCAATGTTCCAGGTCTTTCTCAGATATACTGGAGAATGTTGTCACAGATACTGCATTTTGTGTTCAAATTGTTCTTCAAATTGAGTTTTTCAGAATAGGCATTTGTTTCCAGACAGCTTATAAGTGCAAAAGAAACTTGGATCCCCTCCTCTTAGCTGGCAGAAGAATAAACTATGTTTATTTTCAGCATAGTTCAATACATCTTTTTATTTACAAATCCTGTAAGTTCTCAAACATTGTCTTATCCATTTTCCCATGTCATCATAACCTGCAGAGCCCTCTGAAGAGTATAATTTACTCTTCTCTTAAGTGGCCACTCTCTTATTTTCCCAGGCTGGGTGAGACCTGTGAGGTCAGTACTACACGGCACTAAAGCAAGATAACTCCAATGAACCATAAGTTTCTGTGAACACAAGTAATTTTACCATGCTGGAGAACAGACTGTAGAATCAAAGAATTATGATATGGCCTTGGTTGGGAGGGATCTTAAAAAAATCTTCTAGTCTAAGCCCCTGCACAACACTTGACAATTCAGACAGAGTAACAGTAAATTTTAGGTTTTAATTGACAACTGTGCCGTATAGATCAGTAAATCACATTTTGTCTTATGGATAGAGTATTTTGCCTTTATCACACAACTGCTCTGTTTTTCTGCTTCAGACAAAGAGGCCAGGTTTTCTCAAATCTCCTTTCTGTAATTGAAAGGCTCAGATTTTAGAGAATCTTTCATTTTTCCTTTGCTGTAGTTAAATTAGTTAACACAGCTTTCAGAATCTATTTCTCCTGTTTGAGAGTCCTCTGTAGTAGTTGTTTCTTGTGTGAGCATTATCCCAGATTTACTGTAGGCATTGTAACAAAGAGCAGGTAGCTCTAGCTGTGCTTTTCTAATGTCAAACAATCTCTGTCAACATGCCTGTTCTTGCTGTATAGATTATGTTCGTTTGTGTTTGGTTTTCTGTTTGTGGTGGAGTGGCAAGGGACATAACACTAGCCCACCTGCAATATCTAAACCCTTACGTAGGTGAGTTTCTCAGCATGCCTGTAGCAAACCAAAACATGCAAATCCCATATTGGATGGCTAGTACAAATAAGATTGGTTTCCACAGTGCAGCCTTGAACAATCCCAAGTATTCCTGTCATGTTGCATTTTACATAACATTGCCATTATACATGGAACACATTTAGACATCTCAGAGGTGAACATAATGGATGTCACGATGAGAAATTAGAAACAATTAGGAATGCTTGGTGGCCCTACTGAGATCAGAAATACAAATAATCAATTAATAGCTCTGCCAGTCAGGCTATCATGCAGACCTTGTAAGGGAGATAAAGCAAGTTTGCCAATGTAACAATCACATCTACTCTGGGTTGAAAAGGTGAAAATGCTGTTTACACATTTCTTCTTAAATGAATTGTACACCTTGCATGCTTGTTTTCTCATTCTTTTCCTAACTATTTTAAAAAAATAAGAAAAACTGAATTTTCTTCTAAAGAAGTCTTCCTAGCCTGCAGTTGGCTCCTTTGCTTAGGCTCAGGCTTCCCCTAAGATCTGAGGGCAAGTGAGGAGAAGCCGTAGGACTCATGCTTTTCTAAACTTTGCTTTGACAAATCCGGAATTCTCATGATTTGTGAATCACAGCTCTTTGAACAGATGGAAATGATGCTTGCAGGAGAGGTAGCAGCTCCTGCTGTGCTTGAAGATGAGTGGGATCACAGAGCTAGGAGCTAACTTTTTGCAGAGTCAAGTCAGCATCGAGAAGGCATCAAGACCCCGTTTTTCTGGGGGAAATGGGATCCTTGGCCATGCAGGAGACAGCACATTTAGTTGAGTGCTGAGTTGAGTGGGATCTGAGAAACAGAAGCAGCCACTTTTTACAGAGAGGAAAGACTACTGTGCAGCAGAGTGGTGACAGCTGACCCCCAGGAGAGGCCCTTCCAAAACACTTATAAGAGTGTAACTACCCCAGTATTCCCTAAGTGAGAAATGATACTGTGATGCCAAAAACCCTCAACCCAAACCCTAGAAAAGATAACACATTCATACTCATTACTGAATCTGTCTTCATAATGACTTCCTAGACTCATGTTTTGATCTATACCCTGCTTGACATGTTGTTTTATTAGCTAGAAAAGCATGGTATGTTGATGATAAACTATGCAACAAAGTCAAGTGATGTGAGAGATTTACATTTCCAAAGTAAATTTTGGACGTTTTTTTTCCGCTTAGACACCTCCTGAAAGCATTCAAGACAGATTTTTAAACAATTCAGACCTGTATGTGGATATTCGATGGCTGTGCTATGCTTCCTCTCTTCCTTTGGCCATACATAAATGTTTCCACAGCTGAAAAGCACCTGAAATATCTCCTCTCTATCTCTTTCTGCTGTGATTTAGGTAGAAAGTCTGTCCAATCATGTTTTCTCAGTAGGGTAAAATTGATCTGCAAGGCTTTCTATGGTGTTGAAAGTTGTGAGTACTAAAGGCTAAGCTATGAAGCAGAGATAGATGTTTTATAATTTTTGTGTAATCTGGTATGCCAAATTGAATGGAACTCAAAATGATGTCCTTATGAATCATACTGAGACAGTGGTTCCTCCATCTCCTACCAGGTGTCACACTACGATGGCACAGTGGCTGGGTTGGCCACTTGCCAATACTGCAGGAATTCTGTCCTGTGACTTTCATCTCAGAGGTGAGTAAAATTTGTGCAATAGTATATAATTTTCGAATTAAGCAGAAAGGTAAATTTAGCTTTAAGCTGGAAAAAATCATCTTACTGTCAGGAGTATATAGAGGTTTTGAGTGGGATAGAAAATAAAAGTAGGTCAGTGTGCTTTATGAATAAAGGTGCTGTTCCATTATAGAACATTTCATAGCAAGATTTAGGTTCTGTATCAACTTTTCCATGGTGTATGTAAATTATTGTCATTATCACTTAAAAGAATTCATAAACACTTATGGCAATCAATAGGAAAACTTATTTTAATTCTCGTTATTTGGCAAATAAATGCTCACTTCCTAGTTTAAGAAAGGGAAACATTTATTTTAACCTTGTTTGTTGGCTTTCAAATAACTTCCCTAATAATATTTGAAGGTAACTTGCAAATCTTTATATAATGTTACATGTGGATTTTGATGCTTACTTTTGTGGTTCTGTATAAAAGCATCAATACCTATTCTTCATCCCTTTACTGAAAATGTTCTTGCTGCTTTTTATTGTAGGTAAGAAAGAATGACCTAAATAATTTCTTGATAGGAAGCTGTACAATGTGGGACATGCAGTGCCCATTACAGCATTTCTTGGATATTGTGAGTTGATTCAAATAAGCCATTAAGCCCTCAGCAAAATAATTGTAGATGTTCTGAGCCCAAATAACTAAAATCAAGATCAACTCTAATAACATAATCAAAAGTGTTGCCAAAATCCATCACAATAATAAATACTTTTGCTTTGAATGGCATGTTTTACTGCAAAATACATTCACTTAGAATATTCCAGTGATGCATCACCTAGATTCCACCTTAAAGCTTTTATTTTATCTTTTTCTATGTAGGTTATACAGTGAACAGTATTTACATCAGAAGTCACATTGTACATATTAATCTGAGGGGGATTTTTTTCACTATTCTTACATGGGTTATGAGGCTAATGGAATTTTTGGTATGTCCTGTATGAATAATTAGTATAATTGCCATGAATTTGGCCAGGTGTACCTAAATAATATTTCAGGCAAAGAAATAAAAGCAAAGTTTTTCATGCAATTAAAACAAAATGAAAACTCATCAGAAACCCTGTGGGATACCATCAGCTAGCATTTATTTGCAGTTGCTGATACACCTGCTTACACAGTAGTAAGACACCAGCGAGTTAACTCACTAGGTCAATGCAAATTGACTTTATTTTGAATCAACCACTAGATTTAAAAACATATGATGAGTAAACCAAAACCTAAACCTGTAATACCACTAGATACATTCACAAAAATGATGGGACTAAAAAAATAAGGAACTGCACATTTATTCTGGCCTTTTCTATTGCTGCTCTTCTGTATGTTGATATATCCCACAAGAGTACCTAGTCTATTTATAGTACATATCTGGAACATATGCTTTTCTCCTCTGCTATAACTAGATTTTCTTTAACCAAAGCCTTGCCATCTGCAGTATTATTTTTTCAAAAGATTATCCTGTATTTCAGTCAGGGGAAAAATTTCTCAAACTAGCCTTCTTTATCTGTGTGTTTAATATGATCTTCCCTTACTCTTAGACAGACTCTGGTTTTCATAAGGTAAATTTTTCTTGTATGTTCTTGGTATTGGAGGTGCAATCAGTAATCTTAGAAAGAGATCTAACATTACACAAAAAATTTCTCAGTTATGTGGACTGATTTCTGGTGTTTGAACCCTAACTACTTTTTCTTTTTTTAAAATGATTTCCAGACAAAACACTTTTTTTTTTTTTTTTGGTGTAGTGGGATTATCAAGGTATCTTGGGGGAAAATGAGGTGCCCAAATCTCACTGAAATTCAGCTTTCCTTACAGTACTTTGAAAATGTCAGCCATTGCCAGCAGGCGCTTAGTGATCACAATGATGAGATATGGGATTTTGAACCTGAGCAGAATAGTAAGAATTCAAATGTCAAGCCATGTAACAACAATAGAGATCTAAATTTTATCCTGTCTTTCAATCTTCAGTCTACTACAAATTTATTCAAACATTCTCTTCCCTTAAGTGCTTTTCCTTTGTTTCCAGTACCTATGCACGATTCTACCCTGGATTTTGCCAGCACAACTATTTCAGTCAGGAGTGTGACAGCAAAGCTGTGGTGACAGAACAGCAAGCCAAACACTTGTTCTGGCACAGAGGCCGCTGGCATCTTGTGTGAGCACATACAGAGGGTAACAAATGCTCAGGCAGCAGCAGCCTTGCTCAAAGCTCAGTCAGCCTGAGAGAAACCCATTTTGCATGGAAAGATGGTTGCTGCTACATTAACAGGAGCCCTTCTTGTGTCTGCATCAGTCTGAATGATAAAATCGCATTGCTCTTGGCATCACTCCTGGATTCTGGAAACCCTGTTGCCTGTCCTACAGATGTTAATTCATTCTAGGACTTTTCTTGAAGGAAATGTAAAGACTCTCTCCTGAAAAAAATGTAGGGTTGCTCCGGAGTTAGATTAAATCACTCTCTGTGAGTACTTCTTTACTAGATTATACATATGGATCTATGTCAGATTTGGCCCTCTCTTCTCTTTGTAGTCCTCTAATACCTTTTTAACACACTCTACATTCATATATTTAATGTTTTCAGATAAAATTATCATACATTACTTATTTAAAAAAAAATCCCAAACCACATCAAAAACAACAACAAAAAATCACAGGCTGAACTTGCTTGAGCAGGAGTTTGGACTAGATGTACTCAAGAGGTCCCTTTCTGTCTCAATCATTCTTTGATTCTACGGCATGCTTTCTCCACATACTTACCGAGGTATGTGTCTCTGGACAGCAATACAAAAATTGCTGTTCTATCCATTCTGGAATACTTTTGCTATTGATGGCAGGACTAGCATAGGATTAGGCACAGGACTGATTCAAAGGCAGCATAACCATTAGATGAAGAGTGACACCAGCTCTCTGAATTCAGGAGATGTGCAGAGAGATTCATCTCCCATTTTCCTTTGTGATGCTTCTTAAGCTATGACAGGTTGTCCCCATTAATGTGCTTGTTTTAAAGGTAAGGTTTTCACGTGCAATGGATATTGCTCAATTTGTGTACTACTCCTTTAGTCCTACTAGGAAACTGATATTGACCTCATTGTTAAGTACTCACAACAAGGTATGCCTGATCTGACCTTTAAACTATGTTCAAAATCTGCCCACAGATAAGTAATTTGCACGTAACTAAATAAATAGAAGGGTTTGCAGTATACATGGAGGCAGTGTTTGGTGTCCACAGGCTGTCTGTTCCATCAGGAAACTAAGTAAGCTACAGGACAATTTGTATCTTGAACCAGTTTCATTTTATGCTGCAATGGAACAGTTCTTTATTACATGGAAAAATCAGTATCACCACTTTGTGATGACCATGTGCTAAACACGTCTTGCACAGTGGAGCTATAACCTTCCCTCATTTGTCAGGTTAATGTAACTTTCTTTGCTCTCTGCCAAGCTGCTTAAGACCAAGCAATGTACCCACTGCAGTTTCTTTTGGTGCTAGCAAGTTTAATCCTACAATGAATCTAGCAAAGTAACTGAATCATATTTAAGAAACTGGAAAACCTGTTGCTGGGTCAAATGTTTCAAAAGAAGCTGCATGTTGGCTTTCACGTATCTATTCTGCCAAGCGCATTATTCAAGCAATAGGAATATTCTGTCTTAGAAGATACATGATCATAAACATTTTTTCAGCAAGGAACAGAAGTTATTATGTCTTTGTACTGATTGTGTCCAAATAAAATTTTCCAGACTTCTTTATTTCTCATGGAAGGTATGCATGAATCACAGAACACATATCTATCAAGGTTGTGCTCCTAATAGTATCTCTGATTGTGGGTCGTTTGTGTTTTTGCAATACACTGGCTCATCAATGTGACTCTGTGACTTTTTTTCTTGTTCTTGCCTGTTATTGTACACATTTTAAGCATTCACTACAAGCCTATTGTCATAACTGGTGAACAGCAATTCTCTTTCAAGTAAAACATTTATATTCCTCTTATTAAAACAGATTACTTTGTCAAAGTCATAAATTCACCTGCTTTCTTTGTATTTGGGAATGTGAGCTATAGAAATTCATCAGCTATCAACCAAGTGTGAGGTCCTTGTCTTGATGTAAAATACTTGACTTGAACCAAGGCCTGCAAAAAACCAAACAGCTGGCATTTTTCTTACGCTAATTAATCAAAATAGGAGCTATCTTTGGGATCTTTGTTTTTCTGTTTGTTTTGTGTGGTATTACACTGGTGGGGCTACTATTTAAGGTGTAGGGTAAAATCAAGCTGTCATCTTGTTGGGAACAAATCTTTCTCTCACTGAATCTGAACTTATTCCGTGCTGGTGGTAGATTTGTCTGTAAGCTGGCAGGGCTGCTGACTCATCAATTACAAAAATGAGAATTATATGAAAGATGAAAATCACATGTAGAATGAGAGATGTAGTAATGCTGCAATGTAAACTCAAATGTTTTATCACTTCAGGGAAACTAGAAGTGGACTTAGCTTAATTTAACAATCAGATGCACATTGTTATTAACGTATACAGGTTTATGGCCACACTAGACAGCCAGACACAAATTAGTTCCAGTACAGAAGATGTATTTTCATGCTACTGAGCCAGATCATGGCAATAACAATTGAGGAACAGGTTTTTCTTTCTCAATCTGAACTAAAAAGCTCTGTATGTTTGAAATAGTAGGTGTATTCCTTATGGTTTGTCTATTCTGTGTTCCTTCAAAGAAATTAAATGGTTGCATTGGCACAGCAAGTTACTTGTTTGGAAGAGAATTCAAGGTGTGTATCTTAAAGTAGTGACAAACATATTATGTAAAAGTCTGGTGTAACCATCTGTTAAAGAGCGTACCTCAACTGTGGTAACATTGTATATTTTAATTAACACATGTGAAACCAGATGTAATAGTTCAGTTTTAGGATTTTGTAGACAATGAAATAGTCAAAGCAAATATCATGCAGTTTTACTGTGTGTGTTCTTCAGATAAATGCTCTTTGCATAAGTTACTTCCAAATGATATAGTAAGATTATAATTCTTGCTACATTTTACTCTTCAGAAAAAGAGTTCTCCTTCATCCACAAAAGATTACTTAGTTTGCCTTAATTTAGAAGCCACTGCTTAGTTGTATTTGTCTTTTTTTCTTTAGACAAAGAGGAAATATAAATTTCCTTTGCTGAAATAATTCCTTTGTATGTACATGCTTAAGTGCAACTGTGAAAATTGCAAAAATATCAATAAAGACGATAGGAAACAGCTGACATTCAAACCTTTTTTTTCTTTTCTATGAGATGTTGCAAAGCACCAGTATTGAAAACATATTTTTAGAATGACTAAATTTAACAACACAATCCAGAGAAACACAACCCCAAGGTGATCTGCTTTTTAAAATATATAAATAGTTTTTGAAAATTACTTGTAGAAACAATATGTCTTATTCCTCTGTTTCCTTTCTGTAATAACATTGTGGTCCTGAGGGATGACAAGAAAAAATAGTTTCATTTACTAGGGCCTGAATTTTAGTGGTTTTAAATCTATAATTTTGTGACAGAGTGGCACAGCACTATTTTCTATTCGCAATTTATGTTCAAGACAATAAGAAAAAGTCTTGCAGCATTGTTAATACTATAGATCTTTCCTTGGTTGTTTGTGTTTTGCTGTTCATTCTTGATACTTTCCTCCCACAAATAATTTATACTATAACATTTACATATTGAAATCTGTAGTAATGTTCTCGTGAATGAATGATCAAGTCTCTGCTCTGAAATAAAAGCCTCTGGATCTGTATTTGATAATGGCTGCAGTAACAAATCTTATTACACTGTACTAACACCAAAAAACAACTAATTCAATATAAAGCACTTACAAGACAAGATCTTTCTGCAAAAATCACAATGATTTGATTACTTCAAAAATGCAAGCTTAGATGCTGTAAAGTAATAATTTGAACATACCACTAGCATGTCTACATGCACCTTTTGTACATCCAAATGCAATGGTTAGGTATTGCAGGATATCTTCAATGTGTTATTGTTAATTTCATTTCATAACCTACAGAATTATGTAGCTTGGGAGGTGGGGGAGGGAAGTGTAAACCTATGTATTCGTTACACCATGCTTGATGGAAATTACCTCATACTTACCTGGTAAACTGCAACTATAAACACAAGTGATGCTGCGCTTTGTAAATACGAACAAGCAACAAGAAGATGGGAGTGGGATCTTTGTAAATGAGGTACAGAAAATTGAATGAACTGTTATGCAACAGCTTAATTTGCAGTTTTAAAATTTCTCATTGTATTTTAGTGTTTGGAATCATTTCATGCTACACACTATTTAGACACTAAAAAATAGCCTGGTAGTGCCTCAGAGAAATTAGAATATGTAGTTCATATTCCATTATTTATTTTTTTGTGAGTGTGTCAAATAACTCAACGCTATTTTTCCAGTGCTCTAGTAATCATTCACTGTATCCTTTTGTATTGTATTGTTTGTAGCGATAATGCTATTAAATTTTAGTGAAATATTAGCTGCAAGTAAGGGGTGGAGGGAATCTCATTTGATATATGTATCCCAGGAATCCCTTTTTATGGTTTTATATATAAAGAATCCAGGAGAACCTCAGCATAACCTCTACAAAGAAAACTCTTATTGTTATGTTTCATCATTGAGAAATGTTTATGGGTCCCATAAGATTTCACTCAGATGTTTAAATAATTTGTGTAACCTTTTGGTCATGTAATTTATTTGATTTATCTGAAATGATTGTAGACAAGAAATTTCATCAGCTCTGCTTTATTTGAGAGTTTTATCATAAAACAATAGAAAGAAAATAGATCTCAAGTTATGTTAGGGTTAAAATTATTGTAAGCAGCCCCCAAAAAAGCTAGGCAGTGAGTTTTCTCCTAATTTCATCTTTTTAAGAACTTGTCCTGGATTCTTGATATAATTTGATCAGAACAAAGACAATAAAGATTTGAATGCCTGCAAAAAATACATGTCTTCTTTTCTAAGTGGAGTAAATCTGTAACATCACCAGCACAAATGCACAAGGACATCAGAGTGACTCTTTTGGGATTCTCCAATTCTTGGATGGGCACAGATGCATCCTTGTACTCTTTCAAGTATGGGCACTGCAATCTGCTCCTCAACACAGCTTTTTGTATATAAAGGTCACAGGTAAGCCTTTTCACTTCATGTTAAAACTGAATGCATCAGCATTAACATCCTCTTGTGTTACAGTTTAAGTAGTATCAGTAGTACCGTATGTTATGTAGTAATCATGCATGACTTCAGTCTGAAGATTTTGTATGCAACCCTTTAAAAAGCGTATTCTGAAATCTTTGCAACCTCTGTGCTTACACCTAAAGTTTCTGTTAACATTTTGGCTACAGCGTTGGCTAATGTACCTCCTATAGGCACATGGTGTTCTCTGTCACTGGGGTTGTTCAGCCTAGAGAAGAGGAGGCTGAAGGGAGACCTTATTGCTTTCTACAACTACCTGAAAGGAGGTTGTAGAGAGGAGGGAGCTGGCTTCTTCTGCCAAGTGACAGGGGACAGGACGAGAGGGAACGGCATCAAACTCTGCCAGAGGAGGTTCAGGCTGGACATCAGAAAAAATAAAAATTAAATAAAGGGTCACTGGGCACTGGAAGAGGCTGCCCAGGGATGTGGTTGAGTCACCATCCCTGGAGGTGTTTAAAAGACAAGTGGACAAGGTGCTGAGGGGCATGGTTTAGTGTTTGATGGGAATGGTTGGACTTGATGATCCTGTGGATCTTTTCCAACCTAGTGATTCTGTGATATGTAGAAAGTGTTAAGCAGAGAATCTACATACATATATAACTATGGAGGATAGCAAAAGCTAACATTCACTATCCAACACCAGACCCTTAGATGAGTTTTTTTAGGATGTGTTGACTTCTGTGGAGGAACAGAAGGCACCGGTTAAAGGACTGCTTAGCATTAATGAAAGGGCTTAAATGAGTTAGAGGGATATCTTGCAAACAGCAGTCCTAAGCTGCATCCCTTCTTGTCAAGACATCAAGGGAGTTTGCACAGCATATACCTTAGGTTTTCAGTTCAAAGGAGTGCATACAAACCAGGGGTGGTCCCATTTACAGTTTCTTCAGAATTTCAAAATATGTCAAGAAAAATGAGAATATCATTGAAATAAAAGAATTTAGATATTGATTATTTTCAAAATCAGAAGCAGTCCCAGTGAAGTCAGAGGAGTTATTTTGATATAAGTGTAAAGGAGACAGAAGGAAGAACTGTCAAGTTAGTTCTCTCTATTCTTATACTGATAAAAGCTCATGACTGCTCATTATGCTTTGAAGAAAGATATTCCTAGTACACTTATTAGTGAGAAGCAAGTACTTTAATTTGTGATCTTTCTTATGCAAACATTTTTTTTCAAAAATTCCTGGAGGGTTGCAACTATGCATTCATTCTGTTAATAACGTACTAATGTACCTGGCAATAAAAATCGCTCTGGGTTCTTAAGAGGTTATGAAGATTCCCAGGACAAATTCTTCAAAAGATGTAAGCATAATGTAGTTATGATAAATCAAGCTCTTTTGTTTCTTTTAAGATGAATCTTCACAAATAGGAGGAAAATGTTAGTTGATGGTACTAAACTTGGACATTGCTTTTGGATTTGTTACAATCTACAAGCATATTTTTTGCCTTGGAAACATATCTGACTGGGTGTTTGCTTCTGTTCCCATTTTCTCCCTGTGCTGCTTAAGGCACAGTCTTCCTTTGGAGGATACATATATAATAGAGACTTACTACTCTGATGCAGGACAAGAAGCAATGAAAATTATTCTACAGAGAGGACACTTCAATTCAGCAGTGATGCAATAGGAAGAGATAACTCCTGGGGCCATGAAAAGCTAATAAAAATAGGGTAATTCTTGATGTCCTCTCCTTTTGATTAGCCAGTGAAAAATACTGTGTAATTTCAGTATTTAGGAGATAAAAATAGACATTACTTCACCTAAACTCTCCTTAGAGCAGGACAATGAGTTGCTGTCCCTTGATCAGCTCAGTTTTAGCTTCTTGTTATCTGAGCTGCCTATACAGAACTCAGGAAAATGAAGCCTGGTTGTATGAGATGAACTTTTATTCATCTTTGGTGCATCTGTTTCGTGGTAGGAGTTTTGATGAGTGGGAAAAGGAAATGTTAACACTTTGCAAGATGTCTTGTTGTGTACTTCACAGCAATATAAATAGCATCCCACCCAACTTTCCAACTGCCAAATAAGTCTCCTAATAGCCTGGGGAGCAGATAGGATATGTTGAACTCCAGCCTTCCTAAAAATAAAGCAGAAAAGCTGACAATTTGTCACAACTCCTATGGATTACCAGAAGTTTCACTTATGGCCAAAAAGCCCTCTAGACTGAAGTTGTAGTATTTATCTTTTGGAAGCACCTGTCAAAGATATTGCAGGTTATTTATCCGTTACTACATTTTAGGAACATCTTGAATTGTCAGATTCCACCTGCTCTCACAACAACAATACTTTTCACTAATAAAAAACCCATCAGATTTGTATACTCAAGGCACAATCAAAGTGTCAAACAAAATTTGATTTTTACCTCTTTATATTCTTCTGAAGTGCAGATGACTCTGACTTAGCAGCAGTATTCCATACAGAAGCAAAGTCCCAAGGCTTCCAGATATAATAAATGATCCTCAACAGAGAATTTGTGCAATACATCTGGACATGTTATTCATGAAGCAAGCTGGAAAAATTACACTTTTTGAATTACAATGTGTGTTTTATTTGAGAAGGCAAGGAGATACAAATCATATTTAATGTAAAAAAAACAGCTATATTTTAAATAGAATAACATTTGTGAATATTACTAAGTTTTGATAACTAAATACATCTTTTAAAGTAGCACATTTCAAGCTCTTTATTCAGCTGTCTGCAAATTTTGTTTTGAAAAGTCAGTGAAGCCTCAGCCTCAATGAAGTCAATAAAACCCTTGGCTTAGTCAAGAGTTTTCATCAAATCAGACCAAGGGTCTCTTTTAATAGTTTTTAGAAAGTACCTAGACTGTGATCTAAGACAGTCTTTAGCTTCTGGAAGCGCAGAAGAAGTCAAGGCAAGATATTACCTCCATATTGGTTGTCTGCAATTATTTCAATGTAATTTTGTGTGCATAAGACTTTCTGCATTTGAGGTATCTGATAACATACATTATTAAAGACAATTTTGATGAAAATGAATGTTACTGAATCTTTTATGCTTTCTAGATACTTAATGACTTTCTCTAAATCTGCCTTTTTGAAATCCTGAAAACCCTCTGAAGCTCCCTGTCCATCAGTGTATGCAGATGGAGGACAATCAGATTTTTTGTTAAAAAACCCATTTCTGAAAATAATATATATTTACTGTACAGTTGATCTTACTATGGCATGTATTCCAAATTTCTAATTATACCTTTTCCCTGGCATATAGTTTCTGGAGGCTAAAATGTCATAGGAAGCATTATTATCAGCATGTTGCTTTTATTCTCTATGTTTGATATTTATTGGTGTTATTTTCTGCCTCCTTTACAGGAAATAAAAGAAGAGGTATTTTGCTTCAGTTACTTGCTCCTTTTTGAGCCACCTAAAAGTTCAGTCTTTATAGAAGGATAAGAAATGTCTTCAAACAGTTTAATTGATAGTATGAATGCAGCTCAATGACCCTTATGCCTGTACCAGCATTTTTTCCAAACATGTATTTTTGGCTATGTGAAGTAATTGAATTTCTACTTTTCTCTGAGTTTTCCAGTACGAAGTGACTAGATGTTAATGACAGAGCACTACAGGAATCTTTCTTACAGAAACTATATCCCTTGAACAGCTTTGAATCATAGATTTTAATCTTTCTGGGTTCAGGTGGTCAGCAGGCTATCTATTTCAACCCCTACGCTTCTTTATCTGTACATTAGATTTGGAAAAAGATAGACCCCCAATGAATCTTATGAAAATATTGTGGTGTTCAAATGCATTATATTATTGCTATTAATAAGATGAAAAATTAGACAGTACAAAGCATGCTGTGACATTTTTCAATTTAGAAAAAGAAGCTTTCTTCACAATATATGAAAAGGAAAATATGACAGCAGGGAAACAGATCTGAAGAGGGTCTTTTTAAGCTTGTGAACCAAAGAATGGCAAGGAATGTAGAGTCTGGGTTAAAATATATTAGTGAAGTAGCTACATATTTCACATAAACAGAAGAAAAGTCTGCATCAAGGTTGCCAAGCAGTATGTTTTCATATAGAAATGGTCTGGTAAATGAAAGTCCAGCATGTTACAGAAGTGCAAAATTATCAAAGAATAATTGAAGTATTTCTATTTATGAAAGCAAGTAGCATTTCTTTCTCTTTAAGAAAGGCTGAAGCCCCCTTTATCAGGAGGGATCATACTGCAACAAAGGAAAAACATTGACAGAGGGCTCAAGTCAGAAAATGGAACTACAAACTATAAAAGGAAATGTCTTTGGTATAGCACATTGCATATAATACAAAGCTGAGGAAAATATGTATGGTATTTAATAAAACCAATATGCTTAAAAGAGGACTTCTAGGTATTTGTGTTAGGAGTACTGGGAAAGATGGTACAGAATTTCTTTCTGCTGGTAGAAGCAGAACGGCTCTCCTTCCCTATACTGGCAAACAGGCTACTGCTGATACTGTGAGACCTTTCTTATCTTAGCCCCATGAGTATGGCAAGGGTAGCAAGGTCAGCTCTTTAGCATGTGATTTGACTTTGTAGACAGTCATTAAATCCTGCTGTTAAAGGCAACTGCTGGAACAAGCAGGCAAAATCTTACCACAGTAACAAAGCAAACAGTGTTCCAAAGGCAGTAAGAAATAGTACCAAGACCTGAGTTGCCAGTTTTCTTGTATTCTTATTATGTAGTCACTTATGTGACATAGGGTGATGAAAATGTTTTCTTGTGGATTACAGTACAAATAAACATTTCTAGTTTGGCTAGTTACACATTTGATTCTTCACAATGCTTCTCTGCTGGTGAAAGCCCTCCCATTGAAGCTGCTATGGCATACTTTGAGAAATGTGTAATACTAACAAAAGTTCATTATTGTCAGAAGGAGTTGTGACTGCAACTTAACTTCTTGAGAGTATCTACAATAGTAAAGCATATCTAAATTCAAAAAATGAGGAGATATTGATGGAAAAACATTCATTCTTACACCAATGATCTTTTGGGAGTTTTTTAAAATCCTTAAAGAATTTAGGAGGAAAAAGTATGCCTTTTACTGTTTCAAAGTCATTTATTCATATTTGTAAATTATCTTTCTAGCTGTATGTCTTGGTATAAAAACTCTACTGCTCTTGTCTGAAAAGACTACAGCATTGTAGAATAGTCAGTAGTTCTCCCACTACGTGTGAGGAGAACAGTTTGCTTAGTGCAACTCACTCTCCATTTCAGTCTCTTGTCTGTATCTTCTGTCACTGCTGCATATATTTGGAGAATAAGAAATAGCAAATATAAATAGTACAAAAGTTAACATAAAGAAGTGTTACACAAAGCTCAGGCTTCTAATTTCACTGTTCATACATAGATACTCTTTTCTTCAATGGTACCATGAAGAAAACAGTGCTTGCTGACTGCACTTGAAAAAGTGGAGGAACACTTTATGGTATACTAATACAACTGACTCAGCCAATGAATTGGTAGAAAACTGAACATTTACTTGTATTTTGGTATCCTTGGGGACAGTTTTACTGAAATAACTTTATTGAGCCCACGGAGTTACTACAAGATTATATCTGCATAGGATTGTTGCACTAATAAGTTGTCACAAGTCTGTTGCACTTTACAGTGTCCTAGCAAGTACTCACACACACATCATCCCAACAGTTGACCAGGAGAGTGACTGGACAAAAAGAATCACTATTAACTTTAGAAATTGGACATATTTTTTCTGTCTACATGTTACTGAGTGGTAATGTGAGAATCATAGAATCATAGAATTATAGAATTGTAGCATGGTTTGGGTTGAAAGTGACCTTAAGGATCATCTAGTCCCAACCCCCCTGCTATGGGAGAGGACACCTTCCAAAATAACATATTGCTCAAGGCCCCATCCAACCTGGCCTTGAACACTTCCAGGGAGGGTGTATCCACAACTTCCCTGGGCAACCTGTTCCAGTGCCTCACTACCCTCATCGTGAAGAATTTCTTCCTAATGTTTAAACTAAATATTCCCCTTCCCAATTTAAAGCTATTCCCCTATCATCCTACCACTACACACCCTTGTAAAAAGTCCCTCCCCAGCTTTCTTGTACATCTTCTTCAGGTACTGGAAAGCCATTATAAGGTCTCTCTGGAGCTTTCCCTTCTCTTCTCCAGGCTGAACAAGCCCAGCTCTCTCTGCCTGTCCTCTTATGGGAGTTGCCTCAGCCTTCCATTCATCTTTGTAGCCCTTCTCTGTACCCATTCCAACACTTCCATAATCTTCTTATGTTGAGGATTCCAGAACTGAACACAGCACTCCAGGTGGGGTGTCATGAGAACAGATGAGAGGTGCAGAATCACCTACCTCAACCTTCTGGTCACACTTCTTTTGACACAGCCCAGGATACGGTTGGCCTTCTGGGCTGCGAGTGCACATTGTCTGCTCATGTCAAGCTTCTCATCAATCAACAGCCCTAAGTCCTTCTCTGCAGGGCTGCTCTCAGTTATATCATCCCCCATCCTGTACTGAAACTGTGGATTGCCCCACCACAGGTGTAGGACCTTGCACTCAGCTTTGTTGAACCTCATGAGGTTTACACAGGCCCTCTTCTCCAGACTGTCCAGGTCCCTCTGGATGACATCCCATCCATCAGGTGTGGCAACTGCACCACTCAGCTTGGTGTCATCAGTGAACTTGCTGAGGGTGCACTAGGTCACACTGTCTATATAATTGATGAAGATATTAAACAACACTGATCCCAGTATGGAACCCTGAGGGACACCACTTCTCATGACTCTCCATCTGGACATCAAACCATTGACCACTGCTGTCTGAATGTGACCATCCAACCAATTCGTTATCCACCTAACAGTCCAACTGTCAAATCCATATCTCTCCAATTTGGAGAGAAGGATGTTGTGGAGGACTATGTCAAAGGCTTTACAGAAGTCCAGATAGGTTATATCCATTGGTTTTCCCATATCCACTGAGGGAGTTACCCCGTCATAGAAACTCACTAGGTTGGTCAGACAGACCTTGCCCTTGGTGAAGCCGTGCTGGCTGTCTCAAATCACCTCTCTGTCCTCCATGTGCTTTAGCATAGATTCTAGGAGGATCTGTTCCGTGATCTTCCCAGACACTGAAGTGAAGCCTACAGATCAGTAGTACTCAGGGTAATCTTTTCTACGCTTTTTAAAAATAAGTTCAGCGTTGCCCTTCTTCCAGTCACCAGGTACTTCCCCTGCTATGACTTTTCAAATATCAGAGTGGGGCTTTGCAACCACATCATGCAATTCCATTAAGACTCTGGGATGCATCGTGTCAGGTCCCATAGACTTAGATATCTTAAGGATCCTCAGGTGGTCACAAACCTGATCTTCTATACTCCCTGGTCCCTATCTTGCTGTTGATCGATCCAGGAGGGGTGAGGAGGGTGATTGTCAGTGAAGACTGAAGCAAAAATGTTGTTGAGTACCTCAGCCTTCTCCTTGTCTATTGATACGAGGTCTCCATTTTCATTCATCAATTGGGTAAGCTTTCTTTAACCTTCCATTTGTGGTTGACATAGCTATAGAAGGCCTTCTTGTTATTCTTTGCTTCCTTCACCAAGTTCAGCTCCAGCTGCACTTTGGCTTTTCTGATACCATCCCTACACAACCAGGCAGTGTCCCTATACTCTTCCCAGGTCACCAGTCCCTGCTTCCACTGCCTGTGTAGTTCTCTCTTGCTCCTTAGTTTGGACCAGCAGGTCCAGCCATGCTGGTCTCTTCTCTTCCTACATCTGGGGACTGAGGTCTCATGTACTTGATGGAAAGCATCCTTAAGTGTTTGCCAGCTCTTTTCTGCTCCCTTATCCCTGGGGACTGCATCTCAGGGGGTCCAACTGATGAACTCCTTGATGAGCTGGAATTTTGCATTCCTAAAATTTAGGATCCTGACTATATGCCTTGCCTGTCCCATATCCCTCAGGACCTTGAACTCCACCAGTCTGTGCTTGCTGAAGCCCAGGCTGCTTCTTATCTTGACATCACTGATAAGCTCACTTGCACTGATGAACATCAGGTCTAATATTGCATTCCCTCAGGTATGGGTGTCTATTACCTGGGTTGAGAAATTATCTTTGATGCACTCTAGGAGTCTCCTGGATTGCCTACAGCTTGCTGTGCTACTTTTCTAGCAGATGTCAAGGTGGCTGAAGTCCCCCAGTAGAATGAGAGTTTGTGAGTGTGAAATTTCTTGTAGCTGGAGGAAGAAGCTTCATCAGGCTCCCCTTCTGTAGTTGACACCAACTACAAAGTTTCTTCTGCTGCCTCAGTCTTTTCTTCTCACCCATAAGCTTTTGACTCGTTTGTACTAACCCCATGGCTATGCTGAACTTGGAGTAAAATGGGAATGGCTTTGGTGAATGTAAGCAATATTTTGGCATATTTCATGCTATTATTTTATTTCTTCTGCTTGTATACTTCACTGATGACAAGTTTCAAGAAAAACGTATACACTAAGCATCTTTTAATAAGGACAAAGTTGTACTTTGTTATAAGCACAGCAGTACCTGTTCCCACGTATCAGTAACTACTTTCCAAGAACTTGGGTTCTAAGAAAAGGCGGGATCAAAGCAAAAGATACATTAGACAACCTATTTCAAACCCAATCAAAGTGGTAGAAGATTGTATTGTCTTTTGTTGCAGGGAACTGCTCTGCGCCGGTCAGCCCATAGACCACAGCTTGTGATCACTTCTTAGTCTATTAGAGTGTAAAGGTAAGGAGCTGAGTGGCCATGGCTGTGGTAGGGTGAAATGTCTGGGTTAGTGTGCAGAATATGTCCTCTCCTAGCATCATTCAGCAGGCACTTGCTGCAAACAGAAGAACTGACTAATGAGTAACAAGGATTTTAGAAGTAGAGAGTCAGAAGACAGGGAGATTAATCTGCCCTGTTCCTAGGATTGAGAAAAAAAAAATCTTCTAAAAGGCAATGTTGTTGTTATAGAAAGAACACTGTTTCTCTAAACCAGAAGCTTTTAAAGAAAAAGACTTGAGAATGCTGAGGAAGGAAACTGACTCTTTTCCTTCTAACCATCTGGTACTGAGAAAATAATTTTCCATGTGCATTCTTAAAGAAGCACTGGTAAAGGTGTTAACAAAAGTGATTTAATTGAAATACCATGTAAATTTCAACTTACTGCACAATCATTTGACCAAGGTAAAAATCCAAGTTACCAAGACAAGGTACTAGTGTACTATAATACAAGGTTATGCACAACATCATTTACTCACCAAAGATCTGCCGTTGGTGAAAAGTCTCTCTGCTTCAAGGAGCAAGCTTGAGAGATGTCTCAATGCAAGGGAAATATCACCTCCATGCAGCTACACAGCCTAAGAGGGAGAACTCAAACAAGGCTCACTTCGGCTGTTGTATTTATGGAATAAAGTGGTTGGCTTGCAGTCAAATTGCATACAGTAGAAAAGGTGTGCATGAGACTTCTTGTACAAGATTAATGAGTCTGAAGTTACTCACTATCTGTGAGTTAGTTGCATGACTGGTGTTCCAAGCTCATATGTCTTGACCTTATTGCATCACTCTGCACCTCTGTGGGTTTTCAGAGAACAGATTGGAACTAGAAGAGTTCTTGGCCTGGCTATAGCTTAGGCCTGTACTTCCTTTAGAGCCTGTACAGAACTACCACTAGTTTGGTTAAGGAGCCAAGAGCACCCATCACAGAAGATTAGACTTTAATTAGCTGAGACAAAAGACAGATGTATCAGTGGGATGGAACATCATTTTCCTTCTGGATACTATGTTCAGATCCAAAAGATACATCATGAAATATTATAAATGCAAAGGAAGCTGGCTGAAAGTTAGAACACATTGGGCTTTTTTACCCTTTCTCAAACATTGCAACAGAAGGAAGGGATAAAAGAACTTGAACACTGATATTATATAAAATAAATGCTCTATATGTCAAGCATAAAGTTGTAACAAAAAATGTTTAGGTTTAGGTGACTTGCTAAAAAATCTTTGTTTTGATTTATTCCCAGACACTTTCCAATCCCTCTGAGAACAATGAACCTATAGTATTGATAGGACACTACTCAATTTGTCCTTTTCTTTATAACAGTGGAAAAGAATACTAAAGTATTAGGAAAAATAATGAACTTTAGCTTTGAGTGTTTTATCTGGCTCTGCTCCAAAACAAATGGGGCACAGGGAGGGCAGTTACTCCAGGGTGCTGAAAATAACTGTCAGACCTAAAGTACTGAATGGTCTTTGTTCACCTCTTAAAAGAAATAGTAGAGAGATTATATAGGGTATATATAGGGTATATTTATATTATGGATGTATATACATTGCTGGTTGTTTCAGGAGGACATTAAAACCAGAAAAGCAGGTGATATTATCTTATTTCCTGCTGAAGGTTTTCTGAGTTTAGTTAGTATTTTATTTTGAGATGCTGAGATACGAATTGGTGGTCATATGTTTTTAAAGCTCTTACCTGTTCCAATTATTTCTGCAGGGAGCTGATTGTGAAGTTGCATAGAGAAACACAAAGTAACATCTATAGCTTCTGTAAAAGAAAGAGGATTTCTATCTTAGCAGGATGCTCATGTTCAGTATCCCTGAAGTTAAAATTTCTGTGTTAACATTTTTATAGGTTCTGAAACAGAAACAAGTTAACAGACTTTAAATGAAGATTATCTACAAGGAGGATAGGATGTTATTCATGAAGGCTTTACGCCTCTTATTGCTATCATGGCTTTTTTTTGGTTAATCACACCAATACTGCTATGAGATCCACTGCTGTTCTTCTGACGCAGACTCTAGCGTTACACCCTAATTTTTTATTTATTTTTATTTTTTATGTCATTTATCTTGGTGTTGTCACAGAAGGGGTGATGTATTGCAGTGAAATACAGCTGTGCTACTCTAGCAACCTATGTGTTATACATCCCTGTTTCTGCTCAATAAAATATATGTGTTTTGTTCTCTGTTTCTAATGACTTGTCCATTAAGATGGCTTTAATATTCTTCATGGGTTTGATTTGAGATAATTTTAAAAAAATCTAAATACTAGAACGTATATTCATATGCTTTAATGGAAGTTGTGCCTAGAGATGAGAGGACAATAGATCTTCCTGTGTCTGAGTGAGATTACTTCTTTAGTGTTTCAGAAAGGTAATTTGTCTTAAAAAATGAAGTTGTTTAAAATGCTTTGTTTATTTCTTTAATGCAATAAACCAGAGCTGCCTGCTGCACAGAATTAACCAGAAACTTAGAAAAGTAGTCCAATATTTGGAAATTATTTCTGGGAATCTTGGAATATCAGTTGTATAGGCTTATGGTATGTGCAGAAAGAAAATCTTATAGCACTAAAGTAAGCCTGGTATTAACAGCTTCTGTCTACTTTCAGGTGTTTGTGTCCTGTGTCCTTCTAACATCTGGAAACAAAATAAATTCTTAGATTGAAATGTAGTACTAGGGCTTAATTTTTCAGAGTGGATGTAGTTTAAATGACTTTCTGTAAATGCATTGCAATGAACAGCAAGAAAACACGAAAATTAAGTAACTAGTTACAGGGATGGATCTGCTCCCACACTCTCCCTGAAAGAAAGTATCAAGCTTACAAGCCATTAATTAGGATAGCAGCTTATGTCTCCCTGGGAAGAATTAACGTGCATTTCTTTTTAATGGCTTAGAGGTATTCAGAGGCCTACATTTTTGTTATTTACTTTTTCAGTTGCTTATATTTAGCAAACATTCATTTTTTGCAGGATTGCATGCTTGCATCCCTGAATGTTGAACTTGGTACCCCAAGGGGAGTACAGCTTCTAATGAGATTAATTGTAAGAGAGAGATGTCACAAAGGACATCTTAAGGTTTCTGAAATACAGATTCCATTAGAATACTGACTCTTGAGATACCAGTTGTTACTGCCTACTACTGTGAGAAGGAAGAAGCTTTTTTTTCTTGATAGAAATCCAGTTGGCTACAGTAGCATGTGCTGTACACCAGTATCTGTCCTAAATAACACATTGTGCAGATACATCAAAGAGTAAATAGATTGGCTATTAAATATTTAAAATTAGTCCTCTGATAGAAGAACTAGCCCCATGTCAATAAAACATTGGCAAACATCAGTTTTGGTGGCCTTCATGATAAGATATTCTGTGATGAATGAGGGGTTTTTTCATCAAGCACATTCCAAGACAATCTACAAAGCAAAATGGAAAGCTGATTACTTCAGTAGTCACCTGCTTCTAAGAAATGTATTCAACGTAACAGTTTAGTAAAGTTCCCTCACAATACAATATTACTCTACTTGCTTTTTCTACCTACAGTGTGAAGTTCCAGTTTCAGTTATGCTGGCATCTCCAATTTCCAATACTCATTTTTTATATTATTGTTATTCTATAACCTGTAGGGTGCAGTTAGTTTTATTCTCCAGGTACCTTATCTCTACTCATTCTTCAGCCTAACCACTCTATATAAACCTTTTTTCAGACCATTTCCCCTAAGATGTTAAAAAAAATGTTTCATAATAACAGCAAGGGGGAGACCATAAGGTCTATTATTGTATAAATCATTTCAGCCATGACATGGGAAATATTTTCAAAAGGAAGACGTGAAAAACTGAATGCTTTTTTAAGAAAATGTTTCTTACAAGAATCTTTTAAAGACTTCAAGCTGAAGTTGAGGGGGCTGTGCTCCTGGGTTCCCATTTACTGGCTAGTATAGTATAGGTCTTACTTCACATGCATGAGATTTACTGTTCATTCACCATACAATTGCTTTAATTGGGTAGAAAAATCAGGAGACAGATTCCAGTGACACTGAAATAAGTTGCACAGAGCCCTCTCTGCATGTGTACATCATCTCCATAAGCCTAGCCACTGCTTATGTAGGGATGCCTTTTCTAACTACAAAACTGAAACATCAGATGGAAGTTGACATTTCCCTTTTACAGAAGTCTGTTCAAATGCTAAGGCCCATGGCATAGCACTTTGAAAGCAGGTGGTAAAAGGATGCCAGTAGGAGCACATCCCAAAGGCATTTCTGCAGCACGGAATTGCTCAGTCAGCCTGCTGGAGGTTTCTAAATGAAAGATGGGGATATTTCTTTTTGGACAGCTGTTGCCTTGAATTCCTATTTTTTTGGGTTTGTTCCATTCCATTTTAACCATTTCTCATTGTGTTCTGTATCATTAACGTAGCTGATGGGTTTTTGAAAATACTAAATTCTTCCAGTTGCCTTAGCACCATTTTCCTAATAAAGAAAAATGCCCAGAGAATGATGGATTACACCTCTTTTCTCCTGCCCTATCTGTCTGCTAATTTCTTAGTCTCCTCTGAGAACAGACAGTGATTACTGTATCCCTTACTTCTGGGTTTAAATTCACAAAGTGATTCTGTTAACTCTCACATTTTTCTGCAGCTATTGTTATTTCCAGATCTGTAGATAGCTCTGGTTACTACTAAATGCAGTACAATCCAGCACAACTGACATTACGCTGTCCTAAAATAAACTTCTTTGTTAGAAGCCTGCTTACTAATAACACTTCACTATGAATTGCATTTATGGCTAAATGTTGGGGCCATTTCCCATGCAATAACAAAAATTTACTACACTTTTCTCATTTTTAGAGTTTTATCATCCATAGTAGAAGAATGACAAATCTAGCCAATTAAATCCTAAGTCATATTTTTTCCAACTTAATACTAGTATCCTGTTGCCTGGATGATACATAACAGCTTTAATTACACCCATTGTTTACTAAGGAAACAGCAGTGTGGCACTTAACAACATCCCTTTGCATTATAGTTAAAGGACAAAGTTCATGGAGTTGATGAAGGAGTCTCTGAATGCAGGTGTGAAACTTCAGTGCAGCTATTGCTCTGTTTTCACAGCTGTTGATCTTTCACATCTCTCACGTAGATCATGCTGTGCAGGAATAAGTACATGGAAAATAACTGGGCACATTGATAAAGTATCCCTAGCCTCATAATTCTTTTGGAATATTTCAGGATAAGGTTTAGATTTTCTTTTTACTTATTGTAAATTAGGTACAAAAGGAAAAAAAATAGTCTAATAATTTCATTAAAAAATGAGTCTTAATGACTGCTTTATATACAATGTACATTTGTTTGGTTAAGGTTCATTTCAATTATTATTATTATGGTTATGTGATTTTTATTTCTAAGATTTAATTCAGGAAATGTCTTGAGAATATTTTACTAAATATTTATAAGAACACTTCAAAATTTCAGAAAAGACACTTTTCTGAAATTATTAATTCCCAACCTTGACATAGTCCTGATGTATTTTGTGACAGTGATAAGAATAAGATAGTAACAGCTCAGTTGCCAGTTTGGTAGAAAGTTTTCTCATTAAAATAGTTCATTCATTACATCATTACATCATGGTGATAAGTCCATATATAGAATTTTGAAAATACCAAAGGACATTTTTAGCAGAAATAATGGTGTTTGATAAGTTTAAAGGGTCTATAAAGAAAATCACGTGTGGAACTATATTTTTTCATTTATGACATTAGATAGAAGGGAGCAAAAGTTGGCAACAGAGTTTCAAATCAGACTGAAATTCCTCCTGAAGAAAAGGGAGGATGACTCAAAAGCTATTGTGAAGGTTGCAACCACTGTCAGGAACTTTTGAGCAGAGCAAATCCACAGCCAGCCCAGATCCTGTGAGGCAACTTCCATCACGTGGAGTAGGAGCTAAACTAAATCTTAGTCTGGGCACTAAAGCTGCATCTCCAGAAACTGAGACTCCTTCCTACTGACTCTAGACATACAAAAGTCATTGCTGAAATGAAAGATTTTTTTTTCCTTCTGTATTATGTAACCAATAATAAGCTGCTGTTCATAAGAAAGCATAGTAGAGTCTCTGGTGTAAATGATTATTAAGTTACTGGGTGCATTCTAAAATGAGACTGTAGCATGGCCAGATCTGATCTCTTTCTCCAGTTTTGGAATTTGATAAACATACTTCATAGATGTTGTAATTTTCACAGAGGGAAATAGTAGGCAGATGTACATTATCACTTCAAAATATCCAGAAAATTTAAGCATATATGTCCCATTAAAAATACAATTTTCTGTGAACCACAAGGAAAATGTTCCTTGAATCTATCTTTCTCTTATAAAATTGAATCAAATGAATAATTTACATAGTTCAATTTTTATGTTATTCCTTGTCCATTTTATTTTAAAGTAAGAATTATTTTTTCTTAGACAGTCTTAGAGAAAAAAAAAACAAACATAAAAAGGGTGGAGTTTATCTACAATTCTCCAACAAAGAAAAGATAGTTTTGATGCTTTTGTGGGTTTTCATACCATAATAATTTCTGTGATTTTCTAAACTATGCAATATTGCCTATGGAACTGTCTCTATCCTAGAGGTGGTAACCTGGTTCCTGAGATTGAAATAAAACTAAAATCTTTTTCTTTTTCCATAATGCACACTATTCATGCTTCATAAAACTGTTCTGTTTGACACTTCTCCAGACAGATGCAGCCTCCTGATGATGCGTCATGCTTCATTATGTTAGCCAGTTCTGTGCCTTAGAGTTCATCAAATGGCCAGTAGAATTTTCTCACATCTTTTTCATATGTGCCTTATGCAAGCTTCTTTGCTGAAAGAGGGCATTTTATATTCCTCTGAAATTGCTTTTAAGAGTTATTCTACAAATGATGTAGAGCGTGCTAAGGTCAAAAAAATGGGATGTGCCACCAAAGCACATCCTCCAGTTATTTACACAGGTGCTCGGCTAGTGCAATTCTGTTGTCCTTGAGGAACTTGTATCTGCATAGGAACTAGGCTCATTTTCAGTTACACCACCAAACTAGAACTTGCCGACTAATCTCTGCAGCTCTGGCCTGCATAGAAGGAATTGTATGAATACTCCTACAGAGCAGAACATGGCAGAAAAAAAGGACAGAGAATTAGTAAAATTATGAATGCACTAGTAGAGGAATAGCATTTTACATCTCTAGGAGTGTAGCAATATATTCAAACACGAACATGCACATGAATTTAGTGTTTTAGAACATCACAAGATCCTGAGGAGAAAAGTTGGGGTTCTATGTCTCTGATGTTTGTGCAAGTACTTCACTTATTCCACTCCATTCTTGTAACACCTTTGTCACTGACTTAATGTTGGAACCAAAGCCTGGCTTTAATCGGACCTAAAATATTTACTCATATATTTTTATGTGCAGAGGATCAACTTCTGTTCTTCTGAAGGTTAAGGGTTTTTTCAATCAGTGTGAGTAAAATCTAATTCATTCCAGAAGTCACATTGGACTTCTATTCTCTCTTAAGTTTTTACTAAAAGGTAAATGCAACATTTCCCAGCTTCCTCTTCCTGCAAGAGCTGTCAGTAGAAGTACCCCTGCTGCGTGAGAGGAACCATCCCTCTACATAGCACCTTTAGATGCTGTGTAGGGCAGGGAAAACTTTGCACAAATGCATGCCAGAATATCACCCTATCTCAAACTCATTTGCATTTTCCTATATGAGTACAAATTTATTTTCATGAACAAGCTAGCTTATTTATGTTAAATGCCAACTCTTCCAAATTTTGTTTTTAAGAGGAAGTCTTTTGTATTTACATTCTCTGAGTATATGAGTTAAATCCTCAATCCTACTGGGCAAATAAACATAGCTGAGACTCGATGCACAATTAGCTCAGACTGAGACCAAAAATGTTAATACCAACGAGACCTGGAGAGAGTTTGTTAATATCTGTACTGTGCAAGCTACTCAGCCTTAAAGTTTTACCCTAAGCATCAGTCAAGTGTTGATTGTTGCAAAGTGCCTTGAGGTTCAGTGAGCATTACAAATTACCTTCTTATCACTCTCAAAAAGTAAAATGTACTTTTCCTCTAAAAGAGAGACAAAATGCATTTCAACTTTTTTATTCACTTGTTTAATAGCAGTAAAATATACAAAAGCACTCTGAAAGGCAAAGCTCAGTGCTTCAGCTTCATCATCACTGAATTATGACAAACAGCAGAGATTTGGGTCCAGCATTTGTTAGCTACCTACTGCTCCAAAACCAGCAGAGGGAGAACAAAACTCTCTTTGTTTGCTTTTTAATGTCTCAGTGATGGTGTGATTGACTTAAAAATGACAATCACAAATCCCAGATGTTGTTAGAACCCATAGGGTATCATCAAGTTAAATATTTTTCTCGGTATCTACTTAGAACTGTTACTGGTGGTACCTCTCATCTTCCAAAATATCACACACAACTTCCAGTTATTCTTTCTTTTCTTCAGAAAATCTGTCTAATATGCTTGGGATGGGATTGATTTTAAATTAATTTTTCAGCTGAACTTTAGGTGCTACATCTTTTGATCACTGCCTAAAGGTCCAAATAAGTGGTAAAACAGGAATACGTAAGATTTTTACTTCAAAATAGACTATCTTGGCTGATGTAATTTTGGAGCAAGTTAGCAATCATGATCTTTTCAAATCAGTTTTTATATCTTTTCTGTGTTATACAGCTGTGTTTGTGTTCTGCAGTTCTTGAAATATCTTCTTCCAGCTCTGCTGCCTGAGGCCACAAGTGTGCATTGCAGTTCTCTCTTCTAAAGTATGTCAAACATAATGAAAAAATGAACTTGCAAAAGAGCTGATTTTTGTATGCCTTCCTGCTTGATTCTACTGCCTGTTCTTTTTGCTTCCCGGGTTCTCCTAGGTTTATTTTCTGCTTTTGGAACGGCATCTAAAGCTTCCACAGAATGAATTGCCTTTAAAAAGCTTCCTCATAATGAGGATTGTCACACAAATGAATGGAGCACGGCTGAACTCTCACAGTGTGACACAGACTGACTCAACCTTTCAATGCTTACTCTCAGAATTAACATTCTCTTCTAACAATGTTTTTTGCCCCTTCTCTTTTTGCTCCTGAATCTCATGACCTGGTATGTTCAAGAAATCACACTCATGAAAACGAATGAAAAGCATTAGGATTAAAGTGAAGGTTAACTTCACAGAATAGGAGAACTTAAAAGTCGGATTGCCTTCCTTATCCATTGGACCTAAGTATTGTAGTAGAAACAGAAGAGCGAGTCATCTTGCATTCAGTGCCAAAGGTGAAGGAAGCTTTCTTCACAAGGGGCAAAGCTAGCATGCTTTAAGAGTAACTTCAATGAAACTACTCTCATGGCTGAGGCAGAGTTGGGCCACAAATGTATACTCTTCTGCTTTACCAAGGAGAACAGAAGAAGTGCTTAACCCCTTGCGCCCCTTTAGACCTCTGAAGAGCCGAACCATGAAGGAGAGAAATATGACATACCTATCTTAAACTGGTGGATGCTGAAAGAGCATAGGCTAAAAAGCTGTAGTGGCAATTTGTGGAAGATAGTAGCAGCAAATAGAAGAAAAGAGGGCAGCCCTACTGCCCAGAGTCCTGAGAACTAAAGAATTCTCACTGGAGCTTACACTTGAATTACTGGTGCTGAGTAGACCTAGAGGTTGTGCCTGCTTGTTTCTGACCCAGACTACAGCTAATCTTACAGATTCTAGAGAGTTCTTGAGGACAGGATTCTTCCCAAAGGGAACATAGTGCAGAAGAAAAAGGAGTGAGAATTTATCTAAAATCCTGAATTTCCAGATGCTTGTAATTGTAATCTTGTGAAGGGAAGACAGAGAGACAAAGAGAAGGGGGAACAGATAAGAGAGAAAGCAAGGGAAAAGAGCAAGAACACCAAGAATGCAGTTCAGCACTTAGTACTGGAAAAAATGATGTGTGACCACCCCCCATACTGATCAGGCAAACTTGTATTTAAGCTTCCAACCAGCTATCAGGAGTGCTGGAAAAACCTAGTAGGCTCAGTTTAACTGAAGGTGTCCTTGATGGTTTGTATGGTATGTATAGCATCTTCTGCAATCAGAGTATAAAAATCTGATGACTGTTCTTTTCACATCTTGGCATCTTTTTTAATATTTTTGTCAAAAGAAAGCAGTCTACAAGCATTGTTTATGATGGACAACACCACACTTCTTCCATGAAATCTTAATTACAGTTTTCTCTGGTGACCTTGAACAATTTTTTAAAACCTCCTTTCCTTCACTGATTAAGCTGATGGACTGACAGTTTTCTGCTTTCTATGCAAAAGATGCATAACACCTTGCTTGATTACAGATACAATGTCACAGAATTATTAGCATTATGCAGTAGAAATGATGAAAGTGCAATTTATGATCATCTAGCTTCCAGACTGCTTTCTTTACTAAACCAAGAGAATATTTAGGGGAAGAAAAACAGGAAGCAGGAGCAGGGTAGCTGGTGATCCCTATCCAATTATACTTGTGTCAGAAATGAAGCATGCAAAATTTAGCCCAGAATGATTAACATTCCTGAGGTAATAAAATATACTGAAATCCAAAAGCTATAAAAGAAATTATTAGAAAACCTTAATTGAAAACTTTACTACCAGCTCCCCATATAATAAACACAGTTGATCTCAGTAAAAGAAAATTAAGTTAATGATGAATAAGCATTTGAAATAAAAGGGAGATTTTACAGCTTACTGCTGGGGTTACCATGGTGGTAGGGTCTTCCCTCTCATCTCCATTGTCCCTGCAGTCATATTTTGGCCTGTGGTGGTGGATAATTGTGAAGCCATTGAATTTGGGGAGGACATACATGCCCTGTCACACAGATGAAAGCTGAAAGAAGAACAGCAATTACCCCTAAGTTAGAGCTGGATGAGGAAAGAGAAGACATTTGGCATAGGGGCTGGACTCTGTGCCAGCCAGAGGAGGCAGATGAGAGGTCAAGAAGCTGACCTGAACATCCCTATTTGGGTCACAGAGGTAAGCAGGACCCTGATAGGGAGCACCCAACATGTACAGCCTTAGACAAATCTCAACTAGTTAAAGTAGTGGTAAGGATGAAGAAAGAAGAAATCTGATTAACTTCTCCTAGGAAGTGACAAAGACAGCTGACAAGAGCATCGTAGCAGACATAATCTCTGTGGACTACAAGAAGCTTTTTGTTGTGGTGTGGCATCAAAGACTGATTTTTCAAACTGGTGTTGCCGGCAGGATTTTACTAGTCAAATCAGCCTCAGAGGAGGCAGGTTAAAACCTCAGTTGGATTCAGTGTTAATCACCTTGGCAATGACCCTTTAAAATAAAAAAGAATTTTAAAAATAGACCTTAAACTGCTTGCAGTTGTATAGTTTTGCCTTTACTTACCTAAGAAAAGAGGCTGACTTCAGCCAGAAAGATGAGTTTGATAGCTTGCTTTAAATAATTCTTAATAAATGAAAAATAAAGCAGATGAAAGAAGTTGGCTCAAGAACTTATACGAAGTAAGCCAAAAATTTCATACTTATGGTTTAGGTCTTGTAAGCACAAGCATTGCAGTAAATTTAATTCCATGTGTGAAAACCAATGGTCTTTGTCATTGTAATTAAAATCATACTTTAAAGTATAACTATTTTTATTAGGAGATATTTTTTCTTCTTGTTTCAGTAAGAGTTATGCTACTATTAGCAGGCAGGGAACTTCTCAGGCTGCACGTAAGTTATAGGGGCACAATGACATTACTTTTCTTGTTGGAGTGTAAGCTGCTCTAGCATATCCTACCACCAGGACACCATATTGCAGCTGTTTTCATAGAATCACCAAATTACCAAAATGCCAGTGGGAAGGGACGACTGAAGGTCTTTTAGTCAAAATCCTGTCTCAAAGCAGAACTGTCATCACTGCTAGATCAGGTCAACTCTGGCTTGGTCTAGCTGGGCTGCAAAAAAAAGATTTGCAGATTTTACAGCTCTTCTGGGCAATGTACTCCAGTGCTACACTATGGGTTCAAGCTTTGTACTTGTTGCTTTGTTTGAGGCTTCTTCTTTAATGTTTTAACTATAGTGTTTGATGAACAGGGACCCCTGAACACTAATTCAAAGGAAGGAAACTATAAATACACCCATCTTCTTCTTTTATCAGTTCCTACCTCGGGAGTGTGTAAAGGCTAGATGTAAGGACTAGGTCCAATGTGTTGCCTTTTGCTGATTTTATCCAGTCTATTGATGTTGTTTAAACTTTTTTTATACTTAATTGTTACAATGCATTGTCTTGGGGCTATTTGAGGCTGAAAACCAAGATTTTAATGATGAAATAGAGAAACAAAGTAAGTCTACTCTTGTCAGTGTCAGCAAATAAAGAGCATTAATCTGTCTTCTTTACTGCCATGCATGGTGTAACACAAAAGTCTGCCAGGTGGGAAGAGATATTATATCTTTTAACCACTCTACACGTGCTAAGAATCAAGCTGAAACTTAGACTGAAAGTTTTTCTTTGATCAGCAAAGATTAGTGACAGTCATTTTGTCTTCAGAAGAGTCTTTGACATCTTTCTGTTAGGATATTGAGAGAGTGCAGAACTGTCTGACCTGACCTGTCATCACCAGTTCTCAATGGGAGGTGCCTCTGTGCCATTTGTGCCTTTGGAAGCTCTGCCTTGTTTGTATGATGCAGTAGGATGTTTATTCCAGCTAGAGTTGTGTCTCTTTGCTGCTTTATTATTTAAAAGTATGAAGTTTTAATTAGCACATGACTATGTTTTAGAATGCTTTAGAATATTTTGTATCCTTAGAGGTTTTCAGCAAATGGATGTTTGGTTCCTCCTTCTCCACCTTGAAAATGACTTATCCAAGCAATATGTGCCAAAAGTTTTTGAGAATAAGGGTTAGACACAAACAACTAGATTATGTGCAATTCGCTTCAGGAATTTACATTATCTGAAGATTTGGACTATTAATTATTTTAAGTCTACCTTTTTAAAAGCAATCTTTTAGTCACTTTGACATCTAAACACCTGGCTTCGGTTTCCCTTGGTATGCACTTTCAGACATGAATACTAGAATGCATTGTTTAAATATGTAGATTACATAGGCAGTGTGCAGGAGAAAGATACAGCTTTGATTGCACAGTTTATTTCTTTGAAAGTTCCCTTGGTTAAATTTCAAAGACCAGTCAGTAATGGATCTTATTTGCTGGTCTCTTTCCTATGGCTTTGTACTACTGTTCAAGAATTTAACTGATGAGATAAGAAAAAAAATGCCCTGGCCCAGTAGCCAGTCTCTCTAAGGTGGCAACAGGAGGTTTTCTTTAGGAACTGCCTGTGAGCCTGACAGTCTATTCCTCTGGCACATCTCTGTAAAACATAGGTGTGATGTGTTTTGGGAAGAGTTAGCTATAGCAGCACTATGCACACAAAGTATATATCATAGTCTGTTAAGAATTATTTTGTTGGGGAGCTATTTGTACTGATTTTTTACAGGTTTCTATGCCTTTCTACATGTGCATGTGTTGAGGTTGCCTGCACATGCTTCCTGCATGTGCTCACATGGTGCAGCTCTGGCAGTGCTGAGTCTCTTATTCCCAGCCAGAGTTTTAGCCCTCTTTGGCTGCCGCTGCTCCATCTGACAAGGAGGTGGAATCAGCATCCTGATCCTACAGAGCTGATAGTACAGAGTGTCAAATGAATTGAGGCTGCAGACTGGGCTGTGAACCCGCAGTGATCCAGGCTACTTCTAACAGGCTGTTCGCCAGGAATAGCAGAACTCTGCAGTCCCTAACTGAGATTCATAGCATTCTCCTGCACATGAACTGTAATTTTCTTTACCATCAACTAATACTCACATCTATAAAATAGGATCAAGTGTTTGGACACAGAGTTCTTTCCCCTGAGGGATGTGATTTTACCTAGTACAATATTTCTTGAGGCAGCAGTTATTGACTGCAATACTTTATGTTGCTGCAGAACGGAAGCCTCTGTAAAATACCTTTAGTTGTCATCCTGTTTTGTTGTTATATGTGTAGATGTGGATTTAGAAGGGAATACATGATACAGAAAATACCTTGAAGAGCTTTGGACCAGTTCACTACTTCTTCCTTCACTCCTTCTGCCTAGATGCTCCCATTTATCAGAAGCAGAGCCAACCTGTGGTCCTGGGCAGGAGTATGTGTTCCTTAACCTTTGCAGTCTCAAGTCATTATCTCCCCCTCTTTCCTTCTACCCTCAAAGCAAGAGTGTACTCTTGTCATCTGTTGTCCACTCCAGGAGAAAATGCCCTGATATTTCCTTATTACCCAAGCTGCAAGGCTGTCACCACTCTTGTTGATAAAGTCTGAAAGCTTGTTTTTATCTTGATTAGCAGTTGAAGGATGGCTTGTATGTGCCTCCAGTAAAAAAAAAAGCAACCCAAAAAACAAATAACAAAAAACCTCACCACATTCTTTACTGGAAAAGTTTTTTCTTATAATCTCAACTTTGTAATATTTTTGACATCTCAGGCATAATTATTTAATCAGAAGTAGTGGTATATAAATGGTTAATTTTAAATTAATTTCCTTCTTCACTAATTCTTCACTCTACCCAGTTTAAAACAGCTATTGACAATCAGTACCTTGGAGTCTTACATACATGTTATTATTTCAGCAAGAGAGATGTATGTTTGCATGAAGAAAAACAGTTTAGATCCCCTTAAGATCCTTTTCACCCCAAAACCTGTGTTATTGTTGAGAATTCTCTGATCCTGACAGGTGCGGCTGAATTTCCCTGCTCATTGTGTGCATCTAACAAAACCCATCATCGGGCAATTGGAAGTCTGATTTTTGAGGACCATTGAACACTGAACAATCCCAATGAGCTGCAACTACAGTAACAATTGTGCTGAATAACTTTGGACTGATGGTGTGTGAACACCAGCCCTCCCAGCTTCCCCTTTCTTATTTCCGTTGGAATCTGACAGTGCACAGGGTTACAGTAGGAATATTTTAGGGAGTGCTGATGTGCTTCAGAGATTTTGGCATTTCTTCATCTGCCTATGAATTATGCTTGTGTTTTATGACTCCATAAGCTGAATTGTCTCATAGTTGCAGTTATGTTTGGTGTTGAAAAGAAAAAGAACAGTTTTACTGAAGGGGAAGCATCTTCAACTCCCCTTGCATAATTCTAATTCCACTTTCAGTCATAGTAATATAAGTTAAGAAGTGGCAGTGTGTTTTGTGTTTTTCCATTATGATGGACATATACCAAAAGTAAGAGGCAGATTACCTAAGACGAATAATAGAGTCCTTCAGAAAACATACTTTTGTTTGTGTACTGTTTATTTTGCATTTTTATTTGGCACAATGGAAAGTGCTAATATACATATATTAGTGAGACTGAAGGGTTCTATCTCCCTTACGAGTTCTACAAAACATGTTAAAACATTATTGTTTTGGTCTAAGAGTAGCAAACTGATACCTGACACAATTGTACATGTCCTCTCACGCACCACGCTGACCACCTGTGTCAGCAGGGTGCTTCAGGTCACTGCATCCCATTATTATTATTATTTTATATAAGTCTTGTTATGATCTTTACTATCCCGCTGGATCACATCGCACACTGATCACGATACAAGTTTTCCACAGATAATGACTTTTCCCATGCATGTGAAATGATTCAGTGGTCTCACTTTAATTCACGGATGAGCCTATACACAGTACAGTGTGTCTGTCCTTGCTGGCTGGACCTGAGTGAGATCAAAAACCTCTCTAGTTGGGCTAGGTGCTTGGTTGTCTTGCCACACTTACTATTAACCCACCTTAGGTTGGCTCCCTGAGTGAAAATACAGTGTAAACATTACCTACACTCTGCGGGCATCCAAATGATCCCTGTTTTAGAAATATGAACTTGTTACTTGCAGTGAGCACAGAGTAGACTTAAAATATTTGCTATGTAATACAAATATTAAATGTAATAATTACAAATGACTATCTAAACATAAGATAATCCAGTTGCTTCAACAAATACTTGTCCAATTCTTCTCAAACACAGGTGGAAATACAGACTAAATTGTGTAAACTAAACCTCCATGAAATAATACATAAATGGTGATGTATTGTGACAAGGTAGTTAACAAAGTGGAATGACAAACTTCTGTCTCCTGCATATGTGTTGGCAAGTACAGTGACAACTTGAAGTACAGGAATGTTTATAGAGAAACTTGTAGCACACTGCCTGTGACAAATCACTCCTTAGTTCTCTTTCTAAAACTGGACATTTTCTATTGTTATTCTGAAAGGGTGGACTAGTAGAATTTGAAAATTTACTGTCTGGCTGTACAGATATTTACATTCTCATCACAGAATGGACATGAATATGATTTACAGTTAAAATATCTAGAAGTGAGGATTGGAAGGTCCACAGGTAAAAGGGTGAAAGAATGTAAAAAGTTAATCTGCCATTCTATTAAGAAATATTTAGTTAATAAGTAAAGAAATAGATTACATTTGCATATGTTCTGTACTTATTATTAGGTGAGCTAAAATAAATATGTGATAAAAAGGTGTTCTATCTTATTTGTTGTTTTATTTTTCCACTTCCGATATTACAGAAACAAATGACTATTAAAAATGTTAAAAAAGGCAGAAAGCCATATTTTTAAAAATTGCTTTCAAATTTGCCTGGAATCATATCCATACAGTTCCATGGAAAATAAAAAAATAACATCTCCGTGTCTTCTTAACATTAATGTTACTATTAATTCCATATTTCATATGTGCATATGCAAGCTTTTAGTAACTCAAATTAAAATTAAAGAAATCTTTTGTGAGGTCTCTGAAGAAAGACATGGTAAACTTAATAAAATTTGTTGGGCTGATTTTTTTTTCTCATGCTTGAATGCTATTACATCCTTTGAAAATCTCACATGAGAAAGATTTGCCATTAGAGGTCTTGATTCCAAACAAATAGTTTAAGTAGTTTCCACAAGTAATACAAGTTTTTCCACTAGAAAAACACTTTGTTTGCTTTGCCACACTTCTTCTGTCCCTTTCTGTGAAGTTCTCAAATGCAACATGAGACAGGTGAGGAGATATTCTTAGCAACATCAACACAGGAAAAGTCTCTCTGGCAAGAAGCTCTTCAGCACTTCTACTTTAATTCATCTTCATTTAGGGCTAGAACAACAGTAAGGTGAGCTTTGGCAGAAAAAAATTCAACTTCTGCTCACTAGAAATAAGGTTTCAAAAGTTTATTGTTCTTAAAGAGATGTGATAAGAGTAAATGAACTATTGTAAAAAAATCTAAAATTTTCTAAATAAGAGTAGCTTAGGCTATGAAATGCAACAGCTATCTAAAACCTTCCTTTCCTCTTCCCATATACAGAATTAGAGCCACAGAAGGCCAAATAGAGCCTTACATGACCATGCATATGATTTCCACTGTTATGCTGTGGGTCAAGACATGGAGTATGCATATTATTGTTCAATAAAACCACTGGAATACTCCCAGAGTATGATTATCACAGCAGCTTGATTTAGAGTGACAACAGTTATCTGCAAAGAGCAATGGGAATTTGAGCAGTATAAACATATTTGTTTTCAAATGGGCCATAGATTGTTCCGGTTTGGGTTTGGTTTTTTTTTTTTTTCAGTAGAAGAGCACAGGAATATGGACAATCTAGGTGCTAGTCACTACAGTAACCATAAAACCACATCTTCCAGAACATTTCTGTTTAATTACATACATCACCGAATACTGTGTGAAGTAAATTTTATTTCTTTTCTTTAAAACTCCAGAATGCAAAGGAAAAAACACATGCCAATTGCAGTTTTAAACTTTACTTTGTCACTGACATTCTTGAGTAGATACATTTGTACTTGAAGACTAAATGAAAAACACCACCTGTACATAGGAAACTTTATATATTGTCACTGAAAACAAAGCCAGGATACTAAAATAAAAACTAAGATTGCACAATGCTTCAGATGCACTTTCTGAACTTCTTTCATGCACCTTGGTGATTTAGGTGAATGGGTATTAACACACTAACAAGTCTGTACCCAGAAAATTCAGATAACTCTTCTGTTCCTAACCTACTTTCTTTGTAAAATGGCAGTAATTATAGCTAACTTTGATATCTAGGAAAAAAAGTGCAAAATAGTATTATAATAATTTATTTAATTTCCCGACTTTCATGGCTTCTATGATAAACTCATTTTTGATGGTAGCAGAAGAGATATATATGTGACTGGCTTGGATACAAAAATCATAAAGTTTGTGCTTCTATAAAATATATGTAATATGCCAATTTAACTTTTTTCTTTTCCCTCTTTAAACATTTTTATTTAAAATATGTTTAAAAAAAGTAGTGAGGAGTTATTTCCATATAGGTACCATACATTCATGTTCAATTCTTATAATTCTTTCTTCTTTATTCTGATACTGTAGCCACACCTTACAAAAATTAATATTTTCATATATAAAAAAGAATCCTTTCGTATTAATAAAAAAATCCAAATCCTGGACAACTTTGTGGTATGAAGTTAAATTGCACATACTCTTGGTGGTGTTCCAGGGAAGGGGTCACATGCTAATTATTAACTTTATTAGCAACAGGAGTAGTACTGTTGCAATGAAAACTGCACATTGCAAATCTTTATTACTGTTTTGGAAAGTAAGAAACAGAACTGAGAGATGTAATAGAATGAGGGATTAGGCAATCCCTCCTAAATCAACATACAGAATCCCAAAACAACATACACCTTTAGCCAAGTAATGAATAAGTACAGTGTTTGAGGTTTACTTCTAACTTGAAAAAAAAAACTTTTAAGCCTAAATTAATGATATTGTTTTTATTGGGCAAAAGAATTCAGTATAAATATAATGAAAAAAAAGAAATTTCAGGTCAGGAAATTTAAAGATGTAGTGTTATTAATATAACCAGTCAGCTTTATCAAAATTAACATCCATGAGTTTATGTTTGCCTGAAAATAACCTACTGGTGTGTATAACTGTTTTGCTTTCTAATGAAAAAGTATATTATGTTAAAAATAATTGTAAGTGCTCTGAAATTTATGTCAATACTATTTGGTAAGAATTTTAAATCTTAATAGCATTGAAAAAATAAAACTGATCTCATTGTTTTGTGTGTTGAGCATCAAACTTTTCCATTTTAAAAAAGGAATTCCTCCAAGAGGGAAAAAAAACAGAAAAGCACTGCTATCTGCCTGAGTAAAGAGTCAAGCTGTCCTGTGAAAACCAAAGCCCTAGCGTACTGTGTAGAAAGGTGGATCTCAATCTGGGGTCATTCAGGTTTATGAATTCATGACAGATGAACAGAAGTTTCTAGGCAGTCTTCAGTCCAGCATCATACTTTGAGCTGCAGATACCAATGATAACATTTTCACATTTATTATGAAATTGGGTTAATCCTCAACTTTTGTTTTCTTTACTATCCTACATCCAGGCCAGGCGATTCTTGAAAAATTTGGGAAGATGTTTTCTCTGTATGTATGGACATTATATTATCTTCTAAAACTACTCAACGACTTGGTGGAGATATATCTCTTTATCTTTTTGAAACACTAAAAAAATAATGGAGTGGATTATTGTGCATTCTGCAAGCATTGCTGATTTGTAGTATTCAGGTTACAGATTAAGATTGCATTTATTCCCTTTTATTTGCTACACTGAAAATCTTGCTATGGGGAAAATGAGTACATATCATGCACAAATAGAGATTTTATTGTTATGATAATTTAAGTTTTAAAAAATTGATCAAAGAACAGCTATTCATCTGCTTACAGTTATATTAACACTTATGCTTCCAGTTTTGCACTGTTAAGATTAGTATACACAAATAGCGTAGTATCTCCATGTTTCTTTGTCATCCTTCCATTGTGTTTCTGGGTCCTAAGATTCAGGATTCGGTTCAAGGTAGGGGAGAAGGATAACAATTTGTTGTTAGGATCATAGTCATTTTTTGGGAGACCTGTGATGTTGATGTACATGTTTCCTTCCTTCTCACTTTTAGGTCTGTCTATATGCTTTATAATATATTCCATTCCTTGCTGCTTCTTCATTGGTTCACATTACAGTTTATACTACATTTAACTTATATTAGGTACATATTCGTTGTTCATTTTGTTATCCTTAAAACTATCTTCACCCTGTTCACATAGTCACACTCCTTTAACGACCATTAACTAAACACGTTCACAGACCTGTGGCCTCTGGTGTCATCCTGTGCCCGCAGTTTTTGCTGTTGCACTGTGTCACTGCTCTTCAGTGCTTCCTTTAATCCTAAAAGTATAAAGAGTTCATTGTGCACTGAATAACCGCTTGCTATTATGCAGTTGTTCACAAGCTAAAACAAAGTAGGTAATAGTCACCAGATTATTGTTGTTACAGTTAACAAGACTAAATATGGCTCCAGCTAGGCCCAAACATGTCCAGACAGCTCCTGATAGGTATTGAGTTCTGTGTTATTAACTTAGCACAAAGCCTCTTACAAACAGCACTGCACTTACTGGGCGACAAGGCTACAAACACAGATAATCCCAAAGATCTCACTTTAAGGATCTATGAGTGAAGTACCTACTTGTTGGTTAGCAGGGAAACATCGATAATGCAGGACACAGAACCAAATACCCTGTTTATTTATATTTTTGCAATGGTGGAATAGAGTTATAAAGAAATAAAAAGGCATTGCTATAACCATAATTAACATGAATCATATTGCACTTACTCAGACTGCTTAGTTTCTGAGAGCTGTCTCCAGGCTGCCACAATAGAGAGAGCTCTTAAATCCTAATGTTTCTACTTGAACTGTTCATGTTAGTTAGCAAAACCATTTGGAATAGTTTCTTCTTTGGCCTACAATCAAAGGACTTATTTTTTTCTCTCTTACTTGTTTACCTACTCATCATTCTCTTGTGTGAGAGCACTGAGACACTATATGGTGCCAAGAGGATTATACAGTAGGTTTCCCCTATCCTCCCTAAGTTTGCTTGATTAACATTTTTGTTGCATATCTTAATTGGTAGATTTCTAGCATTAGGACTCAGGCTGCTTTCTCCTCCTTACAGCCTTCCTTGAATGCATAGATTTGATTTTAAAAATTTTTTAGTGTGGAAAAATTAATGGTTTTAAATATTTAGTTTATTACAACTTTGCATATAGACTACCATAATGATACATTAAAAAAGGATTTGAGAATTTGCTTCTGAAAAGTATCAGCTTCTTCCTTTATAGTCCATTAGATTTCAGGAAACTCATTTACATAGGCATATATTAAAAATAAAAATTGGATGTTGTTAATTTGAAGGATTTAGAAATAGCTTTTTTCACAGGCAGGATATGGTAACATATTCTTTCAAATTATAAAGGAAAACATAGGCCAGTACTGGTCCCTTTATAGTTCAAAAGTTAGAAATGTAGGTACTTCTTTTTGTTGGTCACTTGTGAAATTGATCCAGAAAGTAGTGTAAAACCAATTCCAAATCTACAGAGAGCATAGCTGGAGACAGTGTGGTCTCTTCTTTTTATCCAGTAGTTCAGCAATCATAGAACTGATTTGTAAATTGATATTGCAGTTACCTGAGCATATCTTCTGTACTGGATGGAGTTTGCTCATCACCATACTGCAGTATGTTTTGATTCAAGGCTCTTACAATTTGTCTTTCTGAACACTTTGTGCTAAAGATAAAAAACTTAATGGTCTTTGATGGAACAAATACTTGAATCCTACCCCCGACAACAGTGCTAACATTATATTAGTCATTGTTCTTGCACTGTCTTTCTCTTCATCTCCCAGTTATGTACTGATTTGGATGGCAGGGGAGCAGCTTCAACAAGATGTGTCAGCATATTTGGGGTGACTGGATTAGGCCACCCCTGGCACCTGTTGATTCATGAACACTCTGTCAGCTCCTGGATGCCCTGTCTTTGGTGAGATTCCTCATGGTGGGCAGAATCTCTTAATTTGTTGTTGCAAATTCCATCAGGTAGAAAGTTGAAAACAGGTTGTCCAGCGTAATGTAGTCCTTATATATCAAGGCTAGTACTACCAGCAGTTTGTTAATGCAGTGGACAACCATGTTTCCTGTCTCTTTTTTTTTTTGTTGTTTTGGTGCTTTTTTTCCATAGTAATATCTCATATCATTATGCCTTTAAAGGAACCTGGGGCTTGGCACATATCTGGGTCTCTGCATTTCACTTATCCTAGGAACAATTTCTCCAGCCCTAAACTTTCTGTATTGTTTTATATGAAAATGATCCCACAGGATGGAATGAGGCCAAACACTTCATTGGCCAAAATATGAGGTGATGAGTATAATTGGATTTTTATTTATTATGTGACTTGACACTAAGATATCTGTATTATCTACACATGCCTACACAAGATGTATAATAAAATGAGATTGCTAGCTGGATTTTGTGCCTGGAATTAGTTACCCATATACGACTTTCTTCCTCGTTCTCCTTCACCTCTCCCACAGAATCTCATCTTGTGTGCTCTGTGTCAAGTTAGTTTAAGTAGCCAAATGTGTATAGATATTTGTAGTTGACTGGAGGCTGAAGCACTAAAGGCTGGAGACATTATCCAGTCCATCCATTCCTTACCCTCTGTGCAAGGAAGCTTGTAACACCAGGCTGTATTTCAAGAGTCTAAATCTTGTGTAATGCAGCAGAATAGTGCTGATATCTTTTCCAAAAAAACCCACCTCTGTTTTGAAAGCAATTCACTGAAGATTTCAATTTTATTTGAATTTCTGCATCTACTTTTGCTAAATGTTAGCAGTCTTGTTTTCCCACTTGGGATACACCAGTGATGAGTCTAGTTGCCAATTGGATCAGCTGGTTTGTGTTTTTATTGTCCTTCTTCTCTACCTTGATCTATTAATTGTTTTTTCTGTCTTCACAGCTCTGTAGGAAATATATGGTAGTGCTTAGAAACCTGTGGTTTTCCTGTTCTTTTGTTTTGTTTGAGTCTTTTTCAGGGATTTAATATAACATAAAATTACAGAATTGTGCAATTAATAACTATTGTCTTTAAGACATGATCCTGATAAGCAATGAAAATTGCCATCAAACAAGAAAAGAAAATCAAAATATGGAAGTTGTTGCTGAGGCTGTGGAAGAACCACTGACTACATAGAAAAACAGTACTTAAGAAAGCTGTTATTCTTACATAAACAAAGGAAATAATATTGTTTCATTTATCAAAATGTCTGCTACTGAAGTATTTTTTATGTCAGTCATTACTAGGTGATTGCTGACTGAACATGAGCCAGCAGTGTGCCCAGGTGGCCAAGAAGGCCAATGACGTCCTGGCTTGGATCAGAAACAGTGTGGCCAGCAGGTCCAGGGAGGTTATTCTCCCTCTGTACTCGGCACAGGTGAGACCGCTCCTTGAGTACTGTGTTCAGTTCTGGGTCCCTCACCACAAGAAGGATGTTGAGGCTCTGGAGCGAGTCCAGAGAAGAGCAACAAAGCTGGTGAAGGGGCTGGAGAACAGGCCTTATGAGGAATGGCCGAGAGAGCTGGAGTTGTTTAGTCTGGAGAAGAGGAGGCTGAGGGGAGACCTCATTGCTCTCTACAACTACCTGAAAGGAGGTTGTGGAGAGGAGGGTGCTGGCCTCTTCTGCTGAGTGACAGGGGACAGGACGAGAGGGAATGGCCTCAAGCTCTGGCTCTTTCCTCTTAATAATGGTGTTGCGTTGAGTCCTATGGCTCCACGTGGTTGTATTCAACAGCTTTGGAAGTGGAAGAAAGAAAAATAGAATTTGACAATTCAGATAACTAACAATGAGGACATAGGTATCAGGTAGTTGTGAATGTATTTCTACATACATATATAAATACACGTATTTTTATAGCTTGTTTCCATGTGGCTCATGAAGCTCTATTAAATGACCATTTTCTATATGATATTTAGGTGATTTATGTATAAAATAACAGCCAACTCCAAAGAAAACAAATAATTCAGTACCATTCTCCCATTCTGGAGCATTTTATAATGGGGACAGAGAAAAACCAGATTCCACTGACATGATTTACACTGACAGAAATCTTCATGGATTTAATTATCATTATTCATATCAAAAAATCAGTACAGTTCCTTATTGACCTCAATGGAGAACTCTGTAGAAAAAATGGCATCCTAAGGCCCTATGCTATTTCTCACATGCAACACAACTTGTGAAACCTATAGAGTGCTGTTTCTTTGTAAATATCCAGTCATTTAAAATTTTTAATGTCCAGTATGGAAATACATGCCTTATTACTTATTTGAGCCAGCTTTCTCTATTAACTCATGAGCTGCATATTCAAATGTAATGGATCTCTAGTTTTATCAAATTAATAGGAAGCCACTGGGAATCTAATCCATAACAACTTAAACACAGATTATACTGCAGTCTCTGTAGACACCGACAGCTCTTGAGGCTGGAAGAAGTTTTCTAATGCACTGCACAATTTTAGTCCCAACAGATAGGCTAAAAATAAAACTGTTGAAGTATGTTACTACTTCTCAGATGTTCCAGACATCAGGGCTCAGGGTAAAGGCATTCAGGCCTTATTCTCAATACAGTGATGACAATGAGAAGTACGATTATTGACTTTGAATGAAGATTTCTGAGACTGTCTATAAAAATAATTATTGGGAGACTGAATAAATCTATTAATTCAAGAAGCAGAGAACAATGACTCAACATGTTTTATCTTCTTTTATTTCAGGAAAATACGATATAGAGCAAACAAGTCAATTTAAAATAATTTGAAATTGAACCAACTATGCAAGTTAACATTTTTTACTATTAGATATATACGTAAATATATCATAAAAGTATCATTAACTCCTAGAAATCTGGATAAAGGATTTTTGGGCATGGATCAGACAAGATGGAGTGATTAAGAATCCATTTATCCTACAACAAAGTATAATGCAATTATTTAGTGAAAGAACTCAGTATGTTTTGAACCTTGGTGGAAAAAAAAGAACTGAAAATGGAAAAGCTGAATTTGATAGTTCTTCCAGGCTAATAAGGTAAATATTTAGTGCAAATTTCATGAGATATACTAAGATTGAGATCTGATCAGCTCATTGTTACTTGATGAGAAGTAGATCCAGGAAGCAATGTATGTACCTGAAAGCTACTTTCTTCAGGAAGGAAGGAAGAACACCTCTTCATCTTTATTTTAAATTTGTTCTTGCATAAGGGAGGAATCATTTGATTAGGAGAAAGAAGAGAATAAAACTAGGTTTACTAGAGCAGGAAAAGAGGCTAGAAGAACTTTGTTAAACTTAACAACATTCATCAGGAAGAAGGGGTACAACATTTCTTCTCGTCCTTTAGCCCAGCAGGCTTTTCCATTGGCAGTCTTTGATCCCCAGTACCTAAAAACACTTCAGTGTTCTCTACCTGAGAACACTTCAGTGAATGCATTCAGGTAGGTCATGAAAATGAGGTAAATAACCAAGAGGATTACAAATGCTGATAATTCTTGTCATTCTGAGTAGTACAGCTAAAACCAAAATGACCTAACTATTATTTTATAATAACAGATTACTAGATGCTACTGCATCTGACCTCAAAACGTCATTGATCCTTAGTGAGGTATGTTACAAAAATAGGCACGGTAATAACTTCAGAAATTAGGACATCTTTGTTCCTGAAAGCTCAATTTTCCTTAGGGTAGACTGGCAAACTTCTCTGAATTCACAGATCTTAACAGTTAAAAAACAACAGCAATAGGTTGAATGTCTGAATCCCAGTTTTAAAACCTATTATTGAACTAAACATTTTCTAAGCATTTTACTCAGTTAACACACTATTTTTTCCATTTTAAAACTTTGACCAAGAGAGAAAGCTTTCCACATAAATTATATCATCTGGAAGTTGTCTTCTAATATTCATCTTTGCTGTGGCATTTCCCTGAAGAGGGTTGTCACCCACGCTGTAAATCCTTTTTACTTCAAATCACTAGGTTCACTGAATGCACATAACTCCAATTAACTGCAGCCTCCTGGCTCAAAAGCAATTTGGTCTTTCATTAATTACTCAGGTAAACACAGGAAAAGCTGTTTTAGTTTGCCTGAATTCACAGAACAAACACACTCCCCCCCCCGTCTTTGATGATCCAAGACAATCTTGTCTTTTGATGCTTATCACTTAGTTGTTCAATAAAATGTAATTAAAAACAAAGAAAACAACATCCCCCATTGCCAGCCTTGAGTTACAGTTAATTGTCAAGCTTTCAAACTTACTCTTACAGTGCAAACCTTATTGCACTTTAGGTCACAAGACTATTTGTTTAATCTGTTTCCTTGTGGATTGACTCTCTTGAGTCTCACAATGGGATTTCTGGAGGTGAAATTCAGTTACAGCTTCTCAGAGTTTTTTCTTGCTTGGTTTTGTATAGACTGTATGCGAAATTGAAGAGATCATTCAAGGTTTTATTCAAAACTGCAAATGAATTCTTCTAGAAATCTACAACTATTTATGATGCTTAGCAAGCCATTTGATCAATTGATTCTGCCTTTCAAAATGGAAGCAAAAAAGCTAAACTGTTACTATTTATCTTAATTTAAGGTCAATTAGACTTTCACATAAAAGAAGAAGAGAAATGGAGGCCATCAGAAGGTGTATAAGTGTAAAAAATCCAAGAAAAATCTATCTAGGAAATGCAAAACCAGTGGAAGGTAACTCCTGTATCTAGTATAATTATGCCAAGCAGACAGTCTGAAGCTCTCAAAGGCTTCAGAAACTAAATGGAGTAGTGATATGGGTATGCAAGAAGTAATTATAAAAATTAATGGACTGTTATTCATCTAGGTTTTTTGAAGTTAATGAACAAATTAGTCTTGCATGTGAGTGTACCACATCTGTTTGTGCCTACGTACGCAGAGAAACACATACACAGAGAAACACATCCACATGTCATCCAAGCTGGCTTGATTGCACTTTGCAGGACATATTTGTACACATTTTATCACCGTTTCTGTAAACAGCAGTTTCTTTCAGTATGTTCCATGCTCTTTGCCTGGATCTTAATGGAAGTGTTAATTAGAAGCGCAGTAGGAAAACAATTTATGCTTCTAAACATGTCTGGTGTATGGAGTTTGAGTAATGAGAAAAAACAGGCCAGAACATTTGTATGAACAGATACTAATTACTGCTTCTGAGTCTAACACACTCACTGCTATTGCCAAGAGTACAGCATGGAACTATGACAAAGGCAGATGATAAGAGATTTGAAATAATTGGAAAAAAGTGCCAAATTCCTTGATTTCCATAAAATCAATTTTACATGTTTAACTGAAGGTAGGACGATGATTTGCTTTCATAAAACCTCATTCTACAGTGTCTTTAAAATGCTTCATGTTCAGTATCTTCTGAAGTCTCTGTACACTTACCTTGATGAAATTCTTAGAAATCTGTGGCAGGATTTTAGCAAATTCTAACTATTCTTCCTCAAATCTAGTTTGCATGTATTCAAGTGTATCCTTCCACTATGAAAAATCAGGTTCATAAGTGCTCAGGAAAAAATTCAGCCCTGTCCTATATTCCTGGAATTAACTGAGAATTTTACAGGGAAGAGAGGGTGATAACTGGATAGAATTTAGAAGGATTAGCTAGAGATAGCAAATTTGGTGAATAACAATGTCAGGATCCCAGAAGGTGGAGGAAAAAGCAGCAATAAGGAAAATATAAAAGGGAAATATTATTAATATAAATAGCAAAACACAAAGGACAGGAGGAAATAAAGGGTAGTAACACTGTATGTGGCCTCTTATTGCTTGCAAAATAGTAGAATAAATACTAAGGCTAATGAAGAGCATACTTTGATTCTTTACCACTTGGCTTCTTTTTTTTTTTTTTACTGGAGTACTTTGTACTTCATATATCACACAGTCAGAGTAGAACAGTAAGTATATAATTTTCTGCTGCTTAAATACACTAATCACTATAAATTGAAAACTTTCAGCTTGCTTTAACTTTCCGTACCATCAGACAAAATGATCAGCAGTTCAGACACCCAGGAATACAGTGGGTTCCTTTAGAATTATATTTTCTGTTTAGTTATCTGGTGCCCATAAAGTACTTTTGTGAAGTGGGGTGATGAAAGCATTATTCTCTTTCTTCAGAGGTGTAGCCACATACATGATGTTGTACTGCTAGGAGTAATACAGATTGCCCTTAATTTTTGTTCATTCTTACTATATTTTTGTAGGGTACAGTAAACATCATCAGAACGCTCTAGCTAAAAGTGAAATGAAATTTAAGAGATGGGTGCAGTGTTTGTACATATATACATACTGTACATATATATACGAACATATAATGAAGAATGCACAGTGTGCTTTATTAACAACTCTACACACAATTATTTTCCATTTAGGTACAGGGGATATTTTTTCAAATGTCACTGTTCTGTTAACATGGAAGTCAACACTGAAACCATTGGACAGATTTGGACCACCAAGGAATTTGTTGCCTTATTTTCAAGTAAACTCAATGAATGTAAAATGTGTGCATATAGAATTTAGAGTAGGTCCATGAAAGGAAAGGCAAAATAAGAAATTAGGTTAGGGTTCCTGGAATACTTGATTTCATAACAAAACTTTGAAGAGAGGTCTGGGTCCAGACCATACATACATTGAAAATAATGGAAGGTAATGAAAGTGGCTTTTCAGGGTTAAAGTCTGAAAAAAAATAGAGCAATCCTTGCTTGGAGTCACATCTAATGTCTTCTCCTGCTTACAATGGTACAATTTGCCAGCCTGGGAGAACTCACTCCCCTTACCAGGCATAAGTGCTCACGGTTTTTAAAATGTTTTCCAATGGTGATGAAAGGTAGCAAGCAGATGACAGAAGCAGGTGGACACTATCAACTGTACATTCTGTAAAACAGCTATCAAGTTGTGTGGGTTGAAGAAAGAAAAGCAGAAGATGAGTGAAAAAAAAAAAAGGAAGATGAGAAGGTTAAATGGAAGAAAAGGTGAGAAAAAAAGACAAACAGAGGAGAACAAGTAGAACATGAAATGTTGAATGCCAGAGTTACTGCCAACAATTTAAATCTTGTCTGTTGTCAAGTCTTTCCAATTTTTGACCCCATGTTTGGGTCTTTCACATATACACTTTTTTTTCCTGAAGTACCTAAATGCAAAAATTCATCTCAACCTACTGTCGGTATTAATAAGGTAGACTGCTATACCAGTACTAGTCACCTGCATTTCCCCTCTAGTCAGTGAAGAGAAATAAGCATTTTTGAGGCATGATTCTTCTGACCTATTTTAGGCTTCTACATTAGTATGAGACAAATTGTGTCATGGAAGTGCTTGCTTTTCTCTGTAGCCCAGAACTTTCTCACATTACTACTTCACATATAAACAGCTACAACAGATCAGATTACTTGGCTCTTTTCTAACTCTGCATTTAAACAGTCTGGTAGTTTGCAATAGTTGACTGTGAGTAGCCGAGGGGTTTGGCTTACTGTCAATATTTTTTAATGTTGCTAGAGCCCCAAGTTATTTTTTGTTCTTCCATTTTCTGAGCAAAATGAAACACTAAAAGAATGATATGTTTCAGATATACCAAAATGTTTTATTCATTCTGAAGCAAATCTTTTGAGTTTAGCTTTCATCAATTCTTAAATGTATTTTTCTGGTATCTTTAAAATATAGAAAAATAAATTCTTTTTGAAATGGAAGAAACATTCCATTGCCTTGTGAAATGTTATTTTTGTTCTTTGAAACTCTGTGGCAAATTTGGCCTAATTTTGACTGGTTTAAAAAGTATATTTTGCTGGTAAAATTTTTGAAAAACCCATATTAGACCAGCTCTATTGGCCAGATTAATTGTGCTTTTCTTTCCGAGAATAATTATTTTATGAAAAACTTTTGGTTGGATGTCCGTGAAATAATTGTTTGCCCTTGCTGTGTGTGAGTGAGTCATGTCCAAATACTGTACACCAGCTTGCCTGTGTAATAGCTGGCAGACAGGCAGTAGTCTGCAGAATGGGTCTGTCTTGTGTGCAAAGGCCATAGACTTGCTAGGTGGGTTGCTAATTACACGTTGGCAGCTGTGGTAGAGGACAGAACTGTGAAGAGGTCAGGGGTGTTCAGTGTTTGGAAGAAGCTTTAAGATTCAGTGAAATAATTTCAAGTTGCAATGAACCTCTCCATCCAAATGTCTTCTATGCAGAAGTGTGGTTTGGATTGTTGTTCGGGTATGTGACACTTGTAGCCAGTGTTAAGAAAGAGAGACAGTCTGTAAATCTTTCCCTGAGATGAGACGAAATACGGTCTTAACAGGAGCATAAGTAGTGGGGCAGTAGCACTGGGCTGGAATCATGGGGCTGCAGCAGGAATCCAAGCACACAGTCCAAGTGCACAGAGAGGAGGAACACGTTCGATATTAAACCAGGCAGAAAGTGACGCTAGTGAAAAAGCCTGGTGATGTAGTTTAGGCAAAGATAAATACGTATGAGTTTTCACCACTGACAGCTGTCTGCTCTAAAAAACCTAAATATCTTTTTATTTCCCACATGCCGATATGCCAACATGAAATATTAGTTTGTATTTTTTTCTAATCCTTACATGCTTTGAAATGTCACCTCTGTTTCTACTTGTACTTTTCCAAACAGGACTAGAAAGACATATCTTTTGCCTATAACTGTACATGCCAGGTAAATACCATAACGACTCATTCTTTGTGTTAAGATGGGGCTTTCTCAGTGTTGCTGGCACTCAAGTGTTATTAACATAATGTATTTTTAGTGAACTCTGTCAGCAGAGCACTGTATGGCTAATCAAGCACTCATTGGGGATAAATGGTAGACTTAATATTCTTATCAGGCTGCTGGAGCTTAGAAGTTACCGACCCTTGTTCCACTTATATCAAAGCCACTTACAATGCTACTAGCTTGTAGCAAATTCATTTTCTGTTCATGTCTGATTGCCTATGATGGTGCTTAGAAACAGAAAACAGAAAATGGGAAGGAATGAAGGCCCCTGTAGCCTGAGGTCTTAATGCGATTGCAAGATATTGATCACATTGGATACTTCAAACTAATCCTCACAGTTTCACAGGCTTTGCAAAAAATGTTTCTCATAAGCACATTTTCAATACAATAATTGAAAATGAGCCTTAGTGATTCAGAAGCACTATTCTTTAAGAGGATCTATTTAATATAGGTGGTAGCTGCCAATTAAACTAGGGATTTTAATTTTCTCTAGTATTTAATCTTGTATGCTGTTCGTGTGAAATCTTGACAGTGTAGGTCAAGGTGATGTCATGGGTCAGACTCAGAAGCTGCTTCCATCTAGCACTCTGCCTCTTTCCTAGGGAAGATCAGGACTGTTTGCAGGGGCAGCGACATCAGCCCAAGCACTGGAACTCCTCTTGTGGTGCCTGCTGAGTCCTGTCACATTTTGTAATTTCTGCCAGTTTCCCCATCCTTGCCACAGTTTCCCCATTTCTACCATTTCTGCCCCTCTGGCTCATGGGTCCAATTGCACAGCAGAAGGGTTCCATTAGCCCCTTCATATCAGGGTCATTGGCAGTATCACTTTACATTTATTGATCTGTGTGTTGGGCAATGGTACTGGCATGAGATTTTGTTTTCCACTGAGAAAAGAAACTACAGCCTAAGACAAAGAACATAACTTTTTTTTTTTTTTTTTTATACTGAAAGGAAGAATACTAAAGTAAGAAACTGTGCAGGCTGATGCATACACAGAGATCCTAAAAAAAAATCCCTTGGGACAGTGACTACCAGTAGTATAGGAATGGGAAGAGCAAGTATCTCACTTACACTGTGATTTTGGTTTTGTGTTTCTTGAGACAAAAGGAAACAGTTTTCTGCTGCCCTGATATTATATTCTATGATTCTATATTTTAGTCCAACTGGATGTTCTGGATTTTTCTGCGCTATGTCCTGAAAATCTACAGCCTTCCTGGGCTGGTTCCACGTGTGTGTGTATGTGCATATGAGTCTTTGCACATTTTTGGTCATGCACATATGCACACGTGTGGACATATGTGTGTGTGTCCGTACACGTGTGTAAAGTCCGACTTTGCTTCTTTCTTTGCCTTAAACATTTTGCCTGAAAATCTGCCCATTTGTCCCCTTGTTTCCTGGCACCAGCAATGAAGAGTGGAGGGGATGCAGCAGCAGGTGCTCCCCAAAGACTGATCTTATGATATCTCTTGAGGGCCTCATCTATAGTGCCTGGTCAAGCTCTTGGTCCTGAGCCGGCTGCTATGGGGGCAGGAGATGTAGTTGCTGGTGCTGCCCCCACCCCTCCTCCTCACACCCACCTGGCCAGACCCTCCCAAATGAGCTTCTGCAAATACATGGCCAGAGCCCTCCCATGTGATGATGGGGCACGGACTGGACATATAAAAGAACTAGCATGGAGCCACATGGTGCGCACTCGCCCATCACTTTGAGGGGAGCAGCCTGGACCACGCAACCTGGGAGAAACTGCTACTGCAGCAACCACGTGTTCCTGAGGAACTGCTGTTGTTCCTGGAAGTATGATTTCTTTCTTTCTCCTTTCTCTCTGTTTTTCTTTCTCTGTCTCTCATTTACCTTACTGTTTTTCTGACTAGTGCGCGTTGGATTGAACCCAAATGACTTTGGCTGTGTTCAAGGATCAGATTGTGATCTGAACAGATTGAAATCTCTGTTTTCATGCAACTTTGAGAAGTTGCTCCCCCATATCTCTGCTGCACTCCTGAGTATTTTGGCCTGTTTATTTTGGTTGAAGCCAGAATAAATTTCGCTTTTGATTTTCACCCTGAGAGTGACCTTGTTGGCCTCCAGATTGTTGCACAGATAGACCAACATCCATGTTTCAACTGTGCAGGTCAAAAGAAGCCTGGGCCAGAGTGTGTTGCTCATGGATCTGGGGCATGACACCATGTCTATGTGCAGCTATGACAATGTGTGTCTGCACATGTGTGTGCATATGTCTCTGCATATTTCCCAAAACCTGGGCTCCCTCCCTGCAGCTGCTTGTGTCGGATAACAGCAGTTTACAGTGAAACACTGATAATCTCTGCTAATATCTTTTTGTCTACCTCCTATAATGATTTAGTTGTGTTTCAAAGTAATTCTTTCATGATTTTTATGCTGTAAACCTATATAATTTTCAGAGAAAAAATGTTCTAGCAGTAAATAGTTTCAAAATGTATCATGAAGAGGATTTTTCCATGAGCCATTTCTATCATCAGTTACTTAGTTACTGGATGACTTAAGGTAGTTTACATATTCCTTAAATCTAGACATAATAAACATATTTTTGCTACAGACTTTGGTGTTTCTGTTTTGTCCTAAACAAACCTAGTATTAAAAGACTGGCAAATTTTCAAATATTGATTATGTTGTTGGTTGTTGTAAGTTTAACTCTTCTAGAGTAAAGATACTCATTTGAAAAATGGAAAAAACGATTATTGGCCTGCTAGTTTTCATCTATCATTATTTGCTGCCGCTAGTTATCCAGTAATCAAATAAATGCCCTAGAGCAGTGAATGTAAATCTACTTTAGGAATACCCTTAAAGGCTTCTAAGCTTAAATAAGAATTGAAAGGTAAATCTTGAATAGAAAATTGTCTAGTTGTAACGTTTTGATTCAGAGTTGCTACTTCATCTGATATTTGTCTTACTTTAGGGAAGTGAAACTATTTCTATACAGTGTTGAGTCTAGTCTTATCATAGAAGTGAACTAAACTAAATGAAGCCCAGTTTCAGTTTAAACTATTATAAGTTCTCAATGAATGCTTCAAGTTTAATGTGATTTAACAAAGGAAAAATAAATGTATTTTATTTATTCAGATAAATGTTTTTGAGTTACCTCAATGGGACAAATCTAGTAAATATATTCCAAAATAAGTGTTACAGAGGTTGCTACATGGGCATGTGACTGCAGGATAAGCAAGCTACAGATTCAGTTACTTCAAAATATCTGCATGCATGCTACTATCCAAAGCAAATAATTAAGATAACTTACTCCTCACATCTGCTGTATGTTAAACATCTGTAAATCGAAAACTTAAGGAATTGAAGTGGGTTAGCTAATACACTATGAATTTCTAGTCTAGCTTATTGCAACAAAACTAATATCTGTAGCTTTTCACTAGGCCTGACTCCTTAAGCACCACTCAGGACTCAATGAAGATCATAAACCACTCCGCAGAAAAATTTGGTTTTTATTTTAATGCTAATTGGTTTTCCATGTACTGCAGTCAGTGTAAAATGGCATGTTTTGGTATAAGGAACAAATCAATCCTCTCCTTTCTGAGACTGTACAGCTGAGATACCTAAGAAAATTGTATCACAGTATAGGTTACATCACCATTGTCTCAGGAAGTTAAGAAATGTTTGGTATAGGTAGGATGTTTAGCTATTCTTTTTCATCAGTGTTAATCTTCTAGAAGCAGTAATATTTCTCACAGAAACAATTTTTTCTCTCATTGATTATGTGACATTTGCGAAACAAAGATAATAATTTCTTAAAATTGCATGATGTTTTCCATCCAAATGATTCCTTAGCTTTTCATCATTTATATACTGCATTGTGGTATAAACATCTACAAAATCAGATGCCTAAGGTAAAGGAAAAAAATAACACATAGATTTACAACTCCTTTGCAAAAGACTACAGCAGCTTTGTATTTGTTCTCTAAGCATCTGTGGTTCTTGTTGGCTGGCATGGGGAGCAATTGAATTCCTTGGGAAAGGAGTGGAGTTTTACATGTGAAAAAATGCTCTCCAGTCATGACTGAAATCCTGCCACTACTTAAAAGAGATACAAAATCTCATTAAATAAATTGAAAAAAATACTCTTATTATGTTAGTTTGTGGTGTGTTTACCTGGAAGTGGATGTTGGCTGTCAGTTGCCCTTCTAGGAGGCATGTCAGTCTGTGCCTGTGGAGGGGAATTCCTCCACTGAGCCTGGAACCAGTAAAAGCAACCTCTGTTTTGGCAGGAGACCCTATTCCACCTCCACATCCTGGGCTGCAAGTCCCCCCAGGGATTAACTGTAGCTGCAGCTATGTTAGGATTTCTTATCTTCAAAGTGCTGCAACATGCCAAAATTATTTCCTGATGGACACTCTTTTGCTTCATCACACCTTCCCAAACATATTTGCTAGAGGTTTCTCGCTCCCTTTTATGGCAGCTGAAACATTCAGAACTTAGCTAGATATAATTATCTTTCATCTTTAAAGCATTCATTATAAGTCTGTTTCCAAATCTTTCTTACCTACCTTTTTACCCACTTACCTTTCCTGATGGCATTGAAAAACAATAAAAAATATTTATTGATATTTCAAATGTAAAATATATTAAATATAAAGCAACTGGGCTTAGTTTATAATTTTGATACATCACATATTTTCTCTATATATATCTACATATGACGGTTTCATAACAGAGTTGGCAGATTTGGTAACTATCTGCTTAGGCTAAGGGGCCTTTCATAATTTTCAAGGACTTCCACTTGTTTCTCATTAGCAGGTATCACTGCTGTGTAAATATTTAGGGGAAGATATACTGCAATTCCCATGCAAGGAGAATTTTTTTATTTCATCACAAGTATGTTAAAATAGGTCAATAAATCTGCCTGAACAGATACATTGTTTCCCTATTATCCTCTAACAAGTAGTTTTCTTTTCAGGAAAATTGCATTGTTTTACAGGCTGTATACAGACAAATATCTTTCAAAATGATTGTCATCTTCCATTGTCAATAGTACAACTGAGATTACCAGCTTGCTTTGAGGAGATTATTTTCAGGAGGACATCCACTTCTGCTGTTCTTAGATCACTGGGACATAGCTTTTGCAATTCTCTCCTGCGGAACAGTTTATTCAGCTGCTTCTTCTGATTATAAACTGCTAATTATAAAAATGATGCCAAAGAATGTTGTTTCAATAAGGGTCACACTCCTGGAAGTTAAAAAAATTTGGTCTGATATAGTTTCAAGTGTGTTAATGAGGCCACAGAAAGCAGAGGGAAGTTGTTATTTGGGCATATGTATGCTCATGCATGCACATTTGAGCATAGTGGAACATAAATAAAGCAACAGGGGGGCTAAAGAAGGTGTATAACTAGAGAATAAAGGTCAAATTTGGGAATGTCCTTTTGTTCATGCCCTGCATGAAAAAAAACCCCATAATTTTGGTGGGTTTTTTTAATAAAGACCTTTAAGAAATTTAGCATTTTATATTTATAATTTTAAATGTTATGAACAATAAAAACGCACCAGCATCGCAAGCTCACTATGCCATTTGTCCTACTCTGAATCATTGTTGTAGAGTACGTTACAATTTTATTTTAGAGACTAGACTTTAATGATCACATTTACCTGTAAATCCTCAGAAAATTAATTATTCATTCAAAATGAGTGGAAATTTAGTAGTGGAGTCTGTATGTCTTGTGTACGATAAAGGGATTGAATTCCATCTTTAACTTACATATGAAGCTTCAGCTGGCACTTCCACAATGAGCATCCTGAATTCTGTTTGATGTGTATATCAATGTCCTTCAAATACCACAAGCCAAGAAAAACACTGTTAACAGCCAGTTTTTGAAACTGTCTAACGCTGGTTGACTGATTAAAGGAAGCTTGTCTACATACTGCTATCACTTATGCTATGTAAAACTTAGCCCCCTTTTCACTGCCCGTTTCCAATTATCCACCTACCCTATTCGACTGCAAAAGGATGAACACAGAAATTCCTTTCACAGCATATGAGTGGCAGATTTTTTTCAAATATTGCTATGAATATTGAGAAGCTCTGGCAGCACTGGATTATTTGTATTCCTAAGGATGATGGGTATGGCTCATTTCATATATGCAGTATATGTTAATTCTTACTTTTGTTTGTCAGATTTTATGTTCTGTAAATGGAAAATTTAAGTAGCAAAGAAACATCTTAACTGAAAGCAAAGAGTTATAAAGGACTGAGTTGTAATCAATACAATACAAGGCAGAATTTAAGATCATCGTGACTGCAAATGAATTTTTGCTTTGTGTCTCACCAAAAAGACAGTCTCCATCAGCATAATGTGAGCCTTCAAACACCATTCTGACATGTTTTTTTTAAGACATGGCTTAATGAAAATAACACTGCCTTCTGAATAATACTCCCTTCTCCACAGTAGGGTTGGTCTAAGCTTGGAAGATATGATATAAAGTGGAAAATAATCATTATGTGAAAGGAAAAGCTTGTGGATAAGAATTTAAATATATAATTTTAAGTAGAAAAGAGGATGATATTGCATAGGGAGCTATCCACATAATAGGAAATTAGAGGTTTTGGCACTTTTCAGGATGTGAGAATTTGAAATGTGCGTTTGTCACAGATATTGCCCCCTTCTCAAACATCAGACTAGGCTTCAACTGCTGCCGTATTTTCCACATTCAGGGAGTCTTCCCTCCAAGTACAACCTTGCTGACTGGATAAAACATGACATAAAGGCAGTGTGGTTAACACATTTGAAATACCATCACAGTGCACACGAAATATCACAACATTTAGAGAATCACAGCATCGCATGGGGAAAAGCTTAGTAGAGGTCTGTGGTTGTGGTGTTTAAAAGTGAAGCTCGGCCAGCTGAGTTGTTCATGTTAGATTTTATCAGCTGGAAGTTCTTGTTAAGATAGTAAATGTTCTCCCTTTTTAAATAACGAAAGAAAACTTTCTCATGTAAAATATCTGTAGAGGTAAAGGGCAGGAGGGCCAATTAAACATCTTTCACAGCTGTTCAATAATGCTGTAATTGTGTTTCGGGCTATTTTGGTGAACTGAAACAACTGAATTCACATCTGGTATTTTTCTGGTATTTTTAGAGAAGAACTTTTTTTTTCCTAGCATGTGTTTACAACAAAGTTTGTAGCATTCATCAAAAACAATAAGGTATACATGCTCCCTCTTAACAGAAATTTTGTTTGTCTGTTTCCTGAAGTCACTATCAACGTGTCAATCATGTACACCAGATATTTGCCCTTTAGAATAAACAATTTTTTTCTACCTCAATGATATAAAGAGTACTTTGAGAAAGCTTGAGACCAAAACAAATTATGAAGATCATTATGAAATAACTGTGGGCCTCCAAAGACACGTTGCTCTGTGAAATTAATTACAGCCTTCACAACAGCCATTCACTGAAGGAAGTTAATTTTAATTTTACCTTCTGTGAAATTTTCATGTACTCAGACAGATGGACTTCTGATGCAAGAGGCATGAGATGAGGTTAATGAGACAGGGAGTGAAAGCAGTCCATGAATGACTCTATGTTAGAAGGTTAGTCACAACACAAAAAATGTTAAAAGCTGCCTACAGTCAAAAGAAATGTTTCTTTTGCTCTGTGCAACTGATGAAAACCACACTAAAGAGACAAACTTGATATGCAGCAACAGCAGAATGCATCTCTAAACATATGAAAGGCACTAGGCTGAAACTGGACAAAGCCTTTCACAAGTCTCACCTTTCAGTTTATTCTCAAGGGGATTGCTGTTTCAGAAACTGAAAGATACTTTTCCATATTAAAAAGGCCTTTTTTAACTAGTGCCTTAGTTTATTGTCAACTCATTCAAGCGACACCCAATAGAGAAACTGAGTTTTATTTGGAAACCCACTTAGAGCTTAACAGTTTTGGCAGTATAATTTTCCTCTGGCTTTGAGAGATTTTTCTACAGCTTTTTACCATGTAAATGTGCCCACTGAGTGATTCAGTTAGAAATTTCCATGAGAATATGCCCTGACAGTGAGAGCCATAGCTATGCCCCAGCATACACCTTCACACAGGACGGACTGAAAAGCTTTCTGGGAATCACTAAGCATGCTAACAGATTATTTAAATCTTTTCCTTTCTGCATTAAGTTTTCAAGGTGAACATAGGTCTCTAAGTATACCTAGCTCTTTCAGCCACTAGTGATTTGAAGCCATTTTCCCACTGATATTATCTTGATTGATACACACTTAGAGCTTTTCTCACATAGAACTTTAATGACATTTTCCCTGCTACTCATGCTTGTCATACTTTGTTCTTAAACAGTAGGACGTCCATGGTTTATTCCCTCCAAGATAACAGCCTTTCTATCATTCCTTTCTATGTAGACCTGAAAAGTCTCTATCATGCTGTCTGATATTTTAATAGAGATCTGTTTCTTCTAGTTGATTAATTTTGCTATGCTTTCAAGATGCTAAATGCTACTGAGTTGTATGTAACTTGACAGGATCTATATATTTAAAAGTAGTTAGAGTTTTACTAACTTCTTGACAGCTGATATTCTAGTTTTATCTTCTTACGCAGAACTATTTATATGAGTAAAGTTTTCATGGATGAGAATTTCAGGGACAGAATCCTTTGGGAACTGGCAGCTGTGGATGTATTTGTGTGAGGAGGGATGGGCAGCTAGAAAAACTGACAGACTGAACTGGCTGTGCACTGCTGAATGTAGCAGACAAAACTGAACATTTCAATTGAGGTCACAATGAATTGCCTAGAAAGGGATAGAGAAATTCATTTTGAAACCAACTGATTAAGAAAAGGAGAAGAGGTTTTGTTAAGGGTCCTTTATTTAGTAAATTTGGAGTTTGGACTAGAAGAAATTCCTGTGAGAAGGTGTGACAGCTTTATTTAATATTTCATAATTGGAAAGAAATAACTGACATTAGCTGAACAGTAATTTATTGGCTATGTTGTATAAACTTCTGCAAAAATATTTTTTGTTGGTTTTTTTGGATGGGGATTGTATGGACCTACTGAAAAGAATCAGCATAAACTTGAGAGCCTGGTATTTCAGAGAGTCTTCAAGTGAATCTAAATAAAGTAAACCAATATAACTATTTTGTTGACTGAAGATTAGCTCATTTTACTATTTGTTCTTCTGGAAAACTGTACTTTTCCATTTCTGATGGTTTTCCTGCAGTTTTATTTCCCATCAGCATTATTTAGCCAAATCTATATCATAGTGTGGCCTGTATTGTACTTAACTTGGCTACTTGTGTAATTCTGTGCATGTATATATCCTTAAAAGTAAATCAGAAGCTGCTGCTTAATTTATTTGAGGCTGAGAGGATAATGGTAATAGTTTATAATGTCTATAATGCCAAAGGGCACTCTGCAGTATGAGGAGGAAACATATTATAGTATATTCCTTTCATTATTATTTAGACATAACCAAAAGGTGTCTAACTGTTCTCTGAAGATGAGTATTTAGATATGTTCAGTTCAAGTATTTATCTTTTCAGACATTTTGGCACATCATTCATTTCAACCTTATATAGTTTTCAGTCATGCGTGAATATTCTCTTTGTTACTGTTACTGAAATCACCCCAGAAATGTTCAGCAAAGTAATGCTTTTGTGAAACTAACTTGGAGTATTTAGATTCTAGATTGCAGGACCCACGGTTTAAATCCTATATGCATGAATTTCAAAGTTTAACTCGAAGGTCTGCGTATATTCAGTCTGAGTTCTTCTTCAGTCCTTTACAAAAATGAAATAAGTGTTCAGGTCCAAGTAAGGAAAGTAAGATCCATCTGCAGTTCAGATGTGTTTGCTCTGTTTTGATCTCGGTTTTTTTATTAATGTCCAGTTCTTACCACACCAACTTGCAATTCCCATATGCCACCTAACTTGCATTTGATAAACTGTTTCCACAGAAATACATACTTAGTACATAAGTGACACATTTATACTGATCAAGGTATCTGTTGAAATGTGTCATCATGATGACACATTTATGTCAGGCTATAGAACTCTGTGAGACAAGATTACATATTTTATAGAGTTTTTGAGAGTGACCATAGATGCATCTCATGGCATTATATATTTGTTCGCTTCATTACTTTTTTTATGAGGGGAAACAATACCTGTGATTTCAGACATAAAGTATAGACATAGACTGGAGGAAGCTCTGTCTGAGTCAAGGAATTCTGTTGCTAAGCTCTCACCCTCAGGAGCTAGCCAGAGTTAGAGAGGGCTTCCTGGGACCCATTCTAAGAGGGATCACTGATACGTTCATTTGTTATTTAGAAAATTAGTTGTACTGCTATGGAGATAGATCCCCACTTATGCTTTCTTGCAATACTAAGGAAAAATAAGAAAATATGTGATAAATTCTTCTGGAGACCTATTTTACAACAGTTGTTGCCAAACTATTCAAGTAATAAAAAAGCGAAGGAAACAAAACATCCTGCTAATGAAAAGCTATTCAACAGAATGTCATCAAAATGATTTTTCAGCAATGATGAATTTTGTATTAATATGTCCAAAGACATAAGTTGTGCTTTCAACATCTACAAATTATTAGGAAATTATTATTTCTCTTCTGGGTTTAGTATTCTGACTCCGTTTGATTGCTGTTGTTTGGTTAAAAAAAAAAAAACAACAAAAACTTTAACATGAAGAAAATCATGAGCTAACTTGTGAGTAAAACTTTCTTCTCTAATGAACATATGGACAATGACAAATTTTTGCCTATTTAAATAACAGAAGCTAGATGTCTGTGCACTCCATTGGGACGTTGACAGTGTTGCTATGACAGGAAAGATTTGGAAGATATCAAAGAAACCTTAAACAAAAAAGAATTTTACCAGTTGGATTTTGAAGTTTGATTCTCCTATCTTTCGTGGATTTTCCAGTCATTGTCTTTGCAATATTTTTTATTTAATATTGTCCATAGATGTTAAGCAGTTCTCCTTCACACCTTCTACATCCTCTTCCAGTAAACATTTGGCTTCAAACCAAGCCTCACCTCCAGTGATAAATAATCCAATTCTGTGTAATTGCCCAAGGGTGCTTTGATTTTTTCCTTTTTATTCTTCTGTCTAAAGAAAAGAAAGAAGGAAAATTTAGTTCTTCTTCTTCTTCTTCTATTGCCTATTTTATTCTAGGAAGAGTCCCAGTATGATTCCCTTCTTCAAAGAACCACATTGTTTTGTAGAAACTGAAATTTCTGAAGAAAGAAGAAGAACGTATGGGTAACTTGATATGTGCAGGAAAGTAGCTGGCTGCAGCTAGGGATTATCTTCACAAAAGGGCTTATTGGGAGATTTATAATGTGGAAGAAAGCAAGAAGAACATTTGGAAGAGAATGAAGCTATATGCATGTCCCTCAGACAATATCCTTGTTTGAGGAAGTATGTGATGGACCTGCTTTTTCCACAGCCTTTCCATCCCTGTTATTTCTGTTTCGGTAGTATCTGCATATATCCATATTAAAATGCAGTCTCATTCTGCTGGCTCCTGATGAACTGCTGAACAGCTTTCCTTTGCAAGTCCTGGCCTGGCAAAGAAGGTTGTTTGCTCAAACTGGTTGGAGATACAAACCTTAGAGATTTTGATGTACCTGCTAGCCTAGTGAAATAGGTCTCAGGCACTGCACATGGATTTAAAAGGGGAAAGAACTGGGGATGAAGAACAGCAAAACAGAGGTAAAAGAGCTTGCCTATATCATGCAGGCTATGTCTTCATTGCTATTTAAATGTAATAACACAATTAAATGCAAAAGTAACAGCAACTCAGATAGACATGCCTGAATAATCTTCAGGCTGGTGAGCTGTGATAATTTTGCCTCTGTTTCCCTCCCATTCCTTTAAAAAAAAGAACAAAGCAAGTCTCCTCAGCTTTTCATAAAAAGAATTCTAGTAAAATCTGATGGGGTTTGTATGAATTAAATAATATGTTTTTTTGGGGGACTGCAATTATAAGAGATCATTGTATCTCCAAGTATAACTTTATCTGACATCAAGCAGCTTTCAGCAAAAGCAGCACAATCTGCAAGATAGATTCGACACTAGAAAGAGAGTAAACTAGCAGAACAGTATCAGAACACAGTGTTTCATACAACCAAGGCATCTTATCATATTTCCATCAAAACTAAAAGAACTAAACTGGAAAAAAGCCAAGTAAAGACAACTCTTATGAAAAATAAGAGGAACAATTATAAAGCAGCCTGATAAAATGAAGTATTCTTTAAGATAAACTACAACACAGGGGGCAGAAGAGATGTGATGAACAGGCTTTTAAGGAACAGACAAGGAAATACAAATGTGCAGTGTTTTGCCCTTAAATTAATTTGTCAGGAACTTGAATTGTTCTTGTGTATGGTGGGCTTTTTTTGTTGGAAGAAGGTTGTTTTCACTGAATACACTATGTGTGCATAACAAGTCATCTAAATCAATGTTGTACATTGTCTTTAGGCAGTTATTTTCTCCACTATTTGTCAAAGGTAAGAAGCAAATTCCATGCAGTTTTGAACTGTTATTTTGTGGTAATTATCCCTATTCTCTACTCTTCATTGAAGCTGTAATTGTCTTAAATTATTAAAATCTTTGTAACTAATAATCCAATATTGTCAGTTCCTATGAAATGTGGCCAGATGGGTCTACTAGTTAAATTTTTGCTCATATTCCTCTCTTGCCCAGCATCCTGCTTTGAGCAACGGTTGATGGGTTTTTACAGATCAGTTCTTCATTTAAGAGACAATGTCTCGGTAACCCTTTCTTTTCTGCAGCACTTCATCCTTGTGTGTAACTGTTTAAAACTTAGCCAGCACTTCAGGATTCATTTACCTTTCCTTATTTTTTTCTGAAGGAAGATAGGTTTTGCTTTAAATTGCTCTATCTTGCTCTTTTCATAGCCTATTTCACTTAAACTTCAACTTGAGGCTTTGTCTTTCTCCTGAGATCTTGCCTTGTGCCATGGATCAGAAATATTCATGTTACTATGGATGCTAGCTCCTGATTGAAAATGGCACCCTCCAAATTTAAATCCCTTTATTTAATATATGATTGAAGAAAAAATTATAAAGAATTTTAACAAGTACTCAGTTCTATTTTCTTGATTAAGAAATGCATCTCTTATTTCATACACATAATTGAATTTTAAACTAGACCATCTTGCACGGCTAAAAATTTCTGAGGAAGATAGTCCCTGGAGTCCCACCATAACAAAAAATTTCTTTCAACTAAAGACTTAGGAACAATGGAAGCCTTTAACACTGAAAGACAGAGGTCAGTTTTAATTATTTGGCAATAATATTCATTTTTTCATGGGTGGAGATATAGATGAAAATTCAAGTAGAAAATGAATTTTGAAAATCGGCAATATTTATACAATGATGAAAAGATGAAAACTGAGCTTGAGTGTTGTTTTCCAATGCAAGATTATATATGTATATACATACGCACCTGTCCAGACAAATGAGATTTCCTCCCAGTTTGTGTGTTCACAAGTCCTATCTGCATGTAGTTCCCTCACTTTTCTTATATGATAAGAAATTCCAGCTCACATTGGTAATGTTTATTGTGTATCACAAATGAGAGTAAAAAAAAACTAAAAGTGAAGGTATGAGTCACTGAAATATTTACTTTGTCAGCATGAATAACATCTATACTTGCTGCTTCAATCTTTCAACCAGCATTTGACCCTCATTTTCTCCCCTACTTCTACTGATTATGAGTTATTATTTAAGCTCTAAACACAAAAGCCTATAATGTTTTTTGACCTTGTTCATTCCTGTATCTTCTGTATCAATGTCTTGCACTTACCTGTCCTCTCATAAATTAAACTGGATTTCATTATTATCAGATAGTCAGAAATATAGCTACAACTCTACTGACTTTTTGGCAGGAATAAAACAATCCATAATGAAAAAGCAAAATATTTGTATGAAGGACACTGGTTTACAACCTTTACCTTTTAGATATCATCCTATGAATTTGTTGCAGATTCTCTTGTAACAAGAAAGTGAGCAATTTCTACAGAAAAAAAAAGAAAATTCTAGTAAAAATATAATATAGTCAGCTAATCCTCAAAATGCAGGATCAGGTCTCTGCTATTGGAACTAGGTCTTCCTGCTATTATTATTTCTGGACTTGAAAGTACATCTCCAAAGAGCAGATGTCAATTAGGAGTTACGTTAAAAACTGTAGCTACTGTCCTGACTGGAATAGTCTAGATTGTCATGGAGGTGAACAGCAGGAAGGCAAAAGGAAAAAGAGAATATGTCAGGTAAGTTGTCTAAACTTCTCTTTAAGGATGAAGGAAACGTCCATACACATACGTAGAGAGGATGAAGTTGTCTTGAGAAAATCTGGGGTAGATGGCTGCTGCCATGGGAGAAGAATCAGAAAAAAGATCAGGTTGACATGGGAAATTGCAGGTGTATCGACACAGATGTTTTCAGACAGGTCTATATCCAATGTATTTCCTCCAGGTATCCTGTGGTTTGGATGTTAAGATACCAGCCTGGTCACTTGTTTGAGCTCTCCCAGGCAGAGGTAGCAGGAGTCTAAATCCTCTCTCTCAGTCTGTCACAGAGTATGTGAGAGGCCCCATGAACTCATTCACCTTGCTTTCCTCCCTGCCTTCTAGTCTCTGAAATGGGAAACACCTAATTAACATTTAATAAAGAGATCTGCAAATTGGCTTTAATCCCAAACATAAATTTTGTAAAATATTTATATCACTAGTTCCACTACTTAGTATTCAAAGGAGGTTTGTATAGTTGATGGTTTCTCAGGACACCTGATGGCTGTTCTGCACTACTTGCAATGTACTCATAAAGGTTTACCTCTGAAAAAAATCATCCATTCTTTTTTGGAGTTCCATAGAACAGGTTTGTAATATTCATGTGAATGATTGAAAGCCATCTTTTGAGCATGCTAATGTAATTTCAGACATTAAATTGTCTCTTAATAGCAGTAAAATTGTGTTTTCTGTCGTCCAGGCTTTATACATTTGCTTTAATAATTATAAAAGCAGTCCATTTTCTAGATAATTGCAAACACTGGCAATTCACATTTAAGTTTATGCATAAGGATATTATAGGTACTGTAAATTTTATGCTTTATGAAAGATGCAAGGTTAGTCTGAAACGTATCTTTTATGTATAGCCATTGATTGATGTGCCAGAGACTAATAAATTTTGTCTGAAGAGTTTCACTGCAATCTGATTCCCATTCATTTGCATATTACTTCATTTATAGCAGTGTAAGAGTGAACTATTTCTCAGCACCATTAAGCGTACCCAAATCAGACATGGAGAAATTGACTCTGGGAGGTAACAAAGCAGAGGTAAGTAAGCACCACTGATGGTATTGAGAAGGCTCTGGCGTATCAACACATGGTGCAACTGATTTGGTAGGAAATACAACATTCTCCAAAGAATTAGGTATAATTTGAGGATTATAAAATCAAGGAATACTTTTAATCTTAATCTCTGCTTGCTGATTTTTTTTTCAGCAGTAAAGAGGTGTTATGGTATGATTTATGAAGTACTCAGATGCTATAGTAATGACCAAATCAGAAAAATACAGAGGGAAACAGCATTTCTGATTTCAGAGAAGGATAGGACAAGACACAGTACATAAATCCTAGTGATATGTATTGGTCATAATGATAAAAGAGATCTTGAATAGCTGCTCATTATGTGAACACTATAACAAACAGAACTCATGGGGGAAAAAAGAAAACTGTGAAAATAAGACTGTCATATAATTTATGCTAAAATAGCTGACATTTTCACCACAAGTTTTAATGTTATTATTTTCTAACTTTTAAATGTTCCGTCCTATAACTGTAATAATGTTTTGAAATGGGTTTTATCTCAACTTTCCACTGCTTAGGGAGAAAAAAGCCCACCCGGAAAAAACATCTTTCAGACATCTGTTTTAGGTCAGTTTGCCTGGGCCCTCGTCTGTACTCAACAGAGGTAGCAAATGAGAGAATCATCCAGAAGACAATTTAGAGCATTTATACTAGGCCTAGGGTATTTTAGCAGCCAAAATCTCATGCATCTCAGTACTGAATGTGTTTAAACTATACATTTACAGAAGGCTTACTTGTTTTAGCAGGTTTTCTGTTCACTGTAAACGGTTCAACAATATCTACCACGTTCCAAAATATTTACTAATACACAGAACCTGAACACAGGATAGCAATTGTAATATAATAACACATTATATATTAATACAATAATATGTAGACAGGCTGAGAGAGTTGGGCTTGTTCAGCCTGGAGAAGAGAGGGCTGTGAGATTATCTTATATTGACCTTCCAGTACCTGAAAGGAGCCTACAGGAAAGCTGGAGAGTGAATATTCATAAAGGCTTGTGGTGATAGGACAAGGGGGAATGGGTACAAACTGGAGACGGGCAGATTTAGATTAGACATAAGGAAGAATTTCTTCACCATGAAAGTAGTGTGACACTACAATAGGCTAACAAGGGAGAGTGTGAATGCCTCATCCATGGAGGTTTTTAAGGCCAGATTGGACGGGGTTTTGGATAACTTGATCTAGTGGGAGGCACCCCTGGCCACTGCAGGGGGGCTGGAACTAGATGATTTTTAAGGTCCCTTCCAAACCCAACTATTCTATGATTCTGTGATCCTAAATCTTCATACCTGGATCACATTTTCAAAGGTGAATATATGGTTATATATATATATATTTCCAATGGTCACTATTGCAGAGAGAGCTACATGCTAATGTTAGCAATTGTATACTCAATCAAAGCATCTAATTTAATCACAATGGGCTTTGAGATGTAGTTGACTTTCTTATTATTTACAAACTTTCCTACTTTCTTTTGATGAGGTTTTCTTCTTTTCTTTCTTTTTCCTTCCAACCCTTATATAGAATGTTCTTAAATTTGGATAATTCAGTTGTCAATTTTAAGTGTAAAACTCTAAAAATAAGGTTTCTGTTTATTCTTATTGAATTTTATCAGGCTATGACTAGGCAAGGTTTGGGCCACTACTGTAATTTCAGTCTAAGGATCAATTCAGCTTTTTTCCATTGTCATGATGACCAAAAGGTTAATTAATCTTAATGCAATAGTTTTATGTAAGGAAACTATTTTAAAATATCTGAAGTGGCTATTCATGCTCGTCCCACTGCAGTTTCATTTGTAACATCATTTGTTTCTATTCAGATAGCTGCTGAATGTGTATCTCATCCTCATTGCTAGCTTATTTTGATCTGTAACAAACAGACACCATTCACCTTGCTAGGCTGTGTATTGATTTACATATGTTCATGACTCTCCAGTTCCGAATGAGAGATAAACACATTCATTAGAAGCACCATTCTCCCTGCTTTGTCCTTCCTAAACACATTGTGACCAATTTTTTTTTCCACATTCTGACCATACAGCCCTTCTTGCTGGCTTTCAGGATGGCAAGTTAGAGCCATCTTTTTTCCTTGTTGGAGGAGTATGTTTCAGGCAGGATTTAATGTAATTTATTTAGAGATTCTGCTCCTGCTTGTTGCTGTAGTAGTTTCCTTGCACTGGAAAGTAGTCATGACCACAGTGAATGAATGGGTAAGGAGGCAGCACCTCCTCTAGTACCAGATAAGAAAGGACCTGAAGATGCAAAGAAACATCAGGAGTATGGAGGAACTCAGAAAAGAGTAGTATTGTTTCCCAGACCAGAAAAAAGTCTTCAGTTAACATACTGCTTGTAAACAAAACACTACTTTATGACAGAAATAGGTGCTTGAAGGATGAGTAGGAAAGTGTTGTGTCCAATTTACACTTAGGACAGAGATAATTGTCAGAGATCACAGAGTGTGCAAAAAAAAGTGAATCCCAAGAATTCAGTCTTTTGATGGAAAAGTATATCAGAAATCTTTACTTTAAACAAGATAAATCAGCATAAATATCGCATGTTCATTTGCAGTGAATGGTCTGAAATGAGATGCAGACTTGAATTTTTAAGAGGAATTATTCAGCAAGTGTACCTATGAGAATCATAAATAACTCACAAACAGGAAGGAGGGAGAGAAATTAACCAAATCAGCAAGTCATCATGAATTATTTGTTCACTTTTAAAGGAGAATTACAAGGACTAGAGTTTCTCCCATCTCAACAGTAAGGTGAAGTGCAGTCAATCAGTGCAGACAGCCTGAAGGACTGGAGTTCTAACAAAACCAGACCTGTGTAAGAGAGATATGCCAGCCTGGTTTCCATGTGTGGGACATAGAGAAATACCAAGAAAAGTAGAGGAGGAAGAAAGTAAAAAGGGGGAAGGTCGAAACAAGCAAATAAACAAATAATACTCAAACTCGGACTAAACCTCCTAGAATTATTTGCAAAGATTAAGGACTTTTCTATTGAGATCTTTTTACCTGACATTTTAGCTCAGTGTTCTTTCATTTTGTGAACTCTAGAAGGGAATGCCTATCCTGAATACGGTCTAAATATCAGGAAGGGTCTTACGTTTTAGACAGCTGAAGCTAATTTCCTTCAAAATAAATGTCAGGAAAGGAGATGATGTTTTCTGTATATCTTCTGGCAAGTCCTACAAATGTAATAGCAATTTTTTTTATATTATCCAGTCTACGTCCATTATCTTTGCCTAACACTTCTCAGCCTATCTGTACAAATCACTGTGTTACTCACTTTTTCCTGTTCATGTCTCCAGTCAGTTGATTTGGATGTTAATATTATGCCTGCTTCATCGTCCCATTCACTGATGACCTATGATTCTTAGGCTCAAGCAAGCTACCAAATAATACAGAAGTCTGTTGCCCATGTCATGCTCCTCTAAAAATTAAATAAATACAAGAAGTTGATGGAGGCCATATTTTTTCTAATCTTCTCTTTATCTTAACATAATTAAAAATATTTTCTACAGTTACAGCCAACAGTCTAAAAGGGACACCAGTCTTGACCTAAAATCAGCAAAAGATGGAGGGTCCCCTACTCATTTTCATCAGTTTTTACCTTTCCAGCTAAAATACATACAGGGTTTTCAGTTTCAGCTTTTAGTCATCAATTCTTTCTCTACTTTTTCCCCCCAGAAGATTAAAGAATCCTTTGTTCCCTGGCGTTTTTTTTCTGTATGCATGTGGTTATAAACCATTATCAAATCACCTTTCAATCTTCTTTTTTATAAGCTTAACAAAATGAGTGCTTTAAATTTCTCACTGTAAGTCATTAAGTCTCCAGGCATTAAATCATTTCTATTACTTTTTTTAGCACCCTTGCCAACATCCTTTAAAAATATGGAGACCAGAGCACCAGAAAGTATTGGAATAACAATCACACAGAGGTAAGCTCACCTCCCTCTATTTCTGTGTTTATATACCCATGATGAGATTAACTCATCATGGTTTGGGAGTCATATATCTACTGTGACCCCTAAATTCCTTTCAGAGTCACTGTTTTCCAAGGCAAACTACTCCATTCTGAAGGCTTAACTGATATTCCTTATTTCTTAGTCTGTCATCTAGCATTTGGTGAGACAGAACGAAACACATTTTGGTTAAAGGGTACCCATCTGCCAAACACAGTAGCTCCTGCAATCAATTTTTTTCCATACCATCAGTCCTGATCTCTTCTCTAATCTTATCAGTAGTTATTTTATATTTGCTTCCATGCAGCTGATGGAAATGTTCTTGAATTTTCCTGCTAAAAGTTTTCTCAAATCCCAGACAGCACAAGTAAGTTGGCACCACGGGCTGGGAGTGGGCTTTGTTTCAGTCGTTTGCAAGGCATCATCTTACAAATGTCTCCAAACACACTCCCCAAATATGTCTCTGCTTTCCACACAGCTGAATGAAGAAAGACAGAACAATACTGCTGGAGGAAGAGGCACAGAGAAATCAGTGGGTTTGGTCACAGACATGTTCAAAAGCGAGGAATGGGATTCCCATTTCTAGGTTTTATTCTTTGTACTCCTTGCCTAGCCAGTCATAGTCCGTCTAGAATTTCTGCGTCTTTCTCCAGGTATTTTCCCTTCTACTCAGGAAGAAAAAAATAAAGAGAGGGAGAGAGAAGAAAAAGATAAAAACAAGAGAAAAAAAAAAGAAAAAATGAAACAAGACAAACATTTGTTCATAATTGTTCATATAGCTGTCCTTCTAAAAGGAGTATGCTGCCTGAATTAGAACTTAAAGTCAATAGAAGTTATGTGCTGAGATTCTAGAAGCTGCTTATAGTCAACTGTGTAATTAAGTAACTATAGTGTCTCCTTCTGACTTTAAGGAACATTTTCTGTTTGTTGCCCTTAAGAATAATTTGAGTATTTGCTAGTGAATGCTTTTTGATACTCTGGATTTTTTGTGTCCTTGAGTTCTATGGTCAACAGCAAAACAAGTGAGCTTGGATATAAGGCTGTCAGGAGACAGGTGGATAATCAAGTGTTACAGTGTTAGTGATCTCTTCACAGATAAAGAGGAGGAGTGTAAAGGTTGGGAGAAGAAAGAATCATCTCTCTTAGAGCTAGGTCTGCTGAGAGATTTATGGACAAAAAGGAGAAAAATTCCTGGGAAGGATGAATCATTCAAGGCCAGGAAAAAGGTAAGCTAACTTCTGTGGGGAGATCCTGGGGGAATAAAGACAGAACTCTTTAAATGATAGAGCAGATATCCCAGAGGAATTAGAGTACCAGGCTCTGAAACAAAGAGACCAAGGTTAAATTTGATGCTTAAGGCTTCCCCCTTCAGTCTAGACTTCATTAAAACTGTAGGAACTGATTGAGTATGTGGAATGTACAGGACCTCAATATTACATAATAAGCTTGTTTCATGAGTCAAATGGAGTTTCCATCTCTTCTTCATTCAGCTTCTTTCATGATCTCCCTTTCCACACTCATTTAGTAGCCTACAGTTCTAGACTTTTCCTTTGAGGTCTTTTCCACATCACATCACATCATTCAGACTTCTTGTACCAACCTCACTAACCTCATAGACTCACACTCCTCTCCCATCACACCCTAAGAATCACAGTCTTTTCTGCTGAAGGCTGTCATTCCAGTCTTTGTCTCACCCTGGTTTAGCCTGGGATTTTTCCTCTCATACAACAGCTAGACTTTACCTCCTCTGTATTTGATTCTGGGAGGTTTCTTACTACATCCTACTTGAGCCCATGCTAGGATGTCACTGAGAGAGATAGAGTGACAGACTCAGTTTTTGGTGCAGCTGCTGGGCCAGGTATGGCCTGCATAGGCTTGGAAGACAATAGCAGGGAAAGTCATTCTGGGCCCTGACTGCAGCATTGGTGATGCAGATGGTATCCTATATTTAACTGTTAAAAAATTGAATACATCACCACCAAGCATGTGCAAATAGTCATTACCCAAAGGTGTAAAAAGTTTGAGTAGGTTTTTACAGGAGTGGCAAAAGGCTGATCTCTGACAAATGCTGTCTTATGTATCTAATTTCAAATTGCTGTTCCAAATCAAGAGAAAGCTAGGCATTTACAAATAATATTCTTTTTTTAAAAAAAGGTATTAGAAAATTATTGTTTTATCTTATGCCGAAAAGGAAAGAAAAACTTTCTTAACAGAATGAGAAAATCAGTTTGCCTGACTTTGTCTGACATTGCAATAACAATTTTGAAACAAGGTAGAATATAAAATGAGTCACATCATCTATTCTGTATACCCTTCAATATAACTAACTATTTGAAATTATTCAGGGAACCAGAATTAACACACTTGGCTGCTGAGGAAAAAACTCCAACGCAAATCAATGGTATTTTTCAATAACATCTCTGAATGCTGACAAATCGTGGCTCCATGGCGTCCTCCCAACCCAGTGTTGCAATAATATTCAAGTACTAACTCATAAAGTCACTGATTCAAAAAAACTAAAGACTAAATAGTCTTTTTTAGAGCTCTTCTACTCAAGCTTGACAACTCCAAGACCTGTCTAGTTTTTGATACATGTTTTTAACTTCCAAATCTTTATTTATATCATGTAGCACTTCCCCATTTAACAGAGTCTGGTTCTTTTTTTCTTCTGAATTTACTATTGTTCTATAACTATGTTTTAACTGCATTTTCTCCTCTGTTTAACCTTATCTTCTCAAACAGAATTTGTATTGATCTAGAATTCAATTTTTCTTAATTTGCTTTCTGATAGTATCGTGTGAAAACCTGTACACACAAAATTTATGAATTATGAAAGTGAGGTATCAAGTCTGAGATTTATTTTGTTTAATAGATAAATTTTCATTTTCTTCTCTTAAATTATCCTAACTATAAACAAAATCTCTAATACAAATCAATATTAATAATTAGTTGTAGATATCATTCTTTCTGCAGTTATTCCAACGTTTCCCTCTCAATCTATTCAGGAAGAGTATTATTGATAACTTTTTTGTAAATATTTAGAAGTTTGAATTACCTGTTGTGATATTTACTCTGAACCTTTATGAAATGATGCCTAAACTTCATTATATGGAAGTAATATAACAGATACATTCTAAGAAATTCCATGCCTAGGTCACTGCATCAGGCTAGCCATAGAAAGAGCAGTAAATCCAGAATAAATATATTGGTCTCAAAGGGTGTACTCAGACCTGACAGACTTACATGAGAAAACACCATTTGCCCTATTGATTTCTACTAACTATTTGTATTTGCCTATGTGATCATTAAACCACACTTGTAGTTTGAAATAAAGTTTCTCAAGGTTGATTCTACAGTATGTTATAAATCTTTAGAGTTTAGGAAGTTTCCCAAGTACTAGGTGTAAATTAAAATAACCATTTAAGAAATGCTAGACAAGGAAATAAGAGAAATCAGTTGCGTTTTCTAATTTGAAGTCCATTTAGATAAACAAAGACCCTGACAGCAAATGCAAAAATCAGAAAATGTAGCCTCGTCTATGGTACGGTCTATCAAAGATAAATGACAGACCATTTATTTGTATTTTTAAATGTGTATTGTGCCCATAGACATGGAGAAAGTAATTGCTGGAGTAAAAAATGTTCTTCAAATAATTTCCTTGGAGTGAGCAGTCTGCAAGCTGATCCAATTACTCTGTTGTTTGCCAAATGAAAATATAAGTGAAATATAGTTTTAAGGATAACAAAATGTATAGATCTTCCCCTTTAGCTGAAATGTATTTACACTGATACATTTTCTGTAACTAGATGTTAATTCTTCACAAACAGCAGAATATATGCAGACTACACAGAGGTCTATTTTTCAAAATTTCGTGACTCAATTGTTCTGAAGGTCCAAATTATCAGCATTCAATTACAATTCTGATTTGTCTTGTAGTATAGATTCCACATAACCCAAATAATCTTGATGAGCACAAACCCACTGGAAATTTCTATGACCTGAAACATGCTTTGTGAATCAAATTTGGAAAGTAATAAAAAAAGGACACTAAAAAAAGATCAGTAGCTGTATATTCTAATCAAACTTTCATGCATCAGAATTTCAGAGGTTTATTCCAGTAAACCTTGAGCTTGCATCACGAACAGGAACAGGTTGTCCAGAGAAGCCATGGATGCCCCATCCCTGAAGTGTTCAAGTACAGGCTGGATAAGGCTTTGAGCCACCTGATCTAGTGGAAGGTGTCCCTGCCCGTGGCAGGGGGCTGGACCTAGATAATCTCAAAGGTCCTTTCCAACCCCAGACATTCTAGGATTCTATTCTATGTATTGTAAAGATCTTGTGGACTAATACAATTAAGAAGTCCTAAGGAACCTTTCCATGGTCCTGATAAGATTTGCAGTTCTTTATTTAAAGTCATAATCAAGTGAGTTCCTTCTGAACCATCTTCTTTCACATAGGAAAAAAAATCATCATTTAAAAGTCACCATCTCTGTTTTTTCCTCTCTGTTTAGAGAATTTAACTAATAGATAGTTTATCTCATTTAAATCAACAAACAACAAACATAGCCATGGAGGTGGACTTACACTTGACTTTTGTAAACTATATTTTCTGAATAGTTGCAATGATACTACAGTAAGATTCTGCAACCTGATATGTGACATACGAATATTGGGAATTAATGTTTATTTTATTGCAGAGAAAAGAATGGTTGGGCATTTTTCTCTAGGAAAGCAAGAACCAACACAGAAATGCAACAGACTTTTAATCTGATAAGAGGTCCCGTACCTCAATTTTTTCTTTATTCTCATGGGACTTATTGATTTTTCCCAGATTTACCTTATGCCACAGAACTGCCTGGTGTTCTTCATCAGCTTTTAAAAACAGAATTATTACAAATGAGAGCCTACAGTGGCAGCCCTGGTTTATTTTATGCAATGCTGTCATATAATAATTGTAACACAAAAGTTTGGCAGCATTTTGCAGCTGCACTAAGTCATGTTAATGGGTGGTATCCAGTTGCTAATGTTGAAAACTGCTTCTACACAGAAGCTGATTGAATAGGTTTGCTCCCTAGCAAAGGCTTACTTGTTTCTTTCATTTTTTTAAAGAAAGTCCTCACATTATCCAATTTGTCTGTCTGATTAAAAGTTTCAGTAAAGGGTATGGATAAAGTAGAGGATAAAGGAGGATGGAATGAAATCTGAGTGTTCACAAAAAGCCTTAAATGCAATTTTCCTTATATATGTTTTTAATACCCTAGAGATCAGAGAGAGGAGCCTTCTTCAGTCAGAAGTGTAAAGTAGTTTAAGGTTTATTTGATACCTCTGAGCCTCTACCAAATTTTTTAATCTTACAAGTTTTTCTCCGATGCAGTTATGTGAAGCTTAGCTGAAGCCAAAGTGGTTAAAGTGAGATCTAATGAAGACCTCAGGCAGGCCAGGAAATGGAGATAACTTACAGCTAGTACTGAATGAGTACACGGGGGTCTTTCCTCCTGCTGACTCTAGAGCAACCCCTGTCTCGCCTTGCTACAAGTGTCTCTTCTCTTCTTTCTTAGAAGGATCCCTCACCATTCCCTTGTGAGCAGAAACCCATATACTTCCCTGCCCATGTGGTGCAAACAGCTTTTCCTCTTTGCCATCTGCACAACTTCAAACATCTGTCCAAGTGGGTGACCCACCTCCCTGCACAGTCGTTGCAACCTGCTTCACTCCTCTTTTTCATCAATGACTACCTGCCTTGCTTGTCATTGTGCCATCAGACAGATGCTCATGCCGCCCAGCTGTAACCAGCATGGAGCCAGCCTACATGTTCTGGGGTAAGCAAAAGGGGAGCCCTGCGCCTATTACTCTTTTTGTCTCAGAGAAGGCAGGGTCCAGCTGGAGAAACTTGTAGACCACTTCTAACCTGTAAGTGCCCTTCATTATCCTTCACCAGCAGGTAGGTGTGTGGCACCACCACCATTTCAAACCCTATGTGTGTTTTACATGTAGCGTGCTGAGCAGGCTCCACATGTGAGCCTGGCACTGACTCATCAGGTAACAAAAATGACACAGCTAGATTCTGTCTCTGAAATGAGATCTAGGCTCACCAAGTAGCTCAAGTGAGTCAAAACATTCTGCATCTGTGTATGAGGATGCTGAAATCTCAGACACTGACAAAGTTTCAAGCTTATAAGCACTACCATCAATGCATTTGGATTGCTCTGGAAGAATATGGCAAATACAGAAGAATTAAGCACTTGGTTAAGTGTATTTTGTGCAAGTCTCATAGCAATGGTTCATCTTGCTTTAAGGGACCAGACTACCTGATATTAATCCAAGAATTTTGTAGCTTCTGTTTTGATAAGAAAAGGCATTTGCCTGAGAATTACCTTTGAAATACTCAGCTTTAGTTTGCTATAACCTCTTTGTAAAACTACCTGTAGCATTAACAAGCCTACGCAAGATCCTTTGCATCACTTACTTTTACAGCATTTTATTGACAGCACAGGGGAGGCACAAGAATAATTTTAAAAGGCATTTGCTGTTCTAATAAAATTTCCAAGTACAATAAGTGTTATATGGAGCATATTACATCTTGCAGCAAAACAGTACAATGAAAAAGAAATGTACGTGACTATGATCAAAGAGAAATTATAATTCACTTCTAATTGTGAAATAAAAAGACTAAATTGTACTTCTCAGGCTATGGTCTACAGATCAGGACCAGGCTAAGAAAATAAAGTTCATTTATATAAGATTTATAGTTAAGAAATAACAAAGACTACACAAAATAGGAACTTTTAACACAACAGAGTATTCTCAAAGTTGAATTAAAAGATAGTTCACCTTTCAGCACTGTACAAAAGACACTATTAAAATAAGTGGTGCTAATTTAGTGTGAGGGTGAAATGCCCTGATTGACATCTGTGGGAAATTTTACTCAGAAAACAGTGCTAAAGAGGTGAATTTCCTTACATTGTCATCACCAATTTATGTTACCTAGAAAGAGCTATCATAGAGGTAATTATTGTGTCAAACCAACTTGTATTTTTTTACCTTTTTTTTTGTCACATGGCTGCTGTCTCACTAGGTTTTAGACTGACGCTGTCAAGCTCATTGCACGTAGTCCAGCAAGCAGACATCAGATCACTCTGGTCACAATACTTTGAGGAATGTGAAAGACCCTGGACCAAATAACAGCATGTTTGTCTCTCAGTGAGTGCATCTGTTTGTGGACTAGTGAGATGTGCCACAAAATATGCAGCAAAACAGTTGGGGCTGACAACCGTGAGCTTGCACTTCCCCATGACAATGCCTGTGTCTGTGCCCTTCCCATGCCCTGTCCATGCACATTGGTGCTCAGACCAGCTCAGACCTACTCCAAGACTGTGCCTGGGGTTGGCTTGGGCTAGAGATGTCCATTGCAGTCCATAGAGGGTCCCATGCCATAGCACATGGCTGTTTCCAAAGGAGCTGTCACCATGGAGAATCTATGCTGGAGCAAAGACAAGATGTGAGAAGGAGGGAGTAGCACAGAGAATTTGCTGCATGTTGACCATGACCCCCAGGTATCCCCTACACTGCTCAGGTTGTATATTGGAACCTGGAGAGGAGAAGAGAAGCTGACCTTGTGGAAAGGAGAGGAGAAACGTGGTTTTACTATTCAAATAATTTCAGTTGCAAGAATACTACTCATAGTTAGGGATATTTTGCATTTGAATAAAAACATTCCCCAAAAAATTGAAACTGAAGGGAAAAGGGGAAGTCCTTCAAAGACAGCAAGGGAAATTGAGTCAGTGAGAATGTTTTGTTGAGCTTTGGATGAGCCCCCTGGGGAAATTTCGGAGCAGAGCTTGTGATCCCTTCATGTTCTCCACAGGTTAAAAGAAAATTTAGATTTGAAGTTAATGCTCTTTGAACCTAAAATCAATATAAACCAAGAATAACACAGCAGTGAAGAAGTGATTTTAATTCAAAACAGAAAGCAGAATGCATCCCTCGTCATTTTAGATTTAGAAAAATTAATTAATTTTGACACAACTACAAGTGAGCTGGCTCATTGCATGTCTTTCAAAGTCTGAGACAATCATCTTAACAATCATGCTTAGTATAATTGGAGTAAATGGAGAAATACTTTTGAAAATGTCAGAATCACAATCGATATAATTGACCAGAAAGGGGTGAATAGCTTTGTTACACCCTTATGCAGCCAATGAAATGTTCTGTTTTCATAAGACAATTCCAGAGAGGCTTAAATTTAAAATTATAAAGAATATGTTCAGCAGTCTGCAGGAAATGCGCACACTCTCCTGGGTGGAAAACTGGTTGGATGTTCAGGCCCAGAGAGTGGTGGTAAATGGAGTTAAATCCAGCTGGAGGCCAGTGACAAGTGGGGTTCCCCAGGGCTCAGTGCTGGGTCCAGCCCTGTTCAATGTCTTTATCAACGACCCGGATGAAGACATCGCGTGTACCCTTAGCAAGTTTGCAGACGACACTTAATCTGGGTGGAAGTGTGGATCTGCTGGAAGGTAGGGAGGCTCTGCAAAGGGATCTGAACAGGCTGGACTGCTGGGCAGAGTCCAATGGCATGAGGTTTAACAAGGCCAAATGCTGGGTCCTGCACTTGGGGTACAACAACCCTGTGCAGGGCTACAGACTAGGAGAAGTCTGTCTGGAAATCTGCCTGGAGGAGAAGGACCTGGGGGTGTTGGTTGACAGCCGACTGAACATGAGCCAGCAGTGTGCCCAGGTGGCCAAGAAGGCCAATGGGGTCCTGGCTTGTATCCGAAACGGCATGACCAGCAGGTCCAGGGAGGTTATTCTCCCTCTGTACTCAGCACTGGTGAGACCACACCTTGAATCCTGTGTTCAGTTCACCACAAGAAGGATGTTGAGGCTCTGGAGCGAGTCCAGAGAAAAGCAATGAAGCTGGTGAAGGGGCTGGAGAACAGACCTTATGAGGAAAAGCTGAGAGAGCTGGGGTTGTTTAGCCTGGAGAGGAGAAGGCTGAGAGGAGACCTCATTGCTCTCTATAACTACCTGAGGGGAGGTTGTAGAGAGGAGGATGCTGGCCTCTTCTGCCAAGTGACAGGGGTCAGGATGAGAGGGAATGGCCATAAGCACCACCAGGGGTGGTTTAGGCTGGATATTAGGAAAAAAAAAATCACAGAAAGGGTCATTGGGCACTGGAACAGGCTGCCCAGGGAGGTGGTTGATTCACCTTCCCTGGAGGTGTTTAATGGATGGGTGAACGAGGTGCTGAGAGGCATGGTTTAGTGTTTGATAGGGATGGTTGGACTCGATGATCCTGTGGGTCTCTTCCAATCTGGTTATTCTATGATTCTATGAATTTCTAGAGTTCTCACTGTAGACAGAAGTTTTGATGATAGACTTTGAAAAAAAAAAAAGGTTCTTTTCACAGCAAGAAGTTAACTGATCTCAATTACCTTAAAGCTAATCAGTGTTATGGGTGTTGAAAGTTAATTGTTTCTGATGGAGTACCATGTACCTGTATTTCCCTGCTACTTGAAAAAAGTACTTTTGCATGTTCTTTATGCTGAAGATCAATCTTGTGAAAATTTATGCTCAGCTGAGGAATTGAAATATGAAATTAAGCTACATAAAGAGCTTTGACAGTCATTTAGTGAGTTTGAATCTGTATCAGAAGAAAATTGTTTCAAAATGAAAACTATTTATAAACAAATACATTTTTTTTCCTCAGCATATCACCAAGCTAGTTAGGCGATCTCACTTGTTCATTCCTATATAAACTACACTTCCATCATATTTTATATAGATGTATTTGCCTTTCACTTTGAATAGCGCACATTAATACCTTCCATGTTGGGGACAATACTTGTGCTTAAAGTAAAATCATTAATGATAATTCTTGAGCTAGACTCTCTAATGTCATTTTTGTCATCAAGGTCATTAGTTTATTTGGAAAAAATCTACTATGTTTTTGACATTGAATGTGTTAAAATCTCAAAATTAAAAACAAAAGCTGCCTGTAGCACAGAAATAAAAACTGTGTAATATTAAAATCCTGATTCTTTTCATATGAGCTCTTCATTAATGTTCAGCAACATTCTACTTGTTTCTGCTTCTGTTAGAAGGAAACATTCATTACAATGGTCCTGTTTCTTTGAAATAAACCTCATTTTTCAAAATGTGCTAAAAACCAGTCTTTGTTGAATACATCAGAAATCTAATAACATCTGACTTTGGGGCCGAGGATATTTTTTAGAGTTTTTGGGGGTTTTTTGGTTTTTTTTTTGACAGGGGCAGGTTTTTACCAGCACAATGTCCAGAAAGATCTTTTTTTCTTGGATTTGTTCTGTAAGAGATTCTCTAACTGTTTGTAGCTGTCTGCAGCTGCTATGCTTTTGCTGTGTCTGTGCACATATAGATACACACTTAAAATAGAATTGCTTTTATGTTTATCATGACCGAAGGATGGCCTGTATGTCCACAGCTCAATGAGGTTTTATCCAAATTTCAGGCTAACAGGGAAAACAGAGAATTGGGACAAACTTCACAGTAGTTTAAAAATATTCTGGAGTAGCTGGACAGTGAACTCAAGCACATGGTAACTGTGAGGAAGGGAGAAACCTCAAATATTGCAAGATTGTTTTCCAGTATATCTCCTTCCCAGAATTGTGAAACACTTTCACTTTTGTTGTTATCTATCAAAAGAACCCCATTAATTCATCCCCCAAGATTACTTGATGGCTTTCGCAGTCTAATCCTACTGGTAGATACTTCAGTGGTATCTTAGACTTACTTGAACTTTGTACAAATTCAGAAAGGTCCTTGAAGTGTAGGAAAAACCATAAAAGTATTGATACAGGGAGCTAAAGCTTAAAATAAAGTATCTGAATATAAGTCCAGGAAGTAAATACATAAACATCTGAAATACTGAGTACAAGAGAAGAATGCTTGAAATATATCCAGCTGCTGAAACATTTCAAAGTAAAATCCACAAAGTAATTAGTACATTCCCAATGTTCCAAATGGGAGCTATGACATTTTAATCTTTTGTAAAATTTAGGAAGGTACACAGGAAAACTCTTGTGATATTTGATTGCCTGACAATTATCAGTCTGACATATTAGACCTGTGAGGCAAATTAGATATTCGTATGTTCATGGGCTGGATGGGATTCACTCGAGGGTATTAAGGGAGTTGGCGGAGGTGCTTGCCAAACCTCTTTCCATCATTTACCAGCAGTCCTGGCTGACTAGGGAAGTTCCGTTGGACTGAAGGCTGGCAGATGTTACATACATTTATAAGAAGGGCCAGAGAGAGGATCCAGGAAACTACAGAGCTGTCAGTCTGACCTCAGTGTTGGGGAAGGTCATGGAGCAGGTCATCTTGGGTGCCATCTCACAGCACATACATGACAACTGGGTGATCAGCTTGGGTTTATTAAAGGCAGGTTCTGCTAAACTGACCTGCCTTCTATGACAGGGTGACTCGCTTGATGGATGAGGGAAAGGCTGTGAATGGACAGCCTGGACTTTAGTAAAGCCTTTGACACAGTTTCTCACTGTATCCTTCTTGAGAAACTGGCTACCTCTGGCCTGGACAGGGGTACCCTCTGCTGGTTAAAAACTGGTTGGATGGTCTGGCCCAAAGAGTGGTGGTGAATGGAGTTAAATCTAGCTGGAGGCCAGTCACAAGTGGTGTTTCCCAGGGCTCAGTGATGGCTCCAATTGTGTTTAATATCTTTATCAGCAGCTTGGATGAGGGGATCAAATGCACCCTTAGCAAGTTTGCAGATGACACAAAACTGGGAGGAAGTGTTGATCTGTTGGAGGGCAGAGAGGGTTTACAGAGGGATCTGAACAAGCTGGATAAAAGGGCTGAGGCCGATGTGATACAGTTTAACAACGCCAAGTGCACAAAAAGTCTGTGCAGCACTACAGGCTTGGGGAAGAATGGGTTGAAAGCTGCCTGACAGAGAAGGACCCGGTGGTGTTGGTCAACAGCCAACTGAACACGAGCCAGCAGTGGCCCAAGTGGCCAAGAAGGCCAATGGCATCTTGGCTTGTATCAGAAACGGTGTGGCCAGCAGGTCCAGGGAGGTTATTCTCCTCCTGTATACAGCACTGGTGAGGTCACACCTTGAATCCTGGGTTCAGTTTTGGGCCCTTCACTATAAGAAAGACATTGAGGTCCTGGGGTGATGAAACTGGTGAAAGGGCTGGAAAACAAGTCTTATAAGGAGCAACTGAGGGAACTGGAGTTGTTTAGCCTGGAGAAGAGGAGGCTGAGGGGAGACCTTATCGCTCTCTACAAGTACAAGATTGCAGAGAGGTCAGTGTTGGTCTCTTCCCAAGAGGCAATGGTGTCAAGTTGCATCAGGGAAAGTTTAGATTGGACATTATGAAATTTCTTTTCCTTAGAAAGGGTTATCAAGCACTGGAACAGGCTGCCCAGGGAGGTGGTTGACTCATCAGCCCTGGACGTGTTTACAAGACAGGTAGATGAGGTGCTCAGGGACATGATTTAGTAGTAGACAGGTACAGTTGGAGTCACTGATCTCTAAGGTCTTTTCCAACCTAATTCTACGATTTTATGATTCTGTGATTTCGCAATGCCAGCTTGAAATCGAATGAAGTAATCTTTTTTTTTTCCTTCAGAAAATACTATAAGGCCAGACATAAAACATAAGAGCAAATAACATCACAGAGACCTTAACATTTACATTGCAAAACCTCTTTATGTACAGCCTGACATTCTGTGGAGAAAGTATCTTAACATGGTTTTTCATCTGACAAACTAAGATGGAGCCTTCTTATTTTAAGCCAGGAAAATCACCAAGGTGTGACTTCCTTTCTTAAGTCTGTCTCCTCACTGACCTTACCCCAAAGCTTAACCTGCTAGAGTCTTTCATTCATGACCACTTACACATTTTACCAGACTTTTCCCCACTGATTACAGGATATAAATTACTGTCAGACTTTTGGTTGAGTCTAAGTAGAATACCATGTGTGAAGAGTTAATGATGACCAGATGTTTGAATCTCAAACTATAACAACTTTCTTAAGACAAAGTTTGAATACTGATGGTCTCTAACATGATCTCCCTCTATAACTTTGGACAAGTCTGTTGTGTGGAAAAAAAAAATCCAAACTCCAAAACAGAAGAAAAACCCCCATGCATTAATTTTGTCTATCCAGCTTAGGCTATGTGCAATTTGAATTTTCAAAACTTCTTAGGCCCTCATGGAAGTAGGAAGGAAAAGTAAATCTTCAGTATGTTTTAAAATCAGACCATTAATACTCAAACTTCATGGTAGACCATCTTATATGTGAAAATGAATTGTTGAAGAGTAACGCAGGAAGAAAACCAGGATGCACACAAAGAATCTTCTGCTCAAGTGCTCAAACAATCTAGCTACACATTTTATACTGATCCTGTCCCCTTCTTACAGAAAATAAACAAAAGGAAACTGGGCATATGAGTAAAGAGTAGCTCACAGTTCCCCAAGATCTGTGCTGTTCAAGGATTGTTCAGATGAATAGACATGAGACCGTATAAAAGTGTTCACTTTGCCAGGCAAACATGGAGTTGCTCACCTGAAGGAATCAGGTAGACTCAAGAGTTAATATTTGTCTCTAGCTTGTGCGAAGTAATTCTCTTTGGAAATAATTCAATAATTCCAAGGAAAAGAAAACAGTTATATATACAGAGAAAAAAACATCTTTACCCCCAAAGAAAAAACAAACTCTCTAGTTTCATTTAAAACATATATATGTGCTGCACAGAGCCAATTGCTTAAGGAATTCTTACCAGTGTTCTGTCTTCCAGACAGAAATTTCAAAATAGAAAGCTAGTCAGCCTAGGGTCTAAGTCAAAGTCATCCCATAAACAGAGATAACTAAGTGTAGAAAGATGTGCATCTACGTGCTAGCTGTTTATGATGAATGGTGTGCACTACTAAAATCAATATGGTATTTCCATGGCTTTTTTTCATTTTTCCTTTTACTCCACACAACGACTACAACCATCTCTGAATGTATAGGTGAACTTAAAAATTGTTTGCCTCAGAACAAAAAATCTATGGAAACCACTAAGCCTACAACTCTCACCTTGATTACAAGAAGTAAGTGGCATCATTATGCATTCCATTTTATTGAGAAAGATTAACCAAATTTGATACTGTCACTTATAATAACCTATGAGAATGTTATTAACTGAAAATAGTAGCCTGCCATTTGTGCACAATGAAGGACCATCATCAATATCGCCTGTCTGTTTTGATTTGATTTACACGTATGAAGTGTTTCTCTGTTCCTATATACTATTAAGATTGTTCTAATCATAGAACAGTAGTGTGACCTGTTCAGTTCCTGCTTAATGGTTGCATTAGATGCTATTTCATAACTGGTCTGAGGCTTTTATTTTGGTATAGAATTCCAATTTGATACTTCTAATATATGTGTTGACAGTATTACTTACAGTTAAATTAAAATTCCTTATAGTAGAAAGCCAGTGAGCATTGCAAATCTTGCTGTTAACAGTTGCACAGCCTGCTAGCATGATAACCTATTATATATGTTCATCATGTGATGCAAAAATGCCATCATTGCAAAGTTCTTTCCCAGAGAATTAATTAATTAATTACTATCAGATCATTATTGAACACCTTTTACAGTGTCATGTGTTACAGAAACAGGCTATTATTAACGTAATTTAATTAAAAAGTAACTCTTATACTGAAATTAATCATTTAGGAGGACTTAGTAAATAAAAGATCAGCCAGGAAGAATAAAAATCCACTGAGAATTACTTAGATTTGGTCATTTTTCCCAAATGCTGAGTCTCATTGGGATACACTTATATGTTTCTTTCCAGTCACTGAAATCTACAATAAAGAAAAAAAAAGACTCACAATTCAATGAGACAAGAATGTAAACACTTATAAATAAATCAACTAATTTCTAGTCATAGCAAAATTTATAAAGCTGAACCAGTGTCCTCTCAGCTGTCTGCAACACAGTGAGTATTTTTTGCAAGACAGTGAAGGTACTTATTGAAATCTAAGGATTATAAAGGTTGTTCAAAACCACAAGGAAGCATACTCAGACCACCACTGCAAAAAGAGTGTAAGTTTGAAGAACTGGTGTTTCTGAAAGAATGTCCATGATACACCTTTCCTCTGCTGAAAGAAGCAATTTCTGTTTGAAGAAAACCATAAATTCACCTAAGATTTCATTAAAGCTGTACAGAAAGAACCAAAATGTATGATAAAACTCCTAAAAAGGAAGGTGATCATCATAATACAGTCAACTCTGCCAGTCTCCAGTGTTGCACATTTGTACTGTTTTCGATCCCAGAAATTTTCCTTATGAATTGTGAATTATCCATTTCCTAACAGAAAAGACATGACTTGAGGTTTACAGTGGACTTGAGGCCAAACTGTTGGACAAGTTGTACAACCAGCGCTAGTGTTAACAGCTAACTCCTTGACTGCGACATTCTGGTCAACAACAGTCTAATCAACAACGTACTTAACATTGCTGTTGATTAAAACATTTACATTCATTAGATTTCTCACCTTTCATATCTTTATCCCAATACCCTCTTCCTATAGAAAACATGAATAGGTGGAGACATATACATCCACACTCATGTCAAAAGACATGATAGAGACAAAATATATTCCTTTGGGTTTACAACTTCAAAGAAATTCCTGTAAGAAATGTAGTCCAATTGATTGTAGATGTGACCTTTACAAGTGAATTTCTGTCTGCCAACATGTTACTTCCAGATTAAATGGAATTTCCATATGGTTCTGCTGTAATTTTTGTTCCATCTGATTTATGAGGTTCTCCTGGATAAGACAAAGACAAAACTATGCTCTGTGGAGCAGGAGGAAATAATTGACAATCATTGCTCCTCATAGTGTCTTTCCAGTACCTGAAGGGAGCTTTCAAGAAAGCTGAGGAAGAACTTTCTCCAAGGGCATCTAGTGACTGGACTAGTGACAGGACTAGGAGGAATGGCTTTAAACTGGAAGGAGAAAGGTTTAGATTAGACATTAGGAAGAAATTCTTCATGATGAAGGTGGCGAGACAGTGGAAGATGTTGCACAGGGAAGTCATGGGTGCCCCCTCCCTGGAAGTGTTCATGGACAGGTTGGATGGGGCCTTGAGCAGGCTGGTCTAGTAGGAGGTGTCCCTGCCCATGGCAGAAAGGTTAAACTAGATAGTCTATGAGTTCCTTTCCAACTCAAACCATTCTATGACTCTGTTCTATCTATTATAAATAACTTGTGGACTAAAACAATTAAAAATCCCTAAGGAGCCTTTCTGACATCCTCCTAAGATTGCTCACTCTGACTTTTACTATGCTGGCATTTTTTATTAAGTAGAAACTTTCAGTAAGATTACTCCTGTGAGGTCACATGCCTCAGTAAAGGCAGGAGGAAATAGTTTTTACTTCCAATGGCAGCCATCTCCAATTTGAAATCTGTCTTGATAGAGGCCATATAGTAATAACTTGTGGACAACAAATCCCAGCTTCACGGGAAACTAAAAAATTGTAATCACTTAAAAAGCTTTTGTTACTCAGCTGAGTGAAAAAAAAAAAAAAGGAACAGGTAGTTCAACAATATTTGCTGGTGTATTTTCTGGTACAGGATACACAACCAATTTTTAGCGTATCAGTTACAATGGAACTCTACACATCTTCTGTTTTGTAAATGACTCTCTGCACAGAAACACATGTGTGGTTGATCTGTTACCACCTGTACAAATTAAATTTTTGAATTACAGAACAGAGGGGAAAAAGCTCTTAAGAGAAGTTGATATAGGGTTATAAGAACTTGATGGGTAGTTACAGACCAGAGGTCATTTAATGACCACTCCAAGCACTGAGCAGCTTGTGCTAAATGAAATAAAGTCACCTTAGCATAAAGCCTCACAGCTTTGCACATACAGCTTTGCCCGTACGCCACGAATACACAGGCTCAAGGTTTCTCACCGTAACATTAGGGAGTTGTTTCTGTCTTAATACTCCTCTCTTTTCTCATGGGTAACTTTCCTCGGTAGTCCTTGAGTTGTTACTTTGTAGTCTATCAATTTGTAAGTTAGAATGCTCACATAACTGTTTCTCATGGGAAAGTAAAATATTGTATGTAACTAAAGATTGCTTGTTGCTAAAGGAGAATTGTCAAATAAGCTTGCTAAACAATAGCCTGCATTAACTGAGCTAGGTACAAAAATGTGTTATGGACTCTGAATAAATGGCTCACTTGGATCAAACTGATCATTGTATGATGACCCATTTCCTCCGTCAAGAACTGTCTCTATGAAGCCAAATAAAAAGCTGCTCAGTAGTTCATCCAGTGTGGAGATTTCATGAACTGAAACACAATTAAAAAACACACTAGTAATTTGAAACTTGTCAAGTGATTACTTGTTTTAGTAGAAGTTTTACAGACTTTCCAAGTGACACAGACTTGCTCTAGTGCCTGCTTTTTTCTTCCAGAGTGAATAAATTTCCAACTAATCTCTTATTATAGAAACTACCTAGAAATTGCTTCCTATCATCTATGTTCCTCTCGTCTGTTGAGTTCAAACATATACCCAGATCTGTTAGTCTCCTGTGAATTCAGTTGTGTTCTTTGAAATGATGTGCCAACACTGTGAGTGACGTATCCACCCTCTGGTAATTTGTCATTGATTGATTATTCTTTAATTAAAGTTTTAAGATAGATTTTCTTGTACTTGGGAAAAGCTGGCTTTACAATTTTTATCTGGAGACATAAGGTAACAGTGCAGATCTATAAGTAGATGTAATTTATCAAAAAGGTAAATAAATATATATTTTTATATAATACATTTCTATAAATATTTGAGCATTATATATTAATCTATGTTATACACAATAAGAGAGACGTTGTAACCCAAAAATTTAAATGTCTCTACAAAATGAAAGCACTGATACAAAACAACATACATTTCAGTAGACTTCTGTTGATGTACATCAGTTTGACATACTATCTGATCCCATGACTTGTAACATTAATAACAAAATCAATCAAGCACCACAAAAGTGAATGGAAAGACTACTGTGGCCAAATTTGAGAACAGAATTAAGAACCACAAAGCTGATTAACACTGCATAACCTAGAGACCACTTGAACTCCACAATGACAGTACCTTTTTTTTTATTTAGAAAGAGACTCATGAAAGTGTTTTTAAAGTATGACAGGGTCAAAATCATCACAAAATGAGGTGGCGGACACACTTGTTTAAATGTCGGATGCAGTAGGAGATGGAGCACCATGATATACATCCGCTTGGCATACAGGAATTCAGACTCATCTCTCTCAAAATACTGCAATTATTATCAGCTATTTAAATATTCATTTATGTATTTTACTATCACACCACTGTGCACATAAGAATTCAAGGCAAAGCCATTCAGAAAGGAAACAAGCAAAAGTCATCAGAAGTGTTTAGCTCCCAGTTTACCTTGCAGAAACATCACACCAGAAATCTGTGCAGGGCTCTGTGCACAAACCATGGATTCCTTAAGTGCTTTTCATAAGTTTAGCAAGGTTACTTAAAGGTTATTAGGAGCAAAAATCCTATAATTTTCATGGGATCAAGAGGTCTTTTGCTGGTTCCAGTGACTTCTGATCATCTGTGAAATACTGAGACATCAATGGCCTTTATCACATCTAGCACTTAATTCCAGCAGCAAGTGGGACTGTTTTAAAAATACCCTATTGGCTGGGATGTGTTCTGCTTTTGCTGACATCTCTTGGAATAAATTCTTAGTCAATGGAAGATATCCAAACAGTGCATATGATATCTTCATACTGGATGAATAATCTGAATATATTGCACTACTGCTCTGATATGCTTTTTTTTTTTCATAAAACTAATCTTCAGTGGATGATTTACAAAAGCAAACAAACCAAACACCCCCAAACAAGCAAACAGAAACACAGAACAAAGGAAGTCCATATAGATTTTTTCCAAATCAGGGCTTGAAACACAGAATATATTGACTCTTTAAAGTTTTGTATTTGCCTAGACATCCCAACAAAGCATTTCTTAACTAAGGAACATTTTCCCAGTGAATTTGTTTCCAAATAGGAGGCAGCTTTCTTACTGGATTTTTTTTTTTAATTTCTTTTTTTTTCCTGACTCAAGGTGAAGAGTTGGGAATGAAAGAGCTGACAGATTTTCTATTCACAGACAGATGTGATTTAAGGGTATTATTTCTGTTTTCATTATACTGTGAATCTCTCACATTAGAGTGCGGGGTTTGCAAAAAATGTAATGAGTCAAACCCTTAATAAATATTTACATCTCCAGTGCAGAACTAAATAAATTATAGGTCCAGAGTACTGTAACCTTTCATATAAAAATGTAAACTATCCCCCCACAAGACATGTCAGGTTCTCATACATCATATAAAATCCAAGACAAACATTCAGGAGCAGTAGCATGCTTTGCAGCATTTATTCAGCTTGCTCCTTTATCCTACCTTCTTATGATTCTTCTAATAATGTGTTATGTGGCAAAAGATTATTTGGTTGCTATTGGCTTTTAAAATGAAAAACTCACAAAATATGTGCCATACAGACATGAGAAAATTACACAGTTATTAGGAGAGAGTATGGAACCTATAATGCAATACAACATAATTGCTGTGCAAGTTACCTTCCTTTCCTGATTTCTCTCAAAATCCTACTCTGTATATTGTTTCTTTCCAGCTTTCTTCTGCAATTTTATACTCTATATGAAAAGGTTCCATTTATCAATGTTTAAAAAATAACTAAAGGTCAAGAAATAATTATATCATGCTTCTAGTTATCAATACATGATTAATAACAGCTTATTGATGTTTGGATTCCATAATGAACTATTTATTAAAACATACAGTCATCTTTCCTTGACCTTTTAATTAAAATTTGATTTATAAATAATCCCCAAGAAATTACCTATTCTCACTTACAAGGTAGTCTTAACTCTCTAAGGTGTTTATGATTTCCAGAATGCTGCAATCATATTCATGCTGTTTTGACTATGAGAAATATATTAAACTCATATTCTTTTGTATTAGCTGTCCAGCTTCCTCCATCTGCTCACACTTCTGTTTTTCACCATCCTTTTTCTGAACATTCATTGTGTTTCACTTCAGCCAAGGACCCTGCTTTAATTTATACTAACCACCTCATTTAGAAGTCATTCCATTCTGGTGAGACAATATCTCTTTAATGGAGACTAGGGAAAAAAAAAAAAAAGAAGAAATCAAAAATATGATTTAGATTATTAGGCAGTTGCCAGCAGCACAAAAAATCTTATGATCTGATTAACATAAGAAATCTGCATGTACATAAATTTATATTCATGAAACATACATGATCACATGCAAGATGTTTTAAAGCTTTTGCTTTAACCGCTGCTTTAACAGCAATGCCTAAGTTGTCCTTTTCTTCATGAAAAGTATAATGGTGCTCTTTTAAGACATGCTGCATTGTAATTATTGCTTTGCTACTGCAGTGTACTTTAGGGAATTGTAACTCACAGAACAAAGGTATCTTGCTTTTAGTTGCTGAACAGGCAATTAGCTTGCCCAAAAATGGCATGTTCATATCCCAGCAGCCCCATGAAGTAAGGAAAAAAGTCTATACATCATATCCAGAGCTCTCTCTTGTGTTCTATAGAATTAGAGGTTCCTGTCACACATACTGCTGATCTACATTTGTCAGTGACAAATCAGAGTAACAAAGCAACATTCCACTCCTTCTTGTCACTTGTTATATTTTTTCCACCAAAGGAAATTTGCATGGATCAGCTGTAGCAGTTTGGGAATAGTCAGCGTGTAGGCTGCCTCCTCTTTCCTGCCTTTTGCAAGGTGCTGGTTGGTGTACTTTAGAAGAATTTATCCTGAGTCCTGGCATTTGATCATGTAGATCCCCAGACTTTCATAGTCTGGGGGAAGATTCTTCCATGATGTGTTGTCTTGCAAGTGGTTGCTGCAAACTATTGCTTAAATTGAAATTACGTCTGGGAAAAAATGAACGTTACAGATTTGTCAGCCATGAATAAAGTTTAAAATTAGAAGTTACAAAGAAACTTCATTCTGCCAAAGGAAATGGTTAAATTTAAGGGAAAAATGTTACAAAACCAAAAATAGCATATTACCTTGATATAGTATTTTTTTTTACAATGAGAACAGTCAGTCACTGGAAAAACATCCCCAGGGATATGGTGGAGTCCCTGTTACAGAACGTTTTCAAGATGCAATTGGATAGGGTGCTAGATAATCTCATTCAGGCTCCCAAGAAATGTTGGACCGGAGGGGATATATTTCTTGGTCCCTTACAATCTGGGCTGCTCAATATTTCTATTGTTCTATTGTTCTGTGATTCTGGGAATAGCCGGTCTTTGTGAGATTCCAGAGGGAGAGGAGTAAATGGTTTTGTTTTCCAGTTTGGTACATCGGCAATTGTGCGCTAGATGAAATATTTAATAGCTACTATATTACACATATTGACAAATCAGAATATCACAGGGATCATTCTCACAGGACAGATGTCTTGAAGATATTTATATTTTAAAAAAATTAAAAATTAGTCCCTCAGCTAACGTCTTTTGGTTCAGCAAGTTAGCAGCCAATGCCCTTCTGTTATACCAATGCCATTTAACTACTTCAGTTTCATTTTTTCCTCATTTTGTTATTTAATATTTTGTCAGGGAAATTCTTGTACATACATCTGTATTTTAAGGCCAGTTTTCTCCACTGTGCTTCATATTTGCTCAATTAGTCTACAAAATGCTGCATCAGAATATCTGTTATTCTCACTCACCACAAAGGCAGGTGGGTATCATGCGTTATTGGCCATCAGTGATGACGGCCTAACTGGAGCAACTTCTAGACTTGTCTTATGTATCCAAAATGTCATAATTACTCCTTAGAAACAAACAAGCAGTTTTGGAATTCAGCTTGCTGAATTGAGAGGAAGGAGAGGTTTATTTTAAATGTTGTTCAAAGGAACACTTCTGGGGAAAATTGTGATTCCTTCTAACAAAAATAATTATGCCATATTTACAGAAATTTACTGCGTGGCTCTTTCAGTGTGATGCTACAGATTTCCAGGAGATGCAGAAGACAGCAGGCAATTGCAACTGCTGTCAAGAAAGCAGCAGCTCCTTTTAGACTCTCTGCAAAATGCTGATGTGTCCACAGATTCAAACAAACAACTTGCTCTCAGTCCAGCTGAAGCAAGCTGTGTTAACAAGACAGAATTTGAATTATTACATGCTGCTGTTGCATATATAAAAGCAGAAGAGGGGAGTGCACGATAGTGACCTAGAGCTTCTGGTAAGGGAGGGAGTAATAGTAGCTCTTCAACATTAGTTGTTGATGGAAAACATCTGCTTCTCTTCCCATCCCCACAAAATAGTCATGTGGGAAATGTCCCCTGATGGTATCTCTCTGAACTGGGTCATTCATTTCCTTGGAATTCTTACACAACGTTTGCATCCACTGGGTAATCATAACAAAATAAGAATGGAACCATATAGGAAAACTGGGAAGCCTGCATTTCCACATCACCTCTGAAATGTGGCACATAGACTCTAACTGAAAGAAAAGTGATGCCAGACCCTGTTGCTACAACTGGGAATGCAAGCAGTCTTTTATTCTTCCTTGGGAGAGGAGTAAGGAGAATCCAGACTCTTGAACTGGTCACATTAGAACACACCACAGACTAAGTTGATACTATTCATCTTCAATTGCAGCACATCAAGCTCTGAGGTGAACTAGCCCCACAAAATTAGCAGGTGATATGTTAGGCTGGAAATTTATTTCCTACTGATTAGAAATATCCCTTTATTTTCCCAGGCACTTGCTTTATTTTCAGGCCTAAAGTTCATTCATGTTTTTCAAGGTAAACTGCACAATGTATCAGTATGCAAAATATGTAAGGAATGTGATGCAAAGGAGTGATGGTTTTGCTTAGCCACCATGTTTTCAAACTTTGTTACCAGCACATTTAATCTACCATACAAAAAAATGATCCAGGTTGTGAAATAATGATTGAAAGAGAATAAGGATATTAGAGGAGAGGCAATTTTTCATTTTGAATCCAAATTTAGCCAAAAGGCTGACAGGATTGATTTCATGGTCTCACGAAGCAGCTCTCATGAAGGAAGAAAGGCAGGTCTTCCATTTAAAAAACGTCTGATTTCAGAAAACATATATACAGAAATAGATCCCCAGCCTGTATTTTAATCCTTCAAAGTCTGAAGGGAGATATATTTTTATATATAAATAACATATGAATATACACATATATAGAGCATATATATTCTTACAGATAGGGACATTGCTGAGTCTTATAGATAAGCACGCAAAAAGATAACAAGCCTTTCTTTTATGTACCTTAATGACATACATACAGGGACCTTTTTGTATTGTGTGAGTTTATACGTAATTAGTAGATAAGTGAGGTGAGGAGATAAGAGTTTTATTTCAAGGTGCCTTTATTTTATATGTGAGAATGTATCAGTGCTAAAATACTTACATATAAAAGAGCATTTTATTCATATTGTGTGTATGTCAGATTGGTTACTATAATTGTGTTAAAAGTTTCAAAGCAACTGGGTTTAAAACCTTTAAGGACTGTAGCAAAATAAAGCAGGGAAGAAAGTCTTAATGTTTCTCCACATAATGGTGGACAATATGATAAAGTATCTCTTCACAGCTAGAGCATCCAGCCATTATGCTTCATAAATCCAAATCTGTATTACTCACATTTATTTACAATATTTTGGGAGAAATCTGGCACCAGGCCAGAAATACAGTTTAAAAAGCAATAAATGTCAGAGAAAAAAATGCCTTCTGTCGTCAAGTGATAAAAGAAGGAGTTTGCTAAATATGTGGTGATGAATTAAAATATTACGACTAAGACAGAGCCTATACATAATCTTGGAAGAGAAATCCTGGAGATGAAGAGATACTGTAGTACAAGCTAGCTATTCAGTAAATAACAAAATAACACACAACAATGAGCCATCTGCTTGCTCTTAGAGTAAACAAGTGGAAATCTTCATACTGCATGTATTTATTTACTTTAAAAGATATTATTTATTTCATTTAACTAGAGTGTTTAGGAATATAAATTAAAATGTCTAAGGAATACAAAAGGGGAATGGGTTTGAATTAGCAGGTTCTGAATCTTATTCTGTTCCTTGGTCTGTGACAAATCAAGTTAAAGATTTGGCTTCCCTAATATGCACAATATGATAGCAAAGGCAAGAAATCATTCCTCTAAATACAGAATCATGTCTTTTGATTCAATGGGACTGTTGTTCACTACTATTGTTCACTAATGTTTAAATACACAATAGTGTTTTGGGAGGCAAAACCCCAGAAAACCTAACCAAGTTCAAATCTGGGATTCCTAAAATTCCCAATGTTAATTCCTGAATTATTAATAGTCCAGAAGTGACTAAGAGCAAAACAGCATAGAATGCATGCAACATAATAAGGGTTGGTGATATGTTGTAATGAATGCTGGAACTGCCTTTCAAACTCTTTCTCTCTCAAATGGGCTGCAATGCAGTGTATTCTCCTCTGAAGGTATTCCGCATACCCCGAAACTGGCTTAGCTCATCACACAAATTTTAAAACATCAATTAGTGATGCCTTTCAGGATCCATAAATATGGAATTTCTCTGCCTATATTACCTGCAGGGACCAATTCAATAAACCAGTTCTACCTTCATGATCAGATGCCATAAAAGATCTGGTTTCTTTTTCTACTCACTTCTTCTCAATAGCATAGCCACAGACCATTTATCCATGATCTATCCAGGACATTTGGACTAAATTTTCTCAATCCAGCTATTTAAATACTTTCCTACCATGTGAGTAGGTTTTATACTCTCCCAGTCTAGAAAACAGAGGGAGGAGAGTAGAAAAAAGTAGGAATTAATAGGTCTTCCAGCTGGACTGAAAAAAAAAAATGGCTTCTGTTCCTTGTTGGTAGAGATCCTACTTAAGGTTGGAAAGCTCTGTGGAACAAAAGCATCATCATGTCATTACTACACTTATTCTAGACGAGGCACTCTGAACTATGCTAACCTTGGACCTACAGAGACTAGCTCTTCTGCTGTTGGGGTTGCAAGAGGAGGTGAGGATCCAAGCAATCTCTACTCCTGTTGTTGGTAACCTGCATATTATCATCCCACTCAAGTACTTGTCTCTAGTTGGAGTTTGGGTGTCATATTCTTTTCCATGATTACCTTAACTGCATCTGTAACAACATATGGTCTCTCATTCTTGTCAGATGAAGCTGAAGCAACGTGACTAAATGATAGTAGAGCTGCCCTTGCTTGCTACAAGCATAGTACAGTAATCCACCATCTTGGCCAGCATAAAACCCTGACCTTGTGCATTGTTTTTGAAAGACAAGGGAGATAACAAAAAAAAATATGGATAACACATACTCAACAGCTAGTCTTCGTCTTAAACATGCTGGGCAACTTCAAGCAACATGGCAGTCAGATATTCCAAGCCCTGTTTTCTGGTGTGGACTGATCCAGAAGATTACATAAGAGGCAATTCCTTTGTTTAAATTGCTTTTGTGTGCATGAATTAATTGAATCTTCACAGGACACAATAAGAAATCACTAGAAAAGTGTGTTATAATGATGAAGATATAGCCAAAACTGATATTTCCAAGGTGTAGTAAAACAGAGTAACAAACACTCGAAGAAATGCTTTATGGCCCAACAGGTTTAGACATACAATGGATGATGATAAAGCATGTCTTCCTATGTTTCCTGCATTCAGAATGAATGGTTTTACTGTTAAACTGACAGGGAAAACTATGTCTCCCTTCTGTGTTTTATCAGGAAGGGCTGAATCTAAACACCTATTTCTATCAGATGGATTACAAAGCAGATACCTGACCCTGCAATGAAGGTTCAAAACTTCAGGGAAGGAGCAAGTACAGAACATAACATTTTCTGTTGCATTTCCTATTTGCAAACTTATTAGGATGTCCAAAGTGAATCACATCCATTGATACTTAATTTGCCACACATGTTTCAGGACTGCACAAGCAGCCTAGGAACAAAAGTCAGAACTGTGAAACCCTCTATATTAACAAAGCAACTCAACACTGAGTCTATATCACTAAACATTTCAGAGCCTAAGCTTTTGTGTGACTTTAGCCAGAATGATGGAAGTGTGCAGAGCAAAAAAAATAATTAGGTTCCTAGCCCATGTAAGAAGGCAGGAATGTGAATATTTACAACTGAAAGGTAGTATTGCATCCTACAAATAAGAGGACATACTGCTCTAAGTATCTACAAAATCATGAATATTTTCCAATTATTTCCTTATGTAAACAGTTTCTGCAGCTGTCACAAGTATTTTATTAGTAGACAAAAAGGGAAAAAAATCTGTGCAGTAATGACAGGAGAGCTGGCATTCATAAGCTATCGCACTATATGACAATGAAGGCTACCCTGAAAAAAAATACACCCCTAAAAGATAATACAAATGTCTGTAATGGGATAAAAAGTCTGATAGCTTTTAAACTACCATTTCTGATACCATAGACAATGCTGCTTACCAAAGCCTTCTCCCACGGTAAAAGCAGTAGGACAAGGAACTGGTACTTTGGATGCTCAGACATGAAAAAGCCATTTCATTTCCCTGGAGGTATTGAAGAATGTCATTAAAGAACATTGGTTACTCTAGCACAAAGGAGTTCTGAAAGGGTAATCAAAAAAGCAGACATGACTTTGGAAAAATATCCTAGATTCCATAATATCTTCAAGGTACCTGTCCAGGGTTCAGCCAGAGGGTTACTTGAAATGTCAAAAAGGAAAATTGTGACTTTTGTCTTACAAGGTCATTTAACACTGGTAGTGTTGATGGGAATATGTTTAGGTAGTCAAAGGAAATTATAAAGGTCAAGTCTAAAATATATATGTAAATATTTTTAAAAAAAGTTTATGTAAAAATGTGAGTGTAAAAATATTACTGTTATAGATTTTTTCTACTAGCTAAATGCTTCAATAAGGAGGTAACACTCAAACAGTAGAAAAAAAATCATTGTATTTATGACTGTTGGTGTTTACTTTTTTTTTCTTTTAACAGATCATTAATTTCTAATGCAACACATTTCTGAGTCTGCCTTAGTCTACACAGATATGAAGCCCATGAGAATATTTAAAAAGAAGTCTTTCACACTGTCAGGCAATTGTCTTTTCTTTCTTCATTTCCCTAAATCCACAAAAAAAACTAGCATGTGCCATTGTTCCCCCTCTTTTTGAGCAGGGTAATAGAAAGTCCAGTCATGAGTTAATGTGAGGAAGATATCTAGTTGGCACCAAGTTCAGTGGGTTGTTACACTTTCAAATGAAAGCATCACACAGTTGGACATCAGAGCACCCTAAATATTAAGTTAGCACCACTGACAGACAACTATGCAATGCTAGGGATGTTTTTAAAGAGAAAAGTTGTGTTTCATTATTTAACGGCATAACAAAATTTCTTCCACTAAGAAAAATTATACCATTTTATCAAACTTTGCCATACCCTATTCAAATATAAAATTTTGATGGGATCTTCAGTATGTGTTCCAAATAGTAATTAAAAACATTTGCTATAAAAAGTGTGTGTGTATATATATATTTATATATAAGCACGTGTAGGCTGAAGGCTTTCCACTCAGAGAAGTATAGACAAGAACATTATTTTTTTAACTCCATTTACTTGGTATCAGTCATGTATACTTTCAGTGTTGTCTTCACAGAGGAAGATTTTGGATTTATTAGCTTCTTTACATTGAAAAATCCATTTCTATTTTCCTCCTGGGAAAGATGGCTGGAAAACATTAATCTTTGAGGAGAGACAAATTATAGGAGAAGTAATAAAAACAAACAAAACAGTAAATTATATTGAGTATACAAAAAGTACGTCTATTCACCTTTCCTCCTTAGACACAGAGAAGGGGCAGCTAGTGAAAATGAAATTGAATTGAAATAGTGAAATTAAAGAGGTGACTAGATCTTTTCTTATACAGCTTCTTATTGTAGATTTTCCTGCCTCGTTCTCTGTAGCAACTGGTTCTAGACTCTTTTCCATACAGGGCATCAGGCTCTGGAAAACCAGTTTATTTCTATCAACTTTTGCTTTTCTGTTAATCTGCTCTAAACCAGTTAATGCAAAGTTTGTTTCTATGAAATTACACATACAAATGTTTTTTTCCTAAATATACTTCATTGTTTCTCTGCTCCCCCAAGTAGATCCAGATTATTTTAGGCAACTCCTATGACACAGTTAATGTAAAACCTTAAGATCATTTAAAGTGTTCAGATAAAGTCACACAGCTATTATCAGAGTCTCAATATATTTTGTCAGCTCTTTGGCAGAACTTAAAAATATATTAAATGACTGTGAGAAGCATTTGCTTTATGTAGTCTGAAGATCAATGACAAATGAAAAAAGACACAGAGTATACCTGTGCTTGAGTTGTAATTTAATGTATTGCTAACATGCTTTGTATAACTAGGCATACTCACACTCTTCTGGTTCTTCATTAACAAAATTTCTAGTCCTTCATTTGAACTGTGTGATACTGTCACATTTGGTAAAGAAATCCTGCATAAAGCAGCTCTCACACATGTAGGTTTAATGCTTGTGTTTTCAGTTCCTTTCTCTAAAGGGCTATGAAACCACTTCTCTCACTTTCCAGGTGAAGGTTTGAATCAGTATACTCCAGGCTTATGTGGGAGGAGATGGTCTCATATCCTTCTTTTGTGGTTGTTCCACTTTAATATTAAATATAATAATACTATTCCATACCCAGAAGACCAGAAAGAGAGGGAGAACAAACAGAAACAGGACCGTGTATTTTAGCTGTTAGGGTATTTATATAGGAAAAAAAATAAGTATCTGTTACTTTCTCTGCTACAATGCCTACTGAAATTTTAAATGCTTTAAAATACTTAACTTTTTACTGGAATTTCAAGTAAAAACTAGACTTGCCTAGGAAGTATGTTTACAGGACTTCCTTTCTGGTGCACACCATAAGGAACTGTTTCAATAGGAAGTATGAAGACTGAAGAGTATTGTAAAGGTGAGAGGTTAGAGTATGAAGTGGAGGAATTAATTAAAATTATCCAGAAGACTACCCAGAAGAACAGAAATACTCAGATCTCTAAACTCCTTACTAGTGGAAGAGTAAGCTAAGGGCTAATCCACAAAGGAACTGGTGATAAGAATAGGAGTATATTATTATCTTGCTTTGCAAAAACACAGTCTAGAAACATCTTCCTAGGATGAATCTCAATAGATAAGAAAAGTCAGGACTGCTCAGTGTCTCAGTTTTGGCAGGCTTTACATCAAGCTAAGCATTGTAGTCAGATAGTTGTATCTCATGATCCTTATTACTAGAGACTTAAAAGACTTAGTGACCTTTTGAGGTTAACCACGCAGTTGAGTTAGGGGTATTTGACTATCTAAACTTTATATTATGGAAGCTAATGATAAGTCTGAGCATTAAGATAAGCACAAACGTGCTGACAAAGACATACAATGTCATGCCATTGTCATCATGTTTCAGGCTGAGTCAGGACAGGGAGGTGACTCAACAGCCAACACAGCTTCACCAAGGGTAAGTCCTGCCTCACCAATCAAGTCGCCTTCCATGAGCGAGTGACTACATTAGTGGACAGGGGAAGACTCATGGATATAATTTATCTGGACTTCTTTAAGACATTTGACATAGTCCCCCACAACATCCTTCTCTTTAAATTGGAGAGATATGGGTTTGATAGATAGACTGTTCAGTGGATAAGAAATTGATTGGACGGTTGCACCCAGAGGTTAGTGGTCAATGGCTATATGTCCAGGTGGAGATCAGTGAAGAGCAGTGTCCCTCAGGGGTCTGTTCTGGGATTGGTGTTATTTCATATCTTCATCATTGACATGGATGATGAGGTGATGCTCCTTAGCAAGTTTGCAGATGACACCAAGCTGAGTGATGATGTTGAAACCCCCTAAAGGATGAGATGCCATCCAGAGGGATCTTGACAAGCTGGAGAATTGGGCTTGTGAACATATCATGAGGTTTGGCAAGGCAAGATCCTGCACCTGGTTCAGGGCAACTCTTAGTATTGATACAGACTGGCACATGAAGAGATTGAGAACAGTCCTGTGGAGCAGGAACTGGGGGTCCTGGTGAATGAGAAGCTTGACGTGAGCCAGCAATATGCACTTGCAGCCCGGAAGGCCAATCATATCCTGGGATGCATCAAAAGAAGTATAGCCGTCATGTCAAGGCAGGTGATTCTGCACTTCTCATTGTCTCTGGTGAGACCACACCTAGAATATTGTGTCCAGCTTTGGAGCCCTCAGCACAGGAAAGACGGACTTTTTGGAGCAGGTCCAGAAGAGGGCCACAAAAATGATCTATGGCCTAGAACACCTCTATAATGTGAGTCTGAGATAGCTGTAATTGTTCAGCCTGGAGAAGACTCTGAGAAGACCTTATTGTGGCCTTTCAATACTTGAAGGGGGCTTACAAGAAAGTTGGGGAAAAACTTCTTAGTAGGGTCCATAGTCATAGGACAATGAGTAATGGTTTAAAACTAGAAGAGAAGAAGTTTAGACCGGATATTAGGAAGAATTTTTTACGTTCAGAGTGGTGAAACACTGGAACATGTTGCCCAGAGAGGTGATAGGCGCCCCAATCCTGGAAACATTCAAGATCAGGTTGGATGGGGCTCTGAGCAGCCTGATCTAGTTGATGACATCCCTGCTCACTGCAGGGTGGTTGGATGAGATGACCTTTATCATCCCTTACAACCCAAATGATTTTATGATTCTATGATGCTGTGGACTCCCAGGTGCATCATTGTCCCAAGACCTAGACCTGCTGCCTAGAGGATGTATTCACACCATCTGTGTTGCAATAATAGAGTTACACAGCTCCTAGACTGGTATCAGCTCAGGCTCCATCATAGCAGAAATCAAGAGGCCTGGAGATGTTTTGTGGATCCAGCCCAAGTGACAAGAGCTTAGTCATAATATTTCATTCAGAAACTAGAGGTGGGATTAAAAAGTAACTCTTAATTATGAATTCAGAGCATAATAAAATTTAAAAAAAAAAAATCCTTGTGTTGTCTTCCAGTTGGCTTGTTTGCTTCTCCACAAAGCACTTTGTGTACGTCAGTCAACTTGTGACTAAGCCCTCCATCATCAGTCAAGCATAGACTACTTCCTTGATTTGAAGTTAGTTGGTGTGGAGAGGAAGATTAAATCAGCCATCAGCCTTTTGAAAGTTTCTTCACTAATATCCTTAGCCTGTGTACAGCCTTAAATTGTGTACAAAACAAGTGATCAGCATAGCAACAAATTCCTAAAGTAACGGAGAAGTACCACTCTACATATAATATATGTCTAGACAATAGCAGTAGTGTTAACATCTGAATTACAGTGTAACAAAGAGGGGCATATGTAGGTTAATTCTTAATAAAGTCAACTATTAAAATAGATCTCAGTTAATTCATAGGTTTTCAAAGTATTTTAGGCTGGATGGATTCTAGCCAAGGCTCCAAGTTTATGAAACAGTGATTCATGGCTAATAAAGGCAAATGCCCTAGAGATACGAATATTTGTTACTCGAACATTCTGACCTTTTCCCAAAAAGGCAGAAATTTAATTATCTCCTTTGAAAAGCACAATTATAGAAAAAGTCAAAACCTGATTTATGTTCAGTTTCTGCATTTTTCACAGATAAATAAGTAGGAAGAAAGAGAAACTGAAGAAATGTTTCCAATAATCAGAACTAAAATTAGTGTATGAACTAAAATTTTGTGCTGGAGAAGCTTTCTTCTCCTCCTACTTATTTAAATTTTACCAATTATTTTGATTTTGGCTCACAGGCCACATATTATTCAACTTTCTTTACAGAAAAGTCAAAACTCATCTTTCTTTCTCTCTTGCTGTGTCTCAGCTTGGCATTATTCTCTTCACTGACAAGGTAAGTAACTAGACATAAGGGTCAGTGGTATGTCCCAAGTCACGGAATCAAGCATGTAGCTGCTGGTTCCAAATTGACCACCAGCAGATACCACCATGCTGCTGTATTTGCAGGTCTTGCAAGGAATGCTGTAACTCTGAGCGCAAACATCGAACAATAAGTGGTTGTGGTCAAGGATGAAAAAAATTTTGTGCAACTTCATTCAAAGACATATTTTTCATCTGTTTATCTATATGTGAAATTATCTGCATTAATTTTGTGTCTTGTACTAAAATTCCTCCAGCTGCTAAAATCATTACCCTCTGTAAATGTGCTGATTAAGTCAGTAATGGTCCACGGTTAAGGCATCTACATTAAAAAAAAATAACCCCTCCTCCTTAATTATGAAGGCAAAATAAGTTGAATGCATATTAGCTGACACACTTTCATCAAGTACTCTTCAGGAGTGATGTGAGCTCTGATCTGCTAAACTCACACAGGACCTCTTGTGAAAGTGTCTCCTGTAAAATCATATCCTAATTCGCTCAGGTAGTATTTTTAGCAATTTGATGTCTTCTTCACCTCGTTCCCATCAATGAAATAAATCATATTGTAGTCGTTAAGTAAACCCATTCATCCAGTTCCATTTGCTATAATTCTGCCTGCTACCATGTAGCCTAGGGCTATTGATTAAGCTTAGCATTCCCATTCAAGAGTATGCATGTGAGTATCTGTTTAATTAGAAACTTAATTTATCTCAATGACAGCATGGAAACTTAAATACAGGAATTCTTAGCCCTATTTCTAGCTCTTAAAAACACAGATTCATTCTTTAATATCAGATGGATTATTTAATTTATACAGAAGTATTTCTGTAAAAATTAGATACAATTTTATATGAAAAAATCATTCAGCTATTTTTCAGACATTTCTTCTAAGAGCTTATGAGTCTTACAAAGGCAGGAACAAAAGTTATTTATACCAATGTATGTTGTTGAAGAGTTATAGAAGCACAGAAGGCACCTCCAATCCTTTGCTCAGAATTACAGGAGGTTGCTCAGGATTGTGCCCAGTTGTTTTCATAATATTGCAAGGATGGAGACTCCACAGCCTCTATGGGCAGCCTCTGACAGAGTTCAACCACACAGTTTGTTTCCATTGCCTCTTCACTTGTCACTGCACCACTGAGAAGAGTCTGACACTGTCTTCTTTACTTCCCCAACAGGTTTTTATATATACTAGCAAGTGTCAAAAGTCTTACTGAAGTCAAGATAAACAACATCACAGATCCCTGTTGTTCACCAAGCTAATCATTTCATCGTAAAAGGCTCTCAGGTCAGTCAGGCATGATGGTCCCTTCATAAATCCGTGCTAACTATTCCTAGTCACCTTCCTTACTTCTACTTCGTTTGGAATTAATTTCCCAGAAACTGAAGTGAGTCTAAGTGGCTTGTAGTTCCTTGGATCCCCCTTCTTGAAGACAGAGGTGAAATTTGCTTTCTTCCATTCCTGAGAAGCCTCCTCATTACAGCCTTTCGCAAATAATAGAGAGTGGCCTAGCAGTGACATGTGACAGCTCCCTCAGCACCTCACAGCTGCATCCTGTCAGATCCCAGGGACTTGTGTATGCCCAGTTTGTTTAAATGTTCCCTCACAAGGTCCTCTTCCACCAAGGGTACGTCTATGTTGCTCCAGACTTCCACTCAGGTGTCAGTGTCCCCCAATTCCCTAGGGTAAATCTTACCAGTAAAGATCAAGGTGAAAAAGGCACTGAGCACCTCAGTATTTTCTATGTATCCTATCAGCAGGTCCCCTGCTCCATTTTAGCAGCAAGTCCACATTTCCCCTGGTGTTTTTTTTGCTGTTGAAATATCTATAGATGCCCTTTTTGTTACCCTTCACATCCCTTGCCAGGTCCAAATTCCAGTGCAATTTGGTTTCCCAACTCTATCTTAGCACACCTGGAAACTGTTTCTGTATTCACTCTGGGTCACCTGTCCCTGCTTCTATGCCCTATACACTTTTCATGTTTGAGTTTAGTCAGGAGCTCGTTATTCATCCAAACACAACTCCTGCCACATTGGCAGGCATGAAGGGGGCCAAAATGACAGTATGCCTAGCTGGTACCACAAATTCAGAGAAGGAACACAGTGTCATTTTCTGCCTGAAGCACTGAGAGCTGTCACAATAACTTATTCTGGGCACTCCAAGCCACTTAACAATATTTTTTTTTTTGACACAGCAAACCATTAATCAGGGTCTGTGAAGTCAAACGCAACATGCCTGTTGTAGGGACCTCTCCTCTGAACACATACAACATCAGCCTGCCAGCTTTGTAAAGGAGGTCACCATCCATCCCTCATAGCAATAGCCTTGCTGGGTGTAGGCTGAGCCACAGAGAACAGCTGTGTGAGTGAGGAATCCCCAACTTGCCTGCCTGTGTGGGAGCGAGATGGATCCAGGGCATGCTCTCAGGTCAGGTGCAGTGCAGATATAAGCTGAATGACATAGTGAGAAGAAGCGTAACTGAAGCAAACAAATGTGAGAAAAGGTGTTGTAAGAGCGACTTGAATAATTCTGTGAAGAGCACTGGTTTGTCATTGGGGAGCTAAAACCTTAACAGATTACCATTCGAGGAATGTGGATTTTTCCCCCCTCATTTCTGGGTTAGAGCATAGCAATCTATTACATAGCCAAAAGTTAGAACACAAAGGTAAATTGAGTTTTCATAATTTTAATCTGGATTTTCAGAATTAAACTGTATGATAAACCTCCTCCCTTTCTCTCCTTCAAATGACATCTTTCCCTCACTTTTGTCCTTTCACTTCAATTCATGCAGACTTTACTCGTTGGCTGTATTTCCTAGTTATTTCCTTCTAATAATACCTTTCTTCACCTAATGCTTGTGTACAGAATATGACCATGCTTACTGCCAGAACAGAAACAGCTCACTTTTCTCTTACAGGGTTTCAGCTGATATGCTACCCCTAAGATGCAAGGAAAATCCATGGTAGGTATACTTTGATTTGAGCATTAGCAAGACCTGTCTGCCAAGGCACTCGCACACTTTCCAATATATTACACATTCTTCTAATATTACCGATTATGAATGAGACCTTAGTAATAGCATTTTCTTGACATTTAGATTGTTCCTTTTCCAGTGTAAAGACCTTTCACAACCTCTTTATGTACACTGTAAGGTTCCTTCCTCTAAAGCTATTGTTAATAAGCTGATTACTAGGCTTATGATGCTAGTTTAGGTAATCTCAAAATGCTGAGGGTTTTCATCACCCTGAAATGAGTGAATTGGTTTTGCTTTGCTTTGCTTTGTCTTTTTTGCTTTAGCTATGTAATAAAAATTCCCTTACCTATTGCTTATAATGAACCTTGCAGTTCACAGTCAACCCACTGAAACACATTGTCTCGCACTATTTATTTCCAGCATGAACAGTGTTGCATTAACTAGCACTTCATTTCCAACAGTAAGGTGTTGTACAAAAAGATGGCAAAGAATAAAGCACAGTTAACTTAAAGATTTATCTTTTTCCCAAGCAATACAATGTTAGCCTTATCTCTGTGCCTGGGAATATCATGGAACAGATCCTCCTAGAAGTTATGCTAAAGCACATGGAGGACGGGGAGGTGATTAGTGGCAACTAGCATGGCTTCATCAAGGGCAAGTCCTGTCTGACCTACCTAGTGTCTTTTTGTAACGGGATAACCACAGCAGCTGTCATGGAAAAAACAATAGATGTGATCTATATTGTCTTCTTTAAAGCTTTTGACTCAGTCCCCACAACATGCTTCTCTCTAAATTGGAGAAATATGGATTTCGTGGGTGAGTGGTTCAGTGGATAAGAAATAGGTTAGACGGTCATATTCAAAGAGTAGTGGTCAACGGCTCTATGTCCAGATGGAGATCTGTGACAAGTGGTGTCCCTTGGGGGTCCATACTGGGACCAATGCTGTTTAATATCTTCATCAATGATACAGATGAGATTGGGTGCACTGCCAGCAAGTTTGCAATGACACCAAGCTGAGTGGTGCAGTTGCCACACCAGAAGGATGGGGTGTCATCCAGAGGGACCTGGAAGAGCTGGAGAAGTGGGCCTCTGTGAATCTCATGAGGTTCAACAAAGCCAAGTGCAAAGTAATACATCTATAGAGGTCAGAGCAATCTGTGATTTTAATACACAGTAGGGGATGATGTGATTGAGAGCAGTCCCATAGAGAAGGACTTAGGGCTGCCGATTGATGAGAAGCTTGACATGAGCCAGTATTATGTGCTTGCAGCCCAGAAGGCCAACCATATCCTGGGCTGCATCAAAAGAAGCATGGCCAGAAGGTCAAGAGAGGTGATTCTGCCCCTCTACTCTGCTCTTGTGAGACCCCACCTGGAGTATTGTGTCCAGTTTTGGAATCCTCAACATATGAAGGATATGAAACTGTTGGAATGGGTCCAGAAGAGGGCTACAAGGATGATCAGAGGGTTGGAGCACCTCCAAGACAGGCTCAGAGTGTTGGGATTGTTCATCCTGGAGAAGAGAAGGCTCTGAGGAGACCTTATAGTGACCTTCCAGTAGCTGAAGGGGGGGTACAAGAAAGCTGGGGAGTGACTTTTTACAAAGGCTTGTAGTGATAGGACTAGGGTGAATGGCTATAAATTTATGAGGGGAAGGCTTAGACTAGACATAAAGAGAAAATTCTTCACAATGAGGGTGGTTAGGCACTGGAACACCTTGCCCAGGGAAGCTGTGGATGCCCCACCCCAGAAATGTTCATGGTCAGGTTGGACGGGGCCTTGAACAGCCTGATCTAGTGGGAGGTGTCCCTGCCCATTGCAGGGGGGGTGGAACTGCATGATCTTTAACATCGCTTCCAATTCAAATAACTCTATGATTCAATACACCACTGGCCACAGCAGCTAGAGAATAGGGAAGAAGAACTCACGCTCCTGTCAGGATCCCTTAATACAATGGTTTATCCTAATTTCAAAATAATTAGTAATTGTTCCAATTCATCTATATCCTAAGTTTTGTCTCTGGACACTGCATCTTATTGTATTGTTTGCTGCTTCCATCACGAAAAAAAACCAAAGAGGGATGCGACTTCTATAATTATTCTACTGTGTATCACTTTATGTGCAACACTAAAAAAGCAAGTTAAACATGGCGAAGAAATTAGAAGCACCTATGTTCTCTGCAATAATTTGACAACACTATCTGTTGTCAAAGAACCCTGGAAAATATTTAAACTTTTTTTTTTTTGGGTGGTCATGGGGCAAAAAAATCACTCTTGCAAAACTTTGTCACCCACTTAAATATGAAGGTGTACTACAGACACAGAGAGATAGTTTTTCTACTACTAAACAGATTATGTCTGACATCTCTCCAGTCATTTGAGGTTCAGTATTTCCCTAAATGCATTGCTGCTGCTGAGCTGGGTATTTTTATTTTTTTTTTAACTTATTGGAAAATACATATAGTCTCTTTCGTTGGCTTACACCTCTAATGTTTTATCTCTGTGTTTGTTACTACAAGTCTTGGATACCACATTTGTTACCAAGAATAATTGGATCAACTTCTCTTCCTCTTTTGGAGGGCAGAAATCTATCTTCACCACATGAATCAGTTTTGCATTTTTCATCTCCAGCCTTCTAAGCGCCTCTATGCAAAGAGGTGCAGGGAGGTGTGTTTCCCCTCGCAGGGATAGACACAGTAGAGAGCTGCTCCGTGGGAAGTATGACACTTCAAAGAGTCATTGCTTCCCTTTGGTAGTTCGTAGTCTTATAAAGAAGACAGTAAGTCAAAAGTAATGTCATGATGAAATGGTTACCAGGAACAGCACCTCAGTTTCTTGAAAAGGAAAAGTTTAAATTGCTCTTACATTTGCTATTTTCTTAGTTTTACTTATTTTTCATGCCTCATCCTCTGACCACAGGGAACAGCTCCACCACAGGGGTATTTCTGCCCTTGTGTTCTAAGACAGGCAACAGTGACTCGTTTATTCTATTTTATTCTTCAAATGCTCTTTTCTACTTTTCCTCTGTTTCTTCCAATGACATTATATCTGTGCCAAAGTTTTTGACTCATACAATTTTTTACTTCTCTGCTGCTACTTGCAATTAACTTAACTTATCACTCATCTACAGAGGCTTTAAGTAATTTACATTTCAGGCTTTACTTTGCAGTATATCCTACCAATCTTTTTGCAAATTATTCTTCTTTTTTAATCCTCAGAGTTCTTTGCTCATAAACACTGCCAATCTATTTTACTTAATACATATTTTATTGTATCAAATGGGACCATTTACATGTTAACACACCTGTATTTGTATCCCAAATACATCCCTAATGATTGTGGTACTTACCATAGCCATTTTACTTAATAAAATTCAGTCTGAAGTATTTCCTTGCTGAGCTGCCTGTAACATGTACTGATATAAAAATGAGTTCTACATAAAACTGTAGTGCTCCTTATTAATGACTGAATAAATTATACAAATTAAAATTCCCTAGATATTACTACAGTCACTAATCTAATGCTCTCAGCTATCTCTGAGTGTGCTTCCCTACCTTGAACCGCAGGTGGTAAACACTTTTTCCTTTCCCCTCAATCTTCAATTTAAACTGACTCTGTATTTCCACATTCCCTTTCATTTTTAATAATCCTCATCATGCATTGAAAAGTTATTAACTCACGGGGACACCTTCTCCTACTTTCCCCTACCAAATGTTCTGATGCTGAGAGTACCCTCCAGACTCCTAATCTTATCACAGACACCATGCACTACACCAATGAGAAATTAACCACAAGTTTTGTAAATAGCATTAATAAAATAAAAAGGAAGTCCTACAATGATCATCAATAGAAGGAGTATCAAGCCTCTTTGTGTGTCATTAGTTTGCTATCCACAGAGCCTAGGAACCTAAGCAATCTACCTGTATCCAATAGTATTAAGCACTTCGGAAACTGTTGTTTAACTTGTTTACCCAATAATTCTACAAAGCTGTTGCAACAGGATTATTAATGCTGTATTTCAATATCTAATTTTTTTTTTCCATGAAAAGTCATACATTTGCCTCACACCATTCAGATGCAAGCCTATAAAAGTTTGAATGAGAACATACAGGAAAAAATAGTTTTACTCTGAGGAGTAAAGTAAATAATAGGAAAAAAGGAAATAAAGGAAAAGGTACGTACACCCTAATATCCTTCTATGAACTGATTTAGGATCAAGAATTTAAAGTTGTTGTTTTTTAATGAACAACATGATGACCAGCTTTGTCTTCTCACAGGATATCATCAGACAGCCTTTACAGAACAAACAGAGCAAAAATTCTGGGCTTCCAAAGGGGATTTTTTTCTCTCTTCCAAGATTTATTTAATACCTGCAGTCTCTGTAGTAGATTCATTGCTATATACATAATAATGAGAATACAAAACTGAATAAAAATATCAGCAAGTTGCAGCAGTGCTGGAGCCTGACTTCCTTTATACTTGCATTCTGTCATCAAACTCTTTTTGCTGCTTCCCCTCCCTCTGCCATATAGTTCATTGCTCCACGGCTTCTCCTTATATCTTTGGTAGGAGGAACTCGGTGAATGTGGTAGAACTTCATACCAGTTACTTGTTCATACATTCAGATGTTTCCTCAGCTAGAGGTACTCACTTAGAATCATAGAATCATAGAATAACCAGATTGGAAGAGACCCACCCGATCATTTGAGTCCAACCATTCCTATCAAACACTAAACCATGCCCCTCAGCACCTCATCCACCCGTGTCTTCAACACCTCCAGGGAAGGTGAATCAACCACCTCCCTGGGCAGCCTGTTCCAGTGCCCAATCACCCTTTCTGTGAAAAGTTTTTTCCTAATGTCCAGCCTAAACCACCCCTGACAGAGCTTGAGGCCATTCCCTCTTGTCCTGTCCCCTGTCACTTGGGAGAAGAGGCCAGCTCCCTCCTCTCTACAACCTCCTTTCAGGTAGTTATAGAGAGCAATGAGGTCTCCTCTCAGCCTCCTCTTCTCCAGGCTAAACAACCCCAGCTCTCTCAGCCGCTCCTCATCAGGCCTGTTCTCCAGACCCTTCACCAGCTTCGTTGCTCTTCTCTGGACTCGCTCCAGAGCCTCAACATCCTTCTTGTGGTGAGGGGCCCAGAACTGAACACGGTATTCGAGGTGCGGTCTCACCAGTGCCGAGTACAGAGGGAGAATAACCTCCCTGGACCTGCTGGTCACACCATTTCTGATACAAGCCAAGATGCCATTGGCCTTCCTGGTCACCTGGGCACACTGCTGGCTCATGTTCAGTCTCTGTCAACCAACACCCCCAGGTCCTTCTCCTCCAGGCAGCTTTCTAGACAGACTTCTCCCAGTCTGTAGCTGCACAGGGTTGTTGTGCCCCAAGTGCAGGACCCGGCATCTGGCCGTGTTAAACCTCATGCCATTGGACTCTGCCCAGCGGTCCAGCCTGTTCAGATCCCTTTGCAGAGCCTCCCGACCCTCCAGCAGATCCACACTTCCACCCAGCTTAGCGTCGTCTGCAAACTTGCTAAGGGTTCACTCGATGCCTTCATCAAGGTCATTGATAAAGACATTGAACAGGGCTGGACCCAGCACTGAGCCCTGGGGAACCCCACTTGTAACTGGCCTCCAGCTGGATTTAACTCCATTTACCACCACTCTCTGGGCCCGGCCATCCAACCAGTTTTCCACCCAGGAGAGTGTGCGCCTGTCCAGGCCAGAGGCCGACAGTTTCCGAGTCAGAATGCTGTGAGAAACTGTGTCAAAGGCTTTACTGAGGTCCAGAAAGATACATCCACAGCCTTTCTCTCGTCCAGCAGCCGAGTCACTTTGTCATAGAAAGGAATCAGGTTAGTTTGGCAAGAGCTGCCTTTTGTGAACCCGTGTTGACTGGGCCTGATCACCCAGTTCTCTTGCATGTGCTTCATGATCGCACTCAAGATCACCTGTTCCATGGCTTTCCCTGGCACTGAGGTCAGACTGACAGGCCTGTAGTTCCCTGGATCCTCCCTGCGACCCTTCTTGTAGATGGGCACAACATCATCCAGCCTCCAGTCCAGTGGAACTTCCCCAGTCTCCCAGGAATGTTGGAAGATGATAGAAAGGGGTTTGGCCAGCACATCTGCTGGCTCCTTCAATACCCTCAGGTGAATCCCACCCGGCCCCATAGACTTGTGGGTGTCTAGTCGGGCTAGCAAGGCTCCGACCACCTCCTCTTGGACCATGGGAGCCTCATTTTGTTCCTCTAGCTCCTGGGTTTGTACACAGAGGGAACAACTTTCTTTACAATTAAAGACTAAGGCAAAGAAGGCATTAAGTACCTCAGCCTTTTCCTCATTCCCTGTCACTGTTGCTCCTTCTGCGTCCAATAGGGACTGTATGGTCTCCCTAGTCCTCCTTTTATTATTTATATATTTATAGAAATACTTTTTGTTATCTTTCACTGACTTTGCCAATCTGATTTCTAGTTGAGCCCTTGCCCTTCTGATTTTTAATCTACACGATCTCACTTCTCTCCTGCAGTCCACCCAAGAGGCCTGTCCCCTCTTCCAGAGCTCATAAACATTCCTCTTCTTCTTGATATCACTCAAGATCTCCCTGTTCAACCAAGCTGTTTTTTTTCCCCTGCCAGCTTTTTTTTTTCGGAACATGGGGATGGCTTTCTCCTGAGCTGCTAGGATCTCCTTTTTGAAGAGCTCCCAGCCCTCATGGGCTCCCTTGCCCTTAAGCACTGTCTCCCATGAGACTTTGCCAACCAGCCTTCTGAAAAGTTCAAAGTCTGCCCTCTGGAAATTTAATGCTACAGTCCTGCTAACCACCCTCTTCACTTAGCCTAGAACAGAAAACTCTATCATCTCATGATCGCTTAGTCCTAGGTGTCCTCCTACTGCCACATCCCCCACAAGGCCTTCTCTGTTCACAAACAGCAGGTCCAGGAGGGCACCTTCCCTTGTCGGTTCATTCACCAGCTGTGCAAGGAAGTGTCTTCCACACACTCCAGGAGCCTCCTAGACTGCTTCCTTTCTGCTCTATTGGACTTCCAGCAGATATCAGGAAGATTGAAGTCTCCCACAAGAACAAGAGGCATCGATCTAGAGATTAACCCCAGGTGTTTATAGAAGAGCTCATCAGCTGCTTCTCCTTGGCTGGGTGGCCAAGTCACAGACTCCCATCACAAAATCTACCTGCTTACGGGCTCCTCTGATTTTAACCCACAGGCACTCAATCTCCTCATTGCCACAATCCATTTCAAAGTGTCCAAGTCCTCCCTTACAAAGAGGGTTATTCTGCCTCCTCTCCTTCCCTTCCTACCCCTCCTGAAGAGTTTGTACCCCATCACATATGTACTCCAGTTATATGAGTCATCCCACGACGTTTCCATGATGGCAATGACATCATAGGCTCCTTGCCCTACAACAGCTTCCAGCTTTTCCTTCTTATTCCCCATGCTGCGTGCATTGGTGTAAGTGCACTTCAGCTGAACTACCCAGCCATCAGCCCTCTTAGAGGGAACAGAGTTCATTCCCGATTGCCTGGTAACTGAAGTAGCTAGCATCAGAGTGCCCGTATCTCCCTTACCACCCCCAGGTGTGTTCACCCCCACTTTCTGTGTGGTGATGTACTGGTGGTCCTCTCCAGCACACACTCTCCAAATCACCAGTGCCCCTCATCCAGGCTTGCTCCTGTCTAGCCTGGTCTCAATCACTTTCCCCTTCATATCTAATTTAAAGCTCAATTTATGAGTTTAGCTAGGTTTTTAGCAAGGGCTTTAGCCTCTCAAGATGACACACATGTCCCATCCTTAGCAACAAAGTTTGGGGGTGTGTGAGCCACCCCATGATCAAAGAAGCCAAAGCCGCTTTCCTCACACCAGGCTCGGAGCCAAACATTAATTGAGTTCCTCTTCCTGTCTTCCAGGTCCTCTCTATTTAGCCTTGGGATGGAGCAGAATACTATTTGCACCTCAGAGCCCTCCATCATTTTCCCAATGGCCCTGAAGTCTTTCGTGATGGCTTTGGTCTTTCTGCCTTACTAAATTATCATTACCAGTTTGGACTACTGTCAGAGGATAGTAGTCTGTCTCTTGGACAAGGGAAGGAAGTTTTCGAGCTAGTATTCACTTGAATACCTATCCTCCAACAGCTGGCAGTTGTTGTGAAGCTGGTAGAAAGGAAATAATCTTGGAAAATCTCTCTTTCCATCCCAGTCACTTAAAGCTGATCCATGGGTTCAAGTGTTAACGGAAAACAAGATAGAGAGCAGACACTGGGGACAGTGTGCAAACACAACTGCCTTTTTTTAGGAAGCTTGGCTAAAAAGTAGGGAAGAGAATTTTCCCTGTCTAATCTATACTTCATTGTGTGCCTCAGAGACGCACCATTTCCATGAAGTCAATTTTTCACATTCTTTCTCTAAATTTAAGAGATTTACATTTCTCTAAGTGTTGAAGAAAATCTTGAGTATCTTCTGAACTCTTGCCTGACAGTAATACTATTTCCTTACTAATTCCTTCATATGTGATAGGCCAGAAATGTCTGTTTCTTAAAGACTCAACTATATGACAATCCTCATGCAGATGGCCAACACTAATGCACCTTAAACTCTGGATAATGAAAAACAAATATCAAAATCAGACATTTCTTCTTGTTGGTCATAGAAAAAGTATTTCCTTTTTCTGTCAAATACCAGAACAGTATTCTGGACAGAACAGTGTTTTTGAGACAGAAACTAGATTTCTGGCTGTCTGAGGATGACTTGAAACTTCAGTATGCACAAATGAGAAATGTGTGTCTGGAGAAGAGCATTTCCCAGGCTGATGTTTATGGTCTGGTTACAAGTAACCTGTCCAGCTGCACTACAGGACTTTGCTAGAAATAGATAATTATCCTAAAAATAATTAGAAGAGCATACAGGTGTGGTGGCTTAACCTCAGCCAGTAAATTAGCATCAGACAGCTGCTAACTCACACCTTGCCCTGGCCCCACTCCCCCATCCTGCCATCATGGAATGGGGAGGACAATGGGAAAAAACTAAAACTTGTGGGTTGAGGTGAAGACAGTTTAACAGCAAAGGAACAAAGCATGATAATAATAATTATAGTAAAAGAATATGAAAACCAAATCATGCACTGTGCAATTGGTGACCATGTATTGACTGATGCTCAGCTGATTCCCTAGCAGTGATTGCTGTCCTCTAGCCAACTCCACCCATTTTATATAAAACATCATATGGTATGGCCCTTTTGGTCAGTTTGGGTCAGTTGTTCTAACTGTGTCCCCTCACAGCTTCTTGTATACCTCCCCGCTGGCAGAGCATGTGAAACTGAAAAGACTTTAGTATAAACACTACTTAGCAACAACTAAAAACATCAGTATGTTATCAACCTTATACTAAATCTAAACCACAGCACTATACCAGCTACTACACAGAAAATTAACTCTATCCCAGATGAAATCAAGGCAGCAAGCTGAAACCAGGGCAACAGAATAGTTTGTTAACAGGTTGCTCCCTCCCCTGAGCTGTAATAGGATATACTATAATACGCTATTTTAAATCTATATATAAATGAAATTTATCTACAAAGTGTATGTGATCAGCTACGCAACTCAGCAGCAGGAAATAAATCAAGAACACCAGCTAAATTAACATGAGAAAATACTTTTTCTCATCCATTTTGCCAGTCCTGTAGTATTAAGCAGGTTAGATGCTGTTTATACAGCTATAAAATTTATCTGAAAGTCAGCACTCACTCTTCCCACAGGTTTCTCAAACTCATCTCGACAGCTGCCCTTCTGCATTATCTTCTGAGCCACATGAACCATTTGCAGAGCAAGTAGTCTCATAACATAGCTTGTTTGCTTTGATTTATCAGTGGGAGCCAGAAGAGCAGCAGATCTTGCTCTAGGTGGATATGTACAAGTTTACATTTCATATCAGTAAGAAAGGCATTTGGAAGCTGTAAAAAGAAAAAGGAAGTTTGCCTCAGTCTAATATTGCAGAGACAGGTGTAAGAATATTAGTCTTCTTCTTAGCCTATCCTCTCTTAAACTATTAAAGGGGAATAATGCACAGAGTAAAGAAAAGATACCTTGCATTTCTTCAAGAACAATTAATATTTTTTTCTTTTTTTTTTCTGTGACAGACTACAAACTAGACAAAAAGCCTCTGAACTACCATTTCTTAATTTCACCACTTCTTTTAAGATTTTATTTGGGAATTCAGTAAATATTTTTTATTATTTTAAGGATAGTAAAGTCTAGAAATATGATCAGAATAATGAAGTGGGACAGGAACACAAAAACAATTTCTGTATCTTATATTCCTTATCAGTTAGTGACTCCCATTTATTTTTTCCCTGTAACCATCTCTTCTTTAGCATCTTTTCTGATTTTTTTCTTTGGCTTTTCTTCTCCTCTTCCTGCAGATTTACAATACACCAATGTTTTAAATCAATAAATCAAATTCCCCTTTATTTTCTTTTCTCCTCTAAAATTCATCTGACTGGTGTGTACTCATATAATTTCTGAACTAAATTTTCTTTACTCTGATCCATTTTAAAGTCAGAAGGATCTTATTTTGTAGGGCTTTCTGCAGCCAAAAAGACTTAGAATTTTTGTTTTCTCCCTCAAATAAATCCTGATATTTTACAACAGTCATAGGCCTTCTACTCATTAGAAATTTAAGAGAATCAGAACTGTTACAAATCTCATAGTAAAAGAGAGTGAGTACAGCACACTACTGCACAATTATTCCTCTTATCCATCTTCAGTGTGTTAAAAGGTAGACAAAGGGAAACAGCCACAACAGAAAAGCACAGCTTGAAGAAATGGATCAAATAAGTCCCATTCTCTTGAACTGAAGTGTTAGAAGCATGCCCCCTGTGAAACAACTCTGTTGCATGCTCATGGTCCTTGGCTGACAACACATTTTCCTTCCAGAAGACAACTGATTTGGATTAATATATCATTGTGTATTTTATGTCTGTGCTCAGAACAAACGTACATCAACATATTTATGCACCAGCAGTGTTTCATTGGGTGAAAAACATAATGTTTGAAGTTACTCAAATTACCAGTATTAATAAATACATTTGATACATCACTTCTGTCAGTAAGACATGGGGGCAAAGGGAAAAAAAAGATTACTTCGCGCATATGTTTTGTTCTTGCTCCTCATTGTCTCACTTTACATGACTCCAGCAAGAAACTCGGCAAATGAGGGCTGACTTGTTTAACACCCTCCAAATGTGCTGAAATGAGTTTAGTCACAGCCCACACAGAATGTTATTTCTGTTTACTGCACTCCAAATCTGCTCTGCCAGTGAGGATCATGGATCAAAGATAAGCCAGTAAGCAACAGAAATTTTATTTCCAAATCTTGCTTGTGAAAGAAGACAAAAAATTTGTCACTCAGCAGGCTTTACATGAAATACATGTAAGCATCATGCAAGTGGATTTTACATGAAATATATATAAGTATCATAAAATGAGTTAAAACAAACAGCAGGATGTATTAATCATAGCAGTGTGACAACAAATTTTGCAGCAATGTGATTGTCCATCTGTTATAAGACTTCTTTTGTGGAATATTGTTTCAATTCAAGTCCATATTAACTGTTTGCTTTTAGATCATACTAGTAAAAATATTATTTCCCCTAAACAGGCTCTCTAAAATGATTTTAAGATGCACTTATGACATATCCAATGATATAATGAAGTCCTTTTAGTTCCTATAAATATTCTTAAAAAGAGTGATTCCTACAGGTTTTTCTTTTTTCCATATCAGGTCACATATATCAGTAAGTGATACAGGCCATTAGTAGGCCATCTTTAGCCCGGTTTCTTCACCAGATGCATATATTTCTATCGATTCTTTCATTGCCAGGATAAGTGAGATTTTACTGGTTGCTAAACTGGAAGTGGCAGATGGTTGATAAAGTGCTGCATGGATCTGTCTTTCCATTCATCAGTTTCTCACAGGTGTACAGGTTTTTTTTAACAAAATAAGAAGTACATATGCTTAGGGGGTGTATTCAATAAACCATAAATTCAGTAGATGCCTCTTGGTATTACTATAAAGTTGGGATGCCTTTGTGTTATTCAGCGCAACATATTGCTTTGTTTTTTTCACTTTCATCTAGAAGTTCATGGTCGTAATAAGGGAAAAAAAGGAATTCAGAAGCAGAAGAACAAGCTTTTTTTTCTCTGCAATAAAGTTTTTATTCTTCTTTCCAATCCTCACATACACAATATGGAACCTCTACCTAATGTTGCAGCCTGTGCTCAACTTGCTTTCTGCCTCTTTATTCTAGATGGATCAGAACAAATGTTATATTCTCCCAGTGACTGCCAGAGAGGAAAGTACTTTTGAGGAAAGAAAAAAAGAAACAGTAAAGAGGAAGAAAGGAAGAGTAGAGACCAGATGGAGTTTTCCTGGATCCTCTGGGACTAGGCCAGTTTGAGAAAAGCTAGCTTAGAAACAACCTTAAGATTCTTCACAAAGGTGAGAGGTCAGCATCAAGTGCTGGTTAAGATCATTTTGCAATATTCCCATACATATCTTTCTATGCATCGGATACTAGAAGGAGGTGATTGCTACAGATTATTGTTTTGAATCAGTAAAATATTGCACACCCATAAAAACTTCAGCTTCCTATCTTGACAGATGGCTTTGTACATTGGCTCATCTCCTGTCTTCAAGATGGATTCTCTCTCAAACATATGACTGTGGCTCACAACTAGTTGCATTAATGAGTTGAATCCTTTTCTACAGTGCCCAATACACTTATGAAGCTGTCATTGAAGCAGTATAGCTATGTTAATGCAGAGCTCTGCTAAGGTGGAGGTCTTTAAGCCAAGCAGTTATTTTATTAGGGATTAACATAAGGACATCAGAAAGAGAAAATCTATCCCTTATGCACATGGTTTATTATACTTGTTAATCACCTTTGCATTAAAACTCTGTTCTTTCTTATGAAGATTCATCTCTCTGCATTTTATAAAGCTATAAAAAATACAACTCTGCATGAGACAGATAGATGGAAAGATAGATGCATGTAGAATGGATAAGACTGGCTTTGTTTTTTCTCTATTATATTACAGAGTAGTTAGTACCTAGACATTTTTAAACTCAGAGAAGATATCAATATAATTAAAGTAATCTTTCAACTTGCATGTTCCACAAGTTAAACAAGTTGTTTTCTATATACGTCTCTTAAAATACATGCCATTTTTTATCCAGTGCCTAGCTTTATTTTCTGTTCTTTCTCTACATCTTCTTTAGCATTTTAATATCTTGCTCTTGTTGGACTAAACCTGTGGCAGATAAACTCAAACTAATATTCTTCAGCTATGAAAGGAAAATCCAGACATTTTCTATAATTGTAGAGCCCACATGTTTTTCAGTAATGTCACCACTAAAATATTTTTAGGTGGGAATTGAAATATATTGGAGAAAACATTGATTTAATTAATGAATTACTAAGTAGGAGCTGGATTTTACACTAGCCCAGATTCATGAAATGTTATTGTCCAGTGGCTAACTAAAGTGCCTAAACGAGGAGTGCCCTTGCTCTGCTCATGCAGTAACACAATGCTCAGAAATTCAGCCCACCTGATACCTCAATGTAAACCTAGCATCGCCCATGGTTAAACTTATATTACTGAAAGCATGTACTCCATTGCAAAATTCTTGGTCCTTTTATGCAGTGGAAGAAGTAGAACCATGCCTGCCCCATGATGGACCATGTCTGTCTCAGGCAAAATGTTCATGTGCACACTGAATAGAATTACTAGACCTTACAGAGTTTGCTTAAGATGCTCTAGATGCTGCATGAGGATGCAGGGGAGTAGTTAAGGATGCAAAGACTGCAGGAATCATGTTGGAGGTGTGCAGAGAACTGACAGAGTTGCACCTGCTGTTGTTGCACCTGTACGGAACAGGGGCAGTTCTAAGACCGTTTCCCAGAGCTGTACCACATTTTCTTCTCAAAAGGAATTAGCTCATTCGCTCTGAAATACAGCTCAGAAGTTAACTGTCTTACAATGTGCAGAATATGGAGATGAGGAGCCAGGACTGAATCAGTCTAGGTTATCTGATGGGCCAGATTTAAAAGATTAATTTTCTAGGTATCCTAGGGAATATCTATTGTGATTTCAAAAAGAAAGGAAAAAAAAAGAATTGAAGAGTGCTGATCCTCTACATGGGTATCATTATCTCATAGATTGCTTTGGACCTCACCAACAAACTGCCCAGATCAAGCCTCCCATGTTCTTGAGGACTTCGGGGTTTCAGTGCTTTTTGCTTTCAGACATTGGGATCAGCCTCGGGATCTTTTTCAAATTTAGCAGGATAGGTATGTCTCATTCAGTCTAGATGAATTCAAGCTTATGGATTTTATAGTGATAATAAAATTACTTCAGTTCTCACAGTGATACTTAGGATGGACCATAGGTACACAAAAAACATTGTTTTCTTTTGTTGTACATATTTTTGCAGTGAAGTAGCATTTAATGAAAAAAACAATACACTTGTTCACTTAAATAATTTGGTAAAACAAATTATTATGTTTACAGTCACAGTATATGAATGCATTCCTTGTAAACTTTCTCTGTGGATGTTATATTTCAGAAGAAACATGAAACTTTATGTTACAAGCTCATCCTTAGCTCATCCTATGGGTAAAAGTATAAATAAATTTTGTATTTGACATAATGAATCAAAAAGGTCATCTTCCTGCCAGTAAAGACCATTTTATTGCAGTGCATGGGTAAATGTATTTTAATAATTTTTTCATCAATGAAGATCTTGACTTCTCTTAGCTAAGTCCTGATATGCCAGATGTCATACTAGAGGAGACAGGCAAAATATACCCTGTGCATATTTTAACTCATTTAAAATATCTCTACTTGCTTTTTCCCTTGGAAGAAGGGAATAACTACTACTGAGTATGGCAGAAACATGAAATCTGTATTTATTAGTCTCTTCATTATCTTTCAAAAATCAATTAAATTAGAACAATATGTAGTAAAAGACAACTATCAGGTTTTGAGGCCAGTGAAGTTTCAGTGAAAGCCATTGAAGTTCAGGCTTCCAAGGTCCTAACTCGTTTTTGAAAAATTACCTTAAGGTCTTCTGAATGAAGAAGGTAATTTTTTGAAATCACAGTGAAAAGAAATATTCTCATGTTGTAGAATGATTCTTCATAAAGTGCAGCAGAAGGAACAATACTTTTTTTTCTCATATAGTACAAAGCAAGAAGAATTAGCAAAACAAAGAAACAAGCCATAGCCACATCTGCTGTTATGCACCTAAAGTAAGAAACATCTATACAATATAGTGAGGTGCTTGGATTTTCTGTTCGTTTAAACACTAAGATACATTGTACCCACTAAATACAGAAATTGTGTAGTAACAATCCAGTAGGGAGAGCTAGAGTGTAATACTTCTGCCAAGCACTTAATGGCAAAGATTGAGACTGCATAATCAATTAGAGAAGACATTTCTATTATGATTTGCATTTCTGAAGGACCTCTCTAACATGCCAAAGCTCTCTTATTTCCATTTTGGCTTGCATCAGTTGCCTCAAGAAAAGAAACCAAACTTTCCTTCCTTCAGGACTGATCTGTTAATTTGCAAGCCACTGTCTTAGCAACTGCCTTCAGAGACACATAGCCATGCCCTTCCACAGCTGGTTGTCCACTCAGTGCTGGAATTATCAAAGACTATTGCACTGTTTATTCACTGCAATCTCCTGAACATTGACAACAAGCTATCAGATATGCTAGTTCCCTTCAGGTGTGTAGTACTGGTCCCTAACTTTGAATTTCACGATAAAAATTATATTTAGTTCAACCACTGTGCATCCATTGCTTGGATATAGTCATAAATTGGTCTTAATCATTATGTTCTTTCATGGTTTCATGTCAGCAGAGTGTACAATTTTGCAGCTTCCAATAAATAGAATGTTACTTGAAATTTCATTAAACCAAGATATATTCTACAAAAATAGTCTGGTTCATTATTTGTACTTATTTGGGTGGATCTTACATCTCTCTGCATTTTATACAACTATAAAAAATACAACTCTACATGAGACAGACAGATGGAAAGATAGATGCCTGTAGAATGGATAAGACTGTGCAGGCCAGGATTCTCCAACCCAGCGCAGTGCCTGCAGGTCCTTGATGCTGGTATGCCCCTTCCTACTTTCCTTCATACCTATGGAACTGAAACTCATATGTCTGCAATGTGTTAACAGGTCTTACAGATCTTTTCAGCTCTTTTTGCACAGCCATCTAAGAAATAAGATCCACTTACAACTATAAGACACTGTTTAATGAAAAAATATGTTTTTCCTGAGTTCTTGCAAGTGCCAGTTGGAACCAGTTCCAGTGTAGAGCAGAAGTTCATTTGCAGTACTGCATTACAAAGCATTAAGAGGAACAACACAAAAACTACACAAAGGAAATCTCTGACAAATGCCTTGGCTTAGAGTGATTGCTGAGCAGCCTGCGCTAATAACAGCAGGAAAATTACTGAGAAGAGAATGAAGCAATTAAAAGCTGTACTGGGTTTGGCACATTCCTGAGACACAGAGGGCAACTGAAGAAATTTAATAATGCTGCACTCTACTTTTGTCAACACTAAAAATATCCACTCACAAAATTTATTTCTGTCTAAAAATAGCCAGTTCTAAGTCACCCAAATACTATCAGATTTTTGTACATAAAATGGTAGCATAGACATTTGGGTAGTTATGAACATCACATAATAGTTTTCCAGAAGTTAGAGTGATGTTTGTCTGGAAAATGTATTATCTAGGGACTTATCCAGAATGTAAACAGAGAATACAATGGTCTGATAGCACTTGGAAAAAATGTTTAGTGTTCAGAGATCTAATCTTGCAACAGTGAGTTGTGTTTGACAAGAGTTGCAATGTGACAGAAGAAAAATATTAAAGGGGAATTTGAGAAATAAGGACCTAATTAAATATGCTTTCTACCTGAAACATTTTGACAGTAATAAAAACAACACTGTTGACAGGTACCATGAGTCTTTCTATCATACTGCAGTCTTTCTCCAAAAAGTATAATCACATCCCCTGCTAATAATAAAAAAAAGTCATACATCCCAAATAAAACTACATTTCCAAAATATAGTTTGCATTAAAGACACAATTTTTCCAGGCAGACATATACACACAATGTACCTTGATGTACAGGTGCATCTGAGCACTATTGATGGGAAGGTGGAAATGTTGTTCAGGTAACAAAGCACTTGACATATAGGGATATGATAGTGGACATCAACTCATATTTTTCACTATAAAATAAGAAAATAGAACCATTATAATGGGCACTGTCCCCTGATAAACTTTCATTCAGGAGAAAAGGGAAAAAAGCACATCTGCGCTATTAGAAACTGATGTCTGAGTCATTTGGGGCTAAATAAAAATACAAGAGATGAAACACAGTAATTTGTGTTTCCAAGAGCTGCTATTACTTTGGGAAGGTTGTACTCTTGTGTGCAATGGGGAGAGATGGCAACTGCAGCTGTGCTGTCATAACAAGGTTAACTCCACAGTCACGGGAAGTTGTCAATCTAAATGGAGATATATTGTGGAGGACCAGGCTTGACTTTTCCTGCCTCCCTAGGGGAGGGAAACCGAAGGAGCTGAGTCACTCAGCTTTCCCAAGGAGGTCTCTGTGAGACAACTGCCAACACAGACTGAGACTCCTAGGGACTGAAGACCACCTAAAAAGCCAAGGCTCCTCGGCCCCTAGAAGACTGTGTACGTGATGGAACCTGGGAGGCCCCCACCTGCTTCCTGCCCCTTCCTCCACAGCTTCACTCCTGTTGGTGGCACCCAGGTGCAAGTGAAGGTGGCGAATCTCTCTCAATCTCTGTCTCTCTCCTCTCTCTCTCTCCCTTTCTCCTTTTTTTCTCCCTCTCTGTGATATTTATCTAAGTGCCTTTCATTCAAAATGGAAAATACACATTTAGTGATGTTTCTTTGGATTTTATGCACCTTCAAGGGAACACAGAGGAAATCAGAGTGGCTTTAACTTGTAATGAAAACTGGTTAAAATTTATGCTGTTCTTCATTTTTATTATTTATTACAGTCCTTGCCTGAGTATATTGATTTTGTGCCAACCTCTGTTCTTGTCACAGTTTTTGTCACACAAATGAGGTTCCAGAAATGTAATGCCTATATTTTATGAAATACAGTCCTATGCCATTTCAGGATGACCTTTTTAGTATTCTGCATTATGATGGGTTGGCCGTTTCTGAGGCAGGGGCTTCTTTCCATCTACACCTTATCCCCTCAACACTTATGTTTTAAAAGTAATTTAAACAGAGGTTGATATATCAATTTCTTTTGTTTGTATTGGCATGCAAGGTCTCTAATCTCTTTTCTGAAAAACTGGTGAACTCTGGAGAGCTCACTCGTCACTGTATGTGCCTCCATGCAGCCTCTATGTAGGAAAGGAGTTTTAATTACAGTATTCATTTTAGTATTTGAATATGATAAACTGATGGAATTGTTTTGCTTTCATTTCCAAGTAGTTTCAATTGTAGACTTGAAACAGCACTATAAAGCCCACCAATAAAAGAACAGTTTACCCAAATAGGTAGCCCTCAACTAGAGGTGTCAGAATAAGAAGGAGCAGAGATCACAAAACCAGACATATAGACTTACAGATTCATTATAGTGTCACCATAGGGTGGTTGAAGATGAAGAGAAGAATGTAGCTAAGTGGGTCCTACAGTCGCAAGGTGAGTCTTTACAGTGTCTGCATGTCAGACATCTTCTGTGGGCAGTATCACAATTGCAGAATACAAATACAGTACAAAGCAATTTCTGGTAATTCTTTGTTAAATTTTCTAACAGTAGCATAAGAAAAAACTGTAGGGAAACTTACTTCAAAAATCATATTTAATTCTCAGGTTTTTCTCTTCACACTCAGCATGGTTAGTGTCCCTTGTAGATTTCATGAAGGCATCTGTTCCAGTTAATATCCCCGTATCACACAGATCACAGAAGCTGCTGACTCATGATTTCTCTTATGACAACTTTAGTATATGGCATTTTCCCCAGTACACATTAATTTACTTTTGAACTGAATGTTCTAGAATACACAACAAAAAACTCCAAAATGACTTCTCCTGACAAGATAGTCCAATGCATAAGATATTTAACCAGAATTCAGGAAGGCAAGAATTTTTGTTAGTCCTTAATATGTCTCTGGTAATCCTCTGAGCCTCTGAGCTCACATTCTGAGCGTCTGCTCCCTTGGTGGCATGTTCCATCCATCTATTTAGAGCACTGGTTATCTGAAACACAAGCTCAGAGGGAGCTGACAGCTAGCTAGATCTCAACACCACAGTGCATATGTAGTGACTATGACTCATCTGTGATAGATCATCCAGGTTTTGCATTCACTGTGGAGACAAATTGTGTATGTACACTACACCTAGTACATCCAGAATGTATCTGACTTGCTACACATGCTTTTGTCACCTGTGCAGTTTGTACAGAATTTCTGACACATCCTGACCATATCAGATTCGTAGTACATGCACACTTTTTGTTTGCATTTATTTCTGCCTGGAAAATCTATGAGCTGTGCTCAAGTGTGCACAATGGAAAAGCAATCCTGACCAATTTTTACCAGCTGAAGTCCAGGAAGCCTTTTGCTAGGTGTGCACAAGGTAGGCAACTTGGACATAGTCCAATAATTTATTGTCGCAATAAATAGAGGCTCCTGAATTTTCAAAATAAACATTTTATCTGGGGGAAAGAACAGGGAGGAGCACTGTTTTCTTAGCTTCATTCAGAAGGAGAGCTGAGCAGTGCTAACACAGAACAATCTTTGGGCTGTGTAATCTACTAGCAAGTACAAATGAGTGTGGTGTTCTTCACTGCTCAGGTGGGTGCCCTGTGTGCAGCAGCTTGCCATGCCACCAGCGCTTTGTTCTGGACATCAGTGTTCTGCTGTTTCTTCTGGGCAGCCTCTGCCTCACACTCAAGTAGCACTGAAGCAAGCAGGAACCCCCTGAGAAATGTTTCAGGCACAGCAAAGCAGACCAGCTTGAGCTGATCCTTACTATTCTGCTGGAATACAGAATCTCAGGCCATTCGATTGTTTCTTCTTTTTAAAGCACAGGATGTTACAGAATAGTCTATTCATTGTTTACAGAAAAAATTATTTTGGATAACATATTCTGGGGATAAAATAGCAGACTGAACAGTGAAACTGAGGAGGCATTTACACCTCACACATTCTCATGCTGGAACTATTAACAGCCTAACTGCAGTTCTGCCAGTGAAAAGGCCTTCCTGCTCTGCCTGCACTGCTTCTTGGAAGAATTAATTAAGTCAGAGGTTAAGAAAACACTCTTCTCCAGCAAACAAGCAAACTTTTAAATAACATGTATTTAGCCCCTGAGTATGTAGTTAGACCTCTGAGCAGTTAGTTATCTTCACATATTTCAAAGCTATTACTGTCAAAAATGCAAGAAAATATGAGCGAAAAATGAAAGCATAAATACATGCAAGGCAAAACCTTTCCTGCAGAGAAGAGGAACCCAGAAAAGCTTCTAGATCAAACAGTTTAAGGAAATTACCATTTTGGATTCATAAGTGTTTTCTTAGGGGGATTAAACACTTCCTTCTTTAGGAAAAGTTAATCTTAAAAGTGTCAGTTGTCATCCACAATGCCTTAGAGGTTTAAAAGGGATCTAGACAGTGTTGCAATTCAGAATTTCATTTAACATTTCCAAGTTAGTCTCATAAAATCCAGGCAAACCTAAATGAAGGTTTCAGAAAGACAGATTTGTTGAAAAACATTACTGAACTGTATAAATAATGACAGCAAAACAGCGTGAGTAGGATGTGGGAAGTGGATAGTCTATAATAAATGCAAGCAAGAATCTTATGAGTACACAATGCACAGTTATTCTGTTATCATCAATATAGGTGCTAACAATAGCAAATATTTTCAGAAAGAGATATGTTGTAGCTATGGCAAAACAGTAACACTTCACTGTTGCATACACATCAATTCTGACCTGACCCAACTGAGTACCTGGCCCTTGAGACCTCTTCAGTTCTGCCATTGCAGGGAAAAGAATAGCCAGACAGTGCTAGACATCATAACAGTCAAAACCAAATGGAAATTACTGTCTGTAAATTGCATAAAATGCTTTAACTACGTGAGGCCAATATGAATACTTACACTTTCCCTGTAAGGACTTTCAGGCGTGGGCTTGTAAACCTGGAAATGTGTGGTCTGAGCTTAGCTGTAACAGCATACGGTTCAAAGGCACCAGCCAATGCGCTCAAGTTGGCCTCTTTATCTGGGGAAGTAAAGGCTGTGGTACCACTCAGAGGTTGAGAAGTGCCTGGCCATGCAGAGCTCACCAGATATATGAGGTGGGTGTATGAAACAAAAGCTGTCGCACAGCCAAGATTTCAGAACCTTGGCATGCTGTGAATTGGCTGCTGGCACATTGTCTGATTTGTTGTTCTTATGCCCAGCTATCAAATCACATTAAAAAGAGCTAAACCACATTAAATGTCTCCTGATACAATGTTGCCTTGAAACAATGACTGGGGTTGTCCCAGAGATGCTATATCAATATGGGAATTGTTCCATGTAATACTGATGTGTCCACAGAACATTTCCCGTTCAAACTGTTCAAGCTAGCTGTGGGAAAGGCAAAACAGGCAGATGCTTAGGCCAGTAAAACTACTCTTGAGAAGCACAATGGGTACTGCTCTATCATCTAGAGTCAGGAACGTAGTGGTAGCTGAAAGACAGTGGGTCTGTGCTTCCAGGGAGGCAAATCATTGAAGCATCTTGATCACTTCCAGGGTTCTACCTTAGTCCCATAGCAGTGACAGCAGCAGTAAGACATTGTCTCTGAGACACCCTCTTTCCTACATATTCCTCCTGTCATTCCAGATCAGCTTATTCTGTAGTCTTTTTCTGCCTATCTTTGACCTACAAGAAAAATCAGTTTCCATTCACTTTTGAGAATTTTTGGGAGCTTTAAACTAGTACTGATATTGTGCTTTACATGTTGAAGACACTTGCTGGATGGAAAAGGCAAAGCAAAGATGGGTCCCCAGTATCATGCTGTTCAGTTTTGCTCTTAGCATTTAAACTAAATAAATCTAACCTGTGTTTCTTCCATTCACTTTGCCTTTCTGTGTTCCTGGGAATCAGGGATGTTAAAATCTAACCTCAGCTCCCCAGATTTAAAATGGAAAGATAAGTGCCTACCTTGCTGGGGGAAGTAGAAGTGAGATGGAACCATGAGAAGATTTAAACATTAAAAATTATGAGGCACCAGAAGCTATATCAGTGGGGTTCCTGTAAGTAGCAGAGATCAAAAGAAAGATTTGCATGTTTTATATACACCTATAAGTTTTTGGAGAAAAAAATGACATAAAAAATCTACTGTTATATTCTCCTTGTCTAGATATTAAATACAACAGAGAAGCACAATATGTTCATTCACCTGAACATTTCCTCATAAAAACAATCCCATTCACTCATATTTTGATGAACCACTATCAGAAGACATTTTCTTACTTCATTGATTTAATAGCTTGGATTCTTCAGAAAAGGGATGTAAACAACAAAAAAAAAATCAGTCAATGTCTAAACACGTTGTCGTGAAGGAGTCTTGTCAGAATTTCATGTTAGCAAAATATGCAATTTTGAATCACTAGCAGATCTAAAATAAAATACAGAATGTTTTACATAATTTAGAAGATTTGGAGGTGTAAAGTGTTCCTTTTTTTTCTTTTCCCACACATTGGCAAGATTGTCCCTTCACATGGCAACCTGTTGCCTAGATTTCAGACAGGAGATGTGAAGTCAGAATAAAGTTACTCACCCCATGAAAATATGTGAATTAAAAGTTTATTTCCCTCAATACTTGAAGGAACGTCCCGATGAGAAAACAGAAATGCATGCAAAAATGTCCTTCAAGTTCCCCAGTTCCCCTCTGTGCTTATGACCCCACCTGCAAAGTGGCAAAACTTGACTTTTTTGTATTGATGATGGTGACAGCTTCTACAATTCGGCTATTCATGGTGGAAAGACACATGCAGTAGAAACACAAGGTTTTAAAAAAATTAAGATATCCATAGCATCATATGGAAAGATAAAAAATATCAAACAGGTTTTAGGAGTTATGGAGTCAGTAATTAGCCCCCCAAATTATGATTTGAGTTTAAAATCATATTTTCAAAACTGAAGATGTTGAGTTCTACTGCTGAAAGCATAAAACGCTACAATGTTAAACCTTTCTAGAACAACCTGGGAGCTCTGTAAAAATACTGTTTATTAAAAAAAAAAAGAAAAGAAAACAAAAATAAATTTTTTGAGTGTTTCACACAATAACGTGACCCCAGAAGTTGAGATTTTGTGTGAAAAATGTGTAGTACAGCCCAGCTTATGATAAAGATCTTAAAAACACAGAGAATATAAATCCAGTCCAGAATGAGATTTAATTGAGTACTGAGTATGGAACTGGAACATTACAGTAATAATGATTAAAAATAAGCATGAAAAAAAAGAAGCAAAGCTGACTATCTCTTGTTTCTCCCAGTCCTTTTGTTCTCTCAAGCAAAGTGATTTCCAGAATAAAAAGGCTGACTAAGGTGGTGTTCCCTCTGTTTTGAAAGTGATTGTCCTATAGTGATCAGTATTTTACTCATCTTTATATTTTTAAAACTTTTTCCTTCTGCATATTGGTTTCAAATGAAGCACATTAGTATTGCTAATAACATGCCTTACTTAGTTAAGAATATGTTAGATCAACTCAGCAACAGAATAAGTCCAAGAACAACAGAACAAGAACATAAATAGATGTAATTATTCTGGTCTTAGTACTAAGTATATTTGCAAGATACTGCAAAGAAATGAATATTCATAACAAACAAATTGTCAGGGAAAAGAACCATCCTTACTAGGTAAAGAAAGGAAATAAAACCCAGTAATATCTGTAAAACAACAAATTTAATTTCGGACCTCAAAGAACAGGATGAGGAAATGGTAATATTTACCTTTGACAACTGAAGAGGAAATGTAATGACTAGTGAATCCAATGAATGACACTAAATAGTGTTTCATGGTAGCTTACACCATCCAAATCTAGTCCAGAATAGCAGGAAACCAGTCTGATACCATTCCTGAGATGTGAATTAACTTTAGGGATTTCTGTCTGGAACTTATAGACATGAATCCATATTGCCAAAAATGAGTTGAAAATAACTCAATTTAGAGTAAATCTTTTTGTCTCCAAGACATTGGATATAAATTAATTGATGGTGTATTGTTTGATCTCCTATATGCACATGTATAATAAACAAACATTGATGGCCACTGTGAAATTCTTGGTCACTTTACATTATTCCGTCACTCGTATTTGCCACCTCTCTGACTGCAGACACCACACAGCATCTATGCATTTCCTATCTAATTTTTACCAGCCTTTCTTTCATCAATAAGCAACAGACATAACGTCCATCACAAAATTATATAGTTTTATTAAATAGGTCAATACTCTGTCCTTATAGATGGCCTTGGAGATACAAGCATTAGAGATGCACTGGGTTTCATTCAGTGGACCTGAATATGTATATAGCATTCCTTGGCTGGAGCAAATATGACTTATTCAACCAGAGCAAATTTGAAAAATAAGGTGAAATATATAACAGTTGGTATAATATGCCACCTAAAGATCCTGGAATGTCAAAATACTGTATTGTACACATAAATTTTATTCATATCCTAGCAAAAAAAGAAATTAATGCCTATTTCCCTTTACCATTGATAAACTGTACTGAGCTCCTGAGAACAGCACTTCCTTTGAAAAGAAGAAAATAAATTTTCAGATACATGCATCGACACTTAACACTTAGTGTTAACAAGATGAACAAGTGATTCCTTGTATGTTATGTAAAAGAGGTGTGATTCACTCACAGCCCACCCGAGCAGTTCCTCAGCTTCATCTTATGACAAAACAGACTTTAAGGGACACACAAGGTAATTTTTGGCCAAGCCTTTGCCAGATGAAACTAAGCTTAAATCACTTCTGATGGCATGTCATCTTCTTGTAGTGTCTTTCTCGAAAGAGGCAACAGAAAGTTGAAGGTCTTACAAAACAGCGCTGTAAGCATATTTTGAAACTGATATTCCAAGTAAGTTTACCAACTGAAGACCGAATTCAATTTGCTTTGAAAGACTAGAAAGGATATTTAATTGTTCTCTGATTCAATGGTGGCAATAAAACTTTTCAATTAATTATCAAAGACATTATATGAGCATCTTTGTCTATTTCACTAACTATAACAACAAAGCTTGATCAAAATTATTTTTACACACAATTTCCAAGACAAGACTATAAAAAACAAGGTGCTTCTATCATTAAATTGCAGTTTCATTATTCCTTTCTTCAGTTATGTCAGATATGCCCTGAATATCAAGAGGCATAACTTGGATATCAAGCCTAGTTTGGCCTTGCTGGAAATAAAAATCTGTACCTCAGTACCTAAATCTTTCAGCACTTTTTGTAGTTTAGCTCTTGGATCTTTATAAGTAACCTAATTGATATGATATTGAAGCTTAATTTAAAACTGGAAAAGTGCCAATTTTCCAATTCAAAACTCAAAGGATAAAAAGTATTTTTCAGGACTAACATCAGAGAAATGACAAGGTGGAGAGGAAGGTGTGAAGGCTGGGAAGGCAGCATGAGTCCTTATCTCAGCTTGCAGGATGAAGTTGGGTCATGGGTTCTGCTGAAGACAGGAATACACTTAAGTACTTGATTTGCTCATAAAGGTACCTGGAATCAGCCTCAGGTAAATGGCCACTTATAGACCTCCTGTATTCTACCTCAAGTGACAAGAAGTTTAGAGTGAAAGACAAGGCTCCAGAAGGAAGAGATACTCAGCAATACTGAGGAGTGAAAATTAGGCCTGATCACCTTCTTTGTTCTCAGTTGTGCTGGTTGGACAGAATACACTGCTGAGATTTTAGGCTCCAAATCAGTATATGAGTTAGATTTAAGACTTAATTTTAGGTGCCAAAATATGACATACTTTGAGGAGAGAGTTCAGATTTTAATATAATAATTTGTAGTCTTTAAAATTAAAACCAGGAGTCTTATTTGGATCTTATTTTATCTAAATAGGAAGAGGAGCTTGCCTGTAACAGTAAATTGCACTCAACACCTACACAGCATTATTTTATGGTTTACTGGACGTTTATTTTAGTGAAGTCTGCATCTGCATTACATTAAAGTTGAAAGGAAAGCCACATTTGAAACTCAAATTCAGATCCAAGCAACAGTCAAGACAGCTATGAAGATAGTAACTGCATTTGTAGTGATTAACTTTACGTTCTGGAAATAATGAAACTACTTCTGCTGCATATATTTCATCCTGATCCCAAGCAAGGCAAAAATATTATGTGAAAGGAAACAGTAATGTAAAATAGCAGGTTCAGAGAGAGAGAGAGAAAAAAAAAGAGAGAGAGAGAAACCCTACAACCCAAACAGAAGAAAACCCTCATTCTCTTCCTCTCTCAGTCCCCAAAGCTACGTAGTTTACTCCCAGTCCATAAGGTCCACTGATTGGGATGATAGATGGCACTACTTCAGTTGCCGCAAAGAAAATACAGCAATGTATCACTCTGTGGGAAAAAACTACAGAGCAAATGAAGCAGCAGGAGAATGTGGTGGTTAGAAGAGCCAGGGAAATTCTCTGCTTGTGGAAAAATAGGCAATCCTACCCTGGTGTTGTCTAAAGCATCGTGTTGGTTTTGAACTCATTGTGGCCATGCTTCTGTGAACTTTTGTAATTAGAGGGTGCCCAAAAACTGAAGAAGGGGGAAGAACTTTTCTGCTTGATTACTGGTGTTTTTACAGGAGTAGATGTGTTCTGATAACATATTTCTGATACCCATAATTCTGATAACATTTGAAAGAGAGTTAGGTTCATGGTTAATTTCTGTGAAATGTAGGTGACTTTTCAGTTTACCTGTGAAAATTACTATTGCCTACATCATTCTACTGCAATCGATTAAAACATTCATGTTATAACGTAAGTCAGTGTTCAAACTCAAATCCAATAAATCAACGATTGCTCTGCTGAATTTGTCATAATTCCTACCATAAAACTCAGCAAAAAAAAAATGTAGTAAAAAAGGACTACTACTATTAAATATTACAGTCTTTTCAACAAGCAGCAAAAGCTCCGTTCCTTGGCAAAGACAAGTTACAGCCTAAGAAAATTCTGAAGGCTTAGGTGAAATGCTTAAAACAAACAAGACGTGCCCCAAATATATTAATTATTTATGTATGCTTTCAATTTATAATGTATTAATAGTATATTAATTAAAAGTTATAATTTAGATGATTTAGACAGAACATAAAGAGAGAAATATAACCACAAACAAATAAATTTACATAACTCTCACATCGCAAAAGTTCAAGGGCACTTTCTAATGTGTACAGTAATTAGAAAACTTTGACCTTTCTTGTTTATATATAATGTTGAATAGGACAGGTTTTCCACTTTTTAAAGGAAAATGGATTCATCATCCAAAGAAAGTCATATGAAGCTCTAATTATTTGTCATTGTAAAGCATGTTAATACTGCTTTCTACTCAAACCTTTCACTCATTTTCAACCATAAAACCTATTTGAGTACCAGGTAATTTTCCCCAACTTTTAACAATGAATTTGAGAGATTTTTTCCATTCTAGTTCAATTCTTTTAGAGAATATCTCTACAATTTCTACAACAAAGTCAACAAAATAAATAGATAATAATCCACCAAACTGAAAAACTCAGTGATCATTCTTTGAATAGCAGTGACGTCTGCAATTTTTTAGAGGAGATTTATGAAATATGGAAAGGGTAGGACAACGATTACAGGATTTCTCTTTTGCTTTTCTTCTACAATTCAACAGTCTACAAAAATCAAAATATATTGTAAATGAAAATACAATTCAATTAAGTAAAATATCTGGAAAGTTGAGTCTTGCAGAACAAGGACAAAGCTCTCAGACTAGAGGACCACACCTGTTCTAGGAATTAATCAAAGCCTTTCTGTAAACCCTTTACAGCAGAGAAAAAGGAAGTCTCACATTGAAGGTGAAGAGGAATAATACATCTAGAATCTGGATGCCCTGCCTGCATATGTCTCTCAGTTTTGTGCTCTAGGCAAACTGCTGATCAGGATTAAGCTGAACATTTCTATGATTTCTATATTCTATGATTTCTTCTTGGAGGTGGGGCTGATTGACAAAATGGTTGAGCCCTACAGTTGCAACTGAACCAATGTTTTTTCTTGCTTTAACACCCAAAATAGTAGTAAGAATCATAGAATCATAGAATAATCAGGTTGGAAGAGACCCACTGGATCATCACGTCCAACCATTCTTATCAAACACTAAACCATGCCCCTTAACACCTCGTCTGAAAAGCCAGACATACATCTGAAGTCAAGTCCCAAAGCGAGTGTATACTTTAAACTTTTATCATTGTGAGCCAGCTCTCAACAATGTGAAGTGATAGCACAGGGATGATACATTCACTAATGTCTCTAAAGCACTAATATACTAGAATGGTGATATGAAAGAAAAGCCCACCAGGGAATAATAATCTTGGCTTTGGAGCAGAGTTTTAGCACACTGCAGTTAAGTGTGACCTCATACTGTCTACAGAAGATGAAACACAGAGGTAAAGGAATGCTGTTAATTCTGTACACTGAATAAAGAAAAGTTCCTATGGGCACACTTTACATGTTCCTGTAATTAAAAATTAGTAAATTACTACATACAGAGAAAAGTGAACAAGACACTATCATGATTTTAATGTTTCCTGACTTCCGAATGAGAGATTTTACAAGTTTATCAATATTTTTCTTTCTTATGCTTTTGTATATGTTCAAGATAAATGTTCATGCTCAACCTGAATATTCAGAATTCCAATGAAATGAATTTTCTGCAAAACTGAAGTCTGTCTTCCATTTGGAATCCACTCATCTCATGTTTTGTTTAACGTCCAAATCAGAAAATTGGCTTTTGTTGAATAACTATCTGAAATAGTGGTTTTAAAATCCTTTATTACCCAGTTACAAGTGAACTGGCATGTCTTTAAAAAAAAAATCATAATCGCTTCTGGTAAGTATGAATATATATATTAGAAAAATCTTGCTCTAGTTGTAAAATCAAGCATTCAAAACAAAAAATTGAAGGACTTGTCTTCAGCTGATGACTCATCCCTTTCCCATACCATCTACTTACCATACTCAAATTAGGATATTAGTTTGAGAAGTCATAATCTGCAATGGATTGGATTCCTTCTAAGACTATGTACTTTACAGCAAAGACCATGCCCATGTTTTGACTGCCATGTCCAAACTTGTCATGTCATTTCAAAGTTCACATTTTATTATAAGACAAGGTTCAAGGAAGAGGCAGAAAGGGTGATTGATCATCATGCTTTCATTTCTATGGGGGAATTTCAATCAACTATAACCGTAAGGTTAGAAATAGCACATATTATAAAGCATGCATAATAAAGTATAATACAATAAAATCTAAAATAACTACAATGCAATAATAAAATATAATCAAATAATAGCTGCAAAATTACAAATGGCATAGAGAAAGTAAAGAAGAAATTATTTACTCTTTGTGATGAGAGACTTAGAAGACACTCAGTTAAAGCAAGTACTCCTCATGGTATAATTAAATAGTGGAACTCACTGCAGTAGCATTTTTTTTATCTGCTTGGTATATAAATGAGTGAAGGAGAGACGAGACAAAATCATGAAGGAAAGGCCCATGATTATCTATGAAACACAGTGATGTAATTGAAACTTCTAGTTAATGAAATCACAAACTACAGTTTACTTACAAACTAATCACGGGCTACAAAACTTGGAGACTATACCAGAGAAGGACTACCCTGTATTTTCCCTGTTTCTTAAGCTCTTTCCCAAAGCATTCATAATTTGCCCCTGCTAGAGGTCAGATACTGGGTGGGAGGTACCTTTGGTCTGCTACTAACAGCTGTATTTATTATGTCATAATCCTGGACAAAAAAAGTTTTAATTTTAATATGCTGTTGTCTTAGCTGGCTTCTGAATGAGGCAAAGAATACATTCGCTTGAATGTTATAATGATATTTCCCCTAAGTGAGAAAAAAACCCCCAACTTCTATATTCATGAACACATCAGGTTGTTTTTGTTAGTTTCCTGGTTTTGGGGGAGGGGGGTGTTGCAATAAGCAGTGTTTCTGTTTCACACAACACGTCAAGTGGGATTAAAGAGTCCTCTAACGTGCCCTCAGAATCCCCTACTCCTGCTCATGATGTTGAATCTGATGGCTGCATGCAGACACCTAATTGGTAAAGCCATTGTGAAGAAACCGGTTAGCCTCTTGCTCTTTTTCTAGGTTTTATTTTTATTTCACTAAGCAATTAATTTAAGAGTTTTATTTGAACAAGTCCTCTTTTAAAGAGCTTTGACATTGGCAGAACTCTACATGCTCTTGGATCTCATGTTAGGCTTAATGTACTCTGCAAAGTGACATGTAGCTGACATGACTTGAAAAAAAGAGGAGGGAAGTAAAGAACTGATCAAAGTCATTAGCAGGATTCTGAATCTAGTAGAAACAAAACTCTCACACTACCTGCTCTCTGCTGTCACCATGATTATTAACTTCATGATAACTATAAGGTCGTAAGCAAATTTGTAGCTCAGCTGGGGAAAAGATTGGAATAGACAACATTTTTTTCTCTCTCATTAAACATTTCAAATATAACTGAGAACAACTTTAATATTAAAAAGAGAGGTTCAAAAGCTATTTACTTCTAGGCAGCTTATTCTAACACTACCTCAGCTCATTTTTGCCTCCCTGCATCTCTAATAAGTAAATACATGCTCACAGTTAACTCTAGAAATCTTTGCTATTTAATGAATATGGAATTAGTTTAAGTCTTTAAAGCATTTCCCCTTAAAACTTCTCTCCCCTCCTTCACCCTGGCCTAATTTTTCTTTTTATTCCAGAATTGCTAAGATAGATGGACAGACTAAATCTTTTATTGATATTGATGGTAAAAATATACGTTTTTCCCCTTTTCAGTAGACATGCCACTCCCTAGTTCGCTGAAAACCATCACCATATGTCAGGCTGTTCAACTCAAAAGAAACCTATTGTGGCTGAAGGTCACTCTGTTGTTTAAGTTGTACCACAGAAATCCTCAGCTTTTCCAGCATGAGCAGGAATTTTTGTGAGCTGAGAGAGGGTAAGATGGTAGGAAGCAGCACTTTGAGAAGGGGGCCATTCCTAGGTCAGTGAAAGCACACTGGCTGAGTAATACCAGTGAAACTAAAAGACTAATGCAAGCAAGAAAGAGTTCAAGAGAACAGGAGATGGGAGCTTGTTAGAATTAACAAAGAAATTCATTATCTTGAGCATTCATACACAGATAAGTGGTGAAAAGAAATAAATATTCAATAACTGCGACCTTATTAGTTTTAAATCTATTGTTATTTTTTGATATAACAGCTTTCTTTAACTAATGAACTTATTTTATTTATTAAAGATAAAAGCACTTCCAGTAAAAGATCATTGAATTTACTAAGTATAAGAATAATATCTTTTATTTTGATTCTCTCCAACCAATAACAAGTTAGAGAAGAGAAGTAATATTCCCATTTTAATAAGTGTCAAGATTATATTTAGAACAGTGCCTTAACTATCCTTAGACAATATGATCACTGTTTCAAAATCCCTCTGAATAGTTTAGGAAGAAATCTCTTTATAGTTACTAATTGAACACTAACAGCAATTAAGGCTTACCATAAGAGTATAACGCCATTTTCAACCGTATTTCTTCCTTGTATATCATACATATTTTCTCCAACATTTGGCTAGGCAGGTGGCCAGCAGGCACTGTCAAGATAATTTATGTCTCTTGTTTATTTGAATAATTAAAATAACAACAACACTGGAACCCTGCAATTATTGCACAACTCCAGCTTATGCAACACTTTCCTGTTCCTTCTACTCTTGCACTCTTCTCCCATAGAAGTGTAACCCCTTGCATAAGTAAGATGAACCTAATGGATCACTAAGATCTGAGTAAGCAGATTTTTGTGAAAAGAACGAATTTCTGTTCTGTTAACTAACAAGAGAAGAAAACTCCTATAGAAGTTTATGAATCCTGCCCTGCTTATCACAAGCGCTCTCACCCACCTCAGCCCTGCCTCCTTCTCCAAGGAGTCCAGTGGGGCCTCAGCTTCACCAAGCTTTGCTGCTCTTGGACCTCTGTAGGCAGAGGATCTGATCCAAAGAACCATAAACCTGAATTCTAACCAAGAAAGGGAAAAGGAAAACAATTAAAATCAATGAGTTCTGAATCTCACTTCAATTCTCCCCCTGTCATGGCTTCTCTGTGGCTGCATTTGCCCATATGTGGTTGCCTCTGATGCATGCAAGATCCCACCTGAAACAGAAGGAGCTAAACCATAGCACTTGTATTGGAGCAATCGATCACAATGTAGATTTACTTCTGTGATCAGCTACATCCAAACCATTCAGCTTACTTTGGGCAAAATACTCAGTAGGGCTGAGGTACATAATGCCATAGGACAGCGAGATTAATTTATATCAGGGCTAGACTCTTGACTTGTGTCTACTCATTTTCTTTGTCACTACCTTTCTCTTCTAGACAACCCATATTTTCCTCATGCTTCAGCAGATTTTTCTGAGATGGGTATCTCCCTGTGCCATAGCCCTATAACAATGCTATTGACGTTGTGATGAAACACAGCTGCATTTTATGGTTGTTTTTATATCCCTCCTGCATGTTTCCAGAAACTGTCAAGTGATTTTAAAAGATGAGAAAATAAAGCAATCTAAATGAAATTTTTTTTTAAAATATCTGTAAAATAATTACAAACTCCAACTCCCATACTCACAAGACAGAGGCAAAGTCTGAAACAATATGAATTGCTTTGCTGATGAGCACATTAGCTATAATATGTCTATTTTCCTGCTAGGCAGAATTAGTTTGTGCCAGTATGGGGGAACCAAACCTTTGCCATATTAATCCTCAAAAGTGGTGGGTGGCATATTGATTGTGGTATTATTGTTTATGTTCTCAGCTAAGTAATGTCCAGGACTCTGAGTTATAAGATAGTAAAGTCCTTTAGTTAGTGAAAGATTTTAGATTCTCATTTTCACAGAGTTCCTTCTGGTATTTTTTTCCCTCAATATACATGAATATTTGCTACAAATAAAAAAAAATACAATCAACAGATAGTAGTTGCTGTGATACTTGCAGCATGCCAGCTTATTCACTTCCTCCAATAAAAATAAAGGGCATTCAGAGCAGGGCTAGAATTTATGGAGTATTATTAGTCAGTCTGTTTCAACAGTCAGAATATTCTGCTTGTGTTTTCTGCTGATTCAGCACATAATTGACTGTATTTTTCTTTTTAAAAGGCAGTATTTTGAAAATATAAACACATTTCTTTGGAAAAGTCCAGAGCAAAATCAGATGTCAGAGATACATAAGTGAGATGCTAAAGTATGGTAAGCATATCTGACAGTTCAAAATACATTCTTTCTTTGTTGTCTGTCTGTCAGTGAATGACAGAGAAAATAATATTATATTGCTTTATTGTACAATAAATTGTGTTGCGAGACAGATTTTTTGTTCTATAGCCCTGGTAATCTTCTTGTATTTCTGCTATTAGAAATATTGTCCTTACTTTGGGGCATTTCTTGACTTGATTTCTACATACAAATGTACGAATCCAGCAATAAAATCTTTTATTTTACGAGGCTCCTCTGTTTTCGGAAGATTGTGTGCCTTCATGTTGGAAACCCTGACACCACCTTTCTCAGTTTACAACAGAATATAAGAGTCTTTATACTAAACTGAGTTTTGCTTTAAGAAATTGTACTTCTTTAACGTCTCGGTTGGATTTTTCTTCTGAAAAAAAATAATTAAAAAAAGCACTCAGTTCAGACAACTGGTGTGGTATTTCTGTATTTCTATTTTTGGTATTCTGCCAATAGCTCTGCAAAACCTATTGTTTTCAAGGTACTGTTCATTAATAACTGTTAATGCTATTACTTTAAAACAATTGTAAACCCACATATTCCCTCACAAAGTTGTTACAATTCAAAGTTATTTACATACCTACGTATGTGTTTGTATTTATTGATAAATATATATAAATTCCTAAAAGGAAAATGCATCCAATTTCAGTATGAATATATTTCAAAATGTACAAGAGTTAATTAAAAATTAATATTTTCAAAAAATTGATGATTTTAAAACTCCTGCCACAATAATATATTTGATTCAAATAAAAAAAATATATATCACAAATACGAGCAGCCTTATAGTTCTCCTAGAAGCTTTCCAGGCATGCTGTGTCAGTTCAGGGCCCTGTTTGGCTATTTCTTTTTGTTAAGACAACAGTTACAAGGATTAGACACTAAAGCTCAGCACAGTGGAGATGAGAGTTATATAGCCAGTTCTCTGGCACTACTCTAGGGCATGGAGATGGGTTCCCATGGGCCCTGAGCCATGGAGCTTTTACCACCAGCAGGCACCAGAGCAGGTGTGTTTTGCTGATGCTGCAGCTCCAAATGGAGCATACCACAGGTGATGCTCATTACGGAAGCTATGGAGATATAAAGGAGAGCACGGGTTATTGCTGATGGTGGAGTGCCAAAGGTTAGTGAAAAGCTGGATTGTCTGCTGAACTAGAGTAGATAAGAACACAAAAGGGCACAGAAATGGATTTGAATACAGCCACTTATCAGTCGGCCTTTTAAAATACATTATGCTGCATATAATTATGTGCTGTTAGCACAAAAATTGGGAGTCTCCTTTTATGAGTGTACTAATTTATTAACATTGGTTTGTGTCACCATTTTAGCAGCTATTCTGCTTCCCTGAGCCAAGAAGTAAGACACCAAGTCAGCTAAATTCAGACTGAATTCAACTGGCTCCAGTTCTTTTAAAACAACTATTGCAATCTGCTGACGTAGCTCTCTGTTGGCCACTGTGTTGTTTTCTCCACAATAAAGGCAAAGAAGCACGTATAAAACAAAGATGTTTATGATTTGGAATAAATTGCAGCTTCACTATTCTTTATTAGTGGAAACAAGCCAATTATTATGCAAAAGAATAAAAAAGGATCATTTATATACCATACTGCTAAATATTATATTGAGTGATATGATAAAATAGCCAACAGGGACAGTGGGTGGGGAATGGGAGGAATGCTAGATTTTATTTATGTCAAGTTTATGGTTAGCTATGTTTATCTTTTTTTGTCAGTTAAAGGAACGTTAAATAGAATTATCTTGGATTTATGGTAAGTAATAAAGCTGAGATTTTTTTCCATGAATGCTCAATTAGATTAAAGAATACAGCCACAAGTGCAAAGAATGCATCTATTCATATTTCTTTCCTGAGGCCGTCTTTTTCTTCCTTTTCTGAGACTGCAAGTATTTGGAAGGCTTTGGACAAAACAGTGCCTGTGTTTGCTGTAACATGTGTATGAGCATAGTGTGAGACTGATAGGACTGAAACATGGAATTTGGGGATTGGGAAAGACCTAAAAATGCAGTCTAGTGAGGATTTCTGGCAAGAGGTAACATAAATATTATTCCAAAAGGGCACTAGCACTGCATGGTATTTGTGAAGGAAGATTCAAAAAAGACGTAGTTTAACCTTCATGCTGCCATGATTCGCATGTGTTATAAGAAGGGGAAGTCTAGAACTGCTTGGTAGAAGGTGCCCAGTATCTAGCTGCATATAACTCTCACGTAGAAACTGGGATCTGCCATCTAAAGCCACGGGACAGATTTACATCTCTTTTCCTTCATGATATCCTTCAAAACACTTTTAAAATGTGAAGATACTATTTCAAACCATCCCTGGTGTCAGTTTTGAGCCTCTTAAGAGAACATCCCTGTGAAACAAGGGAAAGGAAAGCAGTACTGTGATTTATGTTTCTCAACAAGGTTATACATATAGTTCAAGATTTGGGGATTTAGACTTTGCTGTTGTGTATGCTCATACACAAAATAAAGGAAAAAAAGAAAAAAAAAAAAACAACAAACCAGCTGTTTGTATCTGTCAGTTTCAAAATGTTCTGTAAGGCATAAAACCAAATGCTGGCTCAGTCTATTGGATGCCGGTTTTGGACTAGCTGATAAAATCTCTAGCCAGTGCTGTGACAAAAAATAACAAAGGCCCAGATTCATTAAGACCCTTTTGTGCTGCCTTTTGTGCTATCTTCAACATAATTTTAGGCTGGCTTACCTTATTGTACAAGGACTTCCCCACACAGCAGGTTTCTTAGGTAGCACAATGTTTCTCCTCAGCTCTAGCACAGAGATGCTGCCTAAAATGAGTTAGAGCTGGGGAACTGCCAGACCTCCCATGGCTTATGGTAGATGGGTAATTGATGGTGCCATGCCTAGGAACTCTGAAAATATGTTGTTTCTCTTCTTTTCTCTTTAATCCACAGATGAACATTATTCATTCTATACCACTAGCAACAATTATATTATTACAAGTTATACTTCCAAATAGACAGCTCTTACTGACGAACAAGTGCAGGCTTTGAGGACTCTGCTTTGGTTTTGTGCCAGCAAACTGTAAAGACACAAACCTCTCTGCACTCTTATTCCTGAATTTTCCATGCCTCTTTTATCCTTCTCATAGGTAGATGCAATCAAGTAGCAATTGTTCAAAATCTTATCATTCATACTCTGAATAATTGAAACAGTAGGGCAAATTTTAAAAATCATCTTGCTTGCTCACTTTGGGGAAAGTTATCAGAAAATCTGTATTTTTGCAGACATTTCTAGTTCATATTTACCACAGAGAGTGAATCTTATTGTATTATTATGGCCTAAGATGTAAGTCATTGCAAAAAACCAGGTTCAGGTTGATTTTACTTACCTGGTATGGAAAGGTAATATTTATTACATGGATAAATACTACTAATTTCTATTATTCAGTAGCTATTAATTACTCACTAGCCTAAGTCTATATGCTTTCATTTATTATCAATTCAGAAATACCTTTGAAATTTGTGAGACAAGGAAGGTTGTGAGGATAATACTGGGGTTTACACTAGGCTATTTAGGCATCTGTATTATTTGGCTGAGAAACAAAGACCACTCTGTATCTACTGTAAAGAAAACACAAGGGAAATACATAGGAATTGTGTAAAATGTATGCCTCAAGTAGCTAGATATTCCTAGGGCAAAATGCACCCCTTCCACAGAGTAAACCTATCTGCTGAATTCCTAGAAGATCTCAGTGGTTCTGACATCAGGAAAATAAAAAGCTAGTGGAAAATAGGTGAAAAAGTTAGCCAACAAGAGATGTAATGGCTAGTTAACAAACAAGCCCTCTCTCCATCAGCAGTGATTAGCCTGCCTCTTAGCAAAGACTTGTGGTAACAATGCATTTGTCAAAGAACAATAACCTGCATAAAACCTATTTGTACTTCAGGTGGTTTAACTAGCAATCTAAGCCATCAACAAATCCTCTTTTAAGTTTTAATTTCATTTAACCTTCTCCTCAGGGCATGGAGTATGCAGAGGAAGAAATTGTTATATTTTTCATGAGAGAGAAAAAAAAAAAAAACTTCTGGAGAGACTGCTGGGGACACGAGGCAGTGCAGAGGTGGGGGTCAGGGGGGTCTCAGTACTGCCAACTCCTTCAGATGAACCTTTCAGAGGAACTGACTTTTCGGCTGATGGCACCAGAGATGTGGATGGAAGAAGACAGATCAAGAAAACCAGATATCAAACCAGAGATCACAGAAGGCTATTAAAATGTACATTTATATTGCTAAATATATTTAGGGTTGGTGAATTGAGACAGCTAGCAAACAGCACATCATGGAGAACACTGATTGAAAAGCTCACTGAGTTGGGAAAAGAATTTTTCATTTCATAAATCATTTGCTGTAACCATTCCAAAAAGTCAGCATATTTTTAAAATTAATGAGAGTTGTTCAGTGATGAAGTCTGGCTTGATGGCCACTTCCTTCCTTGTTTTTCTCTGGAGAACTGAACCTCATCCTTTTGTGCCATTAGAATTTTTCGGTCAGCAATGCTAATTCATTTGGCATGTTTACAGCATGAGAAATTATCCTGTTTATAAAATCCCATACAGATACAATGCTTTACAGAGATTTAAAGTCCAACTCAAAAAAGCTTACTCTAAGGAACTTGATACTATGTGTTGAATAAACAACGGAGCAGAAGGATTGTCAATAGAAGAGACCACAGACAACAACAACTACATATTTTTCACTTATGCTGATCTGGAAGTCTACTATTTTTTTAATTAACAGTATCATTATTACTATTTATTTCCCACTATCTGTTTAAGCCTTCAAATAAATGAAAGAAATTCCATGGCCATATTCTACTTCTGCACAGGAAAACAAGCAAAAAACAAATGAACATGTCCGTTAACTCTCCTATACATAACATAAGATTTGTTTCAAAGTAATAGCTAACAGAACTTAATCTCAGTAGTGGCCTGCTCACTACAGATAAGAACTGTTGCATGAGTGTAGGCCTTCTGCTTGTTAAAAGTTTCCCTCTTACTGAGATCCTAAAAACCTCCAGTTTGACATTTGAAGGAGTGGAAGTCTAGCAAATAATAAAAAACACTTAGCATTTACATGTGTTGGAAATGATCTAGTCACTACTATTCTGCTGAGTAAGGGTTGTATGATCCAACCTATCATCTGCTACCTGAATTGTTGTCCTGTAAGAACTACCTTCTCCCTGTTGCATGTAAGAGAAGTACAGGTGACAACCCTATAGTTAATTTAAGTCAGATAGAATAAATACCATCTTTATTCTCTTGTGCATCAGATGTGGCCCCAGTTATACTGCGTTAGGACTCAAATTACTGCTGTCCATAGCATCATGAGTGCTGAAAATTTTATCTTCCTTCTACTTAGTGTGACATTATTTTAATAATAAAAATAATGTATGTTCTGACATCCTCCTACTGCTGATCTTACTTTTTCCTTCTTTTAGTTAAAGCACCAGGAAAAGTAACAGAGTGATTTGATAAACTAATTTGCATATGCATTTTGCTTTGCAAATTATCTCACTATTCCAGAGCTTTAGCCAGTCTGGACAACAATCCTGTAATAGTCACAGCAACTGTTTAGGGTTTTTTTCAAATGAATGAGCTTTTTTCAGTTTCTATTTTTTTCTCTTCCTGAAATAAATGTAATGATGAACAAAGTAAATTTCCATGACAATCATCCAGAGTTGTTGTTAAATTCCTAATGGTTTAATATAAGTTTTAGTTTCTGAAATTTATTCTGAGTGAAATTTAAATGTAAACAAAAATAGAAACCTTTAAGATAATTTAATTAATGAATATTCTGTTCATAAAAAAATAATTATTTCCAGTCCTCTTTGTCAACAGTCTTTTCCACATTTATACATTGCACAACTGGGAATATGAAATTGGAAAGGCTTTCTTTAGTAAGAAAATTTACAAGATGATATACTCAAGGGTAAATGAAGTTGGCCAAAATCAGAAAGTTTTTCAGTGTATTTCTATGTTTCTAGTTATTTCTGCATCATATGTTCATCATCTTGAAGGACAAGAAAAGAATAAATGCCAAGGAGAAGCAGAAAAGCATTATAATGCAAATTCAGGGAGAGATGAATGTCAGGAGAGTCGAAGGATACAGCAAAACCTGATGCTCAGCTGAACCTAGGTATGTTAGCCTACCAATACCTAACTTGAGGCATATGTGTCCTGTTCATTTCAACTAGGCTTAGGCAGTGAGTGTTCTGTGTGGATAAACTTTCTCAGTAAAAAAATTAGTAAGCACGGAAATATAGACAGAATTTGCAGATTTTGGCCAAACAGGATCCTCAGAACCCGTGCAAAAGAAATAGCTGAATATAAGCTTTTGCAGGTTTCTTAGCAGCTGTATTTTTCTGGTTCTTCTTATCCCAATGTAGGCTCTCTTCTTATCTCAGTTCAGATTCCTCATTCATGCTTTCTCTGTGTGCTGCCTAAGTGTCAAGGCTACTCTCATTCTTAGACAGTGAACAAGACTGAGGACAGACAAAATTGTAGGGGGTAAAAAAATAAACCTGCATGAAGGCGGGAAGAAAGTGCTGCTGCAATGTATGGAGAGCACTTTGTATGCAGGACTGTTCTCACAGCAACCCATGTCCCTTCCTCAAGTGCCTGATGCTATTCTTCAGGCAGTCACAGACCCTTTCTTCCCCTGTGCTTTCTCACAGGCCTCTCTGCTACCTCACAGTACCTAGTGGCTCATGCTTGCTCTTGGTTGTTCCAACTTCCACTGCTGTTTAACCTCGTGACTCTTCTACAACCAGCTTTCACTTTAAGGGGGAAATTCTCCCCTTGCAATACTCACAGAAGTTCTGATCGTCACAGATCTCACCACAAAATACCTCAGACAGGAACATGTCATATTTCTGTAGGGGTGGAAACACACAAACTGCTTTGACCAAGATCCTGTTCCTCTTCATTTCAGGGGCCACTTGCAGTTTCATCTTCCTGCCTCTGCACCCTGTCCCTCAGACAAAATCTAATCCCCTGTGCTTTGTCTGGGCATAGGCTCTAAACTCTTCATATACAATGATGTTGCTGTCACATATTTGCTCAGTTCTATATGTCATTGCTTTATAAAGGACCAAAATCATTGCTTTGCCTTCAGAACTATTAGTCTATTCAGGTACTAATTCAGATGCTATTTAAATGACAATTGGGTTCACAGAATATGGCTTCCAAGTATTTTAATTTGATTAGGAATCAATCCTTCCTAATTACTTTTACAAATAATTCCCATTTTCCAGCTGGAAATAGAGATAAGGTTGTGAGTATATACATTTTGCTCTGAGACTGAAAAAAAAATTAATATTTGTATATCTGATAAATTGGACAAAAGAGACATGACAACTTTTAAGGAATTTAAAAGCAGATCTTATTCTCGTAATAACCCCTGTTTAAAAGCACTAATAACATTTGCAGAAAACAGTCTATAAAGAGTAAAGTAAACCAAGTGCATTTCAGAGGAAGGAAGGAGTTTTATAATTCAGGGAATAGATAAATGATTAACTCAGTGAGATGATTGGGTTAAAAAAAATCAGAAAAAGCTCTAAATTCATAGCAGGTGTCAAAACTCAAAGATGATCCTTTTTACTATTTTACAATAAAGATACACACATGATTAGTTTAAAGGTATTGATGAGATAGTCTATTATACGCTAAACCCAGGAAACTGAAATAAAACTTATTTTAAAATCTTTATACTATTTAAAAGCCATTCATGTGAAAAATTATAAGGAATATTAAAGTACTAAAGTTCTTTCGCTCACATACTCCCAAATGTGATTTTAAATAAATCTGTGGAGGAGCTATGTAAGGAATAGCAGATACAAGCATATTGAATTTTAACAACCTGCAAAAGCTAGGCCAACTATTGCTGGTTTTCCCAGGTCTGTGATGGAAATAGTGGGAGCCACTATGGTGTCACACAAAGAGCTGCAATGCACATAGCAGAAGAAAGACTGAGAGAGAGAGTGGCTACAACCATAAATATAATAGAAAAGTGCTATTTCTGAGGTTATCATTTCCTATTGACTAAAAAAATTATTCATCAAAGGAGTAATAAGCTATAATAAATCTATGTAAGACAAGTTTCTTTCAGTTTTATTCACTCTGAAATACAAGCAGATAAAATCTTGTAGGTGTGTAGAGACACACAGAGCAAAATGAAGGTGACTTGTGATCATTTCTTGCTTTTGGTGAATAAATTGGTTGAAATTACTCCCAGAATTACATGAAAAACCTTCCTATGTATCACACAAAACAACCTGTTATGTATTGGAACAAATACAATGCCCGGTGCTTGCCTGACACTAAGGTAGGGATCTTTTTCTGTGGCTAAAAAAAGCACACAGGTAAATAACCTAAGCAAAAAACTATGTCCCTGTCGCAATGGTCTGCTCAAATGCAGCATAAATATAGCTCCAAAAATGGAGAAACATTTTATAAGGAGAAACAAGTTATAACGATGACATTCTGACTCCAGCAGTAGTGAGAATTGGTGCATACTCCTTGGCTGTTTCCACTCCTTGGCTGTTTCCACACCTTCAGACTTCTACAAAACACTTCATGGCCGGTCTCTTCTCTGGCTCCTTGAAGGTAGCCCAGTATAGTACCAGTGCTTCACTGGCTAACATGGGGACACAATTAAATAAGCCACTTTTGTAGAGAAGAGAGGAACAAAATGTCATATGCAATATTTATACTGTAAGATGATAAAAGAAGCACAGAGAACACCATCACAAAGCTTCTGTGAACTGTGGATCCCTTCTACATTTACTGTCACACCAAGTCAGACTTGAGATGTTTGCTTCTCTTTTACTTCTGCTTGTATTAGAAATTGACTTAAAGTTACATCTATTTCAAATTCACTGTGAAGTAGGGCAGTTAAAATAAGAAAAATCAGAAGAAATAAAAGTTAACATACGTACTGCCAAAGCAAATGCACATTTTCTTTTTAAGGGTTCAACCATACAGTTATTCTGCAAAACGCTTTACTTCCTAAACCTTGTTGAAATTAAATGCTTAATTACGAATGCCTGATGTAAGGTATTGGTTGACTGATATTAACCAAGGCTCAGGTAAGTATTGGATTTTGTCCAGTAGCTCAGCACGTAAGATGTGAATGATGCAAAATGAATCTTGAGTTCTATAATAATTAATCATCTAGTACAAGTTATTTCATTTCTGTTAAAACTGTGGGATCATTCCAGGTGCATACACCAGCCATTTCCAGAAGCCGTCAGAATCCACGTGCACATCAATACTCTTCTGCATGCTGCAATAGTTTCAGCTGGAGTTTAGTTGTAAGCGCTGGAGAGAGCAGGAGTTAGCACAGTAAAACTGCAATCAGGACAGCAAAACTGCAAGGCACATCTCACAGTCCAGCACATCCCAGATCATCTGCCCCTCAACTGAGATTTTACTGTAGACACCTATTGTACATACATTTCCCTGTCTTTTTCCAGTGGTGACAGGTAACAGCTTGAATCAGGACAATTGTGTACAATGTATCTCTTCACGGTGTGGAAGAATAGGTTTTCAGCACTGGTGTAAAGAATAAAAGATTTGGAAATCTTCTGATGAAGTCTTCAGAAATAGGAATTGCTCTTATTTTAAAATTGAAAATCTAGTAATTTTTAATTACAATATATCTGTGGTGTTGTTTAGGTGTTCTATGATTCTGTGATTCTATGAAGATGAAGGGACTTAGGAGCCTGACACAGTCTGGGATTGTTCTTGCTAAACAAGTTCTGACACTGCAAAAACTGAGATAAAGGCAGATAACCATACACATACCTGCATCTACAATATTTTGTATGTAATATATAAAAATAGATTCAGACAGATTTGCATTTCAGTGATTTTGCTATATGGTAGATATGTTTGCTTGCAGATCCTGCACTGTTCAGCAAAGAAACAAAAGCAAAAGTTACTTTATCAAGTCAGTCACTGAATGAAAGCAGAAGCTTATAATTTCATATTCTCCTCTTTTCTTCAGGTGGTTTCAGACACTGACATGGTTTCACATGTTCTTTGGCCTCCCAAAATGGCTTCAATATAACCTGACACAGACAATTTCCATCTAAAAATAAAGGAAATCAAAACCCATAATGCAGAATCATTCAGAGCTGCTGGGATTTTAAAATCCCATACCTTTTAAGGAACTTTCAAAATATATGTAATGTTTTATTAATTCTAACACCTTAATGTACAGAACTAATAGGGGTGTAGTCCATCCATCATAAGAAATCTTTGTCTTCTCCCATAATGCATTAATTTCTTTATACAGACAGATTGCATGGCTATGTTTGTACGATACTTTTTTCCACTCAGATCAATTCTAAGACCTCTGAACTAAAGAAAATCATCTTTCTAAATGGAATACTAATTTTAGCTAAGCCTCTTTTGAAGACTATGCTCTTTTAAGAAAAGCCAAAGCTCCATACAAAAGGTAGAGAGAAGAGGGAGAGTGTAGCTGATGAAATGCAAATGAGGCTTTTCTCAGACAGCTGGCTGCTTTGGGATGACATGTGTGATGAATGGCTCTTAAAACATGAGCAGGCATCAAGCTCCAATTCAGTGTCAGACTGGCAAAACCAGCAGCATTACTGGATGCTTCCTTTAATTAATGCAACAATTCTGCATTAGTACAGACGCAGCCGATAAATGGGAAAGAACTGATATCTGCGGTAATATCAGAAATCTTTCAACCTTGAAGCTGGGATGCATTAGCCAAAAGCTGCGGTATCGTAAAAGGTTTAATTGTATTTGTAATGTACCAATGCACCATGACAAAAATGGGAGATAGTGTAGGCAGGACAGAGTAAGCCAGTGATAAATGGGTGTGAGTGAGTGATTATAAAGCAAGGAGGAGTGTGAAAACAGACAATAGACAGCAAAGGGGGAGGGGGCAGGAAGAGAAGGTTATGATAGCAACAGCTACTCTAATATGAAAAGTAGGTAAAGAGAGAAACCTGGTTATAGTTTTGAGCAGGGCTACAAGCACAAAGCAGTTTAATATAAATCTTCCCTCCTAAATAAGTTTCATTGACAAAAATGAGATTTATCACTGCACCTACTCCTAACAGGACTTCATGGGGAAAGCTTTACTAGCCAGTTATCTACTACAAAGCATCACAACTCACTAAATCAAACACACAGCATAAGGTTTTCTATTAACTGCATACCCGAGTCATAGGGTACACTCACTGTTCATCCACTGTATTTGAAATTATGTTTTCTGCAACAACATAACATAAAACTCACATGCAATTTTTATGCTGCTACACAACCTCCAAGTACCAGTATGTAATAGCACTAACAACTTTCTTGAGGTTATTTGAAAATAAAGACTAATCATCCACTGGAAGTATGAGAGCCTATCACACTGGAAGGCTACAAAGCTTTCATGTACAGAACATTCATGTTTTGCAATTGCCATCAAATGCAAACATTTCTAAAGAATCCATCTTCCTAGCATGTAGGCTAAGGAACATAATTAAGATTAACAATGAGTTCTGGTGACGTTCTTGAAAATGGCCTGTGTTTAGTGTTTCTGAGAAATGTGAAGTATTCTCGTAATGTACTTAAAGTAATTTGCTGTTTCTTGATGACACCTTTATTGCTGTGATGGCCTTTTGATATTGTTCCAGTCGTTCTCTCCCTTTGGCTTTTACACTTGGGAAGTATTTACTGTTTCCACTGACTATGTAGTTTCAAAACTTTTTTTTTTTCTTCTTTTAATTGAACTTTGTTCTATGAAGCAAACATAAACAAGTAAAGCTGTTGCTTTTTAAGAGGAACACCAAGATGAATTATTGTCACTGCTTGTTTTCATACTTCAGGAGAAAACAGGAGAAGAGGCATTGGAGAAAGACTAACACATTTTCAGGCATCAAAATCAGAACTTCTTTTTCAAGTATACCATAATTTCTTAAACATAAAGGACTTCAGAAAAAATAAAATTACAGATATTTCAATGATTCATTTTGCTACATTGCTAAATTGTTTTCCATATTAAAATATTTCTGTATTAAAATTATTGCACACAGATATGTTTTGATACTAACAGAGATGTCTGTATAGAGGTAAAGTTGTCCAGTGTTATGGCATAAAAGGTTAGCCCAGAAGAGAAGGGAAAAGCAAGTTAGCATTTTTGGGTTTTGCTTGATATATAATTTTTGTTAATTCTTGTACATTTGGTTTAAAATTCTTTGTCTTTTGGGTAAATCTGCAGCTATGTGGTTAAAAAAATACCTGTGCAGCTCCAGAAATTTAAATGGAAACTAGCCAAATATTGATTAGTAGAGCAGGTGAACGGGGAAGAGCGTTGAAGGGGTTGGCATCAAAATATTTTTTTTACTGAGAAATCCTGAAACAAGAAACAAAACAGAAACTAAAACAAAAAAACCCACCTTCAAGAAACAACTAAACCAAAAGAAAACCCAAACCTATAGACCTCATGAATTACCAGATTTTACAAAAGTGCTCTTTACTAGCCATATTTTCAGACTTTACTAGCCATATTTTCAGAATTGGCATAGAACAGGCAACAGTGGTGCCAGTATTTACTCCGTACATATTTATTTCTAAGGTCCAGTAGCTAATGTAATAGGCTTATTCCACCATTTCTGGAATTTTGACAGTGGTCATGAAAAGGGGCAAATATAGTCAGTTATGAACCAGCTTTTCTGAAACTTAGCCATGAATACTTACTATAATGTACATCTATTCAGATGATCCATTTTTATTCCTAGTTCCCCATGTTCTGTTAATATAGTTTAGCTCCTTTATTATTTAAAAAAATTATTTATTATTTACCACAAGATAAAGACAATGATCCAACAATTCTCTTCACATTACCATTGAGAAGACCATTCATTTCTTTCTTCTCTCCCTATTTTATCTAATATTTAATGTACAGGACGAAGCATTAATTTCGACTAAATGAGAGATGCCATCAGTTTTGAAGGTTTCATGCTCAACCAGGATCAGATAATGATATGCCTACTCATGCTTACTATATTAGGAAGTTTTAATTGGACTACGTGAGGATCAGGTGCTAAGCATTGGAACAGCATCAGATTGCAGTCCATAATTTGGCTCATTCCTTCTGCAAAGCAGCTATTCAGTGCTGATGACTGAATTCTATCTGTCTCTGAAAATTCAAGATGGCAAAATAAGAATAGGGACAGAATTTAAAAGGTCCTGCACTGTCTGGTTGCATGGCCAAGGAAAGTCATCAGGTAATTGTCCTTGCATTCAGCGTTGGCTGAGGCATTGGCTGTGATCATAGCTCCTAACAATCCCCCATTGTGCTCCTCTCTCATGGGATTTCACTTGGACAGCATTTTCCATTAATGGATGCTGGTCATGAACAAACAGCTATAAATCACTTTGGCCAAGTTAACCCAAAGACATGTGCCAAATTCCAGTGTCAAACTGTCTACCAAGCACTTCGTAATAAATAGAAATGGTTTTTTTTAGCAGAAAACAAACAGTCAGCAGCATGGGCTAAGATGAAATCATCCAACCATAAGGGCAGACCCAGATGGCTCTGAATTTCCTGGTGGAGTCCAGAGCTCCAGTGATCTGCTGCAGTGAGCCTGGCCTTGAGGAGCATGGAGGGATACAAGCCTTCACTGTTACACTAAAATCATGATCAAGTACAAAAACTCCAATAAAAGAGAACTATCCTAAAGCTAATGTGTTTCTAGCAAAATTTTGATGCAAGAATTCTGTGTAGAAACAACATAAATGTATAAAATTCGTGTTTTATATATTGATATTATTTTAAGGCTGCACTTTTGTCATTGACAACTATCACTAGTTCCCTGATATCTCATGGTAAAATTTAAAGATGATTTTTACAACCCAGTCATGTGACCTATAATGTTGAATACTTACAAGAGGACACAAGTTGAGCTTAAGTACTTCTCCAAGAATGTAGAAGCCGATAATTGTAGACTGAAATCATTCTGGGGAAGGAGAAGTTTGGAAGAAAAATTTCCAAGATTATTATAAAAGCAGAAGCTTGAAAATATAGAGTTCCCTACATTTTTAAGAAAGATCAGCCAGGTATCCAATCAAGCACCTAGCCCTGTTTTCCTGCACTTCTGAACAGCAAAAGACAAAAGGCAAAAGAAATGTGGTAATTTTTCAGTTCACAACAGCTTTTGCTTTTTATATATCTTATGTTTCATACACAACAGATTTTGGAATCATGAATGGAACCTGCATTTTTCGGGTAATGACACATACAGGAAACCACATTTCTTTTCATTTGGAGGGAGCTTCATTATGAAAGCTTTTCATGGAGAAACAGGCACACTCAATATCTTTTCAACAAAAAGGAGACAGAGGGAAGTATAACTGAATACCTAAAATTCCTTTAAGCAGGAATATATAATTGAAGAAGCAGAAATAATAATTGATAAATCCTTTGGAGCAGATGGTCTTCCAGATGATTTAAGAGATATGAGGTCCCTGGGAGCAATTGCTCCTGGAACATCAACAACTAATTCCCATTCTTCATGTGTTCCAAATTCTTCATTCTCTGGAATGTTGTTAATTGTTTTATTTTAACTCTGTCCTCAAGAAAAGTCTAAAGAATTTTATTTCACTACCAAAGTTTATTCATAATCACTGGAATAACAGAATTTTGTATCACAAACTACATCTTTGAAGTTCAACTTATTGACAATTTTACATGCTTGTGTAATCACACTGAAATTATTTTGAAGGAAATCAGAGAAATAAGCCACGGTTGAATCACTTACCATGGATGATTTCATATTATTACACCTCCCGAGATGAAATTAGTCAGAGCAGATATAAGTTGTGTGCTGCAAAAGGTGATGTGAGTCAGAAGACAGAAATGGAAACCGAAAAGCCTGGAGCTTGGCCTATAGCTACTCTTCACTTTTTATAGACATTTTTATTTAGATCATAAGCTCTTTTTGGACAAGGTCTATCTTGTGCCATGTGTTCATATAGTACATTCCACAGAGTTGTTCTTAAATCAGTTCTCTGGATGCTATTGAAAAATAAATAAAAAAGATGATGAAACATGTCATCAGGGGTAATGTTATCATAGTTTATCTTAATTTTCTCTCTATGCAAGGCCTGTAAATTTCCTACATTAATATTTGGGCATAAAATCACTCCAAACTTTTGTGAGAGGACAGCATCACAGTATCAACGCTTTTTACTACAAAAATATAATCAAACTCAAAGAGCTATGGAAATCAAGTTGCAAATCAATGTTTCTTTTACCTTGAACAGTTACCTTAATCCCTCCTACACAAAAAAGAGACATGAACCAAAAGGCAATCAAACACTATATGGACAGTTTATTTGTCTTAATAAGCAAAATACCTCTCGCCTTCCAAGAGAATTCTTATTACCAAGATTGTTGTTCCTTTATTTTGCAAGGCTATTTTGACAAGAAATTACCTGACAGGCAGCACTTGCAAAAAAATAATACATTTATAAATCATCTTTAACATGATGGTTTCACACCTTGCTTGGCATAAAAAACAGTGTTATCATAATAATACTCCATCCATTTTAAGATTAATCCATCTGCACTGTGCATCACTGCATTATATGCATCATTACACTGTGACTGTAAAATGGAATATTAAGGTTTGATAAGACTAAATACCTTCATAACAATTTCAAGTTTGTGGATAGCTAAAATACAATTGTCAATTACATAACACATTCAGTTTAAATAAAAGCACATATTATGAAAACAACAAATATTGACTGTGCCTACTTTCCAATTAGTTTTTTTTTCCTCGCTTTTTTAATAAATCCCTATTCCAGTTGCAGTTAGTTGGAACTAAGTGAAAAAAATCAGCATTTTTCTGCATCTGCCACTCAGAAGAAGAAATCAGTTGCTCAGTTGGGATGATCTGTCAATGCACAGTAGCTTATGTAAAGATAAGAATTATTAAAACTTGGACAGCTTTTAGTAAGTGCCTTATCATTGCAAGACTGAATTGCATTTTATTTTTTTAATCTATTAAGAGAGAAACACTGCTCCAAACAGAAACCCTATTTCCTTTGATACCTTATCCAAATAATTAACAGTTCAAGAAAAGTTTGATGTCTGATAATTCTCTGTGGTATAATATCTGACAGCTGGTTTAGACTGAGGAAATTCTAGTGAAGAAGCTCACTCAGTACTGAATAACCTCCACAGGCTCCTAAACATCCAGCATCCCTCAAGTATTCTTCCATTTCCCTTTGCTCAGGGGTGAAGCTTTAGTGGTTACAGTAGATGCACTGCTGGGGTACACCCACCTTAATTAACTGCTTAGCTCAGTTATTCTGACCATCTAGTAAGATGGATGAATGTTATACATCACCTCACCACCATCAATTGTTCACTGCATTAGAGCAGAGAAGAAGAATATAGATAAATGATTTATTCATCAAAAAAGAACAGGTTCAGCTGACCTGAAAAATAGTTGCAAAACTGGGTCAAATCCATCAAAAGGGTTCTGCTACATTTCTCTCTCTCACAGATACACACAAATTGCCTATAAACATCAGAAATCCTGGGACTCACCTTTGGTTGGCACCATGGCTGAGACAATCGTGGAGGAAATGGGAGGGACAAAAGTTCATTTTGCTCTTCTACTTGGACCCATATCTGCTGATTCTGTCAGACTTAAAGCCACCTTACAGTACATCCTGTTACACCTGTCCTGCATTGTGTAAGGTAATAACATCATTATTTTCGCTGGTGGAATGAAAATAATTCTCTCAGTAATGATGAATGACCTCTCTGACAGAGCTGCTGAAATGTCTCTTCCCCGAGCCTGAAGTCAATGGGTCTCCCACTTCTTAACTGCCTCAACTTCAGGCTGACAAAGCTTCCAACAGCTTTATCACAGCTTCTATATCCATCCCTCTAACTCTGCTGATTAGCATTATTAGAGATTCCCCAAACAGAACCAAAATATTTGCTCAGAGTCAACAGAAATGGTTTGATTGATTCAGAAAATGGTAAGGAAATAGATCTGGAAGTGAAAAAATTCACATCAATGAGAAAAAATCAACAGTGTATCTCTTAATTATTTTCATATCACAAGTCAGCTGACAAAACAGTCCATCACCAGTATTCTCTATCTTTTACTGACTTGTTCTAGTGAGTAAGAGGCCAGCTGGCCCCCTCACAGTACACCAGGAATGCTTCCCATGCACCCTTATTCCCTAGAATACCAGGTAGATTGGATTCTGTTTCAAACTAATTTGTTCAGTGGTAATGAGCTCTGGTACTATCACCTAAATATAGAAATAAGTATTCAGTGAAGATTTTAATAAATGCAGGAGTAGAAAGGAGTGTCTCTTAACTAGTCATAGCCCTTTTGGAAAACTAGAAATCTAATAATGAAAGTTGTTCTAATGTTTCTAATGAGATAATATTAACAGTTTTCAACCAAACAAACTGCCTGATGCTGAATATCCACTTACTTGGATCCCATGTTCATTTTCATTCTTTTTTTTTCAGTAGGACAATTTAAAGTCTGTGTTTCTGAAGCAAGGTTGACAAATCCTATCTAGATAGTCATCACTAAAAAATAGTAAATTCTCAGATATTTATCATGGGGCGAGAAAGAACTTCTGTAATTTTGACAAAATACTAGAAGACTACAAAATGTTGCCCTATTAGAACATCATAATAGTAATTTCCCAGAAGTATTAAAATTGTTCTCTGTGTTATGAAAAATAAATGCAAATGTTCACTGTCTTTCATTTTGTAAAATGTTTCTATCATTTGGAAATTTTTGCAAGTTTTTGCAAATCTGACTGAGTAGGCTACAAAAGACAAGAAGTGACACATGAGAAATTATGTTGATGGTGTTAGACTGTCAATGATGAAGAGTCATGGAAATAAAGATAAATGAATCTTGGTCCATGACTCATCTTTTTTTCTTCAGCTGAATCCCAAATCAGAAGTTCATCCCAAATCCATGTTTCACTAGACACCAATATTTGAAGTACATGAAGTTCACAACATTATGAATATGGCAAAAATTTTACTCTGCATTTATCTGTTTTCTGAGTAAAAGCAAACACAAGCATGTAATCTACCATTTGGAAACACTTTGTGAACCTGTCTAAATCTTTAAACTGTCATGTCATTGTTTCTTGCAACTCTACAACTTAGTACCATGGTAAAATAATTCTTTTCTTTACCTATCTAAAGATGTTTGCCCTATACTACCCTCTAGCATTACTTTATTCACATGTTTTCCCTTTCATTTTGATATTGGTTACTAACTCAACAAGATCTATAAATTAAGTTATATCTTATGTGTTATTACTCAGAAGTTTTAAATCAGGATAGATGTCTTATTATGGTGGACACTTGTGAAGAGATGGACAGCTAGAGGAAGAGTTCTCTGAAAATTTCACTGATGTATGATATGTTTAGGGAAAGCAAGGAGAACAAAAGAAGTACAAGTGCAACAGCAATGTTAACTATGCAGCTGCCTCAGCCAGCTAGGCCCGATTTGATCAGCTTTATTCCCCCCTTGTTTTTCATCAGTTCCTCTTATCTCCAAATATTTCAGCACATTTTCTTCTTGGTCTTTGTTTCACAGAAGGAAAACAAATGAACAAAAAAATCCCCCTAAACATCTGGATAGGCTACTGTATTGAATTAAAAATCTAGATAATTTCTAAGTATCGAATAAAGCTGAGAAAACCATACGCAGCAAAACTGGTTTTATCTGTCAATAATGGTTTCTTTGATCAAAAATCAGAAGGAAGTAATGAAAAAAACTTACGGCTTTATATCATGAAGAGATACATCACTCAAGATGTATGACTCAAGAGACTAAGTCCAGAAAAAAACAATAGTATTCATTTTGCATGAACCCTTGATATTTGTAATCTCCAGCTGACATTATATTCTTCATAACTGCAGTAGCCTTAAACTTATAAGTCATATTCAGCAACGCCTGATCTGGTTTTGAGAGGAGAAAATTCCTCAGCAAGTTTGTCCCTGATTATTAGCTTGCAAAAAGATTTTTCCCTGGGTCAAGAATCTTTATACTGGAACAAAACCAATCTTTGCTCAGTCTTCTAGGTATTAATATTATTACCTAGGCTGTGGTAAATGCATTCTGTTCCTACACTCCTTGTCTATCAACAGACCCTGTTGTGTAATGTTGTATAAGTTTGTATTTCCTTATATATAGGCCCATATATAGGCCCAGCAATCAAATTGATTTGTACAAAAGCCCTTTGTCTGTAGAGAATACTCATGATTTCAAAGTATGGCCATCTGTTCTGAGATTTTAAAACTGAGGCTGTATCACAATAATTGTTTTATCTTACAATAGAAATGCTATACAATGCTCATTGCTTATTGTACTTCATTAGTGTAACTGTTGTGGTTGAGTTGCACTTTCATTTTGTACAAAACATTTGAGGAGGAGAGACTTGTTACACTGTCAAGGTAAAAAACGATGTTGCAGACAGCAGAAGAGTGCAAATGCTCCATACCAAGAAACCACTGATCACATCTGATTTCATTGTAGTTACCTATCTTGCAGAAACAGACATAGATGTCAAAAAGTTTGTTATTTCTTCTTCAAACAATTAGTGTTACTCCCCTCCTCCCTTCTGTAGACATACACATATGCTCTGTTTCTGGACTTAGATTTCTTTTTTTCTGACAGCTGCATGTTGAATTAACACACATCTAGCGTATGGATATCATGCCGCTCTAGTGTTCCATAATCTCCCTCTCCCAGGTGGTATTAATAATCATTAATCTGTTCCATTGAATAACAAAAGAAATCTATAAAGGATTAATCAGAGAAATTAAGTTTGGGCTTGATTTCTGAGTAAATCATAATCTATACTGAAAATGCTTTGTCCAAAGGTAATTGGCATTTTTTTTTCAAATTAAGTGAGAAACTGAATGATCATGACAATAAGAATATTCTCTAGCTTCTTCACCAAGTGGTTCTTTTCTAGTGAAGATGAAGGCCTTTATCAGTCAAGCTCTCTGAAGCTCCAGTTTGCATCTGTCCGCTTGCTAAAAGGAAAGAGAAAGCTTGCACATGTAAGTGTATTTTTCATTACCCTCTGAAGAGCATTTTAGCTTTATTTTGTAGCTGTGGTAAATGAGCAAGGGCTGCAAGAGGACCATAACTTATTGCTTAAAGCAAAAATACATCCAATTTTGCATCTACAAGCACCTTCTTTTTCTTAACCAACAAAAATAAAGATGTAGCTCATCATTTGTAGAACCTACTGCAATGGTCAGAGATTTTGACTTACTGTAAGCAAAAGTTTTTTTTTTTTTCACATTACTTTCAACTGACTAAGAAGCAGAGTCTCTTGGTCCAGCACCTGTGGAGAGAAATCCTTTTGAAACACTGAGTGGGAATTTTCACAAATAACCCAAGTCACAGGGGCAAAGAGAAGGAAAATTATTCAGTTTCATTTTTTAAATTATGGGTTCCATGAATTCTTTTTTTTTTTCCCGATTTCAAAGCCTGTGTTTGAAAACCAGGCACTGATTCACAAGGGTGTGTCAATAGATTCAATTGTTATTGTCTGATTTGTTCCGTTCTAATCAAGAAAGCACTTCAGCATATGGCTGATTTGAAGGCTTTGCTCAACTCAGCTAGAATCAACATAGCATACCTCATGCGTAAGGATATTAGTGAGGGGAGAGGTACCTAAGCATGCACTTAAATGGCCTTATTGAATCAGGATGTGGACATTTTGATCTGCACAGGCAGGTCAGTAAGCATGAACTGTCTCTGATATCAATGAGGTTTTCTATGAGTAGACAGCAAAATTACAGTTCCATTTAGTAGATGGACAAAAATGTGCAGTTTTATGTAGCTTTAGATCACAAAGAAAAAAACAACCAAGCACAACAGATATAAAAACTGTATTCTTTATAGAGTTAAATATATATTTTTTAAAATATTGCATATAAATGCAAGCAATGTTACATCTGCTGGCAGAAATGTGGTTATTAAAGCCACCCACCAACAGAACTTGCAGAAAGTTAGGTGATGAATTGCAAGCAGCTGCATCTTTACTGCACAGTCAGGATTTTATAATAAGCCTGTAGGCAATGTTTCTCTGCATAATTTTCTTTCTCAGCTAAAGAAGATCTTTCTTGGGAAAACCTCAAGAATATGTACTAAAGAGTACGTCCCCTGGGGAATTAAAAGAGATTTAGGCATCTAAAGTATGAATTAGATGCCTAATTTATACCCTCAAAAGCCACACCTAGCCCTAGAAGCACTTCAAAACCATGTAATCCAAACTTTCCAACAGTGCCTTTTCTAAGTGCCTTAACATGAGAGAGCAGTATGCCACCTTAGCCATTTGGCCTGGTGGTCAGGACATGTGCACAAGCTTGAACATAAATTCTATAAACAAAATCTGACAGACATCAGAGCAGCTCCAGCAAAAGGTAATGAGTGTGCGAAACCTCAGCCTAGGCTGTCTGCCCTACAGAGTGCTAATTAAGGCACTCTCCTGGGAGGTTTGGGTTCAAATCCTCTCAGATAAAGGATGCTGAACAGCGTTCTGTGTCCTTATCAGCCAGTGAATGCACACAAAGAGCACCCGCACCAGTGTTCCACAATATAGTCCTCATCCCTCATTGGTTTTAAAAACAAGAGACATTCACCCAGTCTGTGGGTTATGTTTCAAGTGTAAGAAGGGGAAGAAAAGGCTGCTCATTAATTATGTAGTATTTCCTATTAACTTCAGTAATTCTTGTGTTTTTACAGCATCTGATGCTCCTTATGAAAACTATACAGAGCCTTTGCCCTGCCTTGATAGTCTACCTAACTCTTCCATATTTAATTATGATGACACACTAATCTTCTTTGTATAGCTGATTTTCTCCCAAAGTCTTTCTAAATTGTTCCTTTGGCCACATTTCAGGCAAACTAAATATGTCCAGAGAGTCATCGAAGTATCACAGTGTTTCAGCTTGTTTAAATATTTTAAAATGTACATTACAAAGTAATAACTTGGGTCATGTTAACACCAGATTTATTATGTATAAAGAGAACTTTTATTTTCTAAGTTGTATTTATGTGAAAATGTTAAGAGTCGGAGAGGAAATAAAAGTCAGACAGATTCAACAGGTGACACTAATTAACATATTCACTGTCCCAGGTGCGTTTTCAGCAGGTCAACTTGTGCAGCTCCAAGAAAGGCACAAATGTTCTCGGTCCACACTCTGCAGTAGGTGTTGCTCCATGGTAGACCCTACAATCCTCATTTCTGGGTGAGGATCTGATGACCAGATCCTGATTGCGTGTCAGGAAGAAACATGCAAGTGTAGCTGCCTCCTTCATGTCCAGATTTGTTTCAGAAGGAAACATTTATTTGTTCTAATAGCTGACATTTTCTGTTTATCAGAGAGGGAGGACAAAGGCATAGATCAGATTTACTCTTTATTTTGGACATACAGCACCACTGAGTATCCTTTCATCATTCCATCTAGGTTTATATGTCTATTTGCGCACATAGCTGTGCAGTCTCACCAAATGGAGACTAGTTACAGAAAACCATTTTCTCCTTTAATTATAGGAGAAACTATTGCTATGCAAGTAGTATCCAAAGCAGCCCATTTTTAGTCCTTGAGGTATACCTGAAACCCAGTTAAGGGTACAATGGGAATAGGTTGTTAAGAAAGCGTTCCAAGAGGTTTCTGCAGTATTAATATTACTCCATGCGTTGTTTATGAAGTTTGCTTGCCTATTAATCCTAAATCCTATAATATTTTAAAAATACCTGCAAAGAAACTGTTAAATGTTTTTAAATTGTGCCTTCCTTAGATGTTAAAGGATGCTCCCTTTGATTTTGGACTTAAACTCTTTGGCTGGTAAAATAGACGATATACAAGTAGAGCAGAGATAGATAGGAAAAATCATTACCAAGTTAATTGCTAATTAGTCACAGAAACCTGACAGTATTTGAATTCCTATTTCAGAATGTGAGTCTTAAGATAAAGCCTTCTATTCCATTTACCAATGCTTCAGACAGGCATCGTATCCTACCACGCACAAGCAGAAGAGCTGGCTCTGCTCATCACTCTGGTGCACTCCTGGCAAGGACCTTTCAGCAGGTCAGTAGCAGTTCGTGCCTTCCTAGACCTGAGGCATTCTTTGGGCATTATGCCTCAGCTGCAACTAGGCAGTCTTTGCCTATTTCTTAAATGTGACCATCCTGTAAAAATATTTTTGTCCCAGGAAAGACACTGCTCTCTCAAGGTATTTCTGCAGCTGCCTCTCTCTCTCACCATGTCCCCTTCCAGAAGGGTCAGCAAGCACTGCCACTGGCAGAACAGTGCTTCATATGTGCCCAGCCTGGAGGGGTGTCTCCTTTAGGCAGCCAAGTGGGCCTTAATTGTTGCAGTGATGCTCAAAAAGATGCTCAAGAAAATGTACCTGACTGTCTAGCAAAAGACAGGTTTGACCATCAGGAAGAAGTTTTGCAAGTGTCATATCCTCTCCACGGACATCGAGATCTGAGTTTAATAGAAGTCACTCACTCAAATCTTCATTTTCTCAGAGTTGTTTGTTGATATGAATAACAGCTATCTCACCTGTTTCCTGCTACATCACTGCATTTTACCTTTGTGTGAACTCAGTTAAATATTATGTACCTGATGTGGCAGGCACTCCAGGTGCCAAAAACTTCATGTTTCAGTGCCCTCCACCAGCAGATAACAGCATGAGGACTCTACAGTGCAGCCACTACAAGGGAACATATGGTACTTGCTAACCAATGGATATGGTTGGACTCTTATAGAGCCACTCACTGCACTTACACTAATCAAGCTGCATAAGGAAAAATTCCAGTTGCCAGCAAGTCAACAAAAATTCTATCAGATGCAAAAGACCAGAAGAAATACATGGTGTATTTTTAGATATTTAGGGTAGTTGCATATTCTATTTTTTTTTCATTTTCATGTCATCCCTTATGTCTGTAGTCAAACTAAAGAACAGTATTCTGTTGACAAAACAGTTTCAAAGCCTGTGATAATAGCCTAAGCTCTTCTCGCCTTGCTTCAGTTTCATGTGGTGCAGCATGCGGCTGTTGTATTTGTCTAATAGGGCTGCTTCAGTGGCTAATGCTTTCAGTGTTAGTCAGTTCTTTCTTTGTTTCACCATACACACAGATACATTGCCAAGAAAATGGAAATTTAAACAAGTCACAGAATTTCTGAAATATAGATGACATAAAAGCCACTTGCTTAAGTAAATCATATCCTGGCAGCTTAATATCTTGCAGTAATGAGAAAATCCAAAGTTATTCCTACTGACAATTGATCATACTACTACAGTCTTCACGAGAAACATGAAGTAAAATGAAAAAATGTGTCTTGTCCATTAGTAGAGAAAATACCTCTGAAAGCAAGTATAACCAAATTTACCCTAAATAAATTGACTGAGCCTTTTGCACTCCATGGTGTTCTTGCTTTTGAAGAAAAAAGAAAGGCACCATGAATAAAGAAAGGAAATACCAGCTAAATTATTTTCTGCATATACTGTTCATGAAGCATGCTCTTTGCATCTGAAAGCCCTACAGTGTCTATAACAGTGTTGTTAGCATCACTTTTTAAATAAGATTTTCAGACTTGCATTGCTTCTTCCTAAATCACAGCAACTGAGGAAGATGAGCAGCATGAAAGGAAGTAAAACTGAACTGCTTTTTTCCACTAATTCCTGCCATTGAAGAAAAATGAGTAGAGAGATATAAGCCTGTATGATACCAAAGAAGAATTTCTCTTCTGCTGAATGAAGTTGTTCCTGACTGGATCAGGTGGTTTCTGACCTCGCTCTACTGTCAGGATGTCAGAGCAATGAAGCAGGTAGGAATACCTTTGATCATGGCTTGATCATGGAGAAGGCTAACCTGCATTATTTGTGAATAACTTTATTTAATGTTTACATCACTCTGAGGATAGGGTAGGATAGGATAGGATAGGATAGGATAGGATAGGATAGGATAGGATAGGATAGGATAGGATAGGATAGGATAGGATAGGATAGGATAGGATAGGATAGGATAGGATAGGATAGGATAGGATAGGATAGGATAGGATAGGATAGGATAGGATAGGATAGGATAGGATAGGATAGGATAGGATAGGATAGGATACAAAAGTTGGGAGAAAAAAAGGGTGGGCAGAGATAGTTAAAAAACCTCACAGTTTTCAACTGGAGCCTGCTTTCCCTAAAAGCTATGACTATCTATGTCAGGCGTAATTTCTAACACATTGTGATTTGAAGATAGCTCATGAGATGCAACAGTGACAAGCATGGACCACCTTTTGTGTGTGCTGGCAGGTGGCAAGTATGTTGTGTATGAGTTGTGTTGTGCTTTTGTGTGTATGTTAGGGGGAGCTACCAGCATGACAGTGATCTTCCTCTTCGATGAAGCACAGTGTATACATCACTGTACAGGGCAACATACTGCACCAGCTGATAGGACAATTATGCTTTTGGAGGAAAAGTAACCAGGCTGCTCCTATGGCCCTCAGCATGCATTGTAAACTTTCAGCAGGTCATGCTTGGATGGTTAGCCTGTGCTGAAGGCCATCATATTGTTCTCATCTCCATTATAGCTAGTATGCCTGCCTTTCTGATTACAGACCTTTCAGTAACTCTTCCATCTGGTAAGCCGCAAAAATAGACCCTAGTTTTCTAAGCCCTGATTCACTGGAGCAATTTTTACTCTTGAAGATCTTTCCACTGAAACCACTGGCCCTATTCACATGACTGAAGGTCACACTAAAAGATTGAGGCAATTGGATTCTTTTAAAACCCAACCATTTAGAAGGCAATCTGAACACTGCAAGATCACTGCTGAAATAATATTTGCAAGGGAATGGTGTGTAGTGGGGAGTAGAAAAAAAAATAGTGAACGAGATATACGGAACAGAAGACAAAAGTATCTCCTAAGGCACAATTAGAACTACACAAAGGCAGACATCAGTGCCTTGAACCTGCGTCCTTGCTAATAGAGTGCATTCTAAGTGATATAACTGTCAGGCTGCAAATCAGAAGACAATACAAGATAACTGCCAGGGTTTGTTGTTTTAATGGAAAAACACTATAAAGAGATTTCAAATGATGGCATACTGTACAGGCTCCTTTTGTAAAGAGTTGCTTTGTGAACATCTTGCAAAAACCAGCAACACATTTCAGCTTTGACTTAGAACCCTGGGAGATACGCCAGGATAGCCCAAACTGGTTTGGTTACCTACATCACTTCCAGCAGATGTCTTAACAGTGTAGATGTTTCTAAGATGAATATAAAGAGTGGGACATGATTAGAATATAAATTAGTAAACAGGAAAATAGTCCATTCCATAAACATACATATAAAGCTACGTAAAGAAAATATGTTCAAAGCACATTACTAGTACTCCTAACTATATCACTAAACTGAGAGCTCTCCTCTTTAAATTGAGGTCAGTGTACCTTTCCAAACATCTCCAGCACATCATCTGCTTTGTCTTCCTCCTCTCCCTGGTCAATTCCAAAACTTAGAACTGATGCCATCACTTACTTTGTAACCACAATTTCTGTAAATCTTTTCTTCTGGTGCTTGTCTCATCCTCTGCCTTCCTCCTCCCACCCCTCTGCCCACTTCTGGACATCTCAGCTCTGTGTTCCTTTCTTCTGTCCTGCTTCCTCTACCAGTTTGTTCTTGTGGAAAACTCAATACTGAGTACTTCTTCATAAACTTGTTTAGCTTGCCCACCCAGCAGCAGCTGAGTCAGCTCCATCCACTGAGGAAGAATAAGCAGGTGAGGTCAGACAATCTGCCCCTGTTAACATCTTTGTCAGGCAGCATTTAACTACGTATAACCTTTTTGTGATAGTCTCCTGAAGGACCTAAGAGAGATCAGGTGTGTCTACTGTGTATTTTGAAAATTTTTGGAAGACATGTGCAAACATACATTCACGCTCTCTAAGGTGTTGGTGCTAGATTTCATTTTTTGTATTGGAGAGCAACCCTTTTGTCTGTGCTCTTGTTTTCTGAAATAGCACAACTATTTTGCCATAATCCCCATCAAGCATCATCTCAGGCTTTTTTTCCTAGAAACTAGCAGCACCCTCAAACTAAAGGATTTACTGCCTTAGATGGCAAAGCAGCTATTGCTCTGGCCCATAAGAAAGTCTTATGTGAACCACTGAGAATAACTGTGAAGACCCAGATGTGGTTAAATTTAGCTGTAATTATTCCTCCCCTCCAAAAGTGTGTTGCAGTTCTTCTTTTAAGGAGACTCTGACAAGGGATGGTGGAGAATCTCTGCAGTGGGATAGATGCTTCCCTTCCTCAGTGCCCATGCCATGACTTTGGAACCACCCAGGGATAAGCTGCAGGTCTCCTGGTGAGGGAGCAGGACAGGTTCAGTAGATGCTGCCTTCTCAGTTATTTGACAGGTTGCCAAAATTTCCCTAAGGTATCCAAGAAAAATAAGTTGAAATTAAGTGCTATAAATGTGTAACGGAATAGAGTTTTATCAGGTAAAGACAGGGCATTTTGTATAGCCAAGGGCTTTCTTCCTTCCAGATTTCAAAGGTCTCCTGTGAACAAAAGCAGTAGCAAGCTGCTTAAAAAAAATGGTTACATGCGTTTAAAGTGTAGGCTTAGGGAACTTTGCTATAGGAGTCATTCCTGGCTTTCACTAAGATTCTAAATATATCATTCTTTGTGTGTGGGTTTTACATATGTTTTTGTTAAAAGAAATGTCAAACTGTGTTTGTTGGATTTTTACATTTCTGGATGTAGTGGAATCCAGAGATGTAAATTCTTCTTTCAAAATATTACCAACAATTACTTTTTTTTTTTTTTTTTGCCTGAAGGATCAGCATCCATGGCTGTTTACAGCTGATAGCTACAGATCAGTGCTGTTTAAACATCATTTGATCTGCTAAGATGGTACTAAGTGAACACAGTTGATGGTTTTGTGGAGTTCTAGTTGTCTGCTCCAGTTGAAAGCTAGTTGTCTGCTTCACTGGAGATATAAGCTGAAACAGCTGATCAAGAATGAGATCTTATCTGAATAGTTAAACACTGTCTTCGTCTGAGGATTAACTAATTTGCATGAAAAAATTTCAATTTACCAGCTATCACTTAAACAACAGCTTGTGAAACAGTAGTTCAGCATTCTTCACTTCCAGTGCTAAATTTATATTCAAATTGAGAGAAAAAATATATGTGTTGGAGGCAGGCATTTTAAAGCAAAATGCATACTTTGCATCAAAAATATTAAATATAAAATATAGAATATAAACATGGCAACTTCTCTGTTCCATTAAAAAACCCCCAAAATAATACCAAAAACCCCATGACTCTTCAAATTGAAAAGAAAAAATAAGAAACATATTAAAATCTTCTTTTAAACCATAGGGCCAGAGGCATTTGGAAAATTTAAATTAGTTTCTTCTAGCATAATGGCAGTATCCCACTGAATTGTTTCTCAGAAACTACAAATGGGTCACAAAAGAAAAAGAAATCCACCCATTTTCCTGGAAAGCAAAACCAAAAGTGATTGCTGCTTGGTTTGGGTTAGTTTAAGTACCTAGTTACAAAGAAGCTGTTCCTGGCTAAAATCCAGATTAGAATCTAATCCAAAATCTGCTGTCATGTGTTGGCAGGCCAGTGTTACCCAGGTGTATAAGACCTGGAAACTTCATAAGATTTCCTACATGAAACATTATCTCTTTGGGGAGTATTTGTATCTATCACAAAGTTAGCATGTTTTAAGTCTGTAAATTGACAGTTTAAAATAGGTGTAATCTGGGAAAATGGTAGGCAACTGTGACTGAAGCACTGTTGCATTCAAATTATTATCACAAAGCTGCTGGACATTTCTTTGAGGCCAGCTCATAGCCAGGTTAACACAGCCTCCTGTTTGCCAACTCAAGTTTAGAAAATATTTTTTTTATATTTTGACTCCAGGGAAGTTTTTAATTGTTGGGGGTTTTTTCTCTATTAATAATCTAAATATGTTGCTATGATGTTCCATTTCAATGTCAAGTAATACAAATAAAATTCCATCTGAAACAAACATATATACTCATCCCTGTCCCAAGTCTTGTATTCCTTCATACATCCCGTGGCTCCCATGACGTACCTCAGTTTTGTGCTATAAAGACACTCACGCTGCAGCTCTCACTTTGTTTCAGACATTTTTAAACTCAAGAAGCAGTCTGCAGAAATTAATTAGGTTTCAGCACTGTGTGGGTACCAGAGAAAGCCATGCGGTGATGGGAACTGAATGTCTCCTGGCACTGGGCTGTCAGCAGGCTCTACAGGAGGCTGCTGCTGAGCAGCACAGGCACAACTGCTCAGCATCACTTGACCCTGAGTACAGGGAATCACTAGCCCTGGATGCAGTTACCAGTGTTGATGTGCCTAATCCACACCCTTCATCCCTAGTAAAAGCCTCTGGAACACTTTGTATACCAAGGTAGTTTATCCCATCTTTTGTATGCATGTCACAAGTGCCTGCCTTCCAAGAGCCCTTTTTTTTAGAAAATATGTAAAGCCTTTCCTCAGGCCAGATCCTAAGCATTAAAGCAAGACCTCTTTCGTTTTTCTGAAAGGTGATTCTTCAGCACTAGCAGGTGTTCAGCATCCTGCAGAAGATACAAACAAAACCAATTTTTCTTTTTTTTTTAAATCAAACAAGCTTGAAAACTGTGGTTCACATTTCCACATAAGAAGCCAGGTAGCTTATTTCTATATTTCAGCACATGCTCTGCAAAGAACCATAGGTTTCTGCCAGTGTGCCCTATGGGGCAGTGCTGCCACATGTCATGGGGGTCTTTCCCCTCCCAGCCAAGACTCACTGCTGACCTGAGCACATGCTAAGCTAGCTCCTTCTGCCTTACAGCCCTTAGAGATGGTGAAGCAAGCTCCTCCTAGCATGCCATGCTACCCACAGCTGTCAAAAATTGTGTGCAATCAGAAACCTTGGATACTGTGGGTCCTGTGGCAGGCAATAGGAGATACAGGGTAAGGTGGCTCCTTCTTCTGGTCTTCAGCTCACAGGGGGAGCTTGGACCTGGTCTTCAAACTCTCAAAAGTGTTTTTCTTAAAAGACCATCAGGTATAAATAATAGAAAATGAGTGCAATTGATGCCTTTAACTATGTTTTGTAAGTGCCAGTGACATACAGTGGTGAAATGGTGATGTTCATACTGCTATATGGGAGCACTCTAGTAAGACATTGCCATGTTTGTACATGTTACGGTGGCATCAACCTTTTCAAAAGAGGAGATGAAATGGCCTTCTAGCCATTTTCATAAAGAATGAAATATATTATTCTGTAAAACTCACCTCAGAACAAAACCATAGCCAGGAACTATGGATGCAAGTCACAGTCCAAGTTACGTTGTGCCAAACAACATGGGATAATAAACTTTTTCCCACATTACACGTGAAATGCTGAATTTGGCATTGTATTTATTTTGACATGTGAATCCACCCCACACCATTCGCGGACATAAATCATTATGAGGAACTGTCCAAATATCTCTTGCCAGAACTCCCGCAGTAGGAAAATTCTGCTCTGTGTGTGTGTGTGCTGGAATGTGTCTGCTTCCAGTAAGACATATATTAAAAAAAATTAAAAACACATGTGAGAAAAATCAGTTTTTGAAGTCTGTGGTTAGCTTTTGGTCTTTTCATTCTCGCAAGACACATTTGGAGAGGAAATTAAAAAAACAAAACCACATACACACAGATATAAATATGTTTAGATATAAACATACAACTCTCAAATATGAGATGGAAAGAACTTACCATCCTTGTGCTACCTCTGTGAATGTAACCATTACTTATGATTAAACAAGTAATCACAAAGCCACAGAGAAATTGTGCCCTGTTGAGATGCTCTTAATCGACGAGGAAGACGATTGCATTCTGCAGGCTGTTTGCTTACAAAGAGAAACTGCTGGCTTTTCCCAGAGGAGATGGGCATTTTGCCAGTGTTTCATTTTCAAGTGCCATTGTTCACCTAGGGCTTTAGCAAAATAGCTTTTGCTTATTTATTACTAATCCTAGCCTAAGTAATGATCATTTTTAATCCGTTTATATTTTAGAACAAATTTATCAGACAATGACACCAAACACGACATCCCCAAAAGCTCTGGCATTTATTTTTTCATTTAATAAGTAATTCTATAATTCATACAGCCATGGAATTTCTTTATTAGTTCATGAAATCTGCCTCTGTGAGCACTACTTTGACAAAATGTAAATCTTACTCAGGTTGTGAAGACTCTTTTCAACATTCTTTCATTAGCTGTAGTCTTGATGACACAGTAACAAAGAGCAATAGTGTTTATTTTTAACTTTATCCATCTGCCTGTGATTTTTTGTAAAATGCTAGTGCACGAGTATATTATTCAGGCTTGATATGTATTATATAGAATTATATTTTTTTAATGACTAATCTAACTACTTAGGTAATGTAGGGTATGTCATGTTTTCCTTTACCTTCATGATTTGGTATAAATTCGTGCCATAATCTTCATTGAAATCAGTTTGCAAACAACAGTGTTCACAACAGTAATGTAATTTGGTGTAATTGTCTATGCTTGGTCATGAGATGCTCAAAAGCAAACAAGTATGGATGCCAGACGTCAGTTTACACATAAAAACCATTGATCTCTTAATTTTGACAATTAATGTTCTGTAATTGGAAAGTGATGCTTTGAATATCAGCTGGCTACTTCTATAACTCTGCTAGACTTGCATACAATGCTACCAGTCTGTACTCTACACTATAAAACAATTTACCTGTCATTTCACTAGTTTGATTTCAATAGAAAACACTTGCCAAGCGACTTTCAGTGCACAAACATGAAGAGTTGTTTGGACTGTTCAGAAGGGTTGGAATGAGAGAATTAATATAGAAACTCATATCAGCAACAAATTCATCCAGTCATCAACTTCAGCTTGTGAAGCTCTCTAGATAACAAATGGACAAAGAATCACTCTACTTACATTTATATAATGTTTTAGTAAATTTTTTAAATACATCATGGAAACGGAGACTTCCTTGTGAAATCTCTACCTTCTAGTCAGTAGTGCTAGAGGAAAAGAGCACCTCAGGGACAGTGCAATTTTGAGGTTCCAGCCTAGATAGAAATCATAATCTCATGCTGGAAAAGGGAAAGAAAGAGTGTTGCAACTCTGTACTGAGATTCATTTTGTTAAATTTTGCAACAGGAAGGAGGCTAACTTTTCAGCATCCAACAAATGAAATTCAAAAGATAAATATTTCCGTAACTTACAGAAATCTACACAAAACACTCAAAATCAGGAAAGGGAGGCAGTGATGGGAGAAAGATCTAGCACATGGGACAAAGAGAAGGAGACTCAAACAATTTCCTTGTTTCTAAATCCTCACTGCTTCCCAAAGTGCCCACAAAAGTCAGTACCTTCTTCCCCTGCTAGTTCTACAGGCCCACCCCAGCTGCCTCTCTCAAAATAATGAGAGGGAAAGTAGAAACCACTTTGACGTATACCCACCATATCCAGCCTTACAGACAGAGGCAAAAGACATCAGAGAAGTTTATGAGAATCTGCAGAAGTTGTTTTTTTTCCAGACAAAGCTCAATAGGGTTCAGAATTAGAACAAAACTAAACCAAAACCATGATATTTGCCATCACAGTGTCATGCTGGACACAGAGAAGCTCAGACTGGCTTCCTCCCTCTCCAAAAGAAGCAAATGAGTAGTCAATGTATAGGAGCACATCCAAAGCCTTGTAGGCTGCCCCTATAACATCTCCACTCCCTGTTTGGGCCTGCTCATAGTCATGGTACTCTCTGGGACCTGGCTGCTCTGTAGGTACCAGCCAAAATAAGAGCTGTGCCCCAGGATGGGGATGATTTTCCTTCTGATTGTCAAAAACATCAGGAGATGAGGACACCAGTTTCAGCTGCACTTGAAATCAGCTGGATTAAAATACGATTCTAATTTGTCTCCTTTACTGTTAAACCAGTAGACTAAACCATACTGGTAAGTTATATTATCTTTGTAAAAATTTACTTCCTTTTCAATTACATTTAATTTCCAGTTAGTATATTTCTTCCACAAACAAGCCATTGTGTTATTAATGATTCAGAGTTTCCCAAATCCATATGTTTTATGGATTTTAAGTCAAAGTGGACTCATAATACTTTAATGAGGAAAAGGAACAATATTTTACTATACTCGCATCTTACACTAACCAGCCAATAGGCCTGTAAACAATTCTAAATCTTTCTGTAACAGCACCATGGAGTTTACAAAAAAGAAATAGGCTTTGCCAGATTCTTTTGCCCCCCACCCTCAACAGGATTCATGTTTTCCTGCAAGATCTTCTTAAAAAGGTAATATATGCACACCAAATCATTAATTCCTCTCTGATGGTTATATACCTACGTACAGATGTAGAAAATCCTTTCACATTTTGTAACAAGCAGAAATCAAGTAGATGATAAAACGGAGCCATCAGTCACTTTAGCAGTGAAGTGAATTTGATTCTACTCATTTTTCTGGAGCCAGCTAGTTTGTCATATGCATTCTCAGAGATTTAGCTATTCACATATCAGAATGACATATTTATAATAATGATTTTTACATTAGCAATTCAGATGGAGGAAAGGACAATCTTGGAAAATTAGAGGGTGGAAAGACTTATGTTACAAAGTAACATGAGTTGGAAGTCCTAGACAAAGCAAAGTATTACAGAAGAGGCAGAATGGGAAAAGTAGAAAGATGTAAAAAGGAGTAAAGAATCTGAGGACAAGCTGAAGTGAAAAGACAAAGATTAGCAGCCAAAAGAAATAATAAAACGTTCAGAAAACAGCATTTAATTCACACTAACTAGTAAGTGTGTTATTGTGTACAAAGTTAATGCCTTTTTTTTCATGGAATAACTTACTGGAGCTGTTGTCCCTCACTCTTCCAGTTGTGCCAATCATCTGCTGGTAGATTAAGATACAGAAATGCCTGTTTATGACATTCAGCTTAATCTCTGTTTTATACATACAGGCATGTGGACAAAAAAGTGGTTCAGTGATGGCCTATGAGATAAAGAATTTGTATAAATTCTTTTATAAATAAAAATTATAAAGATAAGATAAAGAAAGGGTAAGACTAAGGAAGGGGAGAGGAAAGATAACAGGAAAATCTCTGAGAAAAAAAGGAGATATATTCAAGAGACATGAGTGTTTAAATTAGAAACTCATTAATTTTCAGCCTATTTTCAATCTCTGTGGAGATTTACCATATGTGACAGCTACTCAGACAATTAGAACTGTCTTCCAACTAATAGTCTAAATAACCACTGGAAAGCATCATCGCTTTCAGCAAAGTTTTATGAACTGGTTGCACTTTAACAGCAAAATTTTGTACACTAAATTGCAACTGGACTGCTATTTTTCTCACATCACTGCTGAGAGATGAGCCCAATTATCATCCTAGATCCACCTTGCCCATGCTCAGTTGGACAACAAAGATAGCTGCTGAATTGAAAGAAAATTCCAGGAAAAGTAATTGAAGACAAATTAAAAATTTCAATAGATTTTCCTGGAAATTTGCCCCCAAAGCATATTGTTTGCATATCCACATCCAACTAGAAGTTTGAAAGCATTTCCCAAGGTGCTTGCTGTTAATGTTTTAGCTCTACCCTGGCCAGGTTTCTCACAAAGCTTCTGGATGCTCTAGGCCAAGACCAATTTGTAAATGCCAGGTTGTATGATGATTTATGACTATAGCCGAGTGAAGTTGCTGGCCATGTGCTGTCTCTTCCTAACTAGCTCTATTGAACTGAAGCCATTCCCAATCACTAGCTGACTATATGCATGCAAGCTCATAAAGGCTGTAGTTGCTTATTGAATTTCCAGATACAATCAGCATTAATAATTTTTCAGTTGAAGGAAAATTTTTGGAAGAATAAATATGAAACTGCTCACAGCTTCATCACATTTCAGTAAATATAACTTGTCATAGAGGGAAATAGGCGTGCCTAGGAGGTACGAAAAATCTTAAAGTTGAGATTTTATTTGTCCAGGTTTTTCATGTCACACAAGGTACCAAAGGAAGGAACATCTGAACACATACACAACATACGCCTGTAAAAATGGCAGCAGCTATATTAACATGTATCTAAGGATGGGCAACATGTAAATGGTTCTGCTCACAAAGGTTTAACACCAAGGTTCTGATTTCTCTTATAAAAATAGCAAAGAATGCACATACAATCTGTAGAAGGAGTTCAAAGAACAAAATCATAACTTTAAAAAAAAATGTTCCATAAAGAGTTAAAAAAATAACTTTTTAGCAGCATTGGAAATTGGTTGTTTTGGTTTGTTTTTTTTTTTTTTTCCAATGCAGCCATCCAGGATGGCTTTAAGAGCAGGGGTATGCCAATAGTTAGTTACACCTCAAGTAAGAACTTGAGTCTATTGTAGAGAGGAGTGGGGGGTGGGGGGATGTAGAAGGCAAAAAAGAGAACCGAGACCAAATATATGTTATTAGCATTTCCTCAATATCACAGAATCCACTAGCAGGTCCAAGTTTCATTTCAGAATAATAAAATCAGGGCTGAAGAATAATGGAACAACAGCGACCATGGTTGCTTCGGGTGTTATGATACCATTATAACACAATAGTCTTATTAGTCACTGCAGTTCTTCCTAGCATGTCTTGACCAACTGTGACAAGTGTTTCCGAATCTGCAGGCAGTCCAAACCTCAAATTAAATCTGACAAACACATACAGTGTTTTGAGCTAACTTGTCCTCCCTTTGCAGTTGCTCATTATAGTGTGATGTAATCTTTTCATGTCCTGCAACTCACATCCCTGTAGACTATTTATTGAAAGCTGATAGTTACAAGCATTGACATTCGCCAAGTTGTATATACTAGGGAATTAAAATAAGAATCTGATAAACAAATACATTGTAAATAACACGAGAGACCCTTCGTAAACCTGTAAACTGTATGAATACAGAGGAAAATTAAGTTAAGCTACTTTCAGAAGCTCTTTGTGGTGCACAATTCCCTTTCTATGAGTGCACTTAGCTGCAGATAAAATGCCAGTCATCCACATTATAACAGAGTTTCAGATGTTCCATAATTATGACATCATCAGAGAGTGAAAATTATTTGCTTCCCTGTTAATGACTTTTACAAAAATCTTAGAAGTAGAAAGTTTGCCAGCTGGATTAATCTTCCTGTACACAGTCATTTAGGAAGCTTTGAAATTTTAGCCATTGACAACAATATTATAGTTGAAAAAATTCAAAGCATATCAATATAATGACAAACAATGTTCTGCTAAATAGAGCCATGCTGTCCTGACAGGTCTGCTTCAGGTGTATGTTGTGATATGTGCCAGCAGAAGCAGAGAAGACATTTTCTAACATCATGAAACTGCTTCCAAAAATGAGCACTCTGCAGTTATTAGAAACTGTGTGAGAATCACCAAATGTCAGCATCATGCTCAACAACATTCAACTTAATAAATGGATTTAACAAAGTGAAGAGCATAAGATGCTTCAGAATGCCCTTAAGACTACCATGATAATATTGAGTACTTGACAAGAAAGAAAAAGAAACTGTTCAACATTAAAAAAACCTCAAACATGTAAGAATTTTGTGTCTCATTTTTGTTCCCTGGGACCAATTAAGATCTTTCTGTCATTACTATTGTCAGCACTAGGAACAGTGTATGAATGATAATCAGTTTGCTGACACATCGTGATATTGATGATCAGAGGCCTGCACTGAGGACAGACCCACATTGTTCTGGCAGTTAAGGTTGTTGTTTTTTTTTTTCTGAAAGTTCCTATTCTGAAACAGCCATTTAAATCCAAATCTAAAGTAAAAAAAATAGACAGTAAGCAAACTATATACCTGTACCATAATACCTGTATACATGACCTACAACATACTATAGAACTGGCTGGAAAAACCAGGAAGAATTCTGTTTTGTTCTGAAAACTGTTGTCAAAATATGGTATGTCTCTGATTCTGATTCCTGAGTTTACCTGAGATTTGCTAACGCTTTTTTTTTGCAACCATGCTGCTATTGTTAAAAAGTCATATAAGATTTCCTTGTCCCACGAAAGTGTAAATATTGGTCCAAGCAGGAGTTTCTGGTTAGAGCAACTCAGTTTCAGACAGCTTTACTGGGAAAATTATAAAACACTGTAACCCTGTGATTCGATTAATTAAAAAAGTAGAAGTAGCTGTGAAAGCACTGAAAGATTTTACCCTCAGCTGAAGTATGAGGGTACTTGCAGGATCTGAGAGGTCTAGTACTTCTACTGTTAGCTTCTAATTGACTAATTGAAGTGATTTTCTATGAAAATCATGCCTCCTAAATCCCTCAGTGAAACTGGAAGTGTAACAGAACAGCAACCAAAAATTGAAATTTATATTCTCTTTCATGGCCTGCACAAGACAGTAAAGGATATGAAAATATAGAAAGGGGTTCTTCTTTGAATATTCTCAGTTAGTGACAAGTGCTTGTAAAGACACTTCTGATTTGGGTAACTTGCGAAAGATCCAAAGTACATATGTACTGTGATATAAGGAGATGCAAAGCCTCTTATGTATTCAATGCTTGGAAACATTTGTGTACAGAAAATGAGAATGTGTTTGAATGTTTCGTGGCTTTAAGGTACACAGAATAAAAAGGCAGTCTTTTGATGGGCAAAAATCTGCTATCACACTGCAAAGATTACTGTGGAAAATCTAATATTTTATCCTGATTAAAGAAAAGTCTAGGTCTTAATTCAGCTCTCAGCAGACCCAAGATTTAGTCTCAGGTTGTCACTGTTTAAAGTTACATACATTACAGATGTTTTAAGGTACATTACCATGTTGCTATTAGTACAAACACACTGACTCAGAGAATTACAAACAGCACAGTAGCCATGGATGCAACACATGGCCTTAATCCTTCTGCAACTGTGATCATTCACCCTGAGTTTCTCAGGCTCTAGGTACAGGGCTGAAACACTCAAATTGAGACTCAGCAATGGTTCTCCCTTACTTATAAAAACTCTAACGGCACCCATTGACCTAGTTAAACCCCATATTCTATGACCTGAAATCTCATATTCCACATAGACCAAATATAAAAGTGAACTTGTATACATCTCTAAGTGCGATGTGTCTAAGACAGCTTTCTGGTTAAAGAAGGACAAAAATAGAAAGGCCTCATTATATGCCTAACAACAAGGTAGAAAATATGCATATGAAGCATATGCCTGATGGGGAAAAAGAAGAGCAGGAAGAAGGGGGTGGGTAGGCTGAAGTGAGTTTGAAGCTTGTGACACCAGAGTAAATGCAAAAGGTTTCTTTATCAGTAGCTGCAATTCACCAGGAGAACTGAGGGACTGAGGAATAGAAGAGAGAGATTTATTTTAAATACAAACTGAATTGTGTGTCTGTCATTTTAACACTGGGAAGGAGGAGACAGGTCTGCAGGAGCTCAGGAGAAGAAGGTGTTTCAGGCAATTGGTGATTAATTGTGCCCTGCTATGGCACATCTCTTTCTATTAAACCTTAGATAGCAAAATCTGTTTCCTAATTGTTTTTGTGTGTTCTCAGTCTTCCTTTTGTTTTGCATAGGAGTAAGCAATTTCTATGCCATCAATATCTCATTAAGGGGCCTGGGATGTGAAATGCCTTGGTTTGTTTTTAATTTTGTTTTCCACACTTTCTGCTACATTTTATGACATAGCATTTTTTGTTTGCTTGTTGTGGTTCATTTATTTCCTGGCATTCCTTTTTCCCAGGTTATAGCTTTATTTGATTCTTTGCCTGCTGGCACTCGAGGTGTATGTAAATTATTGTTACATGCTTCACCATCACTACCTATTGCTCTTCATTTCCCCTAATGACATTCTTGTCTAAATGGTAGTGGCCTGATCAGGCTGTACATATGTAGAAAACAACTTCAACAAAACTGTGAGGTCTTTTTTTCAGGTTTTTTTTGTTGTTGTTGTTGGTTTGGGTTTTTTTTCTCTCTCTCTCATTTGTATTGCAGTTTGCCTCAGACTTTTATTCATGAGGTAAGGAATACAGCTGCATGCTTTCCACCTAGGGCAAAAGCTTGCTGCCGCTAGTGCAAGTGGCAGCTAAGAGGAAGAAGGAAGGGCATTGACACAAATAGCTAATCAAAGGGTTTTTAATGATACTCATTAGAAAAGAAATTCATTAACAAGCCAGCACATGAACATTCCCTGAAGGGAGAGTGATATTATTGGTCACACCAAAGTCCCCACCTGACTTAACACCTTTATTGCTGTTAATAATAAGGCCAAGTTAGCAGCAAAATCAGTCGCATTCAGTTCCTGCTAAGGAAAAAGTCAGCAAAGTATGGTTATTGAAACTGAATCAATTGTGTTTTGCTAATAAGAATTGCTTTTCAGCTTTTCACAGGGATAGTTTAACACTGATCCTTCTGAATTCGTACAATTTTACATTTCTTACCCTTCATTTTCTCCTCCACTCTTTCTCTTTCTACTTTTATGTGGGTACATCTAACTACATCCGCATTGATGCCCGTGATAGTGGTGCACCCACCCTGTCTCTGCCCCAGTCCCATGGCACCATAAATGTCAGATGGGTGAATAACAGTGCTCCTTTTGAAGCATAAACCTGCAGCAGGCAACCTCAGTGCAAGGGGCAGGGAAGACCCATGCTAAATTGTAGGTAGGTCATTCACCCAGACAAGGCAACGATCCAGGCACACCAGAGCTTACAAGTTTTACTCAAGATAGACACAGGCTCTGTGCATCAGAGCCATTTCCAACCTGCAGTCATGTAACTGCCTTTTTTATGCTTACACCATCACTTACCTATAAAGGGGACTCTATTTTTCTGCTAACTCATTCTTACAGATTAGTATTGGTATCCTGGGATGTTCATATGCTCTGTAAAAATTAGGTTTTTAAATAGATAGACTGAACCAGAAATCTCTCTTTTATTGCATTGCCCTGATACAGTACAGCTCAGTTATTAGAACAAATTGGAACAAGCCGCTTCCTGGTTGTTATATCCACATAATTACTACAGGCTGGTACATGAAATCATGCTTCACTGTTATGCTTAGAGGCGAGATCTCCATTTTGTAAGGACAGAGCAAGTTCTATTATGCATTTTACTGCCAAAGGAGGTCAATTAAGTTTAATTGGTTCTAATTAGCACTTGCTCAAGCTGTTATATCCTTTACCTGCATCCGAGTGTCTCTCTAAGTGCTGCACAATGGATTCCTGCTTTTGAACACAAATGAGAATTACTAACGGCATCCTTGAAGGCAAAGATGCACTGATCAGCATAAACAGGGAACAAATATCACCACAAATAGTAGCAGGCCTTTTTTAGAAAAAAAACCACAAACATTTAATCCCCATCTTACTTCGATCAACTAAACGAAATGCAACTGTGCACCTTGTTGAAAATTATAACATGGAAAATACAAAAATGTAATTATTGTCTACCATAACTTCTTTATAGCTGAAAGAGAAGTACTGGAGAATGGAAAGGGTGGAGAGAAAGTGTAGCAACTTCAAAAAAAAATATCATTTCCGTGATAGCTAACACAAAATACCAAGTAAAGGAAAAAGAAAGAAATCTCCAAACATATACATCAGTTATGCCCTGTTTTCTGGGATTTTTGAAGATTGTTTCAAAGGGTTTGCGATGAAGTGACAGGTTTGGTGTTTTGGGAGGAGGGGGTGTGGTTTTTTTCTGCCCCCTTCCTTCCCAAGAGAGAAACCACCTCACTTGCCTAAACGTGATTGTAAGCCATTTCAGACCTCAGGATGTGGTGAGAAGCCAGCATCAAACTCAGGATGGTCTGAAACAGACTGAATGAGGAGTCACATGCCAGAAGAGATGCTGCAATGCTGGGGTGTGCTCTAGGAACTTCTTTTCTGCTTTGGCCTTCTTGGTTGAAGTTATACAGTTAAGTAAAGGCAATCTACTCCTCATGCTAGCACTACAGCTGAGAGCTAGCTCTCCTCGGATCCCCTGTCCACATTCACAGCACACAAGCATGGCTCTACACCTCTCCTGGATCCCTCAAGATGTCTCTCAGCCGTAACTCTTATTTTGGGTTGAGGAGCGACTGGCAGAGAAGAGGTCAGTATGAAATGGAAGCAGGGACCTAGCTAGAAATAATAGAACAGATTTTTCAGACAACTGTTGTACTGTGTTCCCTGGCCCCACTTAACTAGTAAGGCAAATAACCTGCCACTCAATGCACGCAGAGCCTTACACGACCCAGCAAAACTGCACCTCTTCTTCTCTTGTACCCACCATGCCAGCCACCCCAGATCCAGGTGATAACAGCAGCACTGACTATGCAGACCATAACAAGACAGCACTGAGACAACAACTGGGGATTGTGGTCACAAAACATGAGACTTGTCTGATTAAGTGGTCCTGATGCGAACCACCCCAATGCCTACCTCATGGGACACCTTCCTTGCCTTGAAAAACTCCCTCCTTGGTGAACTACCCTGCCCCTACATATACGATGCCTGACAAAGTGCCTGGTGAAAGATTCACTGAAACTGACTGAGCCTGAAGACACCCGTGCTTCCCAGCTGGAGGGGAAACAGCCAGGAGCGGGGACTTCTACACCTGGAGCATACTCCTGTCCCACCAGCTTGGATTAACCACACATTTACAGTACCAGTGTAATAGTCCTGAGGATTTAGGCCTCCTGTAGATTTTGGATAATTTGTTTTGGAATGGGAACCAAAAGTAAAGAAGTTTATACATACCGTCAACAGTTCAGAACTACATGTGAAACTTGGCTGATATTAAGGCAAAATATGGTTTTTTAGTATTAATCTTTGCCATCTTTCCTGATGTTTGAATATACCTCCTAAATGAACTGTCCATTCCCTACATGGTTTTCAAATATAATTTATTTTTAGCTAACATGTTCCCGATAGATGGAACAAAACGTGTGTTAAAAAAATAAAAATGAAATTAAAAAAATTGTCCCCTCAGCAAACAAGTTCCCCCCGGTTTTTATAAAAGAAAGCCAACGTTTTTCATTCGAGTCCCCCTATTAAATTTCCACAAGGACCTTAATCATAAAAAAAGCAAACTGCATAAATTGTAGAAAAGCCAAAGGAGCTGCCTATAGTTTGATAAAAAAGAAAAAGTTCCTGCCAGACTCTCCCCTAACCTGAATACCTTTCCTCTGTCAGTTGTGAGGACTCTTTCTCAGCCTTAGTACACAACTGCCTGGCAATGTACTGGCTGAGGCAAGCATAAGCCACTATATTATTTCTAACAGTCATGTCTTCTTTTGCATTGGTGTATAGCTAAATTAATATAATTAAAACACTCCATCCTCCTTTTCTTTTGTACTTTTCTCAAGGAATAATTTTTCAGTTGTATTTCAGGCAGCAATCAAAAGTTACTCAAAAGTTTTATTGACTTGGATAAGGAGTTAAGAAATACTAAATAACAAAAAAGAAATGCCTGTTATTTGCATCACTGAAATGGCCACCCATACAGCACTACACCACTGAAGCACATGTAACAGTTTATTATTTGGTCCTTCAGCTCTCCTGTATTTAAAATTGAGCTTATAGTCAATGTAAAGATTGAGAAGAATTAACCTAACATCTATCTATATGTTCTGGAGATATACTGTAGTGGGTTGGCAGTAGCTCCTACCGGTACAAGCCCCCAAGTCCAAGGGTTCAGACTCACTGAACAGAGGTTTTACACATCCACTGCTTTATGGGCTTTAAGCAGAGTAAGCTGTGCACTTGCAGTCCTCACTTTACATTGAGATAGTATGTCTACAAATGGAGGATGTTCACGAGAATAGCTGTATCAGTGTAATTACACTGATACAACTGGTCCTAATATAGACAAGACCTTAAACAGAAATTCCTGTGACAGGCAATGTTTATAAGACAGCTGTTAGCTTAGTTCAACAATCAGCATATAAAATGTTCTTTGTAACTGTAAGTGGACAGTGATGATTATAGCTCAGTCTATGTTATTATTGCCTGATTTTCCCAGTTTGGGTTTTCACATATTGACTCCTTACTCGAGGTCTTTTAACATAGATTTGAAATGTGAATATGTTTTATTTTTTCCCCAGTAAATATACAATACACACTTCAACAGTACTATTAACCAACTTTTTATGCCAATTAAACTTTGCTGCACTAACAATACCAATGAAACACATTAAGAGGCCATACTTTTTTGTGAACAAACTGTAGCCAATAAACAGTTTTTTAAAAAAACCCACAAATTAAAAAAACAATTTTAAGTGCTGCCACAACATCCCTTTTCTTTAAACACATTATTCACAGTAAATGTTTTCATTTTTTTAAAAAAAAAAAGAATACTTCTTTCAAAATAGTAAATTAAATGGCATTTTAAAAAATATGTACTGTGGTTCATTGGAAGTACACTGTATAGAAAAAAGAGAGAAAAAAAAAAAAAAGAAGAGACATCACCTGTAAGATAATGGAGACAACTTGAGATACACAACACCTTATGTAATATTGTAAGCAAAGTATTAATGAAGAAAAATGTACAGAAGCAGATGGACAAGTTAGTGAATATCATGGTACTGCACAGCTTTAATACTGACACACATTTACTTTCCAGTGGAAGAGATAAAACACATATTTGCAAGTAATTGGGATGACTTTATCAAAGTCTAATGATATTGAATTTTGAATAGAACATGGTGAGTAAGGTGTTCCACCAAAGCTCAGCACAAAAAAACCTACTAGTGACTACTGACAAACATTTTCTAGATAATTAAATTTAAATTGTACCCTGAATAGTAATCTCTTCATATGATAATACCAAATAAGAACCATACATATATAAATATGATGCTGTCTTTACCTTGCTTGAACAATTTTGCACATTTTTAAGTAATGGTTTTAACTATAATGGTTTAACAAGCAGGAAAATTACTTTTATTTATTGGTCACATATATAAATAAACACACACATTTTTTTTCTCAATTTTTTTGGCTTGTAATCTGCTAAATAACAGTCTTGACCTTAAGGAAGTTAACTAGCATTTTTTTAAGATTCAGTAGTGCTGAGTTATATTTGATGGCTGTAGTGTTTTATCTTATCATGGAACAAGTTAATGAAATGAGAAGCAACACATATTTAACATTGTAATTTACTTTTCTGAATTTCTCCCATTACTAGAAGTGTATTTTAATACTGGTGAGCTCCAAGGCAATATATAAAACAACATAGACTGGTTATATGAAAAGGGTATTCAAATGGAAATTTGTGTTCATGGTCAGATAACTAACAGAAATAAACTGTAGGATGCAAAATTTAAAATAAGCATCAAATGAGTGGGCTATCCATATACAATAGTCTAAGAAAAGTTTGACAATTTACTTGTTGAAATTTGAGAGATATAGAAGATTTGGACGAAGATATGAAAACTAATGAAGAGACAGGATGCTGTCATTAATGTCCACTTACAGAGTTTGGTTTATTCAAAAACGTATAAGCATATGTTAATTCCTCATCATAGTGGGGTTTGAAGCCACTCACTAAAACAGAGGTCATATTTTCTTTGCTTATATCCAGCTTGTAGGAGGTATTGTATTGCCAGAAATGTACCTAATGCAAGCTGAAAATAATTTTACCATTGCTTTCCTTCCAAACATTGAACATTTTACTACAAAGTTAGTGGATCCAGCTTCACCTCTAGCAGACTTCACGTAACAAAACAAAGGTTTGCTTAGACTGCATCAAAACAATTAAAGTCATGAATTTCAGTGGTGCAGCTCTATCCTCTCTTGTACTGTACATATATTGGAAAGATGAAATACGATACTCTGACATTTCAATTTTTTGGAAGTAGCCTGAATATGTCTAAATAATAAATTGCATCCGTAACTACTTGCTAGGTATTCCTTGAGATGATATAATTTATTTCTCCTGTGAAATCTCTGGTTTTTTATTTTGGGTTGCAGAAATTAACGGTAATAATTCTTTTAAAACTGCAATATAAAAACAGCTTTAGTGAAACACCTTAAGTACTTTTGTTTGTAGCAAGGTTTCTTTTTCTTCTCTTTTACTTAGTGGCATGGGATGGCTATAAACTGATCCTAAGGGCATCATTCTAGTGAAAGGGTCTAGGCCATCTCATGCTACTTTTTATTTCATATTCACTCTTTAATCTCACACTTCCAACTTCTGACCCCTTCTTAAATAGGAAGAGCAACTATGTTGCCTACTTTTAAAAGATTTAAACCTGTCTCTAATGTCTTCACCGACATCAGCTTTGCCTGTCACTTTTTCATTTCTACACCCCAATGGAAAACCACCTAACATATGCCTTTACATCCAGCATTATCCAGTAGCTTACAGTATGTAAACCTCCACACATTCACTCTCTTTTTACTTCATGTCATGAGGAGTAGAGTTTTGTGCTTATCACCAAATAAAATTGCAGTGCAAACTTTAAACATAAAAGTTACACAATTAAAAGTTAATATATGGCACCACAGCCTATTAATTCACATATAGTACAACAGACCAATAAAAACAGACATGAATATGAACATAGCTAAAAAGAAGGTGAGCTTGCATAGCAATGCAATGAAAGAAATTATATACAGAAGGAAATCCTTTTCATTCTGGAGAGTGATTTTTTTTTTCTTTTTTTTTTTTATATACTCCTGACAAGAAATAGTTTAAGGTGGATGGTGTATTAAGGAGAAGAACACAAGTAAAGTATCTGTGGGATATGTGTGGCTGTGTGTCTTTACATTGCCTTTACAGTTCTTTTAATAGTACATAAATAAAGAAAATGTTCATTGCACTGTTTAGTGTCATCACTTCCATGAGTTCAGACCTGATGGTCCATCAGAGCAGCTTGCAATGTGTCTTCTCAACTACTCTATAGAGAGAAACAGAGAAAAAAAAAAATAAGAGATTATATTAAGGAGGAAAAAACACCAAAAAAAAAAAAAAAGCCTATAGCAATACTACTGCACCTGAGGATGAATATTTAATAGGTTGGGAGAAGAGAGTTAATTGCTTCTAAGCTGAAAAGTGACAGATGCTAAAATTTACCAACACCATATCTAAGATAGCATATTTCAGGGTCTGTGGATAACCATTAGCTCTCTTACAAGCTACTGCTGGAAGGTACAGAACGTTTGCAGCAAAGAGAAGGAAGACATGCCAACAGCTACATGGCTTTTACTAGGAAACATACTAGTATGCTTGAACTAGCTGGGATGCTGATGTACTACTTCAAACAACAAAGTCAAACCTTTTGGCACGTAGTACATCATCTACAAGGTTTTGGACATACAACTGAAAAACTCGGCTACACAGCTGAAAAAAGTGGACCTCTATCTGTTTGTCATCACAAGCAAAACACCTTGGAAGGCAAAAAGATTTGGGTAAAATTTAATCTGTTTATCACACAAAACATCTTCCTCCCTTCACAATGATTTATAATTTTTCTCTTTTTTTTCTATTTGAGAGATTGAACTGTAGCTAAAGATAAACTTACATAATTCACCAGTAAACTGTCCTTGACTGTTTGATCCCACATAGCCTAAATCGAGAAGGTCACTGGCATTGCGTTGGTGACCTCCTCGCAAGACTTCACCTTTTCTAGGTCCGGTTGATCCTTTAGAAGAAGCTGTTCCTGAAGAGCTGTGGCCGCCAGGGGATGGGAAGCTGGGTTTACTATATGGTACGAGCGCCTCTTCTAGAAAAGCAAAACAAAATAAAACAAATAGCAAATAAATTCCTATAAATAGGAACAAAGAAGCTATGCTTACATGGACATCATGTTCATTCCTGCCCTCAGATATGTGCTTTTGATATCGCTTTACACCGTGGCAGTTTTACCTTAGAAAATATACAATTCGCACAGACAAAGAAACCAGCATGTATTTAATCTTGCTTTCTCGTAAACTCATAAGTTAGTTCATATCAATTAGAAAATCTCTAGATTCATTATGAAGTAATAGCTCATGAATCACAGATATTTAATAAAAATAGATGCACAGACAATTTCTAAAACAATGCAGCTATGATTAGATTTTTGCTTCAAGCCTCCATGAATGTGCTTTTCCTTTTTCTTTAGCTTAAATTATGGTTACATTACCTCAATCAATTTAAATAAAGAACTACAATATCAGCTAATTTAATTAGCTTCCAGCAATCAGTAATTTCTAACGATTCAAAGCAGATTGAATATTTTTTAAACTGGTTGTGAATTACATTAAAAAATATTATATTGTATGTAATACTAGTAGTTGTAATATTTGGGGTAAGTAAATCTTCCTGCAGCTTGTTTTATGTTCTATTATGAACAAAAGACTTACTTTTGCCCACTTGGTCCCTTCCTCCACAAAGACCTGCAATAATGCACTGCTTGCAAGAGCAGAATTAATAACTATATTTCTTCATATAGCATGAAGTAAAACAAGACATCACATCTGATTAGAGTTTCCAGGACATATTGTTGTAATAATACTAACCTAAGGAGTAAAATAGAAGCACTGATTTAACACTGAAATGGAAGCAGTATTTTATTTCTTTGCTGTGTATGATCCACTTTTGCTGTCTCAGAAGCTGAAGAAAAAGACCTTGCAAAACATACATTTTAATTCAAGAAAGAATATGGATATATATGCTTAACCTCAAACACAGGAATTACCCCTTCTGAAATCAGTGGGATATCTCCTGCTTGAATATTATATTTTTTAAATGAACCCGGGCCAAAAATTTTTAGGTTTTTTTTTTTTTTTCTTCTCCAATTGTCTTCAATTTTAAACAATCTGATGAGGAGAAACATGCTTTCTCTGACAGAGGGGAAGAACATGGAAAGTAGGTGGAGATGGTTGGAAAGAAAAAGGAGATGAAAATGCTTTTATTCACAATCTCGAAGCCTCTGAGAAATCTGCATCAATAGCACAAGTAACTTAGGCAAGTGTCAATCGGAACAAATTTGAAGAAGAAACCCAAGTTTTCATTCTTTGTGCCTACTGCCACAACTAAGTAGAACACAGGAATCCCCCACATGACCTGCTATTGAACAGAACCTGTTTGTAAGGGAAATCTGTTGAAGAAGAGGGTAGGCAGCTGCCTTCTTTCTCTACCAAAGTATGTCCCCCTGGCCCTGCCCAAGGGACCAGAATATTTGTGCTGCAGGACATGAGGGCATTATCATATTTTTTGCAATATGACCATACACTGTCCTTGCTTAAGTATAAAGAAATGCTTAAAGGACATAGTAAAATGGTGTTTAGCAGCCATAGCTTCCTAAACGATTTAACCTGTTCCTTATATGTCAAAGTCTAACAATAGAATCAGATGCAAACCTATTTTCCAAAGGCTTGCTAAAATATGGAGCAGCTTGCATTAAGGCAGCAATAAAGCAAGCAGCATAAATCAGTTTAGCAGAAAGCTGGATACATTTTTAATGGATGGAAAGAAAAGTCACTAGCATTGCAAAAGAGTTTGGAAATGACATATATGGTCAAGTGATTTGTTTTTTTAGTTTGTGGACTCAGAATAAGGCCTCCTTTGGGTTCAATGAAATATTGAGAAAAAATGACCATGAATAAATATAAAATGCATTATCATTATAGAGCATATGTTGTGTTAAATTATCTGTTGTGCCATTAGAAATAAATGCAATCCGTAAAATAAGCAATTGTGACATATAGTAAACGCTAAGTTTCCCACAACATTCTAGCACATGAAAGGCAGTTTTCTCAAGTCCTTAGAATAGGCTTACATTTATTAAACACTCAAAAAATGTCCCATGCCCCATATGGGAAGGCTTTGTTGAAGCTTTTCTCTTTGAAAGACTGAGCCTTTAATTTGAATATATAATTCTAGCTGCTGTAAAATCAGGATATATGTAATGATATTTCTACATCCCATAGGATATTCAAAAGGCTTTTAATTTTATCAAAACCATTTTGATTTGATCTAGCACTGCTTTCTTTAGAAGGGTAGCCAAGAATGCTATATCTGACATGCCGTAACTGCCACCCCACAATGAAGCCATTGGCAGGAAATCACTGATCTTGATTACACTGGAAGCAACCAGTGGAGAGTGTTCCCAGCATCAGGTATTTTTATTCTATCCAACTTCAAACCAAAGGTCTTGTGTTCAGTATTTCACTTACAGCTTGGCAATGTCCAAATGAAGACCTCTAAACTGCAAAACAGTTTCTGTCTGGAATCTGATAGCTAATACTACTCCTTTTGGAAATGTATCATATCAAACATAGACAAGATCAGTAAAGGAAAAGGAAAGAAGTACAATTCATATTATTTTAAAGCCCAGAATTTAGTTTTAAGAAAAAAAATCATGTTCGGCAGTAATCTTTTTCAAATCTACCAGAGAGAATACAGTGCAAGAAATCTGTAGAGCAAGAAGCTAGGATGAAAAGACAGAAAGGCAACTATGAACCTCTGGTCCACCATGTACACAAATGTTGTGAACTCCTCCTACCAAGGTAAAACCATAATAATTCCTAGAATAAGCCTCTGTCACACACAAAGGATGCACGATTGCTCTGGACAAGAATAAGCTACCTGTAATCACTCCACCTCTAAATTCAGTGCTTGGGTAGGGCACTAGAAGCATCAGGATCAAGTTGGTTTTATTTAAAGACAGAAAAATCCAAGTCCTGCTGCACAGGAACTTGACTACTGTGTACTCTCTGTATCATAGAATAACTGACAACTTCTATTTGTACACTTACGAAGCAGAGAAGAGGAGGGGAGTTTTTGCTAATTAGGTCAGAGAAGTATCTTCAATAATAGATTACAAAGAAATAAGATGCATAAAGTATATTTAGGCTATTGCCTAGGTGTTTGTACACCTTGTACATGGTAATTAAAATGGCCTTTTCACCAAGTAGCATGAATTTCACACACTATTTTTGAACTGTGACTTCACACCATCGTTTCACAATATGAACAACGAGTCACTTGTTTATGCAGTTGAAAGATTACAGAATTTAACAGTACGATTAATACTATATTTTAAAATATTGATTGTATTTAAAATATTTATATTTTAAATAAGGACAGCCATATTTCCTACAAGGATTTTATTCAGTAAATCCCATGTCAGGTTTTGCTGCATACTACTTTTTTATAGAATATAATTTCTATCGATGTTCTAGGTTAACAAAGAGCATTAATAGTAGAACAAAACCAAGAAAAAATATAGATGATATGAGTAGTCACTGTGGGAGCTGCATGCATACTTGAAGAATCAGCATAGCCCTTACAAAAGCTTCATGTATAGTATAATCTATTTTTTCTAATTGCCTTAATTATCCTCTTGTATCACTCTCATCAGCAATGAGATAATATATGATTAGCGTGTTAAAGAAAATACCCTAGTAAGGAGATCTAAAAATGTAGCATTTACTTGAGGTAGGGCTGAGAGAAGCAATCTGCGAATGTAGAACTATAACTCCAGCTCAGCACAGCCTACTGCACATATTTTTACAAACCTGAAATCCATTTAAAAGACAAAGTCAGCACTTTAGCAATGAGCAGGTCCTGTATAAAGGTGCAAACCTGCACTGTCATCTTGCTAGGCCTAGGAAACGAATGTTATTTTGTCATATTCTTGAATAAGGAGAAGACAGTATTATAAATACAGCTGGAAAGAATGTCAGTAAATCTGAAGGATCAGCCTTCTTGCACACATGCAAAAACAACTGCTGCCAATTAGGAAGCAATTTGAAAAAACTATAAAATATGTCCTATATCTATAAATATATACATCTAACGGAAAATACTCTACTTTTTTTTTTCATTTCCCTATCCGTTTGAAACTGCTCCTGTTTTTTCCACTTCTGTGCTTGACAACCTTATTAATTGCTGAAACGCTGTAAAGAATGCACTGAGCTAGGTGCTAATGAGATTTTATTTTTGCAGGAGGGAAAGTACTTGGATCACAAGCTCTCATTGCCCTCTGCTTTTTCTTATTTTCCAGCCTCACCAGTGCTGACACAGAGGGGTGTGAGATGGTCCTAGACTCCTGCCAGATACAGAAATCCTCAGCTGAAAAGTGTCAACAAGCCATCTGCATTGCCTCGGCTGGTGCAGCACACACACACCTGATCCGAAGGCTTGTTTGTGTTGGGCTTTCCTGAAATCTTCTTGGCGTTCTGTAGAGCTTATCCACTCCTGGGTTTGCCGCTGCCACTCTAGTGACGTCCTAGCTTGCCGGTCCAGGGAGCTCTTTGTTTCATCTATGTTCCGTGCATGCTGCCTCTCAAGAGAGCTTCCTTTCCTCTCTGCTGAGCCTCCACGCTGGCCGGGGACTATTTGCTGCCTTAAACCCTGACCAGGGGGTGGGTCGGGTGGTGGTGGAAGATCTAAAAAACGTGAATAAGATTTAGATGAACTAATATATTAATTGAAACAGAAGGTCTACTTGATACTGAAAAGAAAAGTCCCTTGCAAATGGCATGAACCGCTTTATTTGCTTATTTTGAAAGGATGTTAATCAGAAATGTGTTTTTATCTTCCACTATTTTTTTTTCACTCAGGTTACTATGTTGCTAGCACTTTCCAACCTCCATTAAAATCAATAGATCCTGAGCTCTAACTTACATTTCTAAGCATAGGATTTTTTTTCTGTGGGATATACTCCATCTGGCTCTTTAAGTAACAGCAAGCAATTAAGAAAAGCCATGAAAAAGTGATCTGGACAGTTCTAGTTGACAGAGTAATTCCCTCCATTGTACTGAGCCTTGCTTCATCACACCTGTTTTTGTGTTTCACCTTCAACTTGAGGTTTACAGTCAAACTCTAAATATATAGCTTTATCAAAATTAATACAATTCCACAAAAACCTGGGGGAAATAAATGTTCAAAAATCTTACTGTCATACAAAAAAGTATCAATATATCTACGAAAAATGCATATTCACATGGAACCACCAAACAACAGCTGAGTATTTTATTCAAGCACTATTTGAAAGTTCAGCCAAAAGCTATAGACTTCACAAGCAAAAGGAAGGCCACTTAAGTTTAGCAGTCTTGCAAATATAACTAACCAAAATACAATTTCTGCTGAACATTGAAAGACATTTGCTTGTTTGATCTCTAACAACTCTTGTCCTTTCCAAGTTTATCACTTGGACTACTAAGAGACCTGTAGAGGTGAAGGACAAGCTTCTAATCACATTTGTGGAGACAAAAGAACATTTTGTTTATTAGTCCTTGACCCAAGATAATTATAGAATCTGGATAATTATAGTTCTAAATATATGATTTTCATTTAAACCATATGATAGACTTACAATATTCTAGAAAAACTTCAGATTAAAAATAAGTCAGAAAAGGAGAGCACCTTTAGTACTGTAATGAAAACTCTCTTGTATCCACCACTTGTTTTATATGTAGCACACTTGTTGATAACTGTGGTTTTGGGCAATGCAATTCTGTTCAGCCCCATCAACTGGCCCCATGCCTGTTTACACTAGATATGGGTCTGTCTTGCTTTTATGTCTTACGTAGTTGTGAAGGGTTTTCTTGAACTTGACACAAGAAAAGGCATAGAAGATTAACCTCTGCAGGAAAGTTTGATGTTGAAACTGAAATTCATTTTATGCATTGGTGAGGTGGCTTTTGGAGTGAATTTGTCTTGAAGTCTGTAATCTAGCTTTATATAATGCTACACAGACTTTTTTTCACATCTTTGCTGTTCATGTTGTTGCTGAGATATTATTCCAGTCAACATTTTTTTCATACAGATAAATGAAGACATGTGGGTTATTTGTGTCTATGGGGGAAAGAAGTTGTATCTGATGCTGCTTCTGTACCTCTGTTCACAGCTAAAGTGCTATAGCCCAAATTAAGACATCTATCTTCTGGCTAGAACAGTCCTATAATAATCTGTCAGTGAGCTTGGTGTATGCTTTATGTTCAGCACTAATTTATTTGAGAAATTTTTAGTTATGAATATAGATGTGACCTTTTATGACAATGACTATACTTGAGTTACTGTAGGTGGAATCAGGAGGGTATGGGAGCTTGCCAATGTTAAAATTGCTTTAGAGTGTTGGCTTCCAAAATGGCATTTTTTATAATTGATTTTATTGCAATCATAACCAGTTAATGTACACAACCACAATACTGGCATCTGCTTATGCAATCCAAAATAGAGATTACTGAACTTGTGATTTATAAGCACGTTATGGAGATGCACTGAATCGAATAAACACTGTCGTAACATGATATCTGACAATGCAATTTTCCAAGATAAAATATTCTGTTCAATATAAACAAAATTTTTGAGTAGTATCACAGAAAAAAAAAGAAGTTAAAATTATTACAGTATTAAACTTCTTAACATATAGTACCCTTCCTTGGAAATAGCTGTCTAGTAGTTTTTACTGATTAGATACTGAGAAGGAAAGGTTTGTACTTAAGATGTACTGCATGCTCTAGAACTAGGCACAACTCCTCGAATTACTCTAGACTTATGCTGCTGATCTTCTGTTAACCTGATTCTTGCTTTTATCCATCCACAAAATGGGCATAATGATTGCCTGATGCATAGCAGTGAAATTAAAACCCACATTTGTTAAGTTATATGTGTATTTTAGACCAGTGAATGAACTGAAATGAAAAATACAATTTATCTTCTCATGAAGATTCATGTAACTCTAGAAGTATTATAAGTACTATGGAATTAAAGCAAGCTGGCTCCAGCCCTGACTATGGACTTGCTGAACTGTGTTAGACATGTCTGAGAAGATCTATAAGAATGGTTATTTATTCTAGCCAACCATCAACTGAGTAAAATGATCACTTTTTCATCTTGTTATTCAAGTTGATTGACCTTTACCTTTTTAATGAAAAAAGCTGGAAGACATCTTCATTTGGAAATGTGGCTTTTTATTTGCTCTACAACTTAAATCCTATAGCGCTAATTTCTGCCTTAGGTAAATTACTAAATATTCTCTGCCATCTTGCCTTGGCATGTGTAAAGACCACCTATATCTGTAGTCACAAATTTCCTCCTCCAGTGCCACACAGAACAGTCTTGACTTTCCTCTCCTGCCACTTTTCTGCCAAACATGTCCATGCCGTGTCTCCACACACAATTGTGAGTATGCACATACATGAGAATTAATGGTTGGTATTTCAGCTGCTAGTAAAGGGGTAACAGAGATCAGAGGAGTTAGTAATCCCAGTCCCTAACAGGCAGACTGATTAGCACATAGAGACAAGCCAACTCATTCCAACATATCAATCACTTCAGAGAAGTTCTGAATCTAGAAACTCAAGGACTTCTGTGAAGATGCTCAAAGTGGTATCCCTGATTGTCACTGTGCTTCCATCTAAATGACATTTATCTTCCAGGTGAAACATCCACATTTAGCTAGTAACTTACTAGACCAGTGGGCTGTCATCCAGACTACCATTTGCAGGCTCTAATGGCAGGATTATCAGGCCTGCAAGGCAATTTGTAAGTGCATTGATGGGGAGGTGAGGGTCTTATTGATTTAGTAATGGAGGGATTGTGATTGAGAAGCTGTAGGACATCAGTGTGCCTGATAAGAGGCAGATGGATGTTTGGCCTGGGATTACTCCAGCCCTCCTTTAGAAGGCAGAGCGTTGGCCAAACGATTCGAGTACCGGTCAAACCTGGCACAGCCTCTCATTATGAACTGGAAAAAGCAGCAAGCTACAGAACCAAGGGGTATAAGGACTTCCCTTTCTACCTGGGCCAGTGATTTGTCTTCCTAGGGGTGATAATTACTGTGACATTTAATAAGCTTCTGAATTACTTTCTAACATCAAGGTAAGCATCTTGTCTACAGAGATCCACCTCAGCAAAAATTGATTTGTAATACATGATGGCAAGTCAGTAGCAAAGCTAATAGAAAATTGGAGTTCCAGTTCTCATTTTTAACACCTAACAATATTTCCCTTCTGCCTCCGCTCTGAGTTTTTTAAACATCTTGCTCAGCTAAGGAAGAACTTTTAACTTGAGTCATCTGTGACAGATTCTACTGTTTTGCAATTCATGAATACATTACTTCCAAGAAAACAAGTTATTCCTTGAGCACTCAAACTAAAACCCTCTTATTTGTTTTTTAAAGTGGACTGTGATCTCAGAAAGAACGTATTTCATCATTTAAGGGATTCATAAGATATTGTCCTTCTGCGTGTCTGCTGTTGTGTCCATGGTCTTTTAGAATAGGGAATTTAAAAAACAAGTTGTACAGGAAGATACATTTGAAAATTCAATCTAGAATCAGTCTCTAGAGGATTCTGACCTGTGACTGAAGCAAATGAAGATGTGGACTTTTAGTGGTTTTGTGTGGATTGCTGTTGAAAGTAGGCATGAACTTGTATCCTCATACGCTTACATAGTCTGGGATCTGTGTTCCGTGTACAAAATATTGCAGTTTCTTAGGTCTTTTACACTGTCCTACATGATTACAGTTAACAAAGGGGAACTGCTCAGGAAGTGCACGCCAAAGGGCAGAGAAAGGACATGGCTGGAGCCATGAAAATTTAAAATGACAGATATCCAGTATGTGATAAGATTTAAACACAGGATGCTAGAACTCAGCCAGCTTAGGTATTTGAAGATGACCGATAAACCAAGTGTCTTCTCATATGACAAGTCCGAGAGGAATCCGGGAAGGAATGGATTGGAGACATCCCAAAACCAGGAAAAAATTCATAGTGATGCCCAGGGCTGAAGAGACTGGCCTGGATCAGGGCTCAGAATTTCTGGATCTGTCCCTAGTTCTCCTACTTGCTTTTTCTTACTGTAGTTTAAACATAGTAGTACTGTCTCTCTTTGTAAACTTTATTGCAATATTCCACACACAGCATCCAGTTACCATTTTTCATTTCTGTATACCACTGGTTCTAAATTCAGTTTGTTTACATACACACAGGTGGCAGCAGCAATCTTTAGCTTTCTTAATTGGAAAATGTTCTTTCACAAATTTAGCTATGACTCAGACTTGCCTTTACACTTTAATGACTCATATTCAATAAGAGTTGAAGTGGAAAAACTGTACAATTTGTGTTTGTTTCTTCCTGTGACAGGAGAGGATGGGAAAAGATCCTCCATTACTCCAGGACTTTATAAATTTTTTGAACATATAGTAAACACTTTAACTAGGCTTATAACAGACAAATGTTAAGCTAACACTGTCCGAAAGCTGTTTTTGTAACTTCCTGCGCCTGAGAAGTCGACTGTTGAAAGAAACGGTATATGCCAGTAATCTGACTCAAATAGTTGAAAGAAACTCCAATAAGATAAGTATTTTATAAAGAACAAATAAAAGACAATAGGAGATTCCTGGTTTTAAATAAATCTTAAATCTGAACTCTTTCATTAATTTAAAACACGATGAATCCATTTCCTGAGGATTCATGCTTCCATCTGTCTCACAACCTGAACTGGAATCACATTTATTTGCCAATACCCACATTATTGTTAAACTTTTCTACAGCAATAGTACTCAAAAGCAGGAGGATTAAGTTTCCACCATACCAAGTGCAGTACAGACTCACATGTACAAAGAATTTACAGCCCAAGAGGCTCATAGTTCAGGGTGACAGAATGTGCCATGTGCAAGGGCTGATTTGACATATACACAGAAATAGTACTGCCAGCACTATAAGCAACACCAACATTTCTGGTTAGTATTCTCACAGACACATCTGTTTAACGGATTTGGGTAGCAGGGAGGGCTCTGAAATATCATAGAATCATAGAATAATCAGATTGGAAGAGACCCACTGGATCATTGAGTCCAACCATTCCTATCAAACACTAAACCATGACCCTCAGCACCTCGTCCACCCGTGCCTTAAACACCTCCAGGGAAGGTGAATCAACGACCTCCCTGAGTAGCCTGTTCCAGTGCCCAATGACCCTTTCTGTGAAAAATTTTTCCTAATGTCCAGCCTAAACCTCCCCTGGCGGAGCCTGAGGTCATTCCCTCTTGTCCTGTCCCCTGTCACTTGGGAGAAGAGGCCAGCTCCCTCCTCTCTACAATCTCCTTTCAGGTAGTTATAGAGAGCAATGAGGTCTCCTCTCAGCCTCCTCTTCTCCAGGCTAAACAACCCCAGCTCTCTCAGCTGCTCCTCATAAGGCCTGTTCTCCAGCCCCTTCACCAGCTTCGTTGCTCTTCTCTGGACTCGCTCCAGAGCCTCAACATCCTTCTTGTGGTGAGGGGCCCAGAACTGAACACAGGATTTGAGGTGCAGTTTCACCAGTGCTGAGTACAGAGGGAGAATAACCTCCCTGGACCTGCTGGTCACGCCGTTTCTAATACAAGCCAAGATGCCATTGGCCTTCCTGGCCACCTGGGCACACTGCTGGCTCATGTTCAGTCGCTGTCAACCAACACCCCCAGGTCCTTTTCCTCCAGGCAGCTTTCTAGACAGACTTCTCCCAGTCTGTAGCACTGCACAGGGTTGTTGTGCCCCAAGTGCAGGACCCGGCATTTGGCCGTGTTAAATCTCATGCCATTGGACTCTGCCCAGCAGTCCAGCCTGTTCAGATCCCTTTGCAGAGCCTCCCGACCCTCCAGCAGATCCACACTTCCACCCAGCTTAGTGTTGTCTGCAAACTTGCTAAGGGTGCACTCGATGCCTTCATCCAGGTCATTGATAAAGACATTGAACAGAGTTGGACCCAGCACTGAGCCCTGTATATCCCGAATGGGAAGGCATTACTGTTTAATTCAACTCAGATCCATATGATTGGAGTCTGAGCTACTTTAAGATGTTTCCACAAATAAAATGTTAGTGAGAGTAAGCCACAGAGCATGATGTACAATGATGACTCTTCTGGTGAAGCCTTCCACTTCTCAAATCTACCCTCCTCTTTGTGGTCTGTCCAACAAGGAATCTGTCAGAGCATACTGCAAAATTGTGCATGTACACCTGATAACATGACTGAGAGGAGACCTCTGGTGTTTTTTATGGCCACAGTCCAGCTTGTGAGCTGTTAATGTATTTTATATACGTATCTAGGCTAATAGATAACTCATTATAAACAAACCAAACTAAATATACCCTCTATTGAATCTGTTTATTACATGTTACCTGTCTAAATAAGATAATGAATGGATTCTCAATTAATTTTTACTAAAATAAAGAGGATGTTTATACTTAAAATCTAAATTTAATTTTTATTTTTTATTTTTAAATCTTCCCCATACACCGGATTTGTCAAGATGGACTTAAAATTAGGAGACAGACTTACTGACATCACACCCACTCCTATAGTCCAGACAGTGTTACAAGAGCCACTGAGGCAGGTGGAACAGCCTAGCCCTCAGAATTGCCATGCTTTCAACACTGAAAGAGAGGTCACCATGAGAAAAGCAATCATGTCCCTTCCAGATTGTAATATAGTTATTCCTAGCAGTTCCTGGTTTTCCATTTGTTGCTTCTCCCCTCTGATAATGTCAACACCTACAGGGGCCAAGCCAGAGATCAGAAGAAGTGAAGGTGAGGTAGCCAGCCAGCCACCTTCCCATCCAGTCCTTCTCAAGGAGTAACAAGCAGCAATTGCATCTTTTGCCAGACTCAGGAGGGGATGGATAAAGATAACAGAAATCTGAGCTGATCTTACTCATTAGAAGAGCAAAACAGTCATGCCTGAAATTTCCAGATGGGAAGCGATGGTCAGACAGAAATGTAGTTGTCAGAGGGAAACAAAGTCATGGAGATCAGTGCATGTCAGGAATGAAGCAGCACAAACAATACGTGGGACAGACACATGAGAAAAGCATGATGCATCGATGTAGCAGTTGAGTGGCTGTCAAAACCAGCACAAATCAAATAGACCATTGTTGGGCTAGCCCTATGCTTCTCCTTAAAAATTCATGGCACACTGCTACTGTGTCTGGTGGCTACTTTAATTTAATGTAAAATTTCCCACAGGCCATTTCCAATGTTAAATCATGTGCAATGCAGTCATTTTTGGGTAAGATTTTTTATTGTGAACCAAGAAAATCTAAGAGATGCTAACATATTCAGAGTTGAAAGGAAGAAAGTCTCCGTAAAGGTTCACTTAAGCAGGCCCCATACTGCTAGCACTGCACTATTGCTCACGTGGCAACCTGGGGATCCCACTTCAACAAATAAATAAATCACTGTAACTTGTATTCCTTGAAAGATTGAGTTTTGTCCTCCCACTCTGCACACCTGCTTAATGCACGTGTATCTGGGACTTCACCACAACACTTACCGTCTGCTATTCCCTCCCTATGATGAGGCAAGGGGGGTTGGTCCAACCGTCCTCCCTTATGTTTTTTAGTGGGCCTCGGCCTCTGGCTCTGATTGACAGCTGCACTGGCATTGCTGTCAGTAGAAAAAGGACTGCTTGGCCGAGGTCTCTGAGAGGAAGGATATGCTTTACCTAAAAAAAAAAAAGCAAAAACAGATGAAAAAATGTTATTTCCTTGAAACGGGCTGTTCTATTAATGTCTGTTCCAAACCATTAAATCTAGTCTAATTCTCAGAGGCAAGCAAGTGTCCCCTTGAGGTACCCACTGATGACAACTGCTTTAAGACACACCGCAACAAGTGAAGTGAGAAACTTGGCATTCTTTTGTCTTTAACTTTTAAAATTAAAACTGTTCCATCTGTTGTGATAAAACTATTTTATGCCATGTAACTCCTACCTGCTCTGCGTGCTGAACAGATGTGTCATAACAACTTCTCAGCCTTGAGCAGGGAAGGAAAACAGTTCTGCGATCATATCAAATTTATCTCCTCCTGCCTTCCACCTTCATGTTTGCCGAGGCAGATTCTCATTTTAGGGGCTCCCAAATGCACTGTATATCTGGACTAACTCCAGTGAGATAAACATAACTGATTGTGCAAGCTATGCAGCCGTGTAGGTTTGTATACTTAAGGGCTCTATTTTCTCATTAAATAAAAACGGGAGCTATATTTAAATGCTAAAATTTTCCTGTTCATTTTCAGTATTTTCATATGTTAAAACAATGTTTTCTGACTGAATTTATTCCTCAGATTAATATATATATAGAGAGAGAGACTAGACAAGTAACATGATTTCTCTTTAAAAAAAATAAAACTTTGATGCTTTCTATGAAGCAGATCATTAAAAGCATCATGACAGGAATCGTAGCAGCACAATTAATTTACTTCCTCTTGATATTTTTATTCTGTTAACTTAACTAGGGTTATTGTTTAATAACTGATGAAAACTAAAGACCATCATTATCATCTGCTTTCTTTTTTCTCCTGTATGTCATTCTTACCTAGCATATTGGGGATGTTAACATTTTAATTTGTTTAGAACTGATACTTAAAATTCTTAGATGTTTTAATCCTATCTGAAGTGGAAAATGTATAAGCAAATCAGAACATCTGCTTTTTTGGTGCTATGGTAGGTCCAAATTTTGTAAGAGTTGATGAAAAGTGGCAAAATATCTGTTTCTTGTTTTTCCGGTCAACTGAACCCTAAATGATAAGGAGCTTTTTTAATCTACTAGTTAACTTAGACTGGGGTGTACCCTGGTGTGAATTATGTTTCCTAGTAAAACCTTTCAACAGATGCGCTTACATCCAACATGCTGTCACATATTAACTGATCTAGATAAATCTAAAAAGGAGTAATATGCTATTCACTATGTTATTTGAAATATTCTCAGTGCAAAAAGAGGACAAAGTAAAAAAAAGCAGCCATAATGTCTCTATCATGGTTTTTCACGTTAATATATACATGTTATTCTAACATCTCTGTATTTGAATTCAGAGATTTCCTGACTGTCTCAGGCTTGGCCTTCTACCTTCTGACTGATGTGTACCCTGAGGAGTACAGTGCTCGTACGCAGGCTTGTCTCTCAGTTGTATGTCACTATCATCTATCAGAGGTTACTGTGTTTGAACCTCTCACGTGAACATTCCCTAACTCTCCTCTACCAAAATAAGACCTATTGAACTTAAACAGTATGTAAAGATGCCTTTGCTAATCTGGCTAATTTTAACTGAAATGTGTTACAGAAGGACCACCCAAGCAGCTCATTCTGGAGATGGGAGAAAACAGTAACAGGCATTTTGGGGAAGGCTAGAAACAATAACCTACATAGCTAACATAGCTGTAGCCAGACAAGGACAGGTGATCAAGCCCTTGTTTCATAGGTAAAGATGAAACAGCAGATGAACAGAAACAAAATATTAAAATTTCATTTAAAAATTAAAAAAAAAATCCACTAATGCAAAGAAATTCAGATGTGATCCTGAAGTTCCATCCTAGCTCATAGCACATTGCACAGATGTTTTGAAAACATAAACTCAAAACATACAGGTGTAACTAGTGAGTGCAGGATGAAGAGCCTTCACATTTATTTTCTTGATTAAAGAAATCTTATTATTCATTCAGAATGCTGGTTGGAAAAATAAATACCAAACATTCTTTCTTTTATCCCTCCATGAAAATAAGGGAAAGTAAGTAGCACTGACCTAAATCAGACAAGGCGTAAACACAAATGATGTGCAGGCTCCCAAAACACGTTTTTCAATGCACCTAATATCTGATTACAGCAACTTGTATTTGTACGCAGCCCTTCTGGTAATAACCACTGAGCAGTGTCAGATTCTGCAGTAGATTTACTGTGTAAGTGGAAACAAGCATGAATCCACTAACTTTTGATTTAATTTCCCAAGGGTGTTAAACACTAAAACTGTCTGAACTACATGACAAATCACAGGATGGTTTCTAGAAACTAGAATCAAAGTGTCTGGCAGGAGAGACACCTTGTACCTGGATTTACCAGTGCCTCTTATGCTTGGCAATCAAACATACTTGTGTGAGACTATCAAGTGGACTTCTCTTTTTGTATCAGTGAGAACATTTCACAGCTGTTCTGATGGGGTGATAATAACTGTCCAGACTGCAAAGGAGTAAAGAGTCACAACATTCAGACTCCCTCCAGAGCCACGAACAGAAATAATACTGCTGCTTCTCTACTGCAAAACATCATTTTGCACTATGAGGAGTTTGCAGCAAGTCCATAACTGGCATGTCTGATTGATCCACACTGCCCTGGAAGGTATGATATCATAATGAAACCGCAGTAAGTGTTGGGGGGTTATTTCCATTTCCTACGGTTTTTGTGATGAAAAGAGGGGACGGCTGTTTGTTTACATGTAGGTTTTACTTTGTTTCTGTTTTACCTGCTAGATCATTGAGAGTGCAAGAATCATAAATACAGTAGCTCAACTGTCGGGTGCTTTGTTTTACCTTAAAGTCCAATAGTCTGTCCAAGGAATTACATGTCAGTACTCATTTTAAGTGCATTTGTGACCTAATTAAACTAGGAAAATATAACTGACAAGAGGGCTCTCATCCTTTCCTTGTATTTTCCTTTTATACAGCTAAAACAAGAAACCATATTTAACTAAAAGCATCTATATTTATATATGTCCATTTCCTTTTGTTATGTGCTTGTTTGTGGTGGAAACTAGTTCTCGACAGCCTGATACAAGTGTCATTAACTTTGGGTGAATCTGTGCATTACTTTTACTGAGCCCAAGAACAACACCAAAAAAAAAAAAAAGTGAAAGATTTTCACCTTTCATTCAAGACTGTTTAGGACAATCTTCAAGCAAAACAGTGCATTTTAAATTATAATTTGTCTGAATTCGCTCATAGTATAAGAGTGAAGGTCCACTTTCGGTTTTCTTTTGCTGAGCTTTGGCGTTTCTTTGAATGAAAAGATAGGTTTACTCGATCAATGTTCCAATAATGTCTGAAGCAAGTGAGGTTTGTAACTACTTTAAATGGTGAAATATCTTTTAAGGATGATTATGTCTGACAAAAGTCACAGTGAAAAGAGAAAAGCAGTATCTGTTCACCTTCTAGTTTGTTGGTGACACAGGACTTTGCCAGTGATCCTTTTCTTCATTCCTAATATTCCTACATGGCAGTGTTTGCCATGAAGTCACTGCATGTGGTTTTCAACCCTAACACATGGAATTTTTTTCATAAATGTGCACAATACCAGATTAATAGTAAAAAAACTTTAAATGATAGGAACATTATGGGACCTGTGGGACAGAATCCACTGAGAAAGTATAACAAAAATATAACCTCAGTTCATACTTTGCTATTAGATTTGTGTATTTAAATAACTAGATTTTTTTACTATTTTGATAAGACTAAGCAAATGCAAATACGTTTTTTTTCCAGATAACTGAAAAATATTTTACTTATCTCTCTTTCTAGAAATAAAACATACAGAGCTTTAAAAATGTGAACTAAATTATGTTTACATTTCATTAATTCATTTTAGATTATTAGCTATTTTCAAAGGCAAAAACCTATGTTGCAGTTAACTTGGCAGAATCAGCTGGCATAATTAAAATTAACTTTTATTAAAATATATTAACTTATTGAATTAAGTATTTTTTATCAGCTGTTCATAAGTCTTTTAAACAGTTTGTGTTGTAAACAATAAAAACACACCAATTCACCCCATGCTAAGAACAACTTTACAGAAATATACTTTTGCAAGAAGATATGCAACAGAAGAGCAGGGATGGAGATAATAGTTTAAACATGAGATTCATCACTGGAATGTGAATGATTGTGAGGAAATTTTTCAAAAAAATGAAATCAGCAAAGACTGCGTGGCAGAATTAGTGATCTCTTTGGTAAAGTATTAAGTGGAGCATAAGTCAGTAAATCCACAGCAGAGTCAGCACAGAGGGAAACTGCAGCAGACTGAAAGTGCAGATTAAAAGCTTGCACTATTCACTACTCCAAATCACTAAAAATGAAACAAAATGCAAGGTTTCATTTAAAATATACGAATAAAAGTATCTCCATCCACTTTATTCCATGCATGTTAGACAAGTGTGAGATGCGAGTTCACTGAAGAGAAGTATAGGAGGAGAAACTCTTCATGCAGAAAGCATCAACTTTGAGTCTACAAACCTGTTCTTGTCAGGCTGGTTCCATCCAGCCTAAACCCAGCTTTATCTGCTGCTGCAACCAGTGCTTGTGCAAAACTGCCGCTGGTAAAGATCGAGTCATCTGAGGAGCTACCTACACTAGATCTATGACTAGAAAAGTTACGGTCCTCATCAGACGCAGAACCCCATCCATTTACCATTGAACCTAAAAACAAATGTAGGGGTCTAGTGAGTTGTGCACATTTGAAATTCCTTGATCATCCAAAGCTTAAAGTCCTACTTTGTCCTTTCTCAACAGGAAACCCAAAATTCATTTGACAGAGCTTGGTAGAAAATGCAGAATTCATCTAATGCTTAAAGACCCACTTAATATGTCATTTCACAAGAGGAAATCCAAAGTTTATCTGGCAGAGCTTGATATAAAAGAGCACTATCAAAGCAAAATGGGATCTCATAGCTTGCTCTGTATTGCTTTGATCCTGTAAACAAACTGATACATATCCTCTAAAAATGTGAAAGCTTCATAACAAATTCCTTTGAAAGTTAAAAGATTTTCTTTGTGATTGAAATGAATGTGTTTTTTTTCTTTACTTAAGCTATTATAAATTGGAGTCTAGTTGGATATTTGTAAAATGAAGTCTTAATTTAGGACAACGCAAGTGTAAATCTTGGTAGATACAAATAAGTCAGACACGGGCTTCAACAGCCACCCTGAACAAGACCAGCATTATATCATTTTCTCAGTCAAAACCTTTTAACTGATGAGCAATCTTAATGTCCTGAAGAAAGCTGACTTGAAGTAGTTCATTCTAATGCATTAAAATTACTTTTTTAAAAGGTTAGGAATAATCAGCATTCAAAAGCAGAGCAAATATATACTCATATTTAATATTAAGTCAGTCATTAAGCCAATGCTGGCCCCATAGTACCTTCTAACTATGGATTACAACCATTGCAGAAGAAAGTGATAACAATATTATAAAAATGAAGTCAGGAAACCAGATGCCAGAAAAGCCATGTGAAAGAAATATAGAAATCTCAATATAAATAAAATGTAAACAGTAAAATAGTGAAGGAAGGATTCATCTTATTTGCCCTTCATTTATGTTTTCTTTTATTTTTTTCCAATGCATAAGGCATCAATTAGCTACCCAACAAGACTATACAATATATTTTCAAAAGATATGGCTTAGTTCAGTTATTTAAAAAAAATATTGAAATTCTGTTTCTTTTGTGGCTCAGCTGGAGTTAACGGTGTTCTGTACCATGAAGTGGAGTGGGAAACTTAGCTAGCACCAACTACTTAGTTTTGCATCAGGAACAGGGCAGCCATGCTAATTAGTTACCACATCCAGCTGAGGTTCAGAGAGTTACAAGACTGCTTTTGGAATCTGAGCTATGTGGCATTCCATACTGCTGTGTAGGCATAGTGTACTGTTCCAAGATAACATAGGCATCTATCCTGAAACACCTGAAATCCGCTTCTTAAAACAGTAGCATGTATATGATGAAAAAAGTACCCATTGAACCTATAAGATTTGGCAAAGAGAAGGATTACAGAGACTATGAAGACACATGTGGAGTGGTACATCACGTCCCTGATTTAACCATTCAGTTAGCACAGATGAATTTATGTAAATGTACATATGATGTGCAGCAGTGTAAGTCATGTTTTTCAAAAGTTTTTTAACCCACGTCCAACAAATTATTATTGTGTTCAAAATTGTTAAGTAGTAAATCAATAATGATTTGCTTATTAGTACCAAATTGATAGGCTAAGTAACTAAGGGTGGCATCAAATATTAAAAATATCCTGCAAAAATAAGTCCTGAATACGGTAAACGAATACTGGAATTTAAGCAGCATCACACTGTACCACAAGCCCCAAGAATAATACATTATTTTGTGATGCTGCAGTGACCAAACCTTTTAATGTCAGCAAAGTGTCAGGCTATAATAAAGACCATGCACTCCTAAGACAGAAGAAAGGAAAGTGAAGAGATCTATGGAGGTCTGACAGGCAGAAAGTGTGTTAAGTGCAACAGAGAGTGACAGAGTTTGATTCTGCTTGCCAAGAGCACACATAAAATTGTTATTTTCCAAATAGATTCGACCTTATCCAGAAAGATGTGAGAAAGCCTAGATAACAGCAAGGGAACGAAAAAACTGAACTTCCTCTGAGAGGACAGCTTCTGAATTAACAATCAAAGTGCAATAGGACATCACAGAGAACAGAGAATAAAAAGGCTTAGCAACAGTTATTGATGATATATGAAAAGAGATACTACAGATAAAACACTTCATGAAGATGTAAGAAAATGAAATGCGATAGCTGAGGTTGTTTTCAAAGAATTGCTTATTGACATATTCTGAAAAAAATGTAAGCACAAGCTAAATCGTAAAAATGTGACTAGACCTACAGATATCAAAGGATGATACTGGGGTGCTAAAAATTTAACATGCATCTTGTTAGTTTCAGGGCCCAAGGGTGCTGCATAACACATACTAGCCTCTACACAGAAACATATAAAAATGTATACTGTGCAGAATATATATGGTCTTCAGTATTATAGGCACAAGACTATGGACATTTTAAAGAAACTTAGGTTTGAATTTCCATTTGCACATGTTGCTCTGTCCATTTGCTAACCAGTTGCACAAAATATGATACATGTCATAATCTGGATGGGACGTTTTCAGGGTTTCAGGGTATGTCTGAGAACAGCTCCTATTTTTCATCTGGTCTTTGAAGGGCTGTTCTGAAGTTCATCCAGTCCAAAAAAAAAATCCATGATTTAAGTAAGAAATATACTAAAAATCTGCAAAAGCCCATAATGCTCTCTTCTCTCTGTGTGCATATACTTATCATTCTCCACACTCATAGACATGCCAGGTTTTCCTTACAAGAGCTAAATCTTAATAACCAGTAGCATCCTCTTATCAGACTGCCAATTTTTCAGGTTAACCCCACACAAAAGCCCTGTTCATGAACTCCTTTTATTTCCCATAGAGTACACACACAATAGCAAGGTTAGGTAGAGTGCATTCTGTCCGTGGATCGCTTCTCTCCAGCAGTTGTGTTAGGAGAGGCTACTTGCCCAGCTGGAAGACTAGGTCAATTCTTGTAGAGCTTTACTGGGACATCAACACAGTTGACAATGAAAGGAATCTATGACTCCACTGGTGTATTGCATCCAGGTCTTGGGTCTCCAACACAAGAGGGTCTAGAGGAGGGCCATGAAAATGACTGAGGGCAGGAACGTGTCTCCTGTGAAGAAAGGCTGAAAGAGTTCAGCCTGGAAAAGGGAAGGGTCCAAGGAGATCTTATTTGCGGCCTTTCAATATAAAAAGGGAGCTTATAAGAAAAGCTGAGAAAGACTTCTTACCAAGGCCTCTGATGGGACTAGGGACCAATGTTTTAAACTGAAAGAGGGTAGGTTTGGATTAGATACAGGGAGGAACATTTTTACAATGAAAATGGTGAGGCACTGGAATGGGTTGCCCAGAGAAATTGTGCATTCTCTATCACTGAAAATGTTTCAAAATGAGGTTGGACAGGGCTTTGAGCAATCTGATCTAGTTAAAGATGTCCCTGCCCATGGTGGAGGGTGGATTAGATGATCTTTAAAGCTCCTTTCCAAATCAAACCATTGTATGATTCAATGATTCCATGATACAACTGGTTGCTGAAAGCAGAGGCAAAAATGCTGATGTCAGTAAGATACCATGAAACATACAGCACCCTCAGCTCTTTATGACCAGTTAGCTAATGGTGAAATATTAACATTATTTCTACTGGTTCCTGAGCTATTCAGTTTCCCTGCATAAACAATCTCCTCCCCAACTAAAACTTGCAGCACTAAAACCCCAGTTTGTTTTGTCCTTCAGAGGTGCAGACATTGCCTAGAAGGCATGGGAGTGCTGGAGCCCAGCCGAGACACCTCAGGCCACCATGTAGCTGTGTTAACACAGCACACAGGGTAACTGCCTGTTTAAAGGCATCCACTGGCCTCTTGTTTTCCAAATCAGATGCATATTTGTTTCTTTCTGAATAAAGGCAGAATAAGAGATGCTGACGTCCCTTTCAGATCAACTGTGCATTTTGAAATGGAATGAAACAGGCTTTTATTGCCTCTTTTACATGCAGCTCACTATGTGTTTTCCAAGAGCACATTTGAGTTTTTACGCTTTCTGGCAACTGTAAATTTTGCTCTTGCTGACAGCAGCAGTAAATGCGTTATGCAGAACAAAATCAACTCTGTGAAAAGTTGAACTCTCTTTTCTTGCACCATAAAATATCTCTTGGTGCTAATGCAAACAGAAAGCTTCTTTTGCTCTCAGGGAAAGGTGAAGGGAATAGAGGTGCTAACTTCTTGTAGGCTGCATGCTACTGCTTTTAGTGGCATTTTGCAAGCAATAAAATTGTTGTTTTTCTTTGTAGAGTGTACTCTCATTTTATCTTAAAAAAAAAATGAAAAGTCTAACGCATTTGTGAAGTAAAATTTGCCCACAACAAACCTAACACTTTTGAGAATTCCATTAGCTACTTTTCTGTACTCACCAAACTCCATATGCATGCTTAAAGCTAACAAATGATGTCACTGGGACTTGTACGTGTGTGCTTATGTGCTCTCGTTCATAAAACCCTGAAGCATATGCTGACATGAAGTCCCTGATGGAACAGAGCTAGACTGCTTATGTTTGTGAAGTACAGATGAAGTCCTTGCTACTTTGGATGAAATCAGTTATAGAATTCCTCTAGTCTTTTTACAGGAGAAAGACGTTACCCGCTTTGGATATATCTGACTATTGTCATGATTACAAAGAAAGAATGTCCACTAATTTTGGTGAAAGTGAAGGAATAAAAGGGGCAACAGTCATTGTAACATTAAAATAAGAAAGAATAATGGAAGGTGCTGAATGCAGACTAAAAATGTGATTACACTTCAAAATTCAGGCCTAGTCTTAGACTTTATATTATACTTCACCATAAATATGCCAAATATGAAAACATACACACCTGAAATGAACTCCTAAGTTTTAGAATTTTTAAAACTCCATGCATACACATTTGGCACTTCACAGGTCCAACCATAATTGATGACCTTTATAAATGTTTAATAAAAAATTACTTTATGCCACTTAGCCAAATTTGTTTGTGTTTGCATTTTCAGTCTTTCTAGATTTTTTGGTTTCTATATTGCTGAAAGGCAGAAAAAAGTCTCAATTATTCAAGCTGTTAGAAAAGAAATGCACACAGAACATTAGGTAGTTGCTCAAATGTTGCTGAGCAGTAAAATACTATGATAAAGTGGCATCTTGCTGTGTCTCTATTACTTCTTCAGCACTAAAATTAATTTATGATCAGTCATCAATTCATTTACATGTCGTTTTATGCTAAATCCATCCTTGCTGATGAATGCATATCCCTAGATCCATTAAGCTAGAGTAAAGTCTGTGCTTTATAATATGACCCTGCTAATTGTTGCATTACCATTTTTATGAGATAGAAAAAGTAGCAGTTTTCTATTTTCTGAGCACATATTTAGTCCACGAAACACATTCGTCCTATTAAATGCAATCTGTCTAACTGCTTATAGAATCTTCTGCAATAGGTATCCCTAAGCAAATCAATATAAATATTGAACTCTCTCATGCTAAAATATGGCTCATGAAAATGATTTTGTGTAATTTTTAAGAATTATTCCATTTGTGGTCAGACACAATGAATGGACAACTACACACAGACAAGTGATCAGTGATTCTTTTACTCAAGATCAAAACATGCCAAATAGGGGCTCTTCTTCCTTGCTGAGCATACAGCCCATGGAGATATTTTTAAAATTTCAGATTTATATAATTCTATTGAAAAAAACCAAACAAACCCCGACTTTGTTACAAATTTGCAGTGCTAATTTTTACAAAAATATCTCCCTGCTTCTATCAGTTTGTGTTTGTTAGAGAAAAAAAGGGCTTGTTCTAACTTCTGTGCTAGTTAATGAGTGTATCTCCTCTCAGTTGAAATGCACTAGGACTGTAGATACAACATCTCTTACTACCATCTTCACTGATATAGCTCAGTGAAGATAAGGAAAGGGCAAAGAAAACTCCTCAAAATAACACCTGGATATGACAAAATCAAGTGATGCTCTTCGTGATTTCAGTGAGAAGCAAATTAATTTCTTATGCAGTCATCATATGCAATTATTTGTCTATTAAAGCACAATTATATAGCAGGCTGTTTGTGACCATCCATGGCATAACTCTGCACAATTCATTTTAAAGGCAAACATTAAACACAAGAAAACAAAAAAACCCCATTCTTCAATGTGTCTCTGAAAGCAAAAATAACCCTTAATTATTGTGAACTGAAAGTCAAGTGAGCAGAAATTTTACAGATATTTTTCAAGTATTTATTTTTCTTTTTTTTAAATCAGAATCAGTAACTCAGTATCCTAACAAATCATGCTGGGAACAAAGGAAAATTAGTCTTTAATTTCATATTCTGTTCCACAAATGTTCAAATCTAAACCTCCCTCCCTGAGCTTCCTTTGCAATATCTGGAAAATGTTAAGATATGGTTACTGTGCAATTCTCCTTTCTTTTCAATTTATTATACCTGTCAACATTATGTCTCTGCCACCTGTAAAGAGAAAAGCTTAATAGCACAGATTAAATCCTTGTCTGAATCTTCATTTAGCCGTAACTAAAACTCCAGGGCCTGGAAGATAACCTGACTTTTAAACAGTTTAAAGGAGTAACACTGTAGTTTCAGAGGAATTTAATAGCTTGAGCTTGACTCACACAGCACCAGTGTTTCCCCTCAGAGAATCTCACATTCAGCATTGCATGAAAACTTCAGTCTCAGCTCAGACATGAATAGCAAAGTACCATTTCACTCTGAGACTGGGCATCTTCAAGTCATTGCTGAGGTACGCTAACATTACACAGTGAGGAAACTCATCCTGCTCACTGTACAGCACCTTATTCTGAGGAAGTCTGAACTGAGGGATGTCAATTTAGTTTTCTCACAAACATCACAGGACATACTTCAAAATTTACTGAAATATTGCTTCATCTAGGTCAGTTGTTCTCATTTGCCTCCATTTTTTTAATACAATTATTAAAGAAGTGAAAATGTAGTATATAAATTCCTAGGAAAATGCTGGTTTAAGTCACTAAAAGTCCCATGAAGACAAGTAGCTAATATTTTCTCAGTGCAACAAAGAACAATTTTGTTGTTTTACAGTATTCTAAAAGCAATCCAATTAAGGAATGGGAAACAGCTTAGAAACAATAAATGCAATTTGTTATGTATCCTTCTTAAAACCAGTAAACACAGGATGGAAGAGTTAAAAGAAACAGTTACACAAAAATTAAAGCTCTCTTTTGAGACAATTCCCTCGAGTATAATAAGCAATTTTCTTCCACCCCTAGAAAAAAAAAGCCCAAAATAAGCCCTCAGAAAATGGAGGTTTTGCTTATATAGTACCAAGAAAAACAGAAACAGTTTTGTTATTGGAGGAGTTTGCTATTTTGTGGATCATTTAGACTGACACTCTCCGTCAATTTTTGTAAAGATATAGTTCCCTAATTGTATTAAGTCCATCTAAGTGTTGGCTGTAAGCTATAGAGGTAGTTTGTAATTTCGTTTTCCTTTCAGCTGAACATTCCCTTCCTGCAGTGCCAGCAAACACCTTGCTGTGCAGTGAACCAAATAAAGGAACAGATTCAGCTACTAATTAAAAAAGAAAAGCAAAAAGCTAAAGAAAACCTTCAATTTTTGGCTGGATGACGCCACACCAAGATAGTGGTAGAAATGAATGGGAATGCATTCAGGTCACCTTAAGCACGTTCCCGTTCTATTTTACCAGGTTCTGCCCAATGTCTTCTAAAAAAATATACCAGGAATTTTTTATCACACCAATAATCATACATTTAGTTCTCCAATAATTAAACAAGATTTATAAATGTTATAACAAGCTTGAATGTTATTCATAAAATGAAAAAAAATTGTAATAAGCACAGAAATCTATGAATCAGAGCAAAAATGCAGCTATTCCTTTCTTTGTGCTGGGTAGGGAGGTCCAAAGTATTAGGTGAAGATGCAAATAGGAAAAACATTCATTTTCTGATTTACACATATATCAACACTGACATAATAATATATACCAAATGGAAAATATATAGCAACCTGTTTATTTATACATTTCTGTATTACCAGTGCAAACCCCTTACTGCATTCCTAATAGAAAATCTTCTGAGCCATTAGTGAGATATGCAAAAATATGCAGAATTATAGCCTGAAGGAGATTACACTAGAAATTCAAGTGAAGAAACTTAACATACTCATGCACTAATAAATTAACCTTCTCAACACAGGGATTTAAACTTTAACTCTACGGCCTTCAGTTGAAACTCGATTTTAAATCGTAGCAGCAGAGATACCATTCTTAAATCTTAATTAGCTAGGCAAGCAGTCTGATCCTAAGGTGAAGGAAAACCAGGAAATTGGGATTAAGTTCCACACTATTAAATTAAACCATGGAAAAGGAAGAAAATTATAGTTAATGATGTTCCAGCACTGTCATATTCCTGCAGTGTTTTCACAATGGTAACATTTAAGTAAGGGTGCGAAATCCTTGGAATTTCAAAGTTCCAGAACAATGAGATAAAATGCAGCAGCACTGTGGTAGTAAGTTGTACTGGGCAAGTGGCCCTCAAGGTACAACTAATCATCAGTGTTTTTCTGCTGAGATCAAAGACTGAAGAGAGGCCCACTAGTTTTTATGAGCTGTGAACACTATGTACATTTGGGTCTTCTGTACAGCTGAGTATTATTGATACAGCATATTATATAGATGCCCAAGCTGAACCTAAAGGAAAATAAACTGATGCTTATAAAAAGTACATGCTATACATATAGAATCTGTATATTTAAAAAAACCCCACCTTTCACTGCCTACATTTCATGAACAACGGTTTTATTTATTCAGATTCTGTGAACTAGTTTAGCATGCATGCCTTTCTATGTCTCCTTTGGTGATCCCTATTGTAACTTTCCAAGGCAATCAAAGGGCAAGAAACAGTGAAGGAAGGAGTGTCACAATAATTAAATATCTTCACTGAAAGGGAATAATTACTAAATTCAGCCATTACAAAGTAAATTAAAAATATTAATTTCATTGTCCTACCTAAATATTCTATTTATTCTAAAAATATATGTTATGCTGATCTAACTACACTTATTGCGAAGTCTTTTAAATTTCCTGTGTGTATCTGTGAGAGTGTTTACCTAGCAGAATATCTAAAAGTGCTTTAAGATAACATTTTTATGATGCTCCTGATTTATGAAATATATATTCCTAAACTGGTCTTCCTCCTCCTTTTTATGTAACTGGCTTGCTTCTCTAGTAGAGAGAACTTTTCATAAAAACCAGAATATAATTCAGTTTTCTTTCAAGTCTTTAAAGCCTTTTAATATTCATGAATTTTCTTATCATTTTGCAGCAAAGCAAAGTATTTTCAAATCCTTATTTAACTTTAGTGTTTAATATTAACACGTTTTAAATGTTACAGGAATAGAATGGAATAAATTTTCACTTACAGTGTTTGACTGATGATGTATTTTACTGTTAGGAACAAGTTGGCATCACTGTTAACTGTGTATGTTTACCTGTCACAGAGCTGTCTAGATTGTCCATACTGGAGCCTGGAGTATGCTCTAGACCTCTTAGTGGCCTACTGATTTCTACAGTTTCTTCTTCAATATCATCCTCATCATCATCCTCATCATCATCTGGAACATCTGTTTCCAAGTCTGAAATAAGGTTTCCAGACACATATCCTAGAGGTGGAACTGGAGCCTGAGGAGGTTGTATATTGCTTTGGATGTGCCTACACAAAGAAACAGGAAAACGTCATGAGAATGTATGAGACTTTGTACCACATGTTCAATAGAATATAAGCCTTTCATTAAGTTCTGAAGTAGATTTACAAAATGTGCTTGTTAGGTCAGAATCCAGAAAAGTAATTTCTGTTACTCACCATACCTCCTAATAACGGAGTACCTAAGTGCTTTCTAGTCTTAAATATACTTCCCCCGTAAGATGGGGAAGGTCGAGATTGTCCTTTAACAGATGGGGAACAATGTCCATGGAGGCTATGTAAATCAGGTAGGAAGTCCATGGAAAAGCATAATTCTGAATCACAGCCTAGTTTATAAGTGTCACACCCAATATTGCACCTTGAAAATCAGGTGTTAAGCCAAAATTAAATTTCAGTTCCTCTGCTTAAACAGACTCAGTGCTCTTAAGCAGAACTCACCCTAAAGAGGAGGAAATGCCCAGTAGGACAGAAGAAATTTTCAAGTCCAATGAACGCATTGGACGCAGGAAGGCCTTTTTAATTTGCTTTATTCCAAGTAGTTTAAGTGATTTAATTGAAGCAATATTAGGGCTCACATGTGTGAAATTACTGCATGGAGCAATCAATTAGAAAAAGCAAAACAAAGATAAAAAAAAACCCAAAAACCCTCACAGGACAGCTAAATGTCCAAAGGCAAGCACAGGACTTGAAGTTTTATTTGTGTGGTCTCCAAAAGGCTAGAGAGGAAAAGAACAACCATCATCTTTCAATGCATCACTACCGGTACACAGCAAGACGTGTCAGGTGGCTCAGAAATCACTGGCCTTAGCATAAGAGCATGTACCACACTTGAAATTGCTAACTTAGGCATGTGGGAATCCTTGGGCAGCTATTCATGAGGTGCTGTGACCTGATTTGAATTGGCAGCTCTCTGGATGGGATCCAGGATTCTGCTTGGACACCAGCACAACAGAAAAAAATTGCAGCTGCCTGTTTGCTTACTTAGCTCTAATATACTTTTCATGAATATTTTGTGCTGTATTATTGCCTACACTTGATAAGTGCAGTAATCTTTATTCAAAGAGCTTTTTTTCATAATGTAAATATATGGGAGCTGAGAATGTCATGGTAAATGTTATGTACTATTGGAATCTCTCTGCACCTTGGTGCAAGTTTTGAATTATTGCTTATTCTGAAGCTTATTTGCAGAGCAAATACTTCTATTCTGATTTACACCTTTCTTCTGATTAGCTGTTTTTTAATATTTTTCTGCTTGGACACTAGGTTCTTAGCTATGCAGTGTTCAAAACACTGAGCTAAAGGGCACTAACATCAAACTAACCCTCAATAAACAGCATGATTATCTCCCAATGAAGCAAAATATTTAAGTGTATGCCTAATGTTAAGAATATGATAGAACAATTGAAGTCAGTTTCTCATGTACTTGTAGTTAATCATATACTTAAGTGATTTTCTGGATCAAGGCCATCATGATTATGTACTTTTCCAGTAATCTCTAATGTGCTTTTTCTTAGATTTCTAGTTGGCTGGTCTCTATATTTCTCATTTCTCCTAGAGTAACTTCATTTTGCATTTTCTCCGACAGGTCTCATTTTGTTGTTTTGGTTTCCCCTCTCTACACCTGACAAGTTAATGCTGTGGGAGGAAAACTAAGAAATTTTCCTTCCCACTTAAAACAGTGGAGGACTTTCCACTGACTTTGAACAGCATTTGGCGAACAGCACGGTATGTGTCCAGTCAAACAATATCAAAGCATTAAACAATTCTCTATCACAACTACTGCAAAACCCACTTAAATTTGCAAGCCTCAGTATTTACCCTGACCTTCTATAAGGTCCTAGTATGAAAATAATACTATCTCCTCAATATTTTTTTCAGAGTCTTGGTCTCCATGACTGCAACCTTACACAAGAGTGATACTAAAATCTATATTTTCCTAAGCACATTAAGAAAGTTCCAAATCAATTTTAATTTCCCCAAAAAGGGAGCAAGACCTTTCCTGTCAGTTTCAAGAGGATTTGCTATAGCATCCTACTATGTTATCTACTCTCAGACTGGTACCCATGGTTTGTAGGGCATAGAAAGGGTAACAGCTGCAAAATACATCGGTGACTGACTGCACAGACAGGGTCTGCATCTGTGTGCTGGCTCAGAAGTCAGCTACCTTCAATAGACCAGGTCTAGCTGCTGCCTGGGATTTGGGTCTGTCCCACAGCCAGGCTGGGGTCCACGCCTGGCAGCATGAAACTGCAGCGGGACCACAGGACCCTGTTGACTGAGTGCAGATTGCAGACAAGCCTCGGGGCTTCAACAGTGTCCAGGGAAAACAGCTGGCTTTGATTTGGCACAGCCTGCCTACCTGCCTGATCTATTTATGGTAGCTCAAGCTGAATAACATTGTGGCTCTATTTACCAGTGAAGAAAGGCTGCTCCTCTGCTGGCAGCATGCCATTCAGTAACTAGCTCTGCTCTTCTCCTCTGAGATTCGTGTGCTTTGTCTGGATAGAGAAGTTGTAAAAGGACAACTGCTGCTTAGGGAACATCCAGAAAGCAACTGACCTTCACTATATCCCCAGCCTGGTGCAGTTGACAAGTTCTTTTTCAGTCCCTGAAGAGATTGCTTCTGTTTGTTTTGAAGGGGAAATGTTACTGTGGTATTTGCTTGTTCTTCCTTTAAATAAGTGTAAAGCATTCTAAAACACTAGATCCATTTTGTAAATACAAACAACTTCCTTCTTGCTGTTTCTGAGGTTTTTCCTATGAATCAGAAATTTTCATCGTATTTCAAACTACAGTCAGAGATGCAAATGTTTGATTCTCATGTGACACATGGTAAAAGCTGCTACAATGCTATTTCAAGTGACTAGCATTGCTTTTAATCAGGAATTTAGAATCTCAATAATTTTGAAAATCTTAAAAAATTCACATTTTTGCTAGACTGAAAAGAGAGTACTCTGAACTATATAAAAGTTATCAGCAGGTAGCTGTTAACTACTTAGTTGAATACATGTAAAACTTCACAGGAATATTATTTTTATGTGTTTTTTTAACCAAGGTTTAACATATTACCAAACATTATGGTTTAAAAAGCACCTACTAATGTCTAAGGCCTTTGCTGAAAATTACTGAAATGTTGTTGAACACAACTGATATTTATGGCATCAAAGAATAAATTATTATGCTTCCATTTCACAGACCCTCTTCAAACATTTACCATGTTTGCTTTGCTATATCAAACTGGTAAGCCCTAGTCAACTCATCAAGGTGGGCTTGAAGCATTGGCTGCATCTCCTCTCGTGGAGAAGGCGTGAGGGTTGCAGTTGACTGTTGCCCAAAGGAGATCGCAGGTGATGATGCTACTCCTCTGACAGGAGGTGTGGGAACACGATCATCATCTTCTTCAAGCTCATCCTCCATGCCCTGATGTAGGTAGGTCTGAACTGGCAAAGGTGGACACCAACCATCGCTGTCATATCTAAAATGAAAACCAAGCAAACTTAGTATATATCAAACCTCATCTCTGACATGCAGTAGGAGGTATACAGGATTTCTGCTACAGTTCAAACCCTTGCAAGCCATGTATGCTCTAACATTTATTGAAAATAGGGACATAATTGCTTAAATTCTCCCACAACTGCTTTTTTCCCCTTACAATTTTTAAGCAACTTGAACAAGCATACAACAACAACAACAAAAATCCATTATGTCATTTGTCAGTGGTGATTAGATAGTATTACACCGCAATCCACAATAAAAAAGAATGAACTCACTTCCCAGAGAACACATGAAGATTGACCTAGACATGAAAACAGTAGTATTACTAAAAGGCAGAGTAGTAGTATTACTAAAAGGCAGAGTAGTAGTATTACTAAAAGGCAGAGTGAGCTTTACATAGTTGCACTTACGCACTTCCTTACTCCTATCCTCCCATTTGTCTATATATGTACTACTTGTTTTTATTTTGTAACTTAAATAAAAAACTACACTTTCCACGTTGCATACAGGTATCAACTATGATGAATAATACATTCATGCCACTGCAGCACTGACCCTAAGCATATGTTATGTCACAGTACCAGCTGATAAGATACATTAGTATACACGTTGACACCTCTGCCAGCACACCACCTCCTAGGCAATCTTTGTGGAGACTTACCCAGACAGTGCTAAATTTCTGAATGCTTTCAACACACCTGCCCAAAGTAAATGTAAAGATTAACAACTACTAATATTCTTCAATACCAGTCTTTTCTATCTTCACATATAAGAGATACTCAAAAAGGGTTTTGTGGTTCAATTTTTAGTCTTATACCAAAGGTGTAAGAGGTGATGCTACATCTGATCAGGGCTAGAAACAGAAGATTTATTTTCTATTACTACTTCTTATGCAAGCTCTGTGAACAACTCAATCCTTTTCTGTCTCTGTCTTCATGACCAGACCTGTCAATCAGTGTTGTATTACAGTACCATCACAGGACCCTGTCCTTTGGAGATACCAGCATCACTTAAGACATATAAGTCCTAGTGACTATGCATTATTCCCCCAGAGTAATTTCCTAATCTGAACACAACTTCAGTTGTGTGCAGCTCTGCTGACTATCACACCACTCAAACCTCAACACTGTCTACTCTTCCCGTCTTCAAAACATTCAGTCAGTCAGCCATCCCTTGAGCACCTGCAGACATTTCTTCTTAACTCCCAGTGTATTTCAAAATACCTCAGGATAGACAGCTCTTTTCAAAAGGTAACCAGACAACCAAAAACTCTCACAGCTCCTTTACTGTCTAACCATCTCACATTCTTAAGGCCATTCCCCAAGAATCATCTAAGTCACTTTCTGTTTCTTCCATCTTCAAGGACTGCTGCTGACAAGGCCCACCTCTTTTTTTTTTTTTTTTTTCTGCAACACAGACAGAAATAATGTATTGTGTTATACAGTTAGATTCTCAAACTAGTTTAAAAATACCCTTTTAAGGCTTCTGATTTTGGAAGGAAGGAATTACCAATTTCACAGAGAAAAATGAATCACTGTCAGTTTTCTCAGCAGTGAACTTGGGTTACAAAAAGGCTGGGCACACTGAGACAGAGAAGTTTCAAAACCTGTACTATGAAAAGAACATTTACTTTAAGCAAAACACAAAGATTTTTAAAATTAACTAAATTACATTTTTCTTATTTAAAGTCTGTAGACTGTATTTAGAAGTACATATTCCAGACAATTCAAACATCCTGACATAATCATCCAAAAGTCTAAGGAAGGTATAGCTTGTGATTAAATCTACTACCAATCTAAATCTATACCTAGATACAACCATATATAGATACACAAACACATGTACGTGTACAGAGGTAGGAATAAACGCTGCATCTTAACACTTGTCATTTGGGAACTTTTGAGTGATTGATCACTACGATTTTCCTAACACAGATACTGAAAAAAAACCTGGGATGATACAGAATTGATTCCTTATGAGACAATTAAGATATGAATAGCTCTAATTTGTCTCTTCTTGCAATATTCACTCATGACATTGCCACCAAAGGTTGAAAGGACCATCTTAACTCATGCTACTAAAAATAGACAGTGCAACAGCTCTGCACTTACTTTTCCTCTCTTAACCTCATGCTTTGGTATACTAGTTTCTTCTTTAAAAAGGACAGGGAAGAAAGATACTCCCTAGTGAGTTTTCAGTAATGCATAAATGAGCTCTAGACATGCTTGTCTTTTGACCATACTTGCTTCAAATCCCCAAATGTTTAGCTTGATAGTAAAAAGATTTCTTAATAAAAAAGATTTCTTAGTAAACAGATTCTGTACAAGCACCATAACTCTACCTAGATTTTGTTTGAAATGGAAAGGAACCTAAGCCTAAAGTTCAGGACATTGAGATTCAAGAAATCAGGTACAAAAGCCTTTGTTGACATAATGTAAGATGTGTGAAAAGGCATCAGTTCTAAACTGCATTTAAAAAAAAATCTGCCAGAAAAAAGCTAGCAAAGATAACAGACTACATAGTAACTACACCTCTCATAAATGATAATTACCGAAACTTATGGGACTAGCATAGTGAATATTGGTCACACCCATGTTCTTTTTTATTTTCTAGGTAAATACAACTTGGTGAAAATGCAACACCTTTCAAGTTATTAAAATTGAAGCACTCTTATTAAAATTGAAGCACCTTAACTTAGGGAACTCAAATTGAATTTCAAGATCATTGTATCCCTAATTAGTTCTGGTTAACAAATATGACTCTCTATGTTTCTAGCAATTTTTATTCTATAGAAAGAACACTTATTCTATAATAATATTTGCTGGTAAAAAAGCTTGGTTCATTACGGGGATAATTTTTTCTCTTTAAAAAATAAGCTGATAGATAAGAGGAACATTTTATAACAATTCTGTTTCATTACACACACTTCCACAACAAAGAAAGCTTCCTTCTCTAGGCCTTGCCAGAGAGGACTTTTTGGTGTAAAAGTTATTATCTTCTTTACTTTTTTTCAAAAGACAGAAATTGGCTATCAATGCAGCAGCTAGTATTCCATTTTAAGGTGTAATCAATAGTTAGAAATTAAAATAAACAATGACAGCAATATGACGACTGCCTTTACTGTAGTTATCTCAAGATCACGCATATTTTTTGTGAAAAAATATAACTAGATATTAGTTAATAATTAATAAGCAGCTCCTTACTGTTAAGTTTATTAGATAACATCAAGCAAAAGCATTTTCTCTGAAAAGGGTAGGAAAATGAACCTCCTTAATTGGGAACTACTACAGGAAAAGAGGAACTTCAAAGATTCTGTGGAGTATACAAGAGAAAAATAAGGAAGACAACAGGGAACGAGCACAGAGTTTGTAAAAGATCACAGAAAAGGGGAAAGTTTCACAGGAAAGAGCTTGTTGGGAAAACAATAGTTTAAACAGACTTTCTGCACAGGTTAAATAGGAATTTAAGACATTCCAAAAGCTACCACATTATATAAAATGAGTGCTTCGATTAACATGCACCTTTCCTTATACGTGTTGCAGTTCATGGAAAAAGAAGTGAATGCAAACCTCAGTTCTTCTGTGGAGAAAATAGTAGAGAGAATTAAGAGTGACTTTTTCTTCTTCTTCCTTATATATGATAAAGTTAGGTGACTTTTTTTTTCACTCACTGCCATTGTGGATTTTCTTTTAGAATTTATATGCCAATAGGCCACTAGTGTTAATTTCTAGTAAGCTAAATAAAGTGTGAAAATTGCTTAGCTTATTTGAAATACTCATGCCAACAAAACTAACACTTGAATTAAAGAGTTATAGGAAGACATGCAGTGAGAAATAAATTACTGTTTAGATGCCAACTTCCTTGTTTTATGACTCTAAATGTTCACCTTTAGTATCACTTTGCGAGTACTTTAATAACATCTTCAGTTTTCCAGACTGGAAGCTAATTTTTCAACTGTAATTCACAATATAATTTCATCTCCATGTAATTAATTGTAAAATTCAAACACATTGAGCTTGTCATACATATTATACATCAAAACAAATCAAGAAAAACAAAACAGTTTAAAAAATTTGCTTTCTTTTTTTTTTTACCCAATATGTCAATAATAAAGGCAACATAAGGAACACAGTCTATGATTCATTTCTTTTTAGCACATTGAAAACCAGGGAAGCAGGATCAGCTTCTGAATACAGAATAATCATTAGTATTGGATACATCCCCAGGAAGTATAGGCATTGCAGATTCACTGGGTTTAGCAAAGTTGGTTACAAATTACTGTAGCTCAAAACTAATACTGTAAGTCTAATCTTCACATTTCTTTTGTGTTTGGTAAAATGCATATTAGAAAGTCGTGTTACAATCACTATTAATGATATATTGCAAAAAACTAGAGAAGAGTGATTCAAAAGATAATCAGAGGAAAAACTAAACCAGAATTGTTGGGAACCTGGAAGGCTGGTGATTATCCTTAAATAACCAGCGTTGTCTTCATGACCAACAATATTCTTTCCAGCTAAATAACAGATACTTTATGCAACTAAGGAGTCAAGCCCTGTGTCACAAGGAATTTCTTCCAAGGTGTTTCCATTTACCTTTTATACTATTTTGCTGTCCTGAAAGAAAGTCCAAGTTGTTTGCCTTCTGTAGCATAATTATTTTAGACAACTTGCTGCACATGTGTTTTCAGGATATAAACTGATAAAGGCAAATACTGTATGGTGAAACTATTTTAAATTTATTTTAGCTTTTTAGAACAAAATACAGAACATAACAATTATATGCACTTTTTGCCTTAAAATTTCCACACCTACAGTTGGTAAGGTTATTAATTTCCCTTACACTTGCTTTGAAATTCTAACTCTAATACAGCCTGAACAGATCTTCATTTTAAAAGGAAATCCACTGACTTACACAGTTATTATTAATTTTAAGACTTGAAGGACTTGATATAAACTCAAATATTAATATTTAATTCTTCTAATTTTCATTATAAAAGTAGTAACGATCAATTAATGCTTACAAAAGAGATAACACTTGAAATATTTTTATTCAATAAAGCTATTACAATGATTCTTAAAACATATGTTTCATCCTTAGAAAATATTGATTAATCCATGTATTTAAACAGGCAGAAATTTGGCCCTGACAGAATAATGATTATCAAAGGCTCCAACAGAGTTAACCACAGTAAACTATTTTTATATATGTTATGATTTCCTTCAGAGTTTGATAACCTGTTATCTCATATCATTTCACTTTAGAAAAAGCATTCCATAACTGTTCTCTGTGCAGGAAAAATCTCTTTTCTCTCATTTAGTGCTTTTTGTGAGTTTTGTGTCATTGTCCTTTGATCTATTCAAAAACAAATGTAAGGTTCCAGAAACTCAAAAGTTGTTTAAATAATAACAAAAAGACTTATCAGTAGCATGCCTTCCTCAATTGTGAAATTTCTTCTAAAAGCTGATGAGAAGATTATTATCCACTGGTCGATCTTCTAAAATTAATCCAATTTGGTCTGGATGTGTTTATTCTTTTGGCTTTAGTATTTTTAAACATCAAAGCAGTGGAAAAAATATAAGGAGTCAGATTATGTCATCGTTACTCATTCTGAGTCCCATCATCTGCAAGAAGTCCCAACAGAATTCAATTAAGCTACGTGTGAAGCGAGATGCTTCTCAGCATGACTATGCAGAGTAACCCTACATGATGATGAAGCAAGGTCACTTTTAGTTCCATCTTCAGTTACAATCAAGAGAAGCTATTCAAATGCTCCTCTTCCATAGCCTTGAATAAGTCTATAGGATAAAGGCATTCTCTCTTTTTTTTTTTAAAAAAAACAAAACAGAATAATACTGTCACTTAGAAAATTTCTTTTTAAGAAGCCTCATTTCTGCAAACCCAGATTTTTCTTCAAAAGAAAAAGGAAGAAATTACCCTGCTTCTTGCTGATCCACCCCATAATGTTCCAGCTCTGTGCCTGGAAGTGGCTGCACAGGAGGGGGTGGGAGGGGAATACTGGCCCAGTTTGAACCATTATTTTTCTGGGGCTTGGCAGTATTTTTGTTTTTCTTCTTTTTCCCTCCTTTGCCACCTACAAATCCAAAAAGAAAAATAAAATGTTAGAGAGATAACGTAGGGAAAAAAAGCTAGCTATTTACACTTCTTTGAAATAATTCTAATTCCAGATGGCATGCCCCCAAAAAGAAGATGTATTTATATCTCAGCACAATCAGTATCAACGTGCTAATGCTGCTATAAGGTTATAAGTAATAATGGAATGAAATTGAAAAATATTCTGAGCGATTGCTGAAAATCACTTCTTTTAAAACCCCATACATTTGCACCACAGTAGTGCACAACTAAGGAAAGATATGTTTGCCTGTGTCATAAATACATTTACTGGTTCGCTCATGTCTGCTTTATGACTTCTTGAATTCATTGTTAGATTAAAAATATAATAGACTGTAACAAATTATTTCAAATGTCAGAATCAAATGTGCATACAGCACTGTTTGACATAATCTCTTTCTTTGAAAACACAGAGGTTAAGGGCACAACCTAAAAAAAGTGTCATTAGACTCAATATCTTCCAGTCAGAATGACAAATTTAAGTTGTTGAAAAGAAATAGGGGTTTGCTGATAGGAATTTAGAAAGTTCCACTTTTAAAAATATCAGGCAGGGTGGCACGGTGTGTGCTGGCAGGCACCACACTCTTCACCATGGCTCTAGCTTTTGGCATAGAGACATCCAGAAGGAGGTGCAATTCTATCAATAGAGACAAGCACATGCCACAGGATTTTGAGAACCAGTGGCTTTCTTCTGTTATCTCCAAATGTCAGTTGGACTAAAGTAGGAATGAAAAGAGAGAGAAGAAACAGGGTGAATCTCTGACTCAGAAGTAGCCAAGGCTTCTCTTTTCACCTCCTGTTGTGGCTGCTAGAGACAAGCAACAAGTCCAGCAAGATTTCTAATCAGTCTGGCTGGCAGCATGTTGCAAACAAGACTTTGCTTTTCACTACTCAATTCCTTCCTTGTCTTAGAGTATTTATAGTAAATTCAGCCAAGATCTTGTCATTCACTGCATGCAAACTGAGTTGATATTCGATCTATTTGGATGTGAGACAGGCTCTTCCCTTCTTTTGTAGCCTGGCAGAGAGGAAGCCTTTCTCGAAAAGGAAAAGAACATTTTGATAAGCAGAAAAGAAGCCCCAGCGATGGCAGCAGTGGAGGAACAAATACATGAAGCTTCTGGAAGGAAAATGAAACTTTCAAAGTACAGGCATAGTAGAAAGCAGAGTTAGAAAGAGGATCACAGAACAGTACAAAGGAAGTATACTAATTTCAGTTTGTGGGACATGGGGGAGTTCCTGAAAAGTCAGCAGAAGTAGGAGCCAACAAGAGCTAAAGCAGGAGGTGCTGCTATGGAAGAATAGCACGTGCATATCAGCATGCGTATGCTTGTGTGTTGCAAAGGGGCTTAAACAAGGAGTACTCATGGAAAAAAAATATGGAGAACTTCAGTTTAGAGATTAGTTGAGGTGGAGATGGAGATTATGGAAGTGTATCATCTTGGTAATCTTAGAAGACTGGTAAAATGGGGGCGGAATGTATGGGATGGCAGTATGAAGTCAATTGAGTTTGGGGGGTTTTGGAGAAGAAGGTCAAAGTCAATGGGGCTATTAGAAAGAGTGGAGCAGAAAGCTGAGGAACTGTTTTAAATGAAGAAAGAAAGGAACTCCAACGTCTTTATTGGTAGGGAAAGCAGTATATACCATAGAGTTGGGACAGGAGATTTCTCTTCTGTCTCCATGGGCAGAGTTACTCCACTGGCAGACTAGTGGAACAGAACCCTAACACATGATGTGTGTTTGAAAACGGAAGCCTTGATTCCACACAGCAATGATGCTTGGTGTTTCAATGTCTCCTCACACTGAAATTCAATTGTACTGTTTAAATCTCTAGATTAATTAGGTCCTGAAAAAAGAATTTGCCAATGGGCTGATAATCATAGCACCGACATAAGCTGAGAGTTCTGCAAAGAACAGTCACAAAATTTCCCTGCCTTACAAAGTAGTCGAGTTTTTAGCTTTTCTCCATTACACAGTGGGATAGGATTTCTCATTATATTCATTTGAGAGAGACAGAAACTTAGTCAGAATAATAAGCAGTACATAAAGTACTGACCAAGGAAGTGAGTGAACAAGTCCCTGCTCACCCTGATAGGGACTAGGTAATCAAAGCTGGTCTCTGACTCCAGTGTTGCTCTAATTATTTGACTATGTGAATGTCTCCCCCAGTATCTCATGTATTACAGACATAATTAGCCTGTATTAAAGACATAATTAGTGGCCAAGGGAGAGTAAAATACTGACTCTGCAGTCCAATAGTTTGACACTCATCTGAGCATTGGGGCATCCAGGTGTGAGCTGCCTTGATCACAACAGGAGTGCCTTGGACATGGAAAGATTGGCTAACCTAAAGTTTTTGTGTGTCATCAGAAATTGTACTTCAAACTGAGAAACACTATACAAAATATATTTCACTTGAAATATTTGTTAGAAGTCCAGCTTTTTATCAACTGCTATTTTCCAATGAAACTTTTTATTTTCTGAGAAAGGCAGCTGTAGCTGTCAACACATCTAAAGTGTGATATTGCCCTCTGATAACTGGCACATATGTATCTCAGCATATCAATTTCTGCATTTTCATGCAGCCAGAGGAGCAAGCTGATTTTCTAAGCTACTTATCAATACATCTCACATACAAGGAATAAGAAGTTTTCTTGAAGAATTGCATGAACTTAGCTCCCAGACACCTCTCTGTCAATACCATAAGCCTGTTTTTCTGTCTCACTCAAATCAGCTAATACTCCCTATGGGAACACAGACTTGCAAACACATTTGAGCCATGTGTATTTGAGTTATGGGTCAATGATTATAGGCTTCTAATCTCAACATTCAATTTGAATAGTCATTTTAATTGACTTAAAGAAGCCGCTTTTAGGGTTGATCTGTCACTGTTACAATTGTTCCAACTTATAGTGGCTTTTAGGGTTGATCTGTCACTGTTACAATTGTTCCAACTTATAGTGGAAATTCAAAAGACTATAGATATAGTATAAATTTGAAATTGAAGTCCCTTCAGCTCTCTCATCTGTTGGTTAACTGAAATAGCAGACTTTCATTTTAATTGCAGGCTTTTCAGGTTTTGTATTGGAAAAAAAATGACATAGTTGTACATAACATAAGCAACACGTAAGCAAAATTAAAGAAATCAAGATAAAGGTGTGTTTACATAACCACATATACTATAACCATTTTCATCCAGTGAAAACGTGTCATGTTTCTGGTGTAACATGCAGCACACACATAAAATTTACATTCTGCTTGAATGCAGACTTGGAACAAATTTTTAAACTCCAGGCATCTTGCCGGGCCCTACATTTATTTCTGAACTGCTTGACTGAAAAACAGTATTTAGAAAGAGCCCGTGGGAGTGGGGAATCTGTTAAAAACTCAATAGAAGTATTAATCTCATAAAGTTCAGTGTGGGGAGACCTATAAACTGAGGATTGGTGTGGAAATCCATTTGCTTTATGAACTGTGCTGTCAGGGAATTTGTGTTACAAGGCAAGGTTTGCAATTGCGTCAACAAGCATTGGTTGGGAGGATTCTCCAATTACATCCAGAGAGGTTTTACAAAAGGCATTTTGGTATTTTTAGTAGAGACCAATGTGACACTATTCACCCATGTTCCAATGGGCCAGCACCCTCATACCTATCCACAAAGTGCACCTGGGATATTTTCTTTCTCCCTGGCAAGCTGATCACCAACACCCCTTTGACCCTCATCCACCCACAGCGATGGAACCAACCTGAGAGGCTGCCACTCCTTTCAGAGCTGTTGTGGGAGCTGGTGGTGCTGAAATCCTGTGACTGGTTGTGTGGCAATCTATTAGCCAATCCCTCAGCCACGCGGTAGTCAGGGATGTAAAGCAAGGCTAAGGGTTAAAGGGCAAAGGTCACAGTGGCATCGTGTGATTAGTTGACAGCACAAGCACATGCAACACATGCAGTTAGCAAGTCAGCAGCAGATGTGGCAGAGCAGCAATTTTTTTTAATATATATCTCTCCTAGTCTAATGGAAGGCACAAGACAAAGGATTAAAAGCACTGAACAATGTTTTGCAGTTGTGTGAGGTTCAGCACACATACAAAGTATGTAATCATTAGTTACAGTGAATACAAACAGTGTCTCACATACTAAAGAGATTTTTCTAATTCATGCTGATCATACTGTATAAAGTCAAAGGCTCTGGAAAATAAGAGCTGCCATTACCATTATTGCCTTTGCCTTGGTCTGGGAGAGAGTAACCAAATCCCATCAGGTCATTTTTTTGCTGAATTGAACTTTTCCACTGAGGATCCGGTAAGTCGACAGCCAGCTCATGGATGCTGTTGGAATGCAGTATCTGGGTGGTGGCATATGGCGTGGCTTGCGTTATTTGGCTGGAACTGTTGTAACTAGTTTTTGTGGTGAAGTCAATGCTGCTGTAAATGGCTCCATCAGAAAGCATGGTAGCGGTTTTATCTCCTTGCCCTGGCACCGGGGGCAGTACATCTGTGGTGAACATAGGGGAACGAAACAAATCATTGATGCACAGGAAGCCTGAAAGTATCAAGGTTTAGGATGAAAAATAAATGTGTCATTTTGCACGTTTGCATTTCGGCTGAGACAGGCCCATGAGCCAATGAAGGGAAGATGATGTACAACCATCACCAAGCTATCAGCATCTGTGACAGGCCTACCACTTGTCCTTCACATCTCACTGCCTAAAACCATCTTGTTTTTTTTTTTTTTTATCCTCTCCATACCTTCAGCTGTGAAACCTAAGTTTAGAACATTTCTCTACTGAAGAATGTTTTCAATTTTCACTCTATGTCAGAACCAAAGAAACTGTCTGGGTTTCAGGAAAATGATGAAAGGAAGGAATCTACAAATCACAGCAGAAACTTTCCCAGCCAATATGTAGCAACATTTTTAAAGGACACCAAAGCTCTCAAAGTAATTTTTTAAGAGCATCACTTTGACTTTCTTGAGTTTTATGCTTTAGTTTACATAATTTTCCTTTTGACATCAGATAGTACATTTCTCCTTTTCAACAAAAGAAAAACCTGACAAAATCAAGTTGTTCCTAATATGTGAAAGAAAATATGGTGTTCTGAAGGGTGTTAATAATTAACAATTATTAATAGTGATTGGTCTCTTAAAATGGTAAAACAGTGTTGACAACAGAGAACAATTTCTTCAAGTACTTCAGTACATTTACCTGCAAAACAGTACGGTATATTTAACTAAACATCTGTTGAATTTTCTAAATCTTTTTGAATCCTATCACATACTGCAATTTGTATCTTCAGTCAGTTAGACTGGCAATCTCTCTCCTTACTAAGCATTGTAGTAACCTTTGCTGGTAGAATACTAGATGTAGAAGCTGAGACTACTGAATTGTGAAGAACCTAATGCTGACTGGCATGATGTTCCAAGGAGAACCACAGTAAAACAAATAACCGTCTACCTGCTCTCTCAGAGGTCAGTATATCAAATGCTACTATTTCTAGAATTTATGTAGACTCTGAAAAGTTTAATCCATTCTGGAATTCACTTGTCAGAAAAATGCATTATTGATATGTCATTGGCTTGATATAGCCAGAAGGTAGACATGGATTCCAACTGTTAGATTGTACTTGAGATAAGTGCATTCCTACACTGAGGATGTTCAGATATCATTCTAGGTATCACAGACATTTCTACACCCCAAAAGAGAAAAGATGATTTTTGCACTTAGGCAAGGGTTTAGGCTTAGTTCCAGATTCAGATATGGTGTTAGTGCAGCCTCAGGAAATGAAGTAGTTATCTCACTGTCTCAAGGTTTTTCCAGTAATGAGATATGATACCATACTGTTTTGGGGTTTGTTCGGGCTTTTTTTTGTTTGTTTTGTTTTGTTTGGTTGGTTTTTTTTACTGGGATGAACATTTAGATCACAGAACTATTTTCTACTGTATTCATGTGTGCTACAGTGAATATTTTAATATAATGCTAATGACATCTGCAGTCTCAGGGTAGCAACGTAATATTAACAATAAACATGGCAATAACAAGTGCTCAGTAGAGAGACTGCAGAAACAGAGATTAAATTTGGGTCTATTAGTACGATCTGGTTTTGCAGACAACAACAACAGGGAAATATGCACAGTCAAGTATTTAAAATGCCTTTATTATATTAACTTACATCTGCAGATAAATTGTAAGTGCAAAAAAATTACAATTAAGCAAAACTATAGGTAATATTTCAACATCAGGTTATTGCTATCTATTTGCACATATCCAATGCTCTTTCTAGGGGCAGTATAGAAACATAAAAGTGTCTATGTGCCAACACAACACGAGATGTGAGACAAGCAGAGTTCTCTTTCTCACATTTCATCCATGATGTGATGATTTTTCCTTTCAGCAATTGGTTTCATCAAAGTATAATGGATTGAAGTTTAGTACATAAATTCTGTTGTTGATGTATAATATAAACTAACTCCAGCTCAACCTGTATGTGTTGGATTTGCAGACTCAGGGAAGCAAAAACTAGCAAAATGCTCATCTCTCAAGTATTCAGACATACATCTATAATTTAGAGCACATTTCAGGCAACTGAAGAGGTATCATCTCTATATAGTCATTTTAAAATGGAGAACTATACATTTGCCCACACTTGAAAGAAAAGTTGCATAGCTTCCCAACGGCCAAAAATTTTCAGTCATCCTTACTAATAAGCTGAGGTTCTCCACACATTCTGTGAATTTTCAGTACAACCACAGATTACTTTTTCTGATGTATGCGCTAAGCACTCAAAGAGCTATTAAAGTGTTATTTTACAAAGTGCCATAATCACCTAGTAAAAATCAAGTGTGATATTCCCACCAAGTTGTCATAGCAAAGAAATCCACACTGTAGATTTCAGACCAGAGATGAACACACATTTCACACTGGGTGCTTTCCCAAAAACTCTCCAAAATCCAACTTGCTTTGTAATTTTTAAGAAATAGTGATGAAGTACATCCTGAGGAAAGCTCCCTCTTACTGCCTCAGGAGACACAGTACGATTTTGTGGTCTTATGCAACTTCAAGCCTAACCTGCTCCCAACACAGCCTTGCTCTCAAATGCCTATCTAGGACACAATGTGAATTTCAGTCTTAAAGGTAATTCCTGCCTTAGCTTGTGAGTTTTCAAAGTGATTGATTGCCAGCTTACTGTTTTCAAAATTCTTACAGACCTTTTGTATTATCATAGACCTTTTACCAAGTAGAAGAGACCCAAGTTCTATCTATACAGTTAATTCATGTTAGAAGAAATGCGACTTCTAATCCATCTTTAATGCAGAATCATTCAAATTCAGCTGCTGAAGCAGATAGGGATAAAGTGGTCTCAAAGAAACCAGAATAAAAGTGTGAGCTCAACTGTAAGGAACATGCTGAAATTCCAAATATAACTTTGCATCCTTTGGACAAATTTAGACCTATGCCTCATCTACATTGAAGCCAAAAGCTTTAAAACATGCTTCCAATTTCAGTCTTATAAAGCCAAATGTTAAAAGAAAATGGTAATATTTCTGTATTATGTGAGCTTGTGTAAAGATGGAAAAGTACCGAAGGATTTTATTTCCAAGATATTCACAACAAAGAAGCTGGCAGATATTCAATTGCATTTATAAATATAATCAAAAGTTTTGCTAACTTTGTAATATTTCTCTAAGGCAAGTTTTCCATCATTTTTATATGGATAATAAATGTAGAGTGTTTTGTTGTAATTCGAAGTTACAGTAGTAAAACCACAGGCAAATTTTGCATGGGAACATATAGCCTGATGTTAGGGGTGGTTTTCAGAAGCAGATTCTGGCGCAACACAAAACTGAATTTTTTTCACATTTATCGTTTTGATAGTTTTATAGGTTTATTTGCATTTTAACATATTTTTTACATATAAAGTTGTCTTGATTTTTGTTTACTTGTTTAGGTCTTAAAAATATTTATATACTCATTTGCGTTAGGAATTCTTGTTCTGAACACCACTATGAAGAACTAGCTGTATGACTCACAGAAACCAAGGAAGTGACAGAAAGATGCGAACATTCCTATGACTTCTAAAAATCCCAATCACACATCCTAAAATTCCCATCTGAGTAAAAGATTTAAAAGAAAACAATCCCCGTAAAGGTACATCACCACAATTATAAATCATTACCTCATGTCCTCAAAGGGCCTCCCTCAATTCAAAATGGAAACGAAACCCCTCAGAATCTAAATAGTTCTTTTTTTTTTATGTATTCTTTCCTTGAATAAGAGCAAAAGTTTCTGAAGACTTTTGCGTCTTCTTCATGGTTCATAGTTTAGACTGAGAGTAGACCTTCAAGAGCAAGGGGATGGATGACGTTAAAGCAACAATGTCCTTCTGCTGAAGGAATGTCCTTCCAACATCCCCTGAGCTCTCTGCTGTTCTAGACATGCTCTATCCCCAGTTACATTACCCCACACCACAGACTGCTCATCTCACACAAAAGGGATTGAGTCTGAGCAACAAATAGACTTGTGTTGAGATGATAAGTAGATCCTGCCTCACCACTGTGGGGTAAATTACAAACTAGACCTATATTTTAAAGAATTAGAAAGAGACAAAGCAAAATAAACATTTTAAAGTCATTTTTAAGTAAAATTTTGAGTGAAACATAGAAAGAACTATAACGGCAAAAACATTGCACAGTGATTGTCATAGACATTTACTAAGAGAAACCTATTGTATACTATATGGTGACTTAATGAAATGAAACCTACCTCCACGACTGAAATTGCCAAGATCATTGGGTCCACTAGTGCTGTTGTTTACTGGTAGACTTGTGGCAGGCCAAGAGTCTGCAAGCCAAGGATAACTGGGGTCACTTGCATTCAACAGACCTGGTCGACTGAAGCAAAATAAGAAAAAAAGATATACATACAAAGATATATGCATATAGATTTACAAAATAAAAATACTTCTGAGGTAAACAGTGACTGAAGAGACCACATGATTGTTCTCCTAACACCATAGGTAAAAAAAAAAGTTTAGGATAATTTAATTTATTTCAAATTAAAATTGTGCAGTCTTTGATGATTTAAAGACCTTGAGCAGTTAATTAAGGATATATACAAATCAACTTTGTCAGTAAAAGTGGAACTAGGCATCCATCGTGATTCTGCCAGAATCCAAATGAGCTCTGTTGTCTGTGTGAAACAGGGGTTAGGCGGCACCATCATGGGAACCTACACCAGTGCTGCATGATAAATAACCACCTCAAGAGAGCCATCATTCAAACTGATTGCTCTGTATCAGCCATTTCCAGGACTTTGGGCCACTATTTCTTCCTTCCATTGCATCTCAAATGCACGCCTGTCATCTACAGGCTGGTAACTCTTTCTTTGAGCACTCTTGGATGGTTTAGAGACAAATGCATTTGAGTAGGATTAATGGAAAGTCCACAGCTATCTTTATCTGCCACTACTGCATGGCTTTTATATCCCTGTAATTCACAGCTTTGAGAACAGTATTAAACAGTGAATACGTTGAAAGGCAAGGTACACATGGGCCATAAGGCACCGTGTATTTCTCAGCTCAGGATAAATAGCCAGAAATTTAGCAAGGCCGGAGGATTGTTTGTATTTAACAGGGAAAACAAATCATTTCCTGCAGACACCCTCTTCCCTCAAACAAAAAGAAAAAAACATCCACAGTTCTGCAGCTTTTCTAGGTTATTAATCCAGTCATGTAGTTGGAGCAACATCTCTGATCATTGTACGTTATAGACCCCTGCCTGGTACAATCCCTAAGAGAAACATTGGTTTCTATGGAAACGGCAATAAGAAGACCCAGCCACCTTCTTGCCACATCTACTTGCTCTCATTAGGCCTAATCTCTTTTGCTAAAATATTGATTAAATGGGAGATTGGAAGTTATTACCAGGGCCTAATTACAATCTCCATATTGGCAAAGGGAAAATAGATGGGGATATATGGGCCCGTTATCAGCTTTTATCAATTTCAATTGAGTAGCCAGAGTTGTGGAATCCAGTCCTATCAATCTACAGCCTATTCATCATCCATGAATCATTTATTTTGTGATCGATTAAGTGTAATTGTTCACTCACAGCAATTTAGGAGGAGCCAATAAGGAGTCTTAAACAACAGCAACTTCATTTGCTAATGTCTAATTAATGCAATAAACATCCCAGTAACAAATGAACACATTCCTTGTGATATTTACTACTCATTTCTTCCAGGGCATCTGGGAGATATGAAACATCTGGGCTTGATTCTTCCAAAGAGCACAACAGATAGGTCATTAAACCTTGTGGTAAATTACTTAACTCCTCCTAGTGTTGTCATTCTTCCCAGTGATTGGTTATTTGCTAAATGCATCACCTATAGCATTTTTTCTGATCCCTAATTTTAAAAATAAATATGATGGGAAGACTTTTATACAAAAAAACATACCTTCCATTGCTCATTAGTCCTCCATCTCCTCTTTGGAAAGTGACTGTGTTTTGGTTGAAAAAACAAAACAAACAAACATACACACATGCACACACACACACATATAAGACAGGGGAAAATCAATTAGTAATAATTAAAAGTAACAATTCAAATTGCTCAGTGTCCAAAATAGAAGATCTCTTTGCATCATCACATAATAAAGTACAGAAATGATAAGAAAAGCATCAAACCCATTAGGGTTACATTTTGTTCAGGATTTCACTGCATGTTGTTGATTAACATCAATTTGCTTTGTAGCTTGCAAGGCAAATAAAGTGCATGGACAAAAGCCCTGAATTTACCACAGGCCCCTTCATATGACTTTGTGTTGCAAGACTGAGCCATATGATGAAATTGTTTTCTTGGCATGCTTTTGCTTCAGTACATAATGACATTGCACCAGTGAGTTAATAACATCATGTCGTAATGCAGTAATATAATGTCACCACACAAATATGCCATTTCCCAGGATAAATATGAAGAGGTGACAGCTCTATTAGAGCTGAAGGAGTGAAAGAAAAAGCATACAGCTGCACTGTTTCCATTAGAAGTACAGTATAAGAATCAGCAACCACATGTAAATGCATACACATCAGTATCACTGGGGAGAAAGTGTTTCCAGTCTTGCCGTGGGAGATGCCAAGGACATGTTCGGGGGGAGACAATTGTTTTTACGGACCCATTTATGGGTATTTGAGAGGAAAAACCAACAGGCTAACCCTTGTTTATCTTATTAACAGGATTACATTTCAGGGCAATATAGGTAAACTCACATTACTGGTGACAACATTTGATTCTCTTTTTTGAAGCACTGGCAAATATTTTCCACCAACATCAACAGACTACTCTGGTTCTCAGTGGCAATACTCCATTGTTTATTGTCAGGCATAGATAAGCCAGACTATTAATATTATCAATGTTTTGGACACCTGCACCCTTACAGGCCCATGACAAGATAAGGGTTCAAATTTCAGAGACTCTGTGGCCAATTTAATTTATAATAAGCCTTGGTTTGGAAGACAGATATTCCCATCATTAAATTATAGCTCCCAGAGTACCTGTAAAATTTTCCAAATATTAGTCCAAACTACACTAACTCAACATTAGGCTTTCTATTATACACCACTCTAATCAGACAAAATTACTACACACAATAGAAATGTTGTGATCATTAAAAAATTAGCAATATCATAAATCCCCTGGGAAAACACTTGTGATACCACATAGAATTCTTGCCACTTTATTAACTCCTGGGATAATTTTACAGTCTGCATTCAGCAAAGAGGACAAAACTCGCTCCTCTGGAAGCCCTGCTGGAAGAGTGCTTGGGTAAGGTGATTAATTACCCATCATTACAGAACAAACTAATATCAATATCAGAAAATCACTGCAGTCATATGTCATATCAAAATGGTTAATAGCTGAATTTTGAAAGGATGTAATCAAATCAATTAATGAAAAGAGAATAAAAATGCAAGCATGGGGAGTATTCAGTAAGAGTGTGCTTTGAAAAACAAGTCATGGTAAAACATTGCAGCTAATTAGTCTAAAAGCTGATCCTACTTTCATTCATGTTGTTTCTAACAGGCAGTCAAATGACTATCACTCGTTGCTTAAAAGTGAATAATCTGAAGTGCTGTGGCTATTGTGTGAATATGCAAAGATGTAGGTACTGCCTGGCGATATTTCGAAGTATGTTGGTCAAAAGTACATTAAGGACTGGTTTCCTCCTCCTTTTCTCTTTCAAATTTAATATTCCATTTCTCCAACTTGCTGCATTTTTCAAAGTGACAAGAAATAAGGAAAATGCAAAACAAGGATGCATTTGGTAAAAACCCTCACAAATAAAGCTTACAGACCTAAGGGAATTTCAGTAAAGCATATTTTCTGAAAACTTCTTGGGATTGACACTCATTTTGGAATACTATCTACCAGAAATAATTTTAAATTAATTTTGTCAAAATTCATATGCCACAAATAGGTGTGTGAGATTTTAACTATGCATGTCATATGGAAAAAAAACCCCAACCATCAACACTTCTGGTCTTGAAAATATTTATGTCCCTTGTGTGCCTTTATAAAGCAAAGCTAAAATGAAGGAGCTAGTAGGAGACTGCCGCAATGTTTGCCAGACATATTTTATTTTCCGTGTAGTGAGGTATGGGAAAAACTCCAAGCCATGCTGTAAGAAACATATCAAGAAGTCATGGCATTGAAACCTCTTCTCTAGAGCTATAATTGCTGCAGATTGGCTGTGGCATATGAGCTTGCCCAGAAGAGACAGGTATCACATTTACTTTCTTTTTCCTTCTGTCCTGGTTGTATCCTTCTATCCCATATCCTGTTTGGGTTTTTTTCTACATTAAATAATCTTACACCATCCCGATATAAACACTGTTTTTACAAGAAAAGTCAAGCTTAGGTAATTAAAAAAAGAACTTGTCTTGCAGTGACATTATTTTTCCTGGGGAAGGCTGTGCCTGGCTTATGTGACGTATATGGAACTGGGAAAGAATACAGGTTGTTTTGTTTACCCTCCATCCTGTATACCAACGCATGGATGGTTATAACCTTCATGAGAAAATAAACCAGAAAGTATTTTATTAATATTCTTGGTGGAAAAAGCTCTGGAATATCAACTAAGCTAGCCAAAATTTCTCTTGAAATATGCACATGTTGTCAGAATTGTTACAAAAAAAAAAAAAAAAAATAAATCACATTCCTGATGCCAGCCGTAAATGGGCTACCTGAGGCTGGATAGAGAAGATGCCTTTCTTTTAGCATCAATATTGTGAAAGAAAAGACAGCTAGCAATGGAAGATATGGTCAGGCTGCCAACACGACCACTATGCTTATCGTTCCTGCCGTACGTTTTGTCAGCATTTTTGCCTGCAGTTTGATTTCTGCAATTACAAAACAAGTCTAAATATTTCAATAGGAGCATACTTAATGCAATGCAGCCTTGTAGATGTCACTGTAAAAATAAAACACACAGACAGCTGCTTTATTCATCCTGTCTCCACTTCAAAAAGAAGCAGAGTAATTTCAAGGGGCAATGTAAGAGGAGGAAGGGAAGGATGTCCCTATCACTGACCCACCCATCTCGCTTGCTTTTTATCACTGAGGAAGCAAAAAAGCTCTTTCAGCAGTCTTTGCATCTGATATATTTTCTTAGAAAGGCTGAAGACCTGCAGGGATGAGATTGGTTTTCAAAAGAAGATGAAAAAATAACCTCTGCATAGAGAGATTTTGAAGGAATCCCCACTAGCTCATACTTCAAGGACTGTAGAAATGCTGAAATGTAATCCAAAGTGCATTTTAAATGCATAAATATTTAAGAAAATTACATTGTATATATTTGTATAAAGAACAGCATACATTGAGGATCTTTTCACATGCTTTTTATTAAATATATAAGGAGGTACCCAAACCATTTACTAATACCATCTGACAAGGTTAAACTTAATCTTCATGCCTGCTAGAACTGGAAAAATATGAGTGTATAGTAAACTGACATTCTGAGGCAAGAAAGCTTTAGAAAGCTTTAGAAAGCTTTCTGTATGCCTATCTCTAGTAGGCCACATTTTCCTACCACAAATGAAAACTTTAATGTTGCCAGCCAAGTCTCATTCCTTTTTATGATAAGCTGTTCCTCAAATATGAATGTAGATTAATCCTCTTTTAATAAGCATTAACTCAGAACAGATAATCAGCATATAAAACTTCCATCAAATCCTCTGCCTACCTTTGGATGACTCTGTCAAATAATTTATCCTTATTTAACAGTTTCAGGAGTTGCACATATAATGTGTGGCAAACCATAATTCTTTATCTATTTTTAATTTGGTTTTGTTTACTCAGTTTCATGAAATCTTTAATCCTGAGGAGCACTAGACACTAAATAATCTTACTTACTCATAAGTGAAAAAAAATATATATTTACTTTCCTTGCATGACTACACACTTGCAAACACCTGAGCATTCCAGTGAGTGGGTAGTGATGCAACAATGTGTTTGAGGGCATAGGAAAGATAAGCAGATTAACAAAATTTGTCTTATTTCTACAAATGGATCCCATGCTTTTGTCATATAGCCCTTATACCAAAACGTGAAAAGAGTATTGCAACATTCCATTCAAAATAAATAAAGTTTGTTCTGTTGTTGTAATACAGGAATTAACCAATTCATCTATTACAGGCGAAGTGATCAGATATCTCTTTTGTGCCATCTGTCTTTTCTTGTATCATGCAGAAACCTATAGTATGTTTTTATATCCAGGCAATCTGAGTAAAGGATAGTCATAGAAATAAGAAAGAGCCAGTGCAGCAGTACTGTAGATTTTACAAAAACTCACAAAAGATCAATCCATACTTTATATCATGGAATAGGTGACTGAAAAGGTGTAAGAATTGTATTTAGTGTTTGAATTTGCTAATAATATGTCACGGTCCCAAAAAACTGTACTTCTTGTACAGCTGCAGATCATGGCACTACTACTTAGCAGCAGTAATCTAACAAACGTAGTAAAACATCAGATGTGTTGTAGTCCTAATATTACCAAGATCAAGGCCTGGTCATGATGGGGGAAAGGGAAGTGGAGGAACACTGATATACAGAATTGTGGCTTGGTAACTACTGAAGTCAGTTCAACTGAAAATAAGTAAAAAGATTTAACTATAATTTTCAAAGTCACTTTATTTGTGACTGTCTGAGCAAACAATCAGTGCTTATGAAAATGTTCACAGAGACAGAATGCTTAATGAATTTAACGCTATCAGTTATTCTTCTTTGGCACAAATCTTTACCAAATGATATTTGCTGTTTGCTCTTCTCCTACACATAATATTACAGTAGTTCAGTCACATGGCAGAAATTATAACTCTTAGGAGCCTAGTAACAGAATAAAAATAACAAACAGTCTCAGTGAATGAACTATAATCTGAACATGACCTAAACGAACATTTTCAGCAAGTAATTCTGTAACTGCAGGATCCAGACTTTTAAACAACAATTTTTAGTGGTTTAAGTCCTATAAATACGCAAATACAATTGAAGATAAAACAAAAATATTTGCACCAGAAATAATTAAAAAAACAGGTTTTTGTTTTGTATCTAAACTATACTAAGTATATGAATGTTCCACTAATACATTCAGTTCTATTTATTACACAGACAAATCTGCACCCTCTGCAATCCCTAAAACCTGAGTTTATTAGGATAACTTTATTGACAGCTATCTATGATGAGAGTCTGTAAGCTACATACCACTGTCTAAATATTTAGGTCTGAAACCAACTTTATGAATCATAACTTTGAAGGGAACAACATAGTTGTACAGTTGTATCATCAAATCTCCATGAGCAGAGATACATTTGTTTGAATTATATTACCAATGGCAAATTAAAATATTAGAGAACTAAAGTTGTCTCCTTAGGGAACTGTGGATATATAGGTAAAAAATATGGAATTTATTCTTTTAGAAAAACACCGTTATTGTAAAAATAAGATTTCTTTTTTTTTTCACTTCACTACTGGATGACACAGGTACTCAGTGCCTCGAGAAATAATTACATTCCAGGAAATAGAACTATGTGTTGTTATAGTTCTATAAAGTCCATGAGAAGTCAAAATTATTTTTAAAAAGCAAATTTTTGGCAGTGTCTTTGACACATCCTAGTATTTCAGTACACATGGATCACCTGAACTGAATTACACACAGTCACTGTGGCTCCAGCACAACCATTTGTCATGCCAATGTATGCTACAAAGACAATGGAAAAACTCACCACAGTTACAGACAGATTACTGTGGCATAATCACAGGATTAAAATGCAAAGACAAGTTATTTGATTTTGAAAGAAATCCTATGTTGCATCTCAAATGAAAGAAAATAAAGCATTTGGGGTAGGATGTGTTGTACCACAACTTATTTGGACTTTAACAAACCTGCCCAGAAGCCTGGAAGAGCAATTCCTAAGCCTCCCCAGCTTCTCCATGAGGAAGCCTCCCCCTAGCTATGTGACAGACCACCTTGAAAGTAATTTCTTTCTTGCACAGCTAAACATTCAAGCTGTGACTGAAGGTGAGCATGAGTGAGAAAGCAGCCAGTCGAGCATGAGGATTGATTCAGCAATGCAGTAGGAAGATTGGACTCTATCATATGGATAGCAGAGGGGACAGAAGAAGAGATGGCTTTGGTAACTGCAACTGAGGATCCAAGCTGCACACCAAAAAACTTACATACTTCTGCTGTAAAATGCTGAGACTTATCAGCCTTTTACACTGTAACACTGAGGTACAACTATTTTTGAGTTTTTGAATCACAAGCTTAGGTATGAGAACGGAAGCTGAACATTTGTATTTATTACTACTATCGATTATATGCTCTATTTTTCCTGGTTATCCTTATGCTGGCTAAGCTGTTTACAACCTACTGTTTCAGCCACACTTCACTTGTTCTTCACACACCTTTAATCATGCTTACAGTAATGGTCTACCATACGCTATGTGTATTAGAGATTTGAGAACTAGGAAATCACACTTGAATTGAGTAGGCAGAAAAAAAGCAAATGCTTCTATCCCAAAACCACTGTAAAGGCATCACATGCGTGGATTGCTTGCAGTTCTGGACACCTCATGGAAAGGCAGATGTATACTAAACTAACAACTAAACTCGAAGAAAGTTCCTTCTCTAGTTAGAACTTCAAAAATATTTGAGACACTTCTGAACTTTAAAATCAGAATTCAGTCATATATGACTACTGCTTGCTTATATTAAGTTAGTTCAAGCATCTTGTCCTGCAAATTACTTTCAAAACTGTATTATTTTGAGGAGTGAGGTAAGAAGTATGCAGAATTATAATGACAAAGACTTTAATGCTGACAGATTTTATGTTCCCCTGCATTCACTAGGAGAATAAATGCTCCATTTTTTATCACAGAAAGACAGCAGAAGTATTTCTACTTGTATTTGGTTTTAATTCTGCATACCTCACATTTTATCAACACTTAGATAGATGATGTTTGCAATGATATGTTGGCGAGGTAAGAGACAGACTAATGAACAGTACCTGCAGGGGTGAAGGTGAAGGACTGAACTGCAAAACAAGAAAGCAAACACATTGTGAGTTACACACCCTGAGAACAAGTGCTAATTGCAGGGCATGAGTCTCGTCTGGAATTTACTCAGTTGCGATTGAATATCGTAAGCAGGACATAACAGCTAAGCGTAAAGCACTAATCAGCCAGCAGCCAATGGGAAGTGATGGCTGGAAAGGTAAGCAATGAATTCTGACAGTCACATATGAAGACTTTGTGTGTGGACATGCTGTTCTCCAAACTGTAAACATTAGGATGAATTTTGACATGTGATCTGTTATGAACTTTCCTTGCTGAAAGCATACACTACTTAATAATTTTGATAATGAGAATTCTGTGTTATGATACAATGTTCACATCACACCCAAATGCAGCAAACACCATGAGAAGAAATGAACTTCAGGAGACCCAATGTTTATAGTGACTATTACAACTATTTGCAGCTATGCATTTTAAGGTATAAAATACTTTGTTCTCAATCTCTCCACCCACCCCCCACCCTCGCAATACTACAACATGCAAACTCAGATTTGGGCTAATAATTCTGCTTTTTTAAAAAAAGAGCAGTCTTAGCTTGCGTCCAGAACTTAGGACTGTTCCCTAAGGGGAATAACAGTACAGCTGTCTCCCACTATGAAAAATCTTGGGTTCTAGACTGATATTTCATGTACACACATGTAAGTGTGTGTGATATTTACTAGTCTTAATGAACGCCAGCTTAGCTGTCGTAGAGTAAAAGTCATTGCTGTTAATGGAAAGAAAAAATTGCCTTGGGGCAAAAAGCATAATCTAATATAGGCCATGTGCTGATGTAAGGTGAGGCTCCACAGAAACCAGTTTAATCCAAGGACAACTGAAAGGGTGTCTCTTCTCTCTGCTTCTGCTGTGCTGGCTCTGGTGCTCATTTAATTTCTTGATGGGCTGCTTCATTTCACTAAACCAGGGGAAAACTAATCCAGCAGGAAGGATTGAAAACAAACATAAAAAAGTTCTGTTCTGATTTAGTCATCCCAGTCAGGACACTGAGGAGTCTGATGATGGTTAATCCCAAGGTGAGGAAGCATAGGACTGTTTGGTTGGGAGCAAGGAATGAATATTGGGTTTTGGGAAGTTGTTAAAGAGTTGCAGTCACTTAGGGAACATTTGTCCTTGGATTTGCCTGTGATGACTCATAGTGGAACTTCAGTGGGATGTAATGTCAACATTCAATATGCATTGTCCTCAACTGTGCATATCTTTCTCAGGGAAGTGTTTTCTCTTTTTAAATGTTTTATATAGTAAGCACTACAAAAGAATATAACTCGATATTTGAAGAACAGCGCTTTTTTTTGTGCTAAATTAGGTTTCAGAGTGGCCCATTTTATTGTAATTCACCTGACTTCCTAAAAATCCATAAGAATTCTGAAGCACAGAATAATACATAAAACAAACAGGTTGGAGGAGGAAGAAAATATTTTCATTTGGCAAATGTATTTATTTTTCTAAATGTAGTTTTCAAAAACTAATCTTCAAATGGAGCAATGTATTTGGTGCAAGCGTGATCACTCTGTGAGGGGCATTCCAAGGTATTCTACATTCAACACAAAACTTTCTATGGCTTCTGCCATAGGTAGATTTTCACCACAGTTCTCTAATACATCATTCTCTTTTTTTTCTGGCAGTAGGTATGCAATCACTGATTAAGTATCTCCATTTATTTCCCATACATATAGGGAAATGAAGAAGATGACCAAATATTCTTCCTAACCTTCCTTGGTTAGGGTCTAGTCTAATTCACATTTGAGCACGTAAATGTACCTAACAGAGTGCCTTCTGAGCAAAGAGCAAGAGGTACAGTTCATCCTCCATACTTTTTTATGCTAGATGTGTTGGAGAGGTAAAATTAAAAACTGTCTTATGATAATGATGAAATGTGGTACTGAGCAATGCATTTAAAGCTTCTCATACACCAGCATTTTCACAGAATATGTTTCAAATAAGCATACAAAATTCACGCAGGCCACCTCTGCTGTAAGTTCAATACATTTTAAGTAGGTTTAACAACACCTGTTCTCTTCATGACAGAACTTGATGAGATGGTAATAAATAGCTACTGTTCTTACCAGCATAATTGCTGAGCCCCTTCCTCTTCTTTCTGCGCCAGTACAGCCAGATGCTAAAACCCATCAGAATTACCCAACATGCACCACCGATGCCAGCTATAAAGGCAGGCTGTTTGACAACATCAGTGATTTGCTCAGTTATGCTGTTGTTATTTTCAGTGATGACAACTTCGTTACGACCTCCTGCACAAAAGCAATATGATAGAAAATTGTTATTATGGACTCTGTAATACAAAAAAGGAACAAAGTACTGCAAATGAAAATGGAAAAAAAACCCCAGTAACGAACCTTAAAATAATTTTCCACAGTAGGACAGTTTTAATGAGTATGAATACACACCTGAAAACTAATGTTTCTTGAATGTAAATCCATAATCAATTGCAATTTTGCAAACATATACCTGAAAAGATAGCTCTATATCACCCTCCCAAGTAATCTAACAGATAACAGTCCAGAGCCTTTTTTTCAACAATATATGTTTCTTGCTTTGTTTTTACATAATTATAGACAGAACACAGTGATGAGAAAATGGATCACAGAAAATAAATCAAATAAAAGTTAGTCCGGCAATCAATAAATAGCTTTTTCCAAATAAGAAATCCAAATACAAAAAATGTTACAGCCTCAGAAGACAGTTCTTTCTCTCATTGTTGTTAGTACACCAAAAATTCTAACTTAACTCCTATTTTTTTTTTCTGCATGTTAGGATTTCTGAATTTAAAACAAAAATTAAAGTATATATATGTTCAGCTGGGGCAAAGATGCATTTTCCAGCAAATATTTCATGTGGAAAACAATTCATACAAATCCTAAGTGCATCAGCTTTGAAATAAAGCAGAAAATCACATAGTTAACTGTAAGCTCTAAACAAATCACATGAACAGATGCTATTTTTTTCACCTAGAATAGGCACAAAAATTTCTTAACATCAACCTGTAAGAAATAATTGGGATGTGGAATACCAATAAAAGTCACATGCATCCAAAATTACTACACGGGATTGTAAATTTGGTATATTACATTAGAAAACCATAAATTTCAGTAGATGCTCCTATTGATTGTCCACCCCTCTTTCTCTAAAAGGTAACTTTTCTAAAAGTAAAAGCTCAGTGTCTGGCTTGAAAACAAATGCTCATAAAAAAAGTGAATGAAAATTCAGGAAATGCTAAAGCATATAGTTCTAGGGCTAGCCATTTTCCTACTTCAAATCTTCCCTTGTCAAAAATGGTTAGTTTTAAAATTATGAAATGTGGAACACATTTTGCTGTGAAAAATATGAATATTGATTATATGTACATTTGATGTAAACTGCCCACTTTTTCAGGTTTGAAATTGGTAAAAGAACTATCCATCATTTCCAGTAAAAGCATGTTTATAGTTCAATCCTTGAAATGTTTATGTAGTATTACCAGATGCCTGTATGTATGCTGAAGAGCTGTAAGATTAGCAATTCTACTGAGACAAAAAAGATGCAAATACTGTGATGCTCAGTTATAGGAGTCTTTTGTACACATGTGAGGTAGTAGAACATGGCAATAAAATACAGAAATGGTCACTCAGAGGAAATTATTAAAAGTATTGCAGCATTTGTCTTGCTGTGAAAGCATGAGCATTCCTCTTCTATAATTCATTAACAGTTAATTTACCACTCACTTCTTTCAACAGAACAGCCTCTGTGTCAGTGCACTGGCTTCAGACAAAGGGAAGCAAACATGGTCATTGGCTAAAGAAGATGCAAGAAGTCTGACACTTCCAGCTTTATTTCCATGAACCCCTCCTTGCAAGAGATCTAGAGTTGACACCAGTCAACTGACAAATGAGGATCCTTCCCAAGGGCCTCCCCAGCCTCCAACCTGCCTCTCTGCCATGGGACTGGGTCTGCCCAACTGCTGCCCCACCGTGGCTTCAGACGATGTCCTCTGCTGTGCTCAGATCTGGACTGAGTTGTTGAGAAAGAAATGTAATGCACTGCATTACGTTGCTATCACACTGTTAATGACCTTGGTGATTTTATTAAGCTTTCTCTCTTTCAGCACCATGTCAATATTTAGTAATGATGACCGTCTGCTTTTGCAAGCAGACAGTTGAAACTGTGCTAGGACTTGGCTTGCTTTCAGTAGTCCTATGCAAGAAACAAAACAGGCTTCCAGCAAACAAAATAGGTCCCACAGATGGATGCTGACAGACTATGCCTGCTAATCTATAAAAAGGCAGTATACCAGTACTGGTAAACTTTGCTAGTGTCAGGGCTTGGTAGATGTAGCTGTCCTTTCCCTTACTTTCCTATTTTGTCATGCTGCTGCCAAAGAGTAAGTAGTTTCCAGTCCTGATGCAGTAAGCAAGAGTAAAACTCAGTGAGCGTCCAATGACAAGGAAAAGAAGGCAGGCAGCGGTGGCTTCTTTATTGGATTTTTCATTGTGTTTTATTCATGGAACCAATCCACAGGTACACCCCGGTGTTGAAAGAGGAGGTGCTGAGAGTAAAACTAAAAGGAAGAGGCACTCTACAGCATGCTCTTCCAAGCACACAATTGATTTTCTAGTAAAATCAGCATGGGAGTTGATGTTGGTCTAATTGCAATTAACTTTCAGTTAATTTCTATGCCTTTTGGAGGTGAGGTAAAAGCAGTGGGACAGCGAGGAAACAGGTAACGTCAGAGCTGCTTCAGAGGCAGCCATGCTGCCATGGAGAAGAGTGAGCAGAGAAATGCTTCAGAGACACTGGCATGAGGAGCGAGCACTCCTAGATTCAAGAAAAGAACAGCTACTTCCTGCTAAAGCCTCCAAAAAGTCTGAACATTCCATTTTCTTCTCTGAGCTCAGAAATCAATCTGTTGAGAACAGAGGATGTGAGAGCAAAATCAGAGAGCCTGGGGGGTGGAGCTTGAAGTGGACTTCATGCTCTCTGTCCTTTCTAGGGGGAGGAGCAATCTGTCTTTAAAATTACCTTCTAAAGTTGGCAGTCTGGCTGTTTGCTCTCACCCTTCAATGCCTAGCAATTACAACTGCAAAAGAAATAATTCATTTAAATGTCAAAATAACATACGCTTTGTGAATTTGGTGACTGCAAAGTAAACAAATACAGGTGAATGTTACCTATGGATGTTCGAAAAGATTAATACAGTTGTTGAGTATTGGTGAAAAAAAAGCACTAATTTTGTATTTATTTATATACTATTTAGGAAGAAGTAATAAATATGTTATCTGAGGTACCTGTGTACTATTTCATATACTGCAGGTGTTTCTGTAACAATGCTGTCAGTTCAACTAATTAGAACATAGACAAGGGAAGTGTGTGACCTGTAACGCTCCATTGTTCCTGAAGACAAAAACATAATGAAATATAATGTCTTCCTCCCATTGGAGAGTAATGAAGAACAAAACTAATTTATCAGACCAAAAATTAATTAGACACATCAGATTTGATTGTACCTATTACTGTGAAAGTTTGCAGCTGTTCCTCATATTATGCCAATGGTGGAATGTAAGAGTGAACAGGCCAACTGATGAAGAGAAATAATAGTTTTCCCATTAACCAATATGGCTGTTCTCTCCGATTCTATTTCTGGTTTTCCAAGTAAAATATTTTAGGATATTAATACTGATCATAAAAATTTTATTCTTGATTCTCTTTGAGGCTTCCATAAAATTTTTCAATGTCCTGCTTGAAGCATGATCACAGGGTTCCTGTAACAGTTACACAGTTATTAACTAAAGAAATAATGTACTTTCTACTGCTCCATATTCTCCTGGTTTTACTTTCTGTATGTCACAGGTCTGTTATGTAGAACTGGTCTGAAAAGTCAGCAGTTTATTATCCATGTGAAAATCAGTTATTTGCAGAAAAAAGCTTCTTCATCGAAGAATGTATCCTATAATTAAGAATATAATCTCTGTATTTCACTACAATAAAAGTTATACCATTTAGCAACATGGCTTAACTCTTCTGCATCACTGACCTGCTCTCTCCATAATTCAGCATTTCTGTAGCTGTTCATTCTGTTTGCAACTTGTTAAATAGTATAGCTGAGCACCAGGCCATACATGACTCCATTAGAATACAATCATTCAATGACATTTTGCCATTCATGGTGATACTTTGAGGTTTATTAAATAGCTCATTTTTAATTCATGTAGTTATAGTTTTTTTTAATTTACCTAAAAAATACTTTTCTTATTCCATGTTCTTGATTCACAAGTGGCACCAACTCAATGTTTCCAGAAATACTATCACTTTAACAATGCTACCTTTATCGAGCATATTTATAGTCTAGAAATAACAGCCAGCTATTCATAATAAATAGAAAAATGGGACCTAAAGAAAAGGGAGATAGACCATGCGAGGAATAACCACATCCAGCTTTGGCTCCCGAAACAGAAATCAGAGATGAGAAGAGTACCACAACCCAAACAAAAAGACTTTCCTTTACCTTTAATGTAAAGTACTTATAAATGTGCAAAGATGCTGCTAGACAGAGTTGTTGAAGCAGACATTCTGGGATCATTTAAGGAACAAACTGATATCACTGTAAGTTTAACACTGAAAAATTGTCCATAAAGAAATTTATTTGCATCCTAATATCCCTTTCCTCCTTCCTGTAACAATACAGATCTCTCCACATTTAACTCTTGATTATACTAGTAATTTTTTGTAAGGAAAAAGTCAGGATGAAGGACTGTACCCAGACATGGGTCTGAGCATTCTGGGAATCATCCAGCAAAGCACTTTAGTTCAGGTTTAACTCACAACATATTAAGTGACATAAGGCTACTCATGTGCTTAAAATGCAACACACTTAAGTGTTTTGCTGGACCAAGCCCAGTGTATTTAGTGCCTAGTGGGATGGATGCTCTAGTGAAATAAGAAAAAGAAGTCCTGCTTAAATTGTATATAATGACAGGCTAGCCTCACAGCACCAGTTATTTACATGGAGGTTCAGAATTCAGGCCTACTAGATGATAGGTTTCTTGCATTTTCAAAAATAATTGTTTTGCTTTCAATTCTAAAAAACCTTTTCCCTCCTCATTTCTTTGGTATTTTTTCAAAACCAGTGCTACCTCTACTTCCACTCTTATATTATCTTCTCCACTGACAATACATTCAAAGCTGACATGTCTCAATTTCTGTTTTTATGTGTAGGAAACCTGAATATCATTAAACAGTTCAGTAATTCTTAGGGGATGACTTTTTCTAACAGAATAGTCCATGTTTGGGACATTGCGTTAACAACATTTTCTAGAAAGAAAATATTTAATAACAACAAAAGACCCACAAACAAACAAAAGCCTATTTAAGTAATAACTAAAATAATAGATCATACAGATAAAAGTAACAAAATTCCCATATTACACACACAAAAGAGGTGCTGCTTTGAACAGCTCAATTCAGTTTGGCTAAATGTGATTACTTCTATTATCCTTCCCATGCTGTTCACGTTTTCATATTTTACACTTGATGAAAATTTCAGAAGAAACAGAATCTGTGCTTCCCTTAGATCAGGAAATTAATTCAGAATGGAAACCACTTGAAAACCAAGAAAGAGTCATTTCAAGGGCTGAGATGATAATACTACTTTTGCTCTTTATTTGGACTAGAAGCCACGTATTCTCTGATAGAGAAATCTTGTTTGCTTGGGATACCTGAGAAAAACAGACTTCAAAATGTTCAGAAAACCGACTGTAAATAGTGCCTTAGGCAACAGCAGTATGAATAAGGCAATATTACAGTCAACTGAACAGGAAAAGGGAGATCGGGCTGTTACTTTTATTAATTCACCAGCCTGAAGAAGCAGTAAATTCATAAAAATATATTAAATCAGTTTCACTAGGTAATCTGCATTTTCTCATATGTCTCAGGAACATACCTCTCTCCACTGGCTGTGAGAACTCTGCACAAAGAGAAGACATAATGTCAGCAGGCAGAGGGTCATATTAAGCTAATTAAGCAGCTCTATTCTCTTCTTTTGTTCCATGGATTGTTATGCTTCCAGAAGTGATTTATGAAAGCATTTCTGAAAGTTGAAACAGGCAAAACAAAATAACACAACAGAAAATCACTTACCAATTATTATGGGTTGTGGCTCACTTTTTACTCCCACGCCTGCACTGGTGCTTGCAGCAACTTCCACACGATACTGAATACCTGGATATAGGCCACCTATTACTACAGATCGAATGGCTGCATCTACTGTTTTGTTGATATGAAATCGAGTCTCATTACCTAGGCACCAGATCTGGGACAAAAGTTGATGTGTTAAAAAATAAGAAATTCTTCATATGCATTAGCAATTGTGCATAAATTTGACAAATCAAGGTGTTGCATGACAATCACTTATTTTGGACTTCTTAACAACGTTGCTGTCCATGAGTAGCTGGAATTGGGCTGATTAGGCTCAGCAAGGTATCCTAGATTAGAATAGGACCAAGTCAGCTGTAAAGACTGCTTGCAAATACCTCTCTGGACTCTGACACTCCACGGAGTGCAAATTCTCTGCTTGCATTTCTTAGACACACAGATGATAATCATCCAAGTGAGAAAGAGGCATTATACATTAATTGAAATCTTGTTTAGTAATATGATTACCACCAAAACTTTTCCCAAAAGCCTATACATTTTTTCATTCTTAATTTCCCACTGAATAGTAGAAGGATATCAAATAATATAAAAAGCACAGGCTGAAACACTTCTTAAAGTACTAAAAAAGAAACAATTTTAAAAACTGTTTTCAACTTTCTTTCCCGTCACAACAGGGATATGTGAAATTTCTAAAATGGAATAAGTAAAAACTCATTATTTAGTGCTGCTTTTGTCATTGCTCATATTGCTCAGGAATTTAAATATCAGTTCCTGACTCATTTAGTCTCTAATTAAACAGAAAAAATGCTCTAATCTCAACTTGCATTTTGTGGTGAGAATGGTCTATGATTTCAATGTTATTTCTCTCTCTCACATTTTTCCATAAGCTTTTCCCAAGAAGTTTCAAAATTAAGATCTTTTAGGGATTCTTTTTCAGCTAATGTTATCTGCAAATATTTTTTCTGTATTATTAATGAAAGCATTTACTAACATTCAAGAAAATCAATGCATAAAGATATTAAATGTACACTACATAATTATAATAGCAGAAGAAAGCACTGTTGGTGGAATCATTACTACCCATCAACTGACGTGTCTAAGCAACAGTAATGCTCTCTTTACCCTTATTATTTGACCCTGCTCAGTGTTTTATCACATCTTATCTTTTTTTTTGTGAAACACTGAGGAAAATTTGGAGAGCAAAAGAAATCTTTGTTCTCCTAAGCTCAAGTATATCTTATTTGCAGGCCAGAATGCATTAGGGCAAGAAACTATTGCATTCATTCTTTCACTCCTTGTCTATACTGGTCTTAGGTTACAGCAGGTATGAAATGCTGCTAATTAAAGACACCTAATTCATAAATAAATTTACAAGTACTCTGATGGTTCAAATGGAATCAAAAGATCTACATTCAATTTGTTAGAAAATATACTGTGAAACATCTGCAGTCATTTTATACTCAAGAAAGTACAAGTATACTGTATTCACCGTGCCCAGCTCACTAATCAGGCAGCCACCCAACCTAGCACAGAAGGTATGTAACAGGTAGTGGCTCCATCTGTTTTTATGAATATCCTAGAGATTTGAGCGCTCACCTGGAACACAGCTTTTATTAATCATCAGCCCACTTTGTTTCATATTTACATACTTTGTGGTTTAGGACTATGCTTTACCTATTAGCCTATAAGCCCTTGATGGTTAATATTGATTTACACTGGAGCCAGTATCAAGATTAATGAAGCCAAAAGATAATTATTAATTGATATGAAAATGAGATCAATACCGGGATTAATATATCGTGATATTGACTAAATGCAAAACAAAAGAAGTACTATGCTAGACATAAATATTGTAAGCATTTACTGCATCTCTCCTACAAAGCGATAAGCTGGAAGAGGTTGAACCACCAGTTGATTTAAAGGTCGAGAACTTTCTCCTTGGTCCCTCAAGATACAGAAAGGAAAAAAAAGATTTTTATTTTTGAAATAACCTGCATCCACCTCTTCCACCCTTTGTGGGACTGTCAAGAAAGCTGCCCTGCTCTTTTTTAACTAAAACCTTCACTCTTGGTATGCAAGCCAGCTACAGCAAAGTGTTCCATGGTCACAAGACTGTGACAATGCTGAACCTTGCCCAATTATTTTCTCAATAGTCCTTCATCCCAATAACACACTGCACTTCTTCCATGTTGTAAAATATACTTGTGCAGAAGTGAGCTTGATGAGGAATTATAGACTACAACAAAATTTAAGATCGTGTAAAAAGTAGATACTTTGAACCATCACACCAACAAAGAAGAAGAAGATACAACCAATGGAGACAACAAACTACAGATACAATAGTGATGTTCAACCTGTTCGTCAGAGAAAACAACCTAGTACTTTAAGTTGTGAACCTTGACAAAGATAGTACTCAGATGAAGTCTTGTATCCTCCCAGATCTACAGTCTTTGACTTTGACCTTGAAGTGTTAGGATTAGCATTTCTGCAGGGGAAAGCAGAGGTATCTTTCTGGCCAGCTTTTCTGCTGGATTGAAGGTATTCTAAGACAAAGACTTCACTGCCTGTTTTGAGAGTACAGAAGCCCTTAATAAAAAAACCCACTTTCCTCTTATTCTACAGCAGGAAAAAGCAAGAATGAGAAGCATTGTAAACAAGGTGGCAATTACAACTCTCTTCTAGATCTAGCTCATGGTATTTTTGCTTTTAATATAACAGTATTACTGCATTAAAAAAAATCCATAAGCAGTCAGTCCTCTTTCTCCATATAACTATATAGGTGGCTGTGAATGCTGTCAGAATAAACAGCACTGTTGTTCTGTAATTGAAGTAGACTGCTTACTTAAACACACAACTCTCCCATTACACGTAATTTCTACCTTGTACTCCTGGATGACTCCATTTTGGTGATCTGGAGGGGGAGGATCCCAGGAGATGCTGATGCTTGTGCTGTTGTGGTTTCCAACTGTCAATACAGTAACAGACTGAGGAGGGGCACTTGGAGCTACACCAAGAAAAAGGAAGAAACAGAAGCAAGACATTAATCCATTTGTTAGAGCACAATTTTTGCTGAAACATTGTAAGAGCAAGCAGGCAGTATACAAAGTTCACACTCCCTGCAGGCCTGGGTATGCACATTTTGTTAGGCACTGACAGTTGTGAAAAATGCCTTTCTGAAGAGAAGCATAGCACTGAATGACAATGTGGAATTTGTGTCAGTGGAGAATCAATACAACTCTCTCCTCATTTATTTTATTTTCTATTTTTTAAAGTTTGTATTGGAATTATTCTCATGCTTGCATTTGTTTAACATAATAATAATAGACAAGTATAGATATATCAACTAAGTCATAATGTGAGGCTGCTTCACCTGGCCTGAAAAGTGTTCCTCTTTTCCCACATAGTCTAACAATAACGTGAGCAGCAGATAATTAAGGATCTTGTTTTGTTTCCCATTTATTCTCCAGGAAGACATTAGCTTAATAGGTTTAAACATAAAACTTGCAGCTTCTAAGTGGCAAAGGGTTAAATTGTTCAGAGCGTTACATCAAATGCAAGTGAATAGGGGAGGTGCTAAGTTAGGTCAGATATATACCTACTTCCTCTTTTCCTTGGGTAAATTGCTTTTGCTTTGAAGTCCTGCTCACTTCAACCATTCACAGCTGTTTGGCTGGTCACTGCATATCAAGGTCACATCTACAAAACAATTGCTTGCCAGCCTTGCTAGTTGGCTAGAAGTGTGGAAAAAAAAAATCACTAATAGCTATGATTTATGTTGGCAAAGACCCTCTGGTAGCCACAATAGCAGCAGGGTGCTTTTGTTGGCGAGGGGCATATTGTTTGAAAAGTGTTGTAGTAGCTCTGCTATGGAAATGTCTCCTTTGTGAGCATTTGCTGCATCTCCACGTGGGGGCTCTCCCACCAAAACTGTAGCTGCGGTGTATGTCCCTCATCAGCCACTCAAAACTTCTTGCAGCCCCCCGCTTCCCTCCATTAGTTCTAGACAAGTATTGAAGCTCCACCGCAGTGGCAAGCTACGTCATCAAAGTCAACTGTATTATATTAAGATATAGGCCCTGGGGGAAAGAAAAGAAAATTGATAACAGCTGCATTGAACTGGTCCTTGGATCTCTCTAGTCCATTTAGCCCAATCCATCTATCCAGTCTTCAACAAACTCATAGGAAGAGGCCAGGAATGTGGGAACTAATAATGCAAGCATATAAAATTATCTCCAGGACAATTTTCCAATTCACGGCAAACAGTTGCTTAAAGAATTTCTCTTCCAGGAGTCTTTGCATTTAATAACTTCTTACAGAATTTTTCTTTCTTGTATTTTGTCATTGCCTCTCATATGATCTTAAAACATTTACTATGAAATACAGAAGCTTATTTTGAAGAATTATACCAGAACCTAAAATATTTACCACTCTATCCTGCCCAAAGCTAGACAGCCCTCTGGTTTTGGACATCTTATGTTGAGTGTCACAGCTCCCTGACTCCAGTACTTCTATGCAGAGATGACTTCTTCACTGTTAAGCTCTGTAGGACCAGGAGTCTTAATCTTATCTTTAATGGAATTTCTGACTGCATGAACATCTTTGGATCAGCTTCTTGGAAGAAATGAAGAACCACTGACATCTTTGTATTGAAGTCTGACAGATTTAACACAACTCAATACAGCCATAGATATCAGGAGTACTGAGTCAACTCAGCTTTCCTTATTTTTCCCTGTAGCCTATTTGAGACTGGCTATTTTTCCACTTCATGTGTTTCTCAGCACTTGACTTGGCACTGGCTCAAGAGGCTAAGCTCAAATCCTTACCCTGAAAACCCTGAAGAGTTGGAGTTGCTTGTTGCAGGAATCACACGACTTAAAACTTGGGTATCAGAGGTAGGGACAAGGGACCATACAAGACTACATCAGAAAAAAAATATTTGACACCTATTACTGTCCTGTGAGGATGCATGTTTTGGCCACTACATTTTCAGATGCCGATTCAGTTGCAAAGCAAGTAGCCCTTGGTAGAGTCCTTGTGACCTTGAATGGCACAGAGAAACAGTGTACTGGAAGGGAGAGATAGAGTTGCACTGTGGACAGTTTGACTCTTAGCTGGTGAAAGTGAAGCATGGAAAGGTGGCCTTAGACTATTCCTTACATCATGCAAAACATAAAATTGGGGAAGTTAATATTTGCATTGTGTATTTTATGGCGAGTGAAATAATTTGCCACACAGTAAAAAAGTAGCATTTTAAAAGTCTTCACTTAGTCAATAACAACAAAATCATGAATCAATATGCATGTGTGATATTATTCAGAACAACATTTTATAATACATGAAAATGCTAATAATAAAAATGGCAAAACTTAAAACTATATGACTAATTTTTGGCTCTAAGTACAATGGAATATCTTGCTGAAATATATTTACTTTCATCCTCAAGCACAATGGGCATATGGAAACATAATTTCTTATATACACTTATATACACACAGAGAGAGTGAGTGAGAAAAGTGTAAATGCTAAAGTAATATAAAATGAATACTATAGTTGAACATTTAAAGAAGAACATACTATATTAATTTGATTTTGCATTTAAACTGTATGAATATTCTAGTTATTATTCTACAAATGCATACCTTTTTGTTGGTTTTGCAGATATATGGTAAGTTTGAAATAAAATTTAAATTACAGCTGATATTTGCAGCTGAAAATATCATTTTAAGAGCTGTGCTAAGGCAAGAAGGTGTTGACAGACAGCAGCTGATAAAAACTAGGGAGACTTCTTCCATTACTGACTTCCATATTTTTTTCGTGACAAACAATTTGCAGAACAAATACTACTCCACTATGTAATTCCAAAAGAGATTTAAAACGGTGGGTGTAATTGAAAAAAAAAAAAAATCTATCTTTAGAACAAGTGTGAAAGAAATAGTGAAAATTATAAAATAAAATATTTAGTTGTTTCTTGTATGTGTTCACAGATACATGTATATTACAGTTCTGCTTCCTCTCTCTGATAATATCACTCTGTAAGCTGGCACCATGATATAAATTAAGTCACTAGTCTGACACTGCTGCAGTTATTAAACAGATCACACTGAAAAATAACATTTTTAAAACTGCTTTCTCATTTCCCTTGCTGCTGGCTTGTGGAGAACACCTTGCCTGATTCTTGACAGGTCAATTATTCCAGTGCTCAGCTTCTTCTTACAGATAGGAAAGAACCCAAATCGCTGCTCATCTTTTCCAGACGCAGCCAAACAGAATTCCATTTGTTACCTTCACAAGGCCAAAGAGGCAGGAGATGGATGGATACTGAACTGTGACAAATGTCTGATCTAGAGGAAAAGTCTAACTGCAGCAAAATTGATTTTTGGAGGCAGGCCTCAGAAGTAACATTGCATGTAAAATTCAATCCAGCAGAAAGCTGCCACTACCTTTTGGTCATACTTTGCCTTTACCAAGGCTTTTTTTTTTTTTTGATGTTACAAAAAACTTCCAATGTGCATATCACTCTTCCAAGTTATTTTCTGAAAAGCTCATGTTTTTTAAAAGTCAAGTCTAAAAAACATCATTTTCAAAATGGAATCACAGGCAACACAGCAAGTGTGATAGCTTTTTCATTATAATTACAAAGATAATGTGAGGAATTAAAAGAAATACCTGTGGAACTGCATCTACTGAATGTCTTAGTTTTCTCATGGAAGTCCTTAACTTTATCATCCAAGCAAGAGAAGAAATTATTTACAGGGTCTGACATTTTTCTGGTGATAATGCCATATGTTAGAGGGTGAAGTTTTTTGAGAGACATACTTGTAAACAGACTCCTTGAAGGTTATATTAATCTACAAAGTGATTCCTAGGCTGCGAGTTATGCAAATCTGTAGGCAAGAAAAGATTTTTTAAATCTTCATCACGTGGAAAGTTATTCCACATGAATGAAGTGGCCTTTGAGGTAGGAAATTAGCTGACAGGCTTTGCTGGGAGCTGCAGTATGTAAAGGAAAATGTCATTCCTCAAGTATTTTGTAGAGATAGACAGGAGGTATAGAAGCTTCTGTCTTTTTCAGTAGTTCTTAGTTTACCTTTAGCAAGAGACAGATGAACTAAATATATAAATAACAACATTCAATTTAAATTGGACAAGAAGAAAATCTGCTAGTGAGGAGACAAAATCCTACTTTTGACTACAGGAAAGCAATTACACCTGTAGAAAGCTTTTTCAATTTTCTTTTTTTTAAAAAAAAGCTTTGTTCAGACTGTTGCAAAGATATTCTTTACGGATTGGTTTAGGCTTTATAGTCTGAACAAAGCAATAGAAACCATAAAGTCTCAAACTCTAGATCATATTTGAACAGTGCCTTCCTACATCCTCCTCTACATGTTGCAGGACACTGAATTTTCTTATCTATGAACCCATTTATCTTCTGGATTACTTACCTGTTGGGCAATAGTCATTATAAATCAAAGAGAAGAGTGAGTAATAAGTGAGTCCATACTGGAATTAAAAAATGATTGACAATTGGCACTAAATTAAACCTCAGGAGACTACTGTAAGTTATTAATCTACAATTGGAAGGAAAGAGTCCTCTCAAAATCCATCAAAACTATATAAGCATTTTGAGGCTTTGCCTTGCTTTGAAAGAAATCAGTGAAACAGAGATTTGAACCCTCATCGTTATGATCATCCTTCCATATTTATAGGAGAAATTCTTCAGGTAAAATTGAATTTAGATAGTTAGAAAGATAGGTTTCTTGTATAGTGCTAGTGCAAAAATTATTATGCCTAAATCTCATCACTCCTTTTACTTTTCAATAAAAAATAGTCCTGGAGTGCATATGTTTTAGCAAAACTATATACCACCCGACATGCCATAAAGGGAAATGCTTGTGCACTTCCGTAGTGTAAACTGTTTACTACATCTGCATCTGGCATGTTTCACAAAGGCTTGAATGGTACTTAAGGAAATCCTGCAATAGACTGAATTGTTTCAGGAACAGCGAGTGAACAGAAACATGTCATGCCCTTGCGACTGAAGTTCCTTCAGTCTAGATAAATACCTGCCCTTCATCAGTCCCCATTTACCGAACTGTTCATCTAAATTACTACCCATCCAGAAACTTATGCTTAATATTAAACACTCATCTCTCAGAAGGTTTAATTTATTAGTTTTATTTTCAATGTGCACAACAAAGTCTTTCATTGCAGTAATACCGGTTATAAAAGAACTGCTGCAGTGTACAGGTTTTGGAAGACCTGTACATTGGAGGGACGTATCAGCTAGAAGAATATTGGACTGTCCCAGTGCCTTCTTATGGTGTACTTATAGAACAAACCTGAACATTACATTGAATTCTAATGACAACCCTTTATCCAACAGAAATTGTGGAAGAAATAGAGCTAAACATACACATACACACGGTAGACAAAATGGTCACTCTTGGTGATTGATATGGAAGCCTGCGGCTTTTCTAACCATTTTACTAACCTTCCTCTGTGGTACGAGCAGACTTTGATTCACTGTCCATTCCTTGGAATTCATTGAAATAAGGACGAACTTTAATTTCATACGTGACCCCTTTTTTCAAGCTCACAAGGACAGCACTGCGCTCAGTGGGGACTTTGACCTCCAAATTCTGCCATACAGCTGGAGAAGGTAGGCCAGACGTTTGGCGATACATTACTCGATAGCCTTGAATAAACTGGGATTGGCGGTCAACCTAGAAATGGCATTAAATAGTATGTCAATAAATACCTTAAAGTAATGAAACTGTATAAAAAGAGAACAAAACATTCATTTAGAATACTTTTGTCCTCATGAAAAAAAGAGTAAATTAACAGTTGTTTAAGGTGCTAAATTTAAAAATTAAACTGCCTTCTTGTAAGTAACTGTTGATAAATTGTTTGTAAAGAATATTTTTCTCACATTACTTGTTATAGAATATTTCTTTCAATTTTGCTTTCTCCAGCTCTATATATCTTGACAAACACCACCTTAAATCATAAAACAAAGCCCCAACCATGCAACAAATCATGAAAAGAGAACTTTGGCATAAGGCTTACTGCATATAAACTTATCAAGCACATCTTGCCTACTGATGTGTTGAAATATGAGAGGAAAAGAAAAACAAATTCTTTCCAGAAGAGGGCAAGTCTTTGAAGATACCCTGCATGCTTTCTGTTAGTCCATTACTTGGCTTGCAGCTCATCTTTTCATGAGATGCTAAGGAAAGTGAAATAAACATAAGACAGATGCAGAGAAAACAACTTCCAAGGACATGTCCTGTTTCTTGCCTTCACAGTCTAAGCAGTCTTTTTGCAACCTGGGGTTGTGATGCTCTCAGGCCATCAGATGGAGACAGAATGTTTGGTTTACATTTATATGTTGCTAGGCAAGAACAATTCAAGATTGGACCAAATGCAGAAGTTTAACAATTCTAACCTATTACAGTAATAAATAGAATTCTTATTTGAAGGAAAAATTTAATGATTTTTTTTTTATCTGAGAGAGTTTGCATGCATTTTTTGTCTTGATTAAAAAAAGGCACAAAACAGTGATTTGAGTTCTTATGATATTTGCATGAATCTTGTCTGCCAAAACAGTCAAAACAAAGTGATGGATAAAACCAAACCCAGCTGCTTCTGTAGCCATAAATAAAGAGTCAAAGAAAATGCAGCACAAATACCAAGATTCTACAATAAGGTGTTTGGTAAATCTCTGGGTTATAACTAAGATTCAACAAGTAGGATTTCTTTTCTGTTCTTGACAATTTGCTAGCTCAAAGCTATTTCAGAATCAAAGACATATTTGACTTCTTCTAAGAATAAATAAATTTAAGGCTGAAAACCAGGGTCTATTACATTACTTCCATAATCTTGTTAGACTTTATTGAGGCATTCTGAGGGGACAAGGATTCTTAGATATTAAAGAGCAGGGCAAGCAAGAAGAAAGGTTTATTTATGAGAGCAAAGCAGAAATGTCTTTCATCAAAACTGTCACTGTTAAAAACCTTGCAACATATGTTACAACAACATTAAGCTTGCATTTTATAAACTTCTCTACGTTCACTTTAAGTGAATTTATGCACTGAAGGAGGGATATAACTCACAATAATAGCTTGTTAATACCGAAAGAATCAAGCTGTGTTTTTAAGAAGAACATTAAGCAGCTGTTTCCAGATGAAGGGAGTCTGTAAATCACAGTAAATTGTTTTTATCCATGTTTGACTTTCATTAACTAAATGTTTTACGGACATAAAGACTTTATGAACTTCATGTTTACTACAAAATTCAGTGAAAGTAACACTTTCATCCACTTTGTAATACAGATTCTCAACCTAAATTACAATATAAGGCTGTGATGTTTAATAATCAAACAATGACTTTGATTCCTGTCTAACTTCTGAGTTAGAAGCTACGTTGAAAGATGGTGTAACTTTGTTAGAACCTTCCATTTTGTCTTGCTGTGCTTTTAAGCTCTACTTCCTAGAGGAGAACGTGTGAAAATTCAGAATTGACTTGGCTGAACAGTAATGGTGTGTTGCCACAAAATGGTGTTATAGGGCATGGTACAAATACAAATGCATCCACCAACTTACTGAGAAGAACTGGACCCCTATAGTATAATTATAGTGTACTAGTTCTGAGTCCATCACACTATTATATCTAATTTTGTATAGGTAATATACAAATTATTCATACACTTCTTTTCCTACTAGGTTTGTAAACATCTGACCTCAAAGACTAAACAATACGAGGAATATGAAAGCAGAATGCAGTAGTTAAATGAGGTTTTCATGTATATGGGTGCTACAAACTAGTACGATTTGGGACTTTCAAAAGTTTCACACAGTTTTCAATTACAATTTTGATTACAACAAGGCTAAATAATTTGACCAAATTTCAGATTACTGACAGTGATTTCATTGTTCAGGGTCTGGAACCGTACAGAAAATACTATGCATTTTTAATGTTTTCTATGAACATTCAGTTGCATTCAGTATCAAGGAGAAGCGACCTCTTATGCCTGCTTAAAGCTAGGCCTTTCATATGGTCAAAATGTTGGGGAACTACTCAGAGAGAACTTCAAGTATTGAGAAAGGTGGAATTTTTGGTTTGTTTGGAGTTTTCCAATTAGTAAAATATTTATGCTTGGATAATAACATGGATTAACCAGAGACATTTGTGAGGTAAAGGACAGGCATATTTCATAGATATATAAACACACATATCTATGTGTGTGTATGTATATGCATGTATGCACATATTACATACATATGTGTGTATATGTCTATATATGCTTACACACATTCTTATATAGAATACAAAGCCTGTGGTTTCATTGTTTCCTCCATTTGTTATGTGGTGATAATGTGCCATCTTAACGGCAGACCACTAAAAATATGCTTAGCATTAAAGAATTGCATTACAGCATCAAACAACTCTATAGCTTTGGTACATTGCACATACAGGCAGAGTTGCAGAAACATGCACCCTGATCTGATGAAAGATTGTAATAATTTCTAGGTATTTTCCTTTTTCTTTTTTTTTGGATGGTTGTCATTTCCTCGCAGAAAATAATTGGCAGCATTACAGACATTGCAGAAACTCTGTGCTGAATAGTGAAATCAGGGAATATTTCTGTCTTCCTGTGACACATAACTACCCTTGAATTTGTACATGCAGCAGCGTCATCCCCTCAAAAGAGCTTGAATAGTTGCTAATCTAAAGATACACTTTCTCCCTCAAAAAGCAAATGGCAGAAAATGCAGATGCTCCTTGAAAAGACAGAAGAGAGCAGCTGCTGGGTACGTCTTGCTCAGCACTGGCCTAGTGTTTCAAGGCAAACTATAAGCGTAATTGGTCCGGTATGCTCCTTCTCACCCTCATTTTCAACAAATAGGTAGAGCTGGAGGTATCTACAAAACTGATGACAGCGCTCCACTCCTGTAAAAGAGGAGACTCCTCTTCCCTGCTTGTTCAAATATGGCAGCCGAACAGAGACAGGTTCAATGGCTATTTGATCACTCAGTTAGGTGATTAGGTTGTTAAAAAGATGGCAAGAAACTCGCCAACTTAAGCTGCAAATATAAGCTCCGTTCAGGCAAACTTGCTAATCTGCACTTTAAAGACATTTTGCAATATGCTTTGTTGTACATAAATTTCTACCACAAAAATATCCTAAGAAATAGTCTGCTCTCACATCAATACCTGCAGCAATTCTCTGTGTGGGCAGAATACCCTCACAGTAATCTCAGGAAATTCAGACAGTGCTTGCATTCATCTGTTCTACAGGAAAAGGACAAAAGGTGACGACATATTGGAAGATTGTCTACAGGACTTGACTCTTTAAGCGTTTAGTGAAGTACATTCATTTAAAATCAATGCCAAATTAAAAGACAGATGTAAATAAATTGTTCTTCTTCCTAGAAGGCAGTCAGGATTTCAAAGAAACAATTCTTTTTCATACTGAAGAACTGATTTTTATTCCTGCTTGTGCCATGAGGCTCTTTATAATGCTAGGAAGATTTGCACAGTTGGCCACTCTCAGTTTAATGCCCAGTGAGGCTGGAAGTGGTGAACTATAGTTGAGGTCAACTGAATAAGTGCTTGGAGTACATCATATGCTGCTGCAATGCAAACTGTTGGGATAAAAGTAAAAATAAATGAGGCCTAAGGTTTAAAGTCAGCCATTTGAGAGCTGGGGGCATATATGATTCCATAAATCTCAACAGCAATAAATACCTCTGCACCTCTCCTCTCTATGTGTAAATTTAGCATAACGACACATTTTTATCATTGTAATGTTAAATTCAGTATTATTTGTGAAACACCCAAATGTTATGGTTGAGAGCATGACAGATAAGCAAGCATGCGAGACAAACTAATATTTTTTTATTCAATGCAAGGTTTCAGTGGTATGAATTAGTAAGACCTGGCACCGCATAGTGAATAAAGAAGATAAAAAGAATTAGCTCCATGAAGAAAAGATCCTGTATGTGACCTGATAATTACAGCTACATTTTAATATTTTTGTAGAAGAGGAATACATTTAAGTGAGAATGAAAATCTTACTTCTGTCATTCCTCTTCTTCTTTTAAACACTGACTTTGTGAATCTGACCTTCTTTTAAAACAGAAAAAAACATGTATGTGTATATTCTAAAATTGCAACAAAGCAACAGAGACCTGTCTCTGAAATTTTTAACTCAAATTTGAAAAAAAAAGATAACGTAAAACCAACATCTGAAAGAAGGGAGAAATTGGTGTTAATTTGCTTGGAGTCAGGATGTCAGAAACTCAGTGTTCAAGGATGTTCCTTGGCATTGACTCCTTGAACCGCATACAGTCAACACAGAATCTTATTACTCTCATGGCACTTCTGTCCTTTTATATGATAGCTACTCTATTTAACAATTTTATATTCACAGAATCACAGAATCACAGAATAACCAGGTTGGAAGAGACCCACCGGATCGTCGAGTCCAACCATTCCAATCAAACACTAAACCATGCCCCTAAGTACCTCATTCACCCTCACCTTAAACACCTCCAGGGACGGTGACTCAACCACCTCCCTTGGCAGACTGTTCCAATGCCTAATCACCCTCTCCGTGAAGAATTTTTTCCTTATCTCAAGCCTAAATCTCCTCTGGCGGAGCTTGAGGCCATTCCCTCTCGTCCTGTCCCCTGTCACTTGGGAGAAGAGGCCAGCTCCCTCCTCTCCACAACCTCCCCTCAGGCAGTTGTAGAGAGTAATAAGGTCTCCCCTCAGCCTCCTCTTCTCCAGGCTAAACAACACCAGCTCTCGCAGTCACTCCTCATAAGATTTGTTCTCCTGCCCCTTCACCAGCTTCGTTGCTCTTCTCTGGACTCGCTCCAGAGCCACAACATCCTTCTTGTGGTGAGGGGCCCAGAACTGGACACAATACTCGAGGAGCGGTCTCACCAGTGCCGGTTACAGAGGTAGAAGAACCTCCCTGGACATGCTGGTCACGCTGTTTCTGATCCAAGCCAAGATGCCATTGGCCTTCTTGGCCACCTGGGCACACTGCTGGCTCATGTTCAGTCGGCTGTCAACCAACACCCCCAGGTCCTTCTCCTCCTGGCAGCTTTCCAGCCAGGCTTCTCCTAGTCTGTACCTCTGCTTAGGGTTCTCTGGATAGAGTGGCTTGTTTTTCCTAGAGACTATGGTTAATTAATTAGGTTTTTTTTTTTCTGGTTGAAATAAAGCTTCTAATATGGTGTTTCGAGAGGGATTTTGTGTCTTTCTTCCCTTGGGCAATTCTGAAACATCTCTATAGAGGCCTGTGTGCTTGTCAGGTGGCACAGGGTCACTGCTTTAAGGGATCTTCACAAAAAGCTGATATTCATAGTGTCCCTAACTATTTCCCTTTACCTTACCATGTTTTCTTCACTTATTACTTGTTCATTAGATACACCAAGAGACGTTTTTAGATAGAGATACACAAACACACACATATATAAGATATATATATACAAATACATACATATGTATTTCTTTATAATCCAATGACATTGGTTACATTGCATAAAACTGAATTGTTTATATTGGGGCTTTGTTTTGTATTATATGCTACAGCAAGGGCAAGCCAATGAAGTTGTATTTCTGATAGCTCCAAGATCAAAGCAAATCTTTTCTGGTGTGCAACACCCTAGGAACTCTCTCCTTCCGTGGTTACAAATCCTTTCCTTCAAGCCTCAGGAACGGAAACATAGTATTTCAAAAGCCAAACACTATTTCAGACATTCTACCCAGTAGTTTGATCCCTCAAATAGAAATGTCGTTAAATACTGCCAAAAAAGATTCTGGTCTTCTGTAATGAAAGGATATCTACTGATTGTGGGTAAGGCTTATGCTAGAAAACTAGATGCTGCATGGTGCGTCAGGCATCAGCACCATGTACTTCTGACTTCACTGCAAGTGACCTATAGGAAAGCTATTTTTGCATTTTAGGGTCACGAAATAATAGGGTGTTGTCAGAAGTCCCTATGCCTTGAAGTGGAAAGTGGTTTTTCATACAGCAGTTCCATGTTGATATCTAACTTTGATTATTTTTGGCAGGCACAGTAATGAGTCCACAGATCAATTATACTTTAGATGGTGTTGTTAAGCATTTCATGTTTATAATATTTTTTTTTAGTCAAATAGCTAGCTCACTTTGAGCTGAATGCTGAAGGCTTTGAACCTGCTAGATTTTAAAGGGAAATAAGACAACCGTTTCATTACCACATATATGTGACAGTATAATGTTAGTTTATCAGAGCACTCACCTTGGAGCCAAGACTAGAACTTTTCAGGGTAGTAAAAACCACACAAAATACACAAAATAAAGTCACACTAAGGTAATAATAGCAGAAGTCTTACCGTCCAGGTGACTTGAACCGTCGTGGGTGTCAGTACAACAGGATTATGTAGTCGTACAATGACATCTCCCAGTTCTTTCTGGACTTGCCTGTGATCCACACCTTGTGCTGGTGGGCTGATATCTGCCCGGTCAAGCAAATACATGAAAGCATAATTTTAATGAGAATAGCTATGTGTGGCATCAATAAAAAATACTGTATAGGTTAACAACCTGATTTAAACACCCTTTATAGTACTAGCGTTTAAATATAAACTCTAAAGCACGTTAAGTAATGGAAATCAAGCATTCATCTTTAGCTGTTTAGGAAATGATGAAATATAAAGATGTTTAAATGAGTATTCAGATTCAATGACATTTTCTCAGATCTCCTAAGTGATGATCAAGATGCAGTATTCACTAATTCCAAGATAATAATGATGTTATCCAGATATCTGGAACCAAATTGGTTATTATAATTGAAGAAAATGAACAGTTTGGTTTTTTTTCTTAGAGCATACATGATACTAAGTCATTACATGTTTCCAAACTTTTACTAACCTTCCCCTCCACACATACCATGTACATAAGACACAAACATTACAAACAACATTCTTTCTGCAGAGCATACTTTCCCTCTATAGAAAGTGATAATGAAATCTAGTGCAAATATGAAAAAAAAATTATTAAACCAAGCTGACTCTGATCTAATAAAAGGTTAAAAAAAAAAACCCACAACATTTTCTCTTCAAGATTAAGTCAAAGATTCCTTCTAAGTGTGGGGGAAATTATTTCTTTTAGTCAAAATCTGAAGGAATTTGATTGCTTAATATATGTCTAGGGAAAACTGTGACTCTAGCACTACGTATGGCCCTAGCATCTAGTCCTTAGGGACATTTGGTCTATGCCACTGTGTTATATAGAATGAAGTTGCACTATCTTTACTAAATAGGAACTGCAAAGACAAAATATGTATCAGAAAATGGAAAAAGAAATGTGCAATTTGTCTTTTTATAGATAGTTCTTGGAAGACATAATTTTCTGTTACAGTCCACCAAAAGGAGGATGTTGGGCTGGCTGTCACCTAGTTAATATGTGACTGTAGTATGTCCCTTCCCTCCAACTTAAACAGAAATTAAGGTACTTTCTAGGAGCCAGCAAAGTCTGTTTCCCTTCAATGGGTCTTTCAAGGATCTTATAACACTGTTCTTCATCAACACTTACAGATGCCCTTGCTATATCAGTTATGTATGTGGATTATATAATGCCTGTGAGAAACACACATACTCATTATTTCTACTGGAATTTGCTTGTAATTTTTCCAGAGGAGGGGATTAGGAACACAAGCACAGAATATATTCAAAAATGGCTGATACATTATGGTCATGCCTATCTAGGTATCTATGAATTCTACTTGGTTTATCCATTGGAGTCACTAGCCAAAGACACGTGCCCTCTTTTTGGATCAATATCGTGTCTTCGTGAAGAGACTACGTACATAAAAGGTTTTTGCCCCCTATGATGGTCTTAGATATGGGAGTATGCAGCATATGAATTCTTCTTATCTTCTAAATATTATTAAGAATAAATAATAGTACTCTTAAAAATTAATCACTTAAATATAACACCTGAGTTTAAATCGTATGCCTCCAGGTTTTGAACGAAATTAGGTTTCCACCATCAATATTTCAGCTGCATAATTCTGAATTGTTATGGGTCCCGAGCTACCAATAAACAATAATGCCACAGGCTTCTACTGATATTCAAATGAAAATGGCTTCATGGATCTTCAAAAGGAATTTAATCCAAATATGGATGTCTGTGAATGCGCTTATATAGCAAATTATGCCAATCAAAGTGACTAAGAAACAGAGAGATAGAATAGAATAAGTCTGTAAGACAACAACTCAGACTAGTTTACAGGATGACAATTTATGCTATTATACACAAGCTATAATCCTTGGTACAAGTACTTACAGTTAACCATGGCTTTATTTCAGGTTGAGTTATCCTGTGGTATATAAGTAATAAAATATCTAGATTCCCTTGGGAGAAAAGACCTTTCTACACAGTATGTTTGTATGAACTGCATTTCATCATTTCAATGGGACATATGTCCAAAAATCAGGCAATAACTTGGGTTGATAGCAGTAAGAAATTGACATCAAGGTGTACATGTGGAATTTGGTTTTCTGGTATGTACACTTGGAAACATATGCATATAAGATGCTCACAGTGTAATGTCTTTTAATGTCATTTTCACATTACTAGGAATGTACTGATGGAAAAGCAGTTGGTGTATTTGTAAGGATATCATCAAATACTGCAATAATAAAATAATGACTCAACCAAAACTGGCTTTAAAAGCTATATTCTGATGCCAGTTAAGAGGTCTCTAAAATTAAATTGCTTGTATGTTTTCTCTAACCTCTCTTTTAACAGCTTCCAGTGAACTTACTATTAGTTGCTAGTAGTTTAAATTCTGGGGATAGAATTATATATATGGTTTCTTTAAAGTGATTTTTAATATATGGTTTGATCTGTTAATAATCCAAACAAAAAATCAGCTCCTTTCTTACAGTAATTACTGATTTTTCTGTTCTTATTTGATGTTAGTCTGCAAGTGCCTGCTTGTCGTCCAGTGGTGAAAATATGCATAAAAACCTATTATTTGTATTTGCTGTACTTAAAACCAGGAGATGTAATGCTTAGTTATTAAAGCTACAACAGACACCTGTTGCAAATTAATATTGTATAGCACTGTTACAGATGCTTTTTTCTTTCTCTATGGCCACTGTGAATAGGCTTTCTACTGCTTCTTCTCTGAGTCTGAATTGAATTCTGGCATAATTAGAAATCACATCAAAACATTATGTTAATTTTCAATTGATTTTATGATTTAATTCTATTAAACTGCAGGCTTGCAAAGAAGCTATAAATCCTGTACGTGTCTCAGAGTGCTTGACTGCTAAACAGCTTCTGGAAATGGAAGCTGCAACAAATGCTGCAGCTAATTAAAAGACATGTTTTTACTGAAATCAAATTGCTTGTCAGTATGTCAGATAAAAAGTCTATACTTGACACTTAAATGCCAAACAAAGTTGGTTTTTTTAACTAGGTGATAAGTTATGCCGACTAAAAGGCTGGTGCAATGAAAAGTATGAGTCGACCTATAATAATGGGAGAGTAAGAAAGAGGAGGAAAAGTCGTGATGCTCCATGGATAGTCAAACAATGAAATCCCCGACCTACTCAATTCTTCAACTTTTCAGAAAGCAGCTGTTTCCTCTTTTACAACAATGATTTTATTTTGGGGGATTAATTTTTAAGGACAGATTTATTTAGAAATTGACGAGGATGAGAAAGGCTGGATGTGATGGCTATGGGATAAAGAAATACCACCCTACTCTTGTTTCTCTGTTTCCATCTAGGACCAGCAAAAAGCCTCATGAGGTTCAAAAAGGCCAAGTGCAAGGTCCTACACCTGAGTCAGGACAATCCTGTTTTTCAGTACACAGCGGGGGATGATGTGATTGAGAGCAGCCCTGCAGAGAAGGGGAGTGCTTGGGAGTGCTCAACATAAGCCAGCAATTTGCACTCACAGGCCAGAAGGCCAACCATATCCTGGGCTGCATCAAAAGAAGAGTGGCCAGCAGGTCGAGGGAAGTGATTCTGCCCCTCTATTCCTCTCTTGTGAGACCTCATCTGGAGAACTGTGTCCTGTTCTAGAATCTTCAACATAAGAAGCATATGAAACTTTTGGAACGAGTTCAGGGGAGGGCTATAAAGATGATCCGAGGACTGGAGCACCTTCCCTATGAGGACAGGCTGAGAGAGTTGGGCTTGTTCAGCCTGGAGAAGAGAAGGCTCTGAGGAGACCTTCTGGCAACCTTCCAGTACCTGAAGCTGGAGAGGGACTATTCATAAAGGCTTGTGATGACAGAATGAGAGGGGACAGATATAAACTGGAGAGGGGCATTTAGGCTTGATATAAGGAAGAATTTCTTCACCATGAGGGTGGTGAGGCACTGGCACAGGTTGCTCCGGGAAGTTTTGGATGCCCCATCCCTGGAGGTGTTCAAGGCCAGGTTGGATGGAGCCTTGGGCAGCCTGATCGAGTGGGAAGTGTCCCTGCCCATGGCAGGGGTGGGTGGAACTAGATAATCTTTGAGGTTCCTTCCAACCCAAACTATTCTATGATTCTGTTATTCCATGACTCCATCCAAACCATTTACACATGCTGGAGGCTGACACACAATACACTCTTTATCACACTTTTATAATATCTACAAACAGAAATAGAGGATCTAATTCTCAATTAAGTGTGAGAGGAACTATTACATGACACCCAAAAAAATATGATTAAAAAAAATTACTAATTCCTGTATTCCAGCCTGCTTAACACAAGACTACACTCTTGAATGAAGTATTCAAGTAATATGTTCTCAAAGCCAAAAAAATCCATACTGTGAAGAGAAATTTGTTTCTGACATTTATACAGGGTTAGAGCTTGATGTAACATGAACAGAATTCAAGAGTCAATTGGATAGCACTGGAGAATCACAATTACCAAGTATATCATCGTCCTTTAAATGAAGAATTTCACTTCTGCCTTCCTCTTTGTTATAATGTGGAAGAATTCAGAAATAGGTAAATAAATAGAAGACCCATACTTTTCTTAGGATGACTTCAAAATATTCTTAGCATGCAAATGCCTTAATTTATGTGAATTCTCTGCCTAAAGGTTGAAATGGATTAATCAATACACCACAGCTATTTTGTGCAAATCTTTTGTAAAGAAACTAACGCTAAACACAATATCTGTCTGTCATAAGCACTTGTTGTTATAGTATATCACTATCATAAACATGGAGAAGTAAGGACATGGAGAGAAGAGATACTAAGGAAAGCATGGTATTAAGAGCACTTTTCAGAAAAGCCTGAGTAACTCACATTACTTTCAATAGAATCCAGGCATCAAGTAGCACACTAAGTCAAAGTAAAATGTAAACCAATAGATCTACAATGTATTTATTATACATTGGATTAAAGAGCTGATCTATCTCTCCTAGTCTCCATGTTGATAATTAAACATCGGACCATGTTTTGTCTTTGCTGGTTAAGCTCGATTCATGATTCCTTCAGAGAGCTAAAGCCAAATGGCCAGACTGACCTATTAGTTAATTATCTTTTCCTTCTTTCTATTTTAGCTTAAACACATAAGCCTTAATAATTACTATTACCTTGTGTTCGTACAGGATCGGACATTGGGCTGGGATCACTAAGACCTTGTGAATTGATAGCTCTCACCATAAACAGGTAGATTGTATTGGGGCGCAGTCCTCTCACGGTGTAGAGAGTGGTCTTCACGTGGTTAGCTACTGTTTGCCAACTATTGCTCACAGATTGACTGCAAAGAGAAGAGGATTGAAGATTATAGACTAACGAAACACAAAAGTAAAGAAGTCAAAGGAACTGCTTTTGTAACCCTATATCAAGTCTAATTCAAGAAAAAAGTAGTAAAAGCAGGGCAAGAATAAAAATACTTCAGTTTACTCATCAAAATAGGATTAAGAAAAAAACAACCCACAGTTGTCAAAAGTATTTTTCCATTCAACACAAACAAAAAGCTTTTACTATCTCTTTAAAATAAATATTTGCATAAAGAAATTGTGCATAGCTGTAAAGTAAATTTGAATGATAAATAGGCCACTCTTCAACGTAAAACTTAGAAAAGAAAATCCTGTTAAAAGAATAATTTTCTATACTACTAAGTAAATTATATTGATAAATTGTCATTGGAAGAAAAGCATTCTCCTTGAACTAAATTTATACTCGAAGTTACAAAAAACCTTCTGAAAGTATACTTGTAAGTGAAGGAAAGCATATGAATATTTTTTCTGTCACTAAATTTTCCAGGGGAAATATAATTTATTAGATTATAATACACTGTATGAAGATATTTCAAGTGTGATTGTTAAAGGAGCTTTAATGAAAATGCTTGGCTTTTGTTAAAGTTATTTGTAAGATGTCATTATATCTTATCTGATTGAAATATCACAGAGGTTTAAAGTGAAAATTTTATTTTATTGTTTTTTGTTGTATAGCATTGACAAAAAAAATCTTTAGATATACTAAAAGGAAACAGAAAATTGAAAGCTACAGATTTCATGTTGTCTCAATTGTTTCATTCATGTAATGCATAACAGGTAAGTTCCAAAACAAAATCAACTATCTGCACATACAGTAATATTCTTCGCACATTATTGATTATTGCTATAACTTCTTAAATCTGCATGCACAAGATTTTGCTGAATTCTTGTATGAATTTTGATTAAAAAGTGGACTAAATTATGTGCAATTTATTGAAGATCTTGATTAAGGAAATCATTTAAGAACGTGCACATTTGAAGTATATATTACTGATAAATGTGAGAGATATGACTCATGCTTTAACACATGTGTTGAATTGAAGCCCGGAAGTTCTTTTGTGCCACATATCTTCAGCCTCAGGATGAAATATTAAATTATCAAAACTAACCTTTTCAGTTAGAAGTTTTAATCTATCTAAAACAGTAAAAACCAGATACTTAAAGTGCTTTGACTCTTTATTAAGTGCTGTTTTAACAAGAACAGGAAATAAAGTATGCAGAGAGGCTTCAGGATTATCCATTTATTTTCATATTATTTGCACTATGATAGTCAAGATAATGCTGGATCAAATGATTTGACCTGCAGCATTCCCACAGGAGACTCACTGGTCATCAATTCTACTGGAAAAGTAACAGATAATGACTGCATTGTCCTGTTATATTCCTGTTGACCTGAAGAAGTAGTTAGATGCTCCTTTAATTACTCAATTAGAAAAAAAATCATAAATTTTAAAAAACATCGGTTTGAAAAATAAGAATCAATGCCTTCCATAGAAGTTGAGTCTTTTAATGAACTTCTAACGATACATGTGTTGTGCAAAAGAACACCAAACTAACAGAAGAGCGGGTACAAGGGTTTAAGCAAAATTAGGAAGGAAGAAGATTAAAAGTGGAATAATTTGCTTACCTAAAAGCCTCAATGATATATGCGCTAGCTGGCAGGCTTCCAGGGGTCCCTGGTTGCCAGGACAGGGTGACACTGTTCTTAGTAACATCAGTGACTTGAGGTTTGGATGGTGGCCCAGGGAGGTCATTTATATCATAATTTTTACTGACTGTTGCTCCACCAGATTCTGGGAGAAGCAAATACAAAACAATTATTTCTTGAAAAACATACCAAACAGCTGCAAAAGAAGCATAACCAATGTGCTTAATCTTTAAAGAACTAAGTAAACAATTGCACTACCATGTATATGTTTGGGGATGAAAAGCTATCATTCTTTAGGTACGTGCTAAAAGAAAAACTGTAAAATTTGAAACTGTTAAATATAAATAAAGATAAAAAAAAGATGATAGCAATGAAATGCTATTGGCCTCAAGCTCCGCCAGGGGAGATTTAGGCTTGAGATTAGGAAAAAGTTCTTCACAGAGAGGGTGGTTAGGCATTGGAACGGTCTGCCCAGGGAGGTGGTTGAGTCACCGTCCCTGGAGGTGTTTAAGGTTAGGGTAGACGAGGTGCTTAGGAGCATGATTTAGGGATTGGTGGGAATGGTTGGACTCGACGATCCAGTGGGTCTCTTCCAACCTGGTCATTCTGTGATTCTGTGAAATGCAAAGCACGTGAAGGAGCTCAGTCTCCCCACCTAAAACTTCTCCATCTCAGTCCCAGAATTTCTACAGCAAATTATTTCACTCAGACTGCTATAATATAGCCTATACTTCTATTTTTTTGCTAATTAAAACCAGCCTCTGGACTTTGCTTACCTGCCACCTCCAGCACAGCACTCCAAGATGTCTCCCCACTGGAACTTGTAGCAACACAAGTGTAAGTCCCAGTATCAGACAGCTAAACATAAAAAAGAGTTAAGGGCAGTTTTAACAATCTTTTGGAATCAGATGACTGACTTCAATCTAATTTTCTTTTTCTAAATGTTTCTTGGCAAGAAGGGCATAGTCTATGTTTTACATCAGGCTAGAGGGCACCATGTATTTCCAAATAATCATTTAATGGTGACTTACTTTTAGAGAACTGTAATAAGATCACTTTATTTCTAATACTTTTCTAGTTCTAATTCTGAAACTGTTAATGGTAGAAGTAAGCATGTAAGTGTAACATACTGAATGTTTTACTGTGAACCTTCATATTGGTTACAACAAACATAGGTAAAATCAGGTAACAATATAACAACAACTAATTTCTTACATGATAAAATCGCACCGTTCATTATACCATGATGATACAGAAATACAGTTACCAGTGCCAGGAAGGCTGTTAATACTGTCTTGCACTCTTATGACAGATGAAGTAATTTCTATACAGTCCACCAAGCATACAAATATAAATCCTGAGACATAACTAGTTCTCTCTACACAGGTAGGCTTCCAAGCAATTTTCAGATGGTGAAATTAAATCAGATCCTATACCATACTTACTTTTTTTCCATGTTACATAGGTTTTTATTTCAGGCTTGCAAGGCATTTTGGTAGCAAAAAAGAAAAAAAAAGCATTTCTATTGTGACTTCCTTGTCAGTTCATATATTTCAAATTTATTTGGGGAAACTGTTTCAATTATATTGTTGATACTAATCTCATTGCTGTATAAATTGTTCTACTGGAAAATTTGCTAAATGTTTTGCTATTCTCTACTTACATTTAAAGTAAAGATTTGCGAGACAGGAATTAGAGAAGACTATAGAGATGGATGGAAAATGGTGACTCTACAAAGTGCAAAATACACAGAGGTCTGAGACCTCTTCCCACTACTTATAAAGCATGGTACTCCAGAGATAAAAGCAGAAGAGGGAGAGTGCTGACTCCAGTGATAAAGGAGTAGAATTATACCCACCATCAGATTACCTGATGGCAATAGGATTTCATCCAAGAAGGTTCATGGAACTTTAAGGATTGTAATGGGCTTCTGCTAAGCTCAGAGTGGCACTAAGACAAGTGTGCTTATACCTCACTCTTTAAGAATGTCAAGGCAAATAAGTAAGGTGCTCTTTATATTACTTGTTGATATATAATTGAATTGATTCTTTTTACCATATATGAATTTTATTTGTAGTTTCTTCAGATACACTGGGACTGCAGTGTACCATCCTTAGGGGCAGGAAGTTCAGTTGTCTGAATGAGCATAACTTGTATTTTAGGAGATGTTTCTTCCATGAAATATGAGCAATAATTAACTCCCTCTGAAAATGGCTTGGAGTCTCAAAGTATAGAGGTACTAGTAATGAAATGAGAAAGGCTCTTGAAAGGAAATAATAGGTTTTCCAGAGGACAGCACTGTAAAGCAATCTTAAGTAGTATTGTATTTTGCTTCTTCTGTAAAGCAATCTTAAGTAGTATTGTATTTTGCTTCTTCTGAGCTTTTATTAAATATATGATTCTTCATTATGTTTTAACTATAATAGAGAATATTTCTCAAGGCTATGGTTCTCAACTTCATTGGTGTATTACCATAACAGATGGCGTACAGTTTACTCAATAAAGTATGCGGCATAAAAACTTGCAGAAGGCAAACTCAGTATACAAAACAAGCTAGATATATGCTGCCTCTTGCAAGTTATGGTGAATTATGTAACTTACAGACTGTGTATGGATTAGTTACAGACATAGTGTATTGATAGTTCAGTTATTTATACTTTTTTGTGCTACAGAAAAAATAAAACAACGACAAGCATTGCTATTTAGTAAAATAAACAGTTTTCTTCTTTAAGTTACTGCACATGTTTAAATCTGGTGTGATACACTTCTACGGAGCAGAAGGGAGTTTGTCAGTTTTGATGTGTCTGAAAAGGTACCGAGTGAGTGAACTATGTGAGTTTTTAGTTGTCTTCCTCAGAGCAACTACGATGACTGGCTCATCAGAAAATCCTGTAGATTCATGTTTATGATTGTGGTCCATGGCTCACTGTGACTGTGGCAGAGTTCTGAATAATTTGATTTACATACATTAAGAGTTATATAGCAGAAGAGGGTAGTCTCCAGGATTTAAATAGCAGTGGCTCATCTTTACCCATATCTTGAAATCCTTTTATGACTGCAGTGGTGATGATTATTTGTTAGGGGAAGAGAAGGCTGAAGACATGTGAGTGATAAATTTGTTTTGAACTTGGGTGTGTAAGTGAACTTAGACATTTTTTTTGCCCATTTTTTTCTTAGGAAGTGCTGCTAGTGATCACTCAGGTAGACCTGAGAGAAAAATTAAACATTCCGTCAAACATTCCACATTTAAATATGTATTTAATTCATAAAAATTGCAAGGGGCAGGAGAAATCTGGTCTTTATGGTTGTGTGTGGGTTTTGTTCTTAAGTGTGAGTCAAACAGTGCACAGTACTGCAATCAAGGGGCTTATAAATAATGTCCTTCTGATCCTTTAAGGAAAATTAGTTACTAGTGAATGAGCCACTTAAGGATCAATGAAAGCTTCATGTCTTTCAAAATCATGCTCACTACTAATACTGTTTCCTTCTCCCCTTGCAAGCAATTTTTTTTCCTTTTGTTTACAGACCTTGTGCCTCTAACAGCGAGATTAACGCGCTGGCATGATTCAGAACCAATTTCATTGTTTGCATAGCTGCATGCAGACAGGTATGCCAGGAGCTTCTGCATCGTGGACACTCTAAAGAAGCCCATCATCAATGCCTGAAAGTTTGTTTGAAATCACCAAGCTTCCACCTTTAATTGCTGCTTTTTAACACTACTGGAGTTCCTTGAGTATTCAAGCGCACTCTTTAATCCAGCTCTACAGGAAAAATGCATTAACCTTCATGGCCTAAACCTGCCTTCAGCACAGGGAGGAAGGATAAAGTGTTTACTCAAAGAAAGCTAGCATAAATTTTTTAATAAATTCCATTTTGTTCCAAGGAAGTTAGCAATTCATCTCTGATCACTGATGAAATGGCATGAGAAAACAAAATTGTTCTTTGTCTTGTCCTTGGTACCTCTGTTTATTGACATCTTTTTTGGATGGCAAAGGTAAGTGCAAAAATTACTGCTGCTGAAATTAAATGGTTTCTGAAATTGTCTTTATGTTCTTGGCAAATAATTAGATTTACCTTACTATTTTTCCATATACACGCCACATAAACACAAATATGCATTTTTAATCTTTGAATGGGGAAAATGAAAAGCCTAAGCAAAGACTAGTGATGCAATGTTTATCAACAAAATCTTACATTTTGCTGTTTGGAAAATTGTAAGATTTTTTTTCACTTTTAAAGATATTGTGTTATCTTATGTTAAAAGATAAATATTAGTATAAGCACTTCATTTTGAATAGTTATCACTCTGCATATGACTTTCTGTATGTTACAGTATTTGTTGTTTTATCCCATTCATAGCCTTATGAAACATCTTCAGCAAGAGTAACACTGGAATAAATCAGCCAACTCAAGACTGTCAAGACTTATTGGTAGAGAAAGTGCACAGCTAAACTCTGATGAACTCCACTTGTTAAATCGTAAAATTATGATCAGGTGTTGAAAACAAACTGCTCTAAGTTTTAACAGAGACAAAAGCCCAACTATTTTATGGTAAGACTGACTGAAAAGATAAGGAGGGCCTATTTTTTGACATGTCTATCCATACCCAACTCGTGTCTTTTACCATAATCTACATAAGATTTCAAATATCAATTCTGTATTTAGGGAATTATAATAGAAATACCTGATGCTTGGGGTTTTTTCCACCACCCTTTGCACCCTTTCGCTACGCAACATCAAAGAATGAAAGAAGATGTGGACTTGGTGAGAATTTCATAGTAAAAGACACAATTAAGTTAATTCAGAAGACACCAGACAGCATGACAGCACAACTGCCTGAGGGATACAGCAAGAGCTCATGGCCAGCCGTGTCCTTTTATGTCAGTCGTTTTGCTATTGCTACTCACCCGCAGATTTTTAATCTGAAGGGTTCCCTGATCCTGTATGGATGTTCGAGGGTCTCTGCCCAGGAAGGTGAATCCTTCTTTTAACCAGTTGATGACAGGAAGTGGGTCGCCAGTTGCCTTGCACTTCAGTAAAGCTGTCCCATCCACTGCTAGAGTCTGATTGACCGGCCCTTGAAGGATGATGGGTGGAGGTCTATCTGTCAAGACTGAACCGCGACACATGCATTGGCATTCACACCTCTAATGATCCTCTGCTGTAGTTAGTCCTTTCCTTGACACAGTACCTATTTTCACAGACTTGTTCAAGTTAGCCTCTAAAAAGCTAAAAACAGTTTTGGAAAACCCACAGATACATGTTAACAATTAAGTGGTATATTTGAAAAGAGATTAAACTTCTGTTAGCAAAGATCATCACATTCATTTGATTAAGACAGGATGAAAATCAAGAACTTGATTCAGAAAAAAAATTAAGTACATCTCTTATTCCTTCCAATTTAGGAAAGCACTTAAAACATGTTTCATGTGACATGAAAATATACTTAATTGGTTAGCTAATTCAGGAACTAAAAAAGAAAGTCTGTTAAAGTTCAAAGTGAAACAACATAGCCATTCTAGCATGGGTAACAATCACATCCCCCATTCATGCTCAAATTGCAAGTTTTCATAAGCAAAAATATCTAACAAGAATACAAAACTTTTTCTTAATCTAAGTGATCTAAATGATTGCACCACTTTTTCCAGTGTTGATAAGTTCAAATTCAATCAAGCCATTTAACGGCTTACTTGTCAAGTCATTTCACCAGTTTTCAAAGCCATGAAGGCTCTTATTTTTTCCCCTCTAATAATTTACATTTCCATGCTTGAAATACTGCTTTAAGGACTCTGTCATCTGTGTGCAAAGGCATGATCGTGTAGAAACCTCATCCCATGAACAGCGGGCTATATTAAAGATAAGGCAAAATGCTCATGTTCTTTTTTCTTGAAAGATCAATTTTTCATAACTATTTCTGCTGTTGAACCTGTTCTTTGAATCATCAGTTAAGCACCAAACTATAACTCTTTGTTTGTATAAACACTGTGTTTATACAAAATGAATGTGAAATAATTGAATATAAACAAGGCTATAGCTTCTGCATAAAATTTGTATAACAGAATAGATAATTCAATTTTATATATCTACCTGCCACGCTGCTGCTCTTTTAAATTTTTCAACAACTGCACAATTATACAAATGGTATTAAATATTGTAACAGGCAGGATTAGCTCCTAGTGTACATTAGCATGCCTCCAATGACATCAATTGAGTTTGAATCATTTATTCTAGCTGAGAATCTGGTTCATTACAGTCCATATACAACACCTGAGACTAAAAATGAAGTGAAAATAAATTATTGTGAAGCAATATGGCTTCTGTTGTATTTAAGCTGTTTGAGATGCAAACCTCTGGAACCTTCAACAGATCCAAAGTGCTTTCATTACACTATTGAATAAATAAAAAAATATTAGGGAAATGTTAGTGGTATATTTTATACCTAAAATGATGTAACATTGCAAAAAATATAAATAAAATTCTTTTGTTACAAAGATGTGTAAAATCATTAGTATTAGTAGCACCTTGGAGTGTGAATCCACCACATTTATTGCAAACAAAACTGAAAATAGGAAGCCAACGCAGATTATTTATTAACACTAGAACATGAAAGCTATTTTGGAAATTCTGAAATATCACCACTGAAAGCAGAAATAGGACAGGAACGTATATTAAAAGAAAAGAGAAAATGTAATGTGTTTTCACCTTTTTATGAAGTTTTTGATCTCATTAAGGCTCCTTATGACTATGCAGTTCAGCCATTTAGTGAAATAAAAATCGATCTCAGCTCATATGTACTATCAGCATGCTTGCAGCACAGTTATATTCAAATGAAAACTTAGCTGTGGAAGTTTTCAGAGTTAAAATAATTACTTATGTTGCTAACAATTCCATAGCAGTTGTTTGCTGCATCTAATTACCTCTTATGTGTAGCAATGTAGGTATTTTCAAAACCTCCTGCATTACAGATATTGTTCTTTGGCTTGTAATTAGTTTTTTTACAGCCCAAATGAGGAGCTCATAATCCTTTAAATAGCTCTGATCAATAGTGTAATTGAAAGTCTCCTAGCCAGAAGGAATCTTCATTTTCAAGGGTGTTATGGGTGAAAGACCACTACAGGTTTCCATGACACTAAGGCTAAAGGTTAAATGAACACTTAGGGTTTCCACTGATCTGTGAACGACTGTATTGTCTTCAAACCTATGACTTGTAAATCTTCTTTAAAATGAGTATATGTGCTAGTATTCCCACTATATAGGTATAGTGTATAAGGATTCAAAACTCAGAGATTTAAAAAGATAAATCATAAGCATTCAGAAGAGATAATGAAAAATATCCACAAAAAGGTTGAGGGTTCTCTTACTTTCTTTTACAATATTTTAGTTTTTTATTTAAATTTTATCGTGGTTTTTTTTTCCCAGCAAGAAACTTCTATCTCCATTTGACAGAAATATTTTTTTGTGGCGGAAATATATCTACATAGTAAAAAAGGTACTGATTTCAAAACTAATTTAATTTATAAAAATTGTTTTGAAACTATTTGTTGGAAAGCGTATATTCACATAATCTGGTATCTGAAAAATTATCAGATTATTTTGCGGATCTTGGTAAAATTACAACAGAAAATCAAAGAGAATGACAAAATGAAGTCTTTACTTTAGTGCTTCTAAAATTAATATTTCAATTTTTTTCCTGGTGAATTAATGGGGAAAATCAGGCATAAGTCACAAAATTCTCATGATGAATGTAAGTATAATAAGGCTAGGTGCTCTCCTGAGAAGAGAAAAAGCAGAAACCAATCTTTCCTCAGTGTTTTTTGCAGAAGAGCTTCACAGGAGGCTATGAAGTTATTCTGAATCTCTCCTGTTTGAAATGATCACACTTGCTATAAAACATGTAGTACATATTTGATCAAGGACAGGAATTATGGTGGCCAGATTTACAGATGTGTAAACTGTGAGTGATATTAAGTTCTTCCAGGAGAATTTGAGAAAGACATATCCCAGAATATTCAATTGATCTATAGCAAAAAAAAAATGCAGAGGAGTTTGGGAAAAATGCCTTAAGTGTCTATTGCATACAAGCAGAAAGGGAGCTGTTGAGGTATGCCGCCAACTTCTTCTCTCTTTTTTTTTTTTTGACATCAGTTCTGAATTCTCCTGATATGTTCCGACTTTTGCTTTCACTCAAAAGGTCAGAAGTGTGATTGTTTTAATTAATTGAATATCCTAAACCATTTCATTCTTATGTTTCCATCCACTGGGGGAGGTTATGCTTGCTCCTGCGCTCTAATTCTCATCCTAAACTGCAGCTGCTGGGTGAACTAGCATTGGTAGGCTGATTCTACAGCTAAGCATAGAGCAGCCAAAATTTTTATTAATTAATGAAAACAGTGGCTAGATTAGGAGAAGCTGAGATCTCCAAAGTATTCTGTGCATAACGGATAAGTTTAGGGAATAAATTAGTAATTGTATACTAGCCTTTTATCCTGAGCACAGACATAGTTAGATGGAAGTGTTTGGCTTATTTGCATGATCTGTCATTTTAAGACTATGAGCTGCATATTTACTTCTAGAGTTTTAAAGGATTGCTAAGATTGCCTCAATTTTAAAAATTATTTTTTGCTTTTCCAGATGTGCATTAGACAGTGGATTATATGATAGCCTTTCAAGAAAATACAAGATCTGAATTTCAAATACACCAAATGCGCTTAGCACAGTCCATAATCAGCAGAATTATCACTCAACTCAGCACATTTCATCACAGCTAGTAATCTCTTCTCATGTGAACACTTGTGTTAAAAATATTTCCAGTAAAGTCTTATAAGTGCAAAAATGTAACAACTGAAACATTGCCATATATGGTATAATTAAGCACTTGTTTTTCTGCACATGACATATGTTTTCATTCTGTATTGGAACTTCAATTGGATCTAAATTACTCTGGATCAAACAAAAATGTGTTCAAAATGAAAAAGATGGCTCACCACTATTATTAAATCATTAACCAAACAGAAAAATTCTGGGCTATGGAGTAAAACTGAAATCACCAGCCAAAAACTAGAACGCTAATGCTTAAGTATATAGCTAGCATGGCCAACGCTTATCTTTTATTATATTTTTTAATCCATTAAATTAGATTTCTCTACTGATAAATTCATTAGCTTCCACAACTCCTGCTCAGCATCAACCAGAACATATTATTTAGACATTTATGGTTAACCTCCTAACTGAAAGCAAATAAAAGATATCTGTGATCTAATGGTACGTTTATTTATATAATCTCAATATCACAATATTGTTCTGGCACTTTTATCCTGGCCTCACCTGCCCTTTGACTCAAGGATGAAATGGTATTTCTATAAAGCTACCTTGTATTATTTCATAATGATTATGTTGACATCGGGTTCTGGAAACGTTTGAAGAACATAGGCCTTACATTCCTTGAGCAGCAGAGCCACCAGCTAATGCTTTCTCTAGCAATGTGGAATGCACAGCACCTTTAATCAGAATTAATAGTAGTTGAGTTTCCATTTAACAGGGTCAATTTTGTGAGATTTCTGTTGACTTATTAAGTAAATGAACAAAAGTTCCAGAGGTCATTAGGATTTATTATTTTTTTCCCCACACAAGAAACAGATAAAGACGAACCACAGGGCTTGTCTATGAAAAGGAAGAATTTCTCATCACCAATATCCTTGAACCTGAGTTGATCCTTTCAGTCCCCGTTGCAGTAAATCTAAACAGCATCACCAGGTGCAACCATTAGCAGCTCAATGTCCTCTTAGCCAATATTTGTGTGTTCTATTTATTCCAATCACAGTCTTGGCACTGAACCAGGCAGTGCTATGGACAGATATTAAAAAATACTGCCTTTCCATTAATTTTAAATGACCTTTTAATCTACATTTAAATCCGAATTCAATGAAAATGCATCATTTTGTCATAGACCACGAAAGAAAGGACTTAAAGAGACTGTAGAGCAAAGGTTCAGCTTTAGTCTCCAGAAACTACATCACAGAAAAGCAATGTGCTTGTAAAGATGCAAGGATAAGGCAGAAATTATCTCTCCCTGTCATAAAAACATAGACAGCTTTTGGAAAACAAAGAAAAGGCATCAAATTAACGCTCAAACCTCTATAACATGAGCCTGAACCTCTCTACCTGTCACTTGTGATGAATATGCTCTTGTGAAAAGCAAGATTATTCAGAATTAGACATCTTTTCAAACTTTCATGGTGCAGGCAAGTCTCTAAGGGAAAGGTAAAAGTAGACCTCTGCATATAACAACAATTTTAATGGCAAAAAATTCATCAAAGTCTGTCAGGAGATATTTAACGAGTCAGTTAAGACAAGCAATAATGATGCCAGGGAATGCCACAATCTCCTAGTATGAGAGGAATTCTGTTATTTTCCTCACTAACACTAAAAGATGCAAAATTGCTTCTGTTCACTATGGGACGAAGAAGAACATCAACAGGATTCCTCACATATGAAACGGATTCATGTTTGTCAATGGAACAAGGTAAACCTCAAGCAGGCAAGCAGGATAAATTTCAAACCCCAAATCTAGAAATAGAAGCATCAAGACAGATTATATGATGCTTTTCCTTTCATGAAAACTCTTCTTTACCTACATATTTGCTCTTTTCACACCTATCCATACTAAGAATTTCTTAGAATGCACTTCTGAGGTAGGTACCTTATTCACAGAAGAACTAAAGGCCTATACATTCTCATTGTTCTAAAACAACTGTACTCCAGTAAGTTTGAGGCAACTGTGTTGATTTAATTGACCTACAGACATATCCCCAAACTAGCTGATAATAATGTAGTACTGAAGGCTGATGGAACTGAACCTCAATTTTCTGTACCCCAATTCAATGCTTTAATCATGAATCTATTAATTCTTCATGAGTTTGTTGGGGTTTTTTTGCACTTATTTAGTAGCTCTAGTGAACCAAGAAGCTTCCTTTGTCATCAACCCCATTCTAAGCTGGTTTCTCCCTTGTTTGCAAGGAACCTTCATAAAGCATGCAAAAGGGAAACTAGACTTCAATGCCTTTTTGATACCGTAGAGAACTGAGAGACTCTTTTTCATTGTATTTTCTGTAGAAACTTGTCTGTTTACTTGTGTGAATTATGTGTTCTCACATGCCTTTATTTACACTGCTTTTAAAATACTTTTGACAGGAAAAAAACAATAGGAATTTCTATAGCTCACCATCAGTAACCTCCAGCTGAGCCTTTGCTAAAATGCTTCCAGCAACCGTCAGTGCTTGACAAATGTAGTAGCCTGCATCAGACCGCTGAATGTTGTTAATAGTGAGATCTCCAGTTGGTGACACTGAGTATCTGCTGTTGGGCTGGAGAGGCTGGTTTGGGAAGAGTAGATTCTGCAAAGACAATTAATCTCACATCAATTCAAAGCACAAAAGCACCACTTTACCCTCAGCTAGAGAGACAATGATTTTTCCTTAAAAGTACTATATATAAACTAGAAGAAAAAGTAATTGTGGTTATGACTTTATGAACATATAGATCTAGCTTTCCCTGCCTCTGGCAACTTGCAGTTTAAATTAGAAACAGCCCTTGACAGCACACAGTGTTGTATTCTGGCGGGGGGTATAGGCGAGAAGAAATTTTCCAACAACCACACCTGAGTGATTTGTATTAGTAAAAATTTCTACTTAATTCTGAATGTAATTGTAATGATACACTTAGTTGGCGATCAAACCAGAAAGATGCAACACTACAGTAAGAATTAAAAAACTACCAGAAAGAACTGAGTCCTGGTGATGTGAGATAGCATATCGCTATTGTTTGGCTGTGACTACATTCTGGGCAAAGGAGATAGTAAGAGCAAGGCATGGAAGGAAAGCTGGGAGGAACATACAGACAGGTCATGAAGGGGGAGAAGCTGGCAGAGAGTGACAGTAGTGGAGAAGTAGAAGGATATTAAAACTAAGATATATAAAAGGAGAAAAGCAGCATGGAGCCTTGAAGGTGAAGAAAAAGAGTATAAATATGATATGGAAATCTCAAAAAGAAAAAATAATTTAATGTGGGATAAGAAATCAGTTAGCACAAAATAGGGAGGTAATCTTTTGCCTTTGGGCTGGATTGGAGAAAAGAGAGATGCCAATAAGAGTAACTGGAATGGATGGAGTAGTCATTGCATATGATGAAGGACAGAATGAATCAATAATATAGAAAAGGACCAAAGAGGTTTGAATGTTGAGGGCTGTGTTTTCAAGGAATAAGTTATTTCATCTGGCATAGATTTTGATGTGACTAAAAACGAATAGGAAAAGGGAGGCAATGTGAACCGAAAGGTCCACAGCAGTGCCCAGTGAAATAGAAGGGGGAACTGATTAACCAATAATCAAACAACAGCAGTTCCAGGAAAACAAGGTATGATTTTTATGTCAGCTAAATAAGCTTCTATGAAAAATATGATTATATGTATCAGAATTATCCCAAAACACTGTTACCATGTTGTGACAAGGTTTCAGTCATTACTGCAGCTTTGTATAGCTCTTCTGTACTTTCTAATGATGACTCCCTACAAACTTCTAAGCCTGTCTAAATACCTTGAAGAAAAAGTCTAAATGTATTGAGTAGGGTATTAAAAGAATTTGCTGGAGATCTGCTTCTTCTATAGTAGAACTTAATATTTCACAAGAAACTATCTGGAATACACAAGCAACAAGATTGGATTTTAAAAAATTCTGCTTTGAACTGAAACCCGCACCTTTTTCTCTCTGGTTTTGGCAATAAAAGGGGAGAGATACACTTTAAATAAAATTCAACAGTCCAGGTATCCATATAATTGTATTAAACTAATATGCTACTTGTCACCCTAGGGTGAGTCTTTTCCCTTATACCCTCTTTCAATATCAATGTTCAAGAAATTTTTCACAGCAATTTTTTTTCCTCAAAAATCAATATGCAGCCAGTAAACACGTCTGATCCAATAAGAAAAAAAGTGTGAAAATCCTGAAACAATTTCAGGCTACAGGACTAAGTGGGTCTCAAAAAATTGCTCTGTTTTCTGAACTGCCTTGGAACTTTCAGAACAACCTCTTCCTGGCACCAGTACTTGCCAAACAAGGGCATTACTTAAACTCCACTAAATTTTATAGAAAGCAGAGAAATCTGAGATAGCTGAGCTTGACTCCCCTTACCACTCATCACAAAAAATGTTAAAAGAAACATAACATAGAAGATAGTTCAAGGATCAAACTGCTAAGTCTTAAGAGAAAAAAATCTAGAGTTCTCCTTATCACTGCATTAGAAAGAGGAGGCTACTCTTCTTTTTAAATTCAGCATGGGCTTATCTGTTCTGGAGAGGTAACATGTCCCAGTGAATATTCCATACATCAGGAGATGTTAATCAGTCTCATGACTCCTCCCATTGAAAACCAGATAGCTACGAACTATAACTTGTCCAAAATTACAGTACAATCCATTTTTAAATGTTCTTACAATTTCATTGGTTTTAATTAGCTGTCAGGTTGCTCATCTGGATACAATGGTGGTGTGCTGGGTTGCAGACAGGAGGACCAGATTCAACTCTGTTATGATACCACTGAATTTATCTCAAGGAAGAATTTAATCCAGAGAGTCTAAAGGTTACACATGCCCTGTCCTGGTGCATTTCATTGGTGGGCAGCTGTTAATCTCTGGGGAAAAGGCTACTGAGTACAAAGGACCAGCTGTTTACACACAAGCTGCCACAGAAAATTTCTCAGGAGGGAATAGCTCCCCTCCCTTCCAGCTGGTTGTGCTCAGAAACACAGGATTGAGAAATGGATTCATAATGAAAAATTACTAAAGTGGGCTAACATGACTACATAACATCACTCTTAACAATAACAGTGATGCTGCAAACAGTTCCTCGAATAAAAACAGAAGCAAGCATTGTAAAGTCAAGTAATAACTTGTAGCCAGGCACATAATTGTGAAAAGTCATGTAATTTGGCCAAAATGCTTTCTTCCATATATGTATGATAATGTACAGCATGTGGAAACACATCTATTTATGGCATCCCATTACAAAATCTGGCAAGTTGTATCTCAAGATGGTAACACTAACTTGTGTTACTTCATTGATACTCAATTAAGATTAACAAGAGAATGTAGTGAATCATGTTTGAGATACATTTCAAGGTTTGATTGTAAACCATGTACATATCAATTTTTATGTTGCATTTATTTGCCCAAAACCACTATTCTAACCCTCAGGGATCTGGTTCTCAATGTAGTAATTAATATTCCAGGTTTGCAATTAAACAGCTTCAACATGGTACAATCAGTAGGTAATAACATTCAATTAAAGACACAAGATGCATTTTCACCTTAAAATGTTTTTACCCTTGAAGTGATACGAATGGAAGAAGATAAAATAGAGTATTAACACTTTTCAATTACGTTAAATGACTTTAATCCTGCAAATGATGTCCCACTTTAATTAGAAGCTCTTCTCTTTATTACACCATGATGGATGTCCACTTTATTAGATTCAAGTGTGACACTATAAGCTCACTTTACATAAGCATTACCATGTTATTAAAATGCTCTACAAGGAAGGGAGTTGAGATATTTCCTAGAACATCAGGACTTCCTACTTTAATTTCAACAGCCTATTCTACTTTCTGCTTGGAACATTTTTCACCTGAGAACTCACTATACCGTGCTTTTCCAGGATGTGATCCATGGAGGCTAGATCTAAAGTTGTCAAGTAATACACTGAAAGAAATATTCTGAAGGTTAAGTTTGAGCTCATAGAAGCTTACACCCATAAAGTAATAGTGTCACATCTTTTTAAGTCACAAATGCAACAGGGCAAAAAATGCTGTCAGCCTTGACCCTGTCATTTCAGACCAGTTACCTGACCTTGTGAGAAGGTGAAATAGGAGCAAGTGGAGTAAAATGGCAGATCCATGGTTCAGTTCTTATTTCACTTTTCACCTGAGCTGGTACCCAAAATGCCTCCAGATTAGACAAAAAGTATATCACATCTGTACTGTACAGCCCAGTAGAGATACTTGAGTTAGCTCACGTATCACCACATGGGAAAAAGTAGCACAGGGCACTGAAAAGTCTAATTTTGCCAATGGAGAAAGGTATACAATATGGATACATAGTCAGATGTAGCCGTGACAGGCTTCATCAGAGAGTTGGAGAAGGCACTATTCTTGAGCCTCCATTTTCCCTTTTAATCTTTCCTCAAGTGCAAAAGAGAATACAGTAAATAGTTTACAGTGTTCAAATTTCACTTCTAACATGAATCATAGGTTGAAAGTGAGAAGGTCTGACTTTTACCTTAACATAGTGCCAATACAGCAACAGCAGTATAACAATGTTACGGCATGACATTCAAATACCAAGCTGAGACAATTTTACTAAAAAAAGCATCTGTGCGTTCAAAACCTGTATCTATATCCACTATGAGAATATGCCAATGCAAATCAACTTGCTAGATGTATCTCTGCTTAACCATGTCCAGACAAGCTGTGACCTGTAATTTCTGATTCAGATCAGTTAAAAATTGTGTCATATCTTTTATATCTACTATGTTTGTCTCATCCACCTGTTTGTTGGGGGTTTCAGAATGAAAAGTCTTTAGGATTTATACTATTGCTTTTATACACTTAAACAGCACCTAGCACAAACGTCACCAACTTAAATGGCCTTTGAGTTCTTCACAATAATAATATTTTTAAACAAACAGCAACAAAAATGTCTGTAGAAAATAATGATATCTTAAAAGGCAAATTCCTGTGAAAGGCTAGAAGAATCTGTGAAAGGCAAAAGAAAAAACATTCCTTAAAATGTAACAAAATAACTAGATTGAAAGGTTTGAAAAATTCATAGGGTACATATAACTTACTTGGCTTCCTTCTTTTTGCCAGAAAACAGCTGGCTGGGGATTTCCTTTAGTTTCACATGGAAAAGTCACTGTTCGACCCTGGGCTACAATCTGGTCTCGCGGTCTCACCACAAACTGTGGGGGAGCTACAATGTAAGAAAAAACATGGAGTAAATTTAAGATATTTTGCAAGGGGGAGATGAGGAACATTGAAGGAAAGAGACAACATTGTGGAGGGTTTTTTTTATGCCAGAGGACATAAGACCAGAAACATTCATTAGTATAGACAGAACTAATATATATACAAAAACAACAACAGCAACAAAATGAGCAGCAATATCAGCATGTTATATTCCCAGTTGTAAAAAACAAACAAAAAATACAGAAAGAAACATAGAAATGTTACAACCATACATGCTAGCATAAGTTCTGATGACAATAAATGCTAAGGAGCAGCAGTCAGATGTTTATGATACTGACTCTGGATGTATTCTGTCTTTGTTCTGGCCATGTATCAGCACTCTCATACCCTTTTCGCCTCATAGAAATTGTTGTCTGGGGCTGTTGTGCATAGCAAGGTATGAATTAGGATATACAGACTGCCTTTTTCAGTCTGCCTCTCTAGACTTTTAAAAATTATTGAGAAAGAGAAGAAGGCCTGGATGACAGCAGAAGGACAGAAGTTTAAGAGCTCCCTCACTTCTCTTGGGGGTAGTGTGGGTCAATAATGGAGTGGGAAGGAGGACTTGCTGTAAAAAGTACAGTTGCCACAACAATACAAACTTGAGAGATACTGATTTAAGCTTGTGTAAAGACAAGAAAGAAGAAACAGTTGAAGATTTAGTGGACAGCAGTAAGTGGTGAGAAAGAAGGAATACATCTTCCAGGAGATTAGGAAAAGACAAGGAAAGCAAAAAAAGGAGAAAATGGAGTTGAAGCAAGAAAGAAGAATCAGGACTGGGTATGTATTCAAGTAGATGGTATTAACATTGTTCAGACATAGGGGACCAGGCGGCAGAGTCAGAAGTGAAAAATTTCTGAAAGAGAGGGTAGTTTTACTTGTCTGAGCATGTTGATGGAGAATAGAGAGTTAATGTTTATTGGGAATAAGAAAGGAGAGAAAAGGTGTTAATGTACAGAAGGAAAGTGGTGAAGATGCAGCGTTGGAGAATTTGAGAGAAAAAAGCTTGACATCAGCGACTATCTTGAGCATGATGTGACAAAGCAAATAACTTCTTTATGTATGACATGCAAAACTTTCAGTCTTAGTTCAACGCTGGAATTCACCAGAATTGGATTTGTATTGGCTGACATATCTTTAAAATGTAAGAAGTGTCTCCAAATATTCTCATCAAAAGTCTAGCTAACTTTTGGGGCAGGCTGAAGAAGGGGATAAAATAATATTAATAATAAAACCTCCCACATTAGTTTTCTTCTATTCCATTCCTGGTTTGGTGGTTGTGGAGGGGGATGGTTTAGGAACACTAAGCTTTTAGGTAAATAGAATTTAAGTGTTTTAGAAAACCATATTTTCACCATTATAATTACAAATTATTTAATTAGGCATGAAGAGCAATCAAGACCCTGCTTTCGATTACACCTGCTGCCAGCACAGACACAAATCTGCTAACTCTATAGAAATGTATGCAGATGTGAGTTTTTTTAAATATACTTTACAGTTACCACACAAGGTACTCCTCAAGACTTTACAGATAAGCAGGAGTCTGAAAAGCACCACTTGACTAGCCCCGGTTAAATGCATTCTTAGAACAAGAACTGCAAAGCACTTAGTAAATGTAAATCACTATCAATTTGGAAGCAAGAGGGTGAGGACAATACGAGGAGTCCTCCTTCTGCCTCACAATTTCTGAACACACGTTTTGGCTTCTCTGGAAACAGAAGTGTCCACAACTTCCATCAGCCTCAGCAGGTGTTAGTCTTCTGAAAGGGCAGGGACCTAAGGTTCGGTGCCCTGCTGCTGCCCAGTTATACCTATAAGTTTTGAGGTTTATATAAGACCACAGAAGTTGCTACACACACATTAATATTTGAACTCATTCTGTACTATTCCTTAAGTGCTGGATGGATTACAGCACTTCTTTTCCTCGCCATGTTTTACCTTGCATTTCTGTGTGCAGTCCCTACAGATGTAACCAAGCAGTACTTTGGTGACTAGCACATGCGTTTGTTCAATCAGTCATATGGGGAAGGAAACAGAGCAAGATCTTTAAGTCGTGAATTAGAAACTTTCATTCATATAGGTGTAGCTTAGACTAAGGTATCTCTACAGTTCTCCCCACCCACTTAATAAAGGCCACTGAATTAGTTCACTACTCACTGCTTGCCCATATATGTTCATTGCTCAGGACATTAATATAGAATCAATAGCAAGCTCAGGCAGAAAGGTGAGTAGAAAACCTCTAACTTCTATTGTATTTGCATTTGACAGGAATTATGCATGAGTCCTATGTGTATGCTGCATTATGAGTGGCCTCAAGACCATTATTTTTCTGTTGTGACATTAAAACCTGGTGGCAGGAGATTTATACATAGATTATACCTAAGCATGACTGATATCCAAGATCGTTGTGTAGCCATGTTTGGTGCACTATGAGTATGTTATGCAGATGGTGCTTGAGATGCTTGAATGGTGTGGCATTTCCATGAGCCTCTTTCAGATCATGTAACCAAATAAATATAAAGTAGGTAAGTTTAAGAGTTCATCTTAAATATTCTCTCACACACAAGGCTATGCTGTAAATCAATAATTCAAAGCTCTGAGCAGATGTAATACCACTGAACTTGTTGCTGTCGCAGACATTCCAAGGACCAAATTAAGGTAATTTGGTAGCCAAAGGATAATGAGAGATGAACACCCTAGTTTCTACTTAGTTTCTAGTTTTTTATCTGCCCTTAACTCTGAACATCTCTGGGTTTCCTAAGAGTAGGAAACTGATCCTTTCTTTTGCAAAAAGACAAGGAAAAGAAACAGCTATTACACTGTAGTTCAGTCCAGATAATCCATGAGGACTGACCCTGTTGTTCTGTTCTCTCCCTGTCACATTCCAAGTCCTCTCCAGCATTTGCCATATCAGGTGAACAGAAAATTCATGGTGTCACAGCTACTAGTTTAGGCTTTTAAACACTCCAGTAAACAATGATGTATGTTTATGAAAGGATTTTTTTTCCTAGCATTTACCTGCAGACATAATTACTAGAAATTCACTATAAAAATAAATTAATTATTCAGACATTATGTTTAAATATAATCTCTTGAGCTCACAAGGAGATGACTTTTATTGGTCAATGCATTAATTAGAGCACAAAAATCAAATCCTTTAGCCAAACTATTTTATATCATAATTTTAAAGAAAATAAACCCCTTTACTTTGGAAAGGCAAAACCTTGTATGTACTTTTTTATTTATTCAGAGATGGGGTTCTTTAATGAAGGAAACCCCCATTTTGTTCTAGTTTGTTGACATATTCTGTTATAGCTCTGTTTTCAAACAGACTCTGATAAAAATGATGTTATTTACAGCATATAAACAATGTTTTCCCCATATAACTTTTATCTATCGATTTCCAGCTGCATAATGCAACTGAAAGCAATAGTTAATAATTGCAGGAGTAATTCATGGTCAAGTATAACTACCAAAGCAGTAAGACTACTATTATCCTCAGAGAATGCAACAACTCTGCTCAGAGACAGCAAGGCTTCTTTGACAAAATAAACACTTGGGCTCTTCAATTTTCCTAAAAACAGAGCTCATTATCTTCATATATAGGTGCTGTTTATAAAGATAGATAAGAGTTATTATTCCCATTTTGCAAAAAGGTTAACTGAGACCTTGATTTCCTCAGATTCATCTTCAGTGGAATGTTGGACAAACCCAAATTGAAGCTACTATTGCTTCTCTGAAAGTAGGTGAAAGTTTAAAACTTTCTCAAAAGGTACAGTTAGAGATATAACAGCAGGCTTGATATGCTTCAGCTGTTAAAGTTATGTGGCAGTTTAATGTTTAATTCAAGCTAAACATTAAGGTCATTAGAAGAATCTGTTGAAAAAACTGTTTTCAAGCAGCAAACTGAGCGTTGTCCCTGTGAAACTATTAGCCTTACTTTTTCAGATGTAACATTAACTGGATTGGAATAAATAAAGTGGAAAAACTCTTGCTTAGCTGACATTTGAAAGTCAAAGACGATCACTTTAAAAGGAAATATATTACTTGAATTCCAGACTAGACAAAAATATGGAAAAAGAACAATTAAAACTACAGACTTAGTATACTTCTATTGAAACTTCTTTCTTTTTTTTTCTTTATGAGAAATTTAAATAATACACAGTAAATTAGATTTGATTTCTGGCAAATTATGCTTTGATACTGCATTCAGCAGGCATTGGCTTCAATCACTGTCACACTAAAGCTATGTTATGCTAATATCAGCTTGTGAGGCTGAGCAGGATGATATGGAAATCAGATTGGCTGAACATGAATAGAAAGCATAGGCCATGTACAAGGGGGCTTTGAGACGAGGGGTTGGGGGGACCCTAAGGTTAATCACATCATGTTCAGAACTGTTTTTACAGCACAGAACAGTGTTCTACTGGAAGAATTAAAATGGAGATAGAAAAGCATGAGCCATAGTGAGCATTAGTTATGTTGTTGAAAATGGGAAGAGTGCATTCTGTTGCACTTTTTTGAGATGTCATTTTATGCATGACTGAATGTATCTTTTATTCTATTAATGGATGCATATGTAGGTAGCCTCTGCTTAAGTGTTAAAGAGTTTTAGGAAAAAAAGGAAGAAACAAACACTGCGAATTATTTCAAAGGGATTTCTTAACTCTTCTCCAACCTTAATAGGTAGCAGAATTTCTAATCTTATGGGATGGATTGCATCCATTTCTTTCCCAGCAGTGTTACTGAATACTGAAGGTTATACTGAGTCACCAAGAGGTGATAGAGCTGCTGATGTACAGAAGCTTGACTGAGAAAGAAGTTTCAGAAGGGGAGGGGAAAATTACTATGGGAAAATGCAAATTTAGAGCAAAAAGTACACTGATTCTGCAAAAAGTTCACTGATTAAATATTAGCAATATTTTCTTCTAATGATGCAGCTTTTTAAGATGATCTTGTGATTTGTGGTACACATTGAATTCAAAGATCCTAAGGGAATTTTATTATAATGACCCATTTACAGCACCTTTCTCAGCCCATGTGCCCTGGGGTGTCCGTATATTGCTGTGATTTTAATTAAAAGTACACATTGTAGCAAGTTTTAGTCCAGTATGGCTCCTGCAAGCAGAAATGGAATTGTAACCACAGAAACTAATATCAGCAGGACTTTTGTTGTTATTGTTTGGATTTTTTTCTAAACATCATCAATTACCTAAGGCTGCCACTGAGACCAAACTCATTTTACATAATCCAAACAATTTTCAGATAATGAAAACTTTAGTAATCTTTAAATTGCATGTACTTAGGTAAAATGTCCTCACATACCATGGCATATGAGGCTTTATTTGAAGCTCATTGAAGCTGGTAGAAATTCTCCTGTTGGCTTATGTGGTCTTTGGATCAGATCCATTGAAAAAACAAAATATTACATGAAAAGAGCGACAGAAGTAAATATTAAAGGGATTAAATTACAGATTTCAAAACCTTTAATTGTAACTAATTTCAGCTGACAGTGAACTGCAAGTGGAATTTACCATGAAGATGACTTAAGCAAGCTAAAATAATAAAGATTAGTGTTTTGTTTGTAACTTGTATTGTTTATTGCCCACCAATGAACATCTGTGAGTGGTTCAAAAAGGGTAACAACATTTTTATCTTTCAGTTGTTCTAAAACACTGAAACAGAAAATATTAAAGCATGGCAGCATAAGAATTTTTCTCTTTCTTTGCAAGAGGTGAAAGAAGCCTAGAAAATCAATAAATAAAACCTGCTAACCATCCTATATATTTTGACACACAAAATCTCTCTTTTATCCCTGGATGACCTAAAAGAGAGAAGTGGGATAAATCTACGTGGTGAAAAAAAGAGATGTGAGATAAAGAATAATGAAGAACAGGTTTGGTTTATATTCAGAGTTTCACTGCCAATTTTAATTAACATATCTGCCAAATCTGTATTTGTAATTTTTATAACAAAAGTTACACAAAAAGCACAAAAGCTTAAAAAATACTACCAAGGATTTGTTCTTCATTCTTACCTAGTACTAATGTCAATAAAACAAAATTATGAGAAAAATCATAAAATAATCTAACTCTGCTTCCTATATAGCAGAAAAGAGTGCATCTACTTTCCAACACTGCCCTCTCCCCATCTCCAGAACTCTGAGTTCATCAGCAGCACCCTTCCTGATCCCCTCCTCTTTGTTTTACTGTACGTGTAAACATACAGTTTAAACATTAGGTGTAAATTTCATCTCAACATGAGGCTGTATCCTGCTGTCATTTAATCTCTATTTTATTGTATCTTGTCTAATGATCTCTTTTAAGTAGCCTCTACACCGTACAGATGCTCCAAGAAAATCCTTTCTAGAAAGTCCTTCATTTAGTTTTGATTCTTATAAAGAAATGTAGCACTGATTTTATCTGCCTAATAACTTAGTTTACTCAGGACTTTCTCTACCCTAGACAATGCTTTTTAATTGCTTTCTTTTTTTCCTCAAGTGTCTGTGATTCAGGATATACCTTCTACTCAGATAGAAAAGATGTGCTTTCCTAAAATGGTAACACTTTATCCCACTTGCTAATGTAAACTGTACCATTAGGGGATGGCATGCACTCCCATACCTTCTGTGAGTATAGCCAATAAAACAAATTATGTCAACAAAAAGACATGTAATCTGCCATGATTCTTTTTGTCATGGGAGAGAGCAGGAGGGTTTGCGGGTAACGTGTTTAAAAAAATGAAAATCATACCCCTTGCTGATATAGTGAGGTTTCATCAAAATAATGACTGTAATATGGTTATCTCCTTCAAAAAAAAACCCCATGAATCACATGCTGAAGAGAAGAGCTAAGCAGATGATGAGAAGAGTAAAGAGCCTAGATAGGCTAATAGGCTACATCTATAATGAGAAAGATCCCAAGATCCTGGTTTGTTTATCTTTGAGAATGAAAAAGGCTGAGAGGGGATATTCTGCTCAATTTGGGCCACTGTCAAGTAAAGAAAGGAAAATGAATGAAGAAGAGAAGAGACCATTTATGCTGGTTGACAATTCAAGAAGTAGTGAGTACATTAGATTTGTGGTTGAATAATACTGAGATCATACTCAAACTGTAATATGGCTACAAGCAAGTGAGCAAAGAAGGTAAAGGGATAAGTAAATGGATTAATGTATTGATTTCCATGCTCCTCTTGAAGGAAAAGCAAGTGATTTCTCCTTTTAGAAAAAGGAAGGGAAAAGTCTGAAGGGAGCAACACATCAAAAAAATTTTTCATGCACTAATCTTCAAAGACATATGGAGGGACTCATAATCCACAGAAGTAAGAAAATGATTCCCACTGATTTGAGCATTCTTCAGGAAAGTTAAAAAATATTTACACATTAAACTTATAAAAACTTTCCCAAGCTAGAGTCCAGCAACTGAAAATAAATACATAACAAACAAACAAAATAGTAGGCTCTTGAGCACTTCCTGCACTTCCTGCACTTGCTGTAACTTTTTTTCTCTGAAAGAAATAGTGTGAGTAGTGGCACATATTTGGTACCAGAGTAGAATTAATCAGGACATCACAGTATGTCTTTAAGAATGAAATCCTAGTAAGTCAGGTGCAGGCTGTCCCGTGTGCTGGAAAATATGCCAATGGGGGAGAAAACCAGCTTGGCTGAGCAGAGCAATCTGGGTGGATATCAGAAAACAGAGGAAAGTTTATGAACTTTGGAAGAAGGGGCAGATGTCTTGAGAGGACTACAGTGAGATCATGTAGAGTGAAAATAAGAAGGGCTAAATCCCAACTAGAACTTAAATTAGCCACTTCTCTGAAAGATAAAAATAAAAAATCTTTCTACAAATATATAAGCAATAAAAGCAGGGCCAGGGGAACTTCCATCCTTTACTGGATGCAGGGGGAGCAATAACTGCAAGGATTAAGACAAGGCTGGGTTACTTAATGCCTTCTTTGCCTTTAATAGTAAGGTAAGATGTTCTCTGGGTACTCAACCTCCTCAGCTAGAAGACAGGGAGGGAGAGCAGAACAAAGCTGCAATGATCCAAGAGGAAATGGTTAGAGACCTACGCAGCCAATTAGACATTCACAGATCTATGAGGCCAGATGGAATCCACCCAAAGTTATTAAGGGAACTGGCAGAGGTGCTCACTGCAACCCTTTCCATTATCTACCAGCAGTCCTGGCAGCCTAAGGATTTCCACTTGACTAGAGGTTGGCAAAAGTTACGCCCATTTACAAGAAGGGTCAGAGGGAGGATTCAGGGAGCTACAGGCCTGTCAGTCTGAGCTCGGTGCCAGGGAAAGTCGTAGAGCAGGTCGTCTTGAGTACTAACACACAGCACATAAAAGAAAACCAGTTGATCAGGCCCAGTCAACATGACCTTCTGAAAGGCAGGGCATGCCAAACTAACCTGATTTCCTTCTATGACAAGGTGATTGCTTAATAGATGAAGGAAATGCAGATGTACTCTACCTGACCTTTTCCTTTGACACGATTTCCTATGGTATTCGTCTTGAGAAACTGACTGCCACTGGACTGGACAGGCATACACTTTCTGCTGCATTAAAAATGGGCTGAATGTCCAAGTCCAAAGAGTGGTAATAAACAGAGTTAAAACCAGTTGCAGGCCAGTCACAAGTGGTGTTCCCCAGGGCTCAGTGCTGTGTCCAGTTCTATTCAATATCTTTATCAATGACCTTGATTTAATGTGACCTTAGTAAATTCACGGATGACAGTAAGCTGGGTGGAAGCGTTGATCTGCTTGAGGGTTAGGGAAGCTCTGCAAAGGGGTATGAACAGGCTGGATCAATGGGCTGAGAACAACAGGATAAGTTTCAACAAGGCCAAGTGCAGAGTCCTGCACTTGGGGCACAACAACCTCAGGCAGTGCTACATGGGAACAGTGTCTGGAAAGCTGTCTGGCAGAGAAGGACCTGGGGATGTTGTTTGACATTTGACTGAACATGAGCCAGCAGTGGCCCAGGTGGACCAGAAGGCCAGTAGCATCTTCGCTTGTATCAGAAACAGCATTGCCAGCAGGATCCGGGAAGTGATTGTACCCCTGTACACAGCATTGATGAGGCCGAGTATTGTGTTCAGTTTTGGGTCCCTCACTACAAGAAAGACATTGAGGTTCTGGAACGTGTCCAGAGAAGGGCAATGAAGCTGAAGATGCTGGAGAACAAGGAGTCTTACAAGGAGTGGCTGAAGGAGCTGGAGTTGTTTAGCCTAGAGAAGAGGAGGCTGAGGGGAGACCTCATCGCTGTCTACATATCCCTGAAAGGAGATTGTAGCGAGATGGGTGGTGTTCTCTTTTCCAAAGTAACAAGTCATAGGACAAGAGGAAATGGACTCATTGCCTCAGAGGAAGTTCAAGTTAGACATCAGGAAAAATTTCTTCACCAAAAGGTTTATCAGGCACCAGTAGAGGCTGCCTAGGGAGGTGGCTGGGTCACCATCCCTGGAGGTGTTATACAGATGGTTAGATGAAGTGGATAGGGATATGACTTAGTAGTGGACAGATACGGTTGGGCTTGATGATCTCAGAGGTCTTTTCCAACCTAGTGATTCTATGAATTTTCCTGTTTTTAAGCAAGAGTGATATATTATTCTTTCTCTTAAGGAACAAGCATATCCCAAAAGCCTCATGTCACCTGGTGCCCTTACCCTCTTCTGGAACTTTCTGAAGGTGGTAGCAGAAGACAGATAGGCAACTTGCCACACTTACATATAGATTTGAGATTTCTGCCACTGAAAGATGGCACTGCAGTGCCAAGCATGATCTCGTCTCTTCTGTCACACACTGGTGGCAATTACTGATTTTTAATAAATCCTCAGTGTCTCAAATGATGGTGATATTTTCATACTTTCATACTTTCTCATTTACTAATCAGAACCATCTGAACAATATAATTTCTAGCCACAACATCTAATACAACTTTTTTTTAAAATACAGTCCCTTCTATTTTATGTGTCATGCTGTACCACTCTTAATAGGCAATTAAATCATGCCAGGCTGATTTATGTCATGGGAACTTCCCAGAGCAGAGTGAACTACGTCATATAGTTGCATTGCGCTTAAATGTGAATAGACTGTATTCAATTAACATGAAATTTTGAAAATTCATGGCAGGTGTCTTATCTGTTTCTCATTTCTCCAACATGGTAGGAAAGTGAAGGTTTTGTAATTGTGTCTTCCCTTGTTTCCTTAGTTAATCCCAGAAGCTCAATTTCTGTAGGTGGCATAAGTATCTAGCTATTTGCTGCATGTTGCATCTTTCTGGGAAGATTAGTTATAGCATATGACAATAAATAAAGTAAACTTGACTGACAGCAAACCCAAACACGATGAGTAAGCTGGTATAGAGCTGTTAAATTCAACAACTGCTATCCACCGTGGGCAGAACCATACCTCATTTTGTCTATGTAGTATATCCTGTATGTTAATAACTGCTTGAATCAAACAGTTATTGGTAATCTCACTCCTGAATTTTTCACTCAAGCTGAAATTTAAATAAAAATGTCACAACTAACAGGATATAAATATTTAAAATAAAAAACTCAATAGAAAATAAAAATTATTCAGTTTGCAGCAAGAATTACCATCCTTCAGTGACAAGGCATTGAAAGATAATGGTTTGGTCTTGTTTAAAACACAGTAAAGACAAACATTGTCTGTTTTGAATTAGAGGTAGTGATGAAAGGTAGAGATACACAGGGAATACTCAGGTGTCACATAAGAATATAAACTTTTAAACTGTTTCCCTGCAGTTTAACTTATACATAAATACATAAATATATTTCTGTTAAAATGTCCTCCTAGCTTAACAATATTAAGTAGTGGTTGCTTTAGCTTCCTTTCTGTAAAGAGAGGTAATTTTGCACTGCATTCCGATAAACTTCCTGAATAAAAAATGCTACAAGATTTGACTCTCAGTACTGGTAAAATAACAGTTTTAACAGAAGATCATTTGGGCTTCTTGGGACTGAAACAGAAATCACTTGTGCTACAGGTCCTTAAGCAAAAAACAGTAGTGGCATACACTATTGTAAAGACAGCATTGCCTTTACTACAGGTAAAGGATCAGATGAAAGAGATGTAAAGAAAGTGTTCTGCTTATATACATCAATCTCTACATATACATTTGTATGGGAGTTCTATGTTAAATATCTTTGGAGTTGGATTGAATGATCTTTCCAAAATTCACAAAAATAATCACTAAATTAAATTATTTGGTAAAGACCACATGAACATATAATAATGATGTTAAGGTCAACCATTCTAATTTATGTTTCCCAAATAAATCACATAAAAGAAGAATTTTCTTTGTATGAGGTGATGACTTATAAACAAAATAAAATATTGTAGTCAGGGAATATGACAAATTGACCACAGCATGGACACACAAGTGGATCATATCATATATTGCAGATGTGCTTGCCAAACCCCTTGTGGACGTGGCTTGCCAAACATCTTTCCATCATCTTCCAGCAGTCCTAGCTGACTGGAGGCTGGCTGATACCATGTCCATCTACAAGAAGGGTCGGAGGGAGGATCCAGGGAACTACAGGCCTGTCAGTCTGACCTCAGTGCCAGGGAAAGTCATGAACAGGTGATCTTGAGTGCTATCACCAAGCAAATGCAAGAGAACCGAGTGATCAGGCCCAGTCAACACGAGTTCATGAAAGGCAGGTCTTGCCAAACCAACCTGATCGCCTTCTATGACAAGGTGACCCACCCTTGGCTGTGGATGTGGTCTTCCTGGACTACAGCAAAACCTTTGACACTGTTTCTCACAGCATTCTGCTACGGAAACTGTCGGCCTCTGGCCTGGACAGGCGCACACTCTCCTGGGTGGAAAACTGGTTGGATGGCCGGGCCCAGAGAGTGGTGGGAAATGGTGTTAAATCCAGTTGGAGGCCAGTTACAAGTGGGGTTCCCCAGGGCTCAGTGCTGGGTCCAGCCCTGTTCAATGTCTTTATCAATGACCTGGATGAAGGCATCGAGTGCACCCTTAGCAAGTTTGCCGATGACACTAAGCTGGGTGGAAGTGTGGATCTGCTGGAGGGTCGGGAGGCTCCAAAGGGATCTGAACAGGCTGGACCTCTGGGCAGAGTCCAACGGCATGAGGTTTAACAAGGCCAAATGCCGGGTCCTGCACTGGGGGCACAACAACCCTGTGCAGTGCTACAGACTAGGAGAAGCCTGGCTGGAGAACTGCCTGGAGGAGAAGGACCTGGGGGTGTTGGTTGACAGCGACTGAACATGAGCCAGCAGTGTGCCCAGGGGGGCAAGAAGGCCAATGGCATCTTGGCTTGTATCAGAAACGGCGTGACCAGCAGGTCCAGGGAGGTTCTTCTCCCTCTGTACTCGGCACTGGTGAGACCACTCCTTGAATCCTGTATTCAGTTCTGGGCCCCTCACCACAAGAAAGATGTTGAGGCTCTGGAGTGAGTCCAGAGAAGAGTGATGAAGCTGGTGAAGGGGCTGGAGAATAAGTCTTACAAGGAGCAGCTGAGGGAACTGGGGTTGTTCAGCCTAAAGAGGAGAAGGCTGAGGGGAGACCTTATTGCTCTCTATAACTAGAGAGGAGGGAGCTGGCCTCTTCTCCCAAGTGACAGGTGACAGGACAAGAAAGAATGACCTCAAGCTCCATCAGGTTCAGGCTGGTCATCAGAAAAAAAAAAAATCACAGAAAGAGTGATTGGGCACTGGAACAGGCTGCCAAGGGAGATGGTTGAGTCATTATGTTTGGAGGTATTTAAAAGATGGGTGGATGAGGTGCTGAGGGGCATGGTGTAGTGATTGATGGGAATGGTTGGACTTGATGGTCCTGTGGGTCTTTTCCAGCCTAGTGATTCTGTGATTCTGTGACCTGGACATAAAATAACTTGAGAACGAGAGCTTCTGTATAAGCTTTGGAGAAGAATCATGGATGATTCAATGGCCTGAAATGTCTTAAAAAAGAATTAGTCTTCTGAAATGAGACAGTACCAAAACTGTTGAAATCTGTAATTTGCTTTTCAATCTCCAGTCATGTACTTTATGTGGCTTTCCCAGAACCTGAAACAGTCTCTACTATGTGATTTTCTTCTTCTTTTCCCTTTCTTTTAAGAGCGAGCAAAATCAGAAAAACATCTAGAATTTAAATACTTTTAAACTTGTACCATATTCTTAGTGAATTAAGGAGATTTCATTATGAGCTGTAACACCCCACATCCCCAAAGAGATTGACATTAGAAGCATCTTAAATTCACGCTATATTTTCTGTGTAAGAGAAACTTTTATTATGAGTTTATGCTAGTTATATGCATTACAGATCCTGGAAATTAATTTCTTGAGAACTAGCTCAATGCCATAATAATGCAGTAGTAACTGGAGTTTAAAGCTCAAAGTTTGCCCAGAGAAGTTGTGGATGCCCCATACCTGGATGTTTTTAAGACCAGTCTGGGTGGGGCCTTGCGCAGCCTGATCTAGTGGGAGGTGTCCCTGCCCATGGCAGGGGGCATGGAATAAGGTTAACTTTAAGGTCCCTTCCAACCCAAACAATTCTATGGTTTTATGATTCTATAAAAATCCCAAATGGAGAACAGAGGATTTCCATTCTGCACATGGAATCCTCCAGATATGGATAAACCATGCTGTGACTGCAGAAGTACTTAGCTTGCTCTACATACGCTAGTTCAAGCAAGCTAATCAACATGAGATCACATCAGTTCTGGAAACAGAGGCTTGACCTGGATTTTATCTTTAAATTATTCTAACCTCTCTTCCTCTGAGTCATAACAATTGAAGAGCTGAGAGAAGTTCAAACTCACAGATTTCATTCAAATGCATATTTAACCTAAGTTTTGGCTACATAAAGACAGACTAAACCCCTCTGCAATCTCCAGAAATATCAGTACATACTTCTGATAGTAATAAAAAAAAAAATCAGAGCAATCATATTATTATTCTAAAAGATACATCTAAACACAAACTACAAAAATCAGAGGAGCAGTGCAACTCATTGAATTATTCAGAAAATCTGTACAGGCACAGAATAAACATCAGTAAATGAAAATTAGGTAGTATGTTCAAGATATTTTGTAACATCGAAAGTGAATTTCAGCTAGTGACAGTTTTTCAATTGTGCTCAAATTTTAATACATGTTCAGAAGTTATTTCAAAGGTATAGGAAGGAATGAAATTTTCAGTGTGGGAATTCAAAATCCAGAGACTGTTATTCTCTGAACTTGTTATTCAAAACAGTCTGCACCCTATACAGTGCATTCCAAAATGCACTCCAAGATGACCTAAGGACAAAAGTCTATGATGAAGTTCCTTAACAAGCATGGAAATCTACTCCATCCCCTCATCAATTTCAGGGCTACTTAATTTCAAAACTCCTATAAAGATACAAGAAAGACAGAACATGCAAAGCTTGTGCTTTTACTGCTATGCAATAAAGGCATAAAGAGCTGATTGTTTAGGGCCTGATAGAAGCTCACCGAAGTCAATACGATCCTTTCTGTTGATTTCAATGGCTTTTATACCAGGCCCTTAAACAGACCATTAAAAACATCTGAATGAGTGATTTTGGCTCAGTATCATTACGCCCACCCCGTTTTACTGATTGGTATTTGTTAGTGATTTGGCAAATGTGTTTATACATGACACAGCAGAAAATATAAAGTTCAGAAATAGCACTTTATCAGTCAAAATCACTTGCCTAGTGTTAGACAGTCAAAACTATTAAGCACTGGCTGCTAGTTTTAGCCAGTTAAATGCTGTTGCATATGAAAGATGAAGCATTGCATGAAGCCATGCTAAAATGGATAGAAGGATGGTTACTTACCAACGGGGCGAGCTGTTGACATTACAATGGTGTAGTGAGAACATAAAAAAGAAATTAAAAAAGAAAAGAATATCTGTCAGAATGCATGACGTGTAATGTTACCATCCACTATGGATACTACCAGGATTGCTAACCCCTCAAATGACAGCCTAAGTAAAATGTTTACTGTCGTTAGTGTTTAGTTACTTGCTACAAATATCACATTTAATTGAGCATAGTATCTGAACAAGCTGACTGGAACCATTCTCTGGGAAACATTTTTATTATCTTCTCATGCCATCACCAAGTATCATTGTTAATGCCTGATAAAAGAAAGATTAAATTACATTAGCACAAACTTTTAGATCTCAACGAACACAAACATTTAAGCTGTAGACTGCCAAATGTCATGCCAGTAGATGAAAGGCATTCACTTTCTGAGTCAAACACCAACTGAATTTTAAACATGGCAAGTCATTACTGGTAAGGGCTCCAGAAAGCCCAGGACAGTTTTCCTCATTCATTAAGGGGCATAAAAACTTACAACACATTGCTTATTCCTCACTGACAATGTGGGTGAAAATATAACAAATAGGCTGAAATGGCAGCAGGAATTTCAACCCAGAACCTCCCAAATTACTGCTTAGATAACCTTTCCAAGAGAGGGCATGAAGGCTGAGCCACAGAATTCAGATTATAAGAGTGTAACGCAAATTCCCTGATGGCATCATCATCCCCTGCTTTGAGAAGATGGAGATATGAATGAGGGAGCTAAGCATAATGCTATTATTGCTAGGTTTGTAGATGTATATACACAACACCTCCAAGGACCAAGGCACCCTCAAAGAAAATTTTAAAGTACTGTGTGGTTTAGTTCCTCTACATGATGAGTGATTATGATGAAAGCAATTCTAGCTAAACTGTCAAAACTTTAAGAATTCAGAATTAAGCCTTCCATTAATTAACTTGACCATTATTCGTATTTGTGGTTGTTTTTTTTTAATGTCAATGGACATTTGTCCAGTCCTTTGTTTTCAGAAATTTCAGAGTAATAATCTTCTCCACTGAATTTCTTTTTTTTTTTCTCATTTTCTGTTATATCCTGAGCATTTAGTATGCTTATATTATCATGGCTTCCTTTGTGTTGGATAAACACTATGAATTTGACTATAAATGACAACTCTGGGGTGGGGAAATAGAGAAGATAATGAAAACCTCCTTTTACTGCAGGAAATCGATTAAATCATATATTTCCTTTAAGGGTTTTTTTCACCTTAATTTCATCAAGTTCAAGCTTCAGTGATTTCAAAGGATTTTTGTTTGTTTCTAGCTATTGGTATATCACAAGTCTGGGTAGCAAATCTGAAAGGCTTGGTCCAGTTATGTATACAGTGGACACAGTTCTAGGAACATTTAAAGGCTACCAAGTGGGTTATCAGATTATTTGATGATATGATTCTGTCTGTGACAAAAGAACAAAGTGAGAGTATTTCTCATATTTTGCTGTAGTGATTATTTTGCTCACGTTAAAAAATGGAAGACAATGTCTTACACAAGCAAGTAGCACGTGAATCTATTTCTTCAGCATAAACAGGAAGAGCTGCATTATCACTTATTGTCTAAAGCAAACACTGAGGTAATATTTCAGCAGATGGATTATCACAATACTCTCTTTTCTTTGTTGTATACTAACATCTTCCCCCCCTACAAAGCCACTCGGTGCTTTTTATTCCCTTTGAATTCAGCAAATTAAACTGAACTGTGTCCATGCATTAAATGGATGGAAATGGAAGCTGGCCTTTTGGGTCAGTTGACCCTAGCTCTAATAAAGCAATCCATTGAGACTTTGAGCATTTGATTTAATGTGTATGAAAAGAGGAGAACAGATAAAGCCAAAAATGTTTTTATTAACCTTTCACAGCTCTACTGAAAACCATCAGCATGCACCACTAAGCTGTGAAATAGTGTCTGCATGATATCCATTGTGCCAAATTGCTGCTTATCTTTTGGAATGAAGTAATAACTATTATATTCTATTTACTCATATGGAACTATTAGCCTAAAAACTTCTTCTCTCCCCATAATCTTTAGCATGTGTACATCTACTGTCACAAAAGACATTTTAGCAACTCATTATTCTACCAGTCTTAAAACCTCCTTATGACATCAAACAACAGCATATAAACACTGAGTGGATACTAGAGACCAAGAATATTTCAGGAGATAATATGTTAGTCTTTACCTTGTAATACTTACAGAATTTAATTACGATTTTCTTTTTCCTTTGGAAAGGGTTTATATTCCAGATAAAGAGGAATGGTTGAGTTTAATTATGGCAGAACTAATGACAATAATAATAATAATATCTGTATTATGCTTGGCATTAATAAACATAGTTACTTACTATAGTCCTTATACTTATCAGAGAAAGAAACATAAAATAATAGACCATATTGTTGGCTCACATATTAATGTCTATGACCAGAGTTATGTAGTGCTTGTTTGTGCATATATAAGCATCTGTTCTTCAAGAAAAAACATCAGAACAGCTCTTTAGATGCAGGAAGATCCTATCCTGTTAAAATCAATTAAAATTTGCCTGATATATACACAGCTCAAGGATTTTACCTCTGTTGTAAACTAGTGCAGCACCCACAATTGCAAAGAGTATGTGAAACGCAAACAATGCCAGGTAAGGATGTGCCCCATTTCATCAGAAAGCAACTTATCCATTTAGGACACAGGCCTTCCCTCTGTGAGAACACTCACCTCGCACAGTGAGGGTAGCAGAGGCTTCCACTTTTCCAACTCTATTCTCAGCAATGCATGTGTAGGTTCCTTCATCTGTGCTCATGGCCTTCTTAATGCGCAAAGTGTAGTCATCTTTGATGTCATATCTGCGTTACAGAAAAATAATGAAAACATTCTGTAGACAACAGAAATTAATGAAAACTCTCACCTGGATTATGCTAGCCTGAATCTACCTTAGAGCCAACTTTAGAAGACAAATTATTATCTAGCATTAGATAATTCCACCAAGCATTAATCTTCATGACATTTTTATTGCACTCTGCATTAGTTAGAAACTTTACCTAAAATTAGTATTGCTATGTTCATTCAGCAGCAGGGCTTTATTAATAATATCATTCACTTTGTCCTTGATCTAGAGCAATAAGATAAAATTAAGCTATCAGACATCAGTTATGAATACATGACAGCTCAGGTTTATCATGCCTTTAACTGTGTGAGTTAGACAATTTGCCTTTTGCTGATTTGGAAATCTTTCTATACAGTTTTTCTCTACAGCAGAAACTCTTAGGAAAACTGTGATCATGCTGATAGAATCTGACACTACAGAATCATGAACAATAGAAGATATTTAAGGTCTGGAAGGTAATATTTATTGAAGAGGCACATTAAAGAAGATTTATTAATTTCACAGAAATACTGGAAAATGATTCATTAAAGGTGGACAATAACATTTTCTCTTTCTTAAAAGAAATAAACAATTCAATTATGTTTTGTCCATTTGTTTCTATTGTTGTAGTATTTCTAAAACTATGAGGATTTATAAGACTTAAAATAATAAAAGGTACTTCAGCATGCAGCGAACATTCATTCTCAAGACATTTAGAGTGTTTACACCTAGAAAAACATTTTCAGTTAAATTGTTATTATCCTGCAGAAGTAATGTTTACAAACTATTTTAGACCCTGATAGAAAGCCCATTGCAGTCATCAAGAGACTTTCTTTGGCTCCCAAACCAAGAAATCCCTAGCTTTCAGTATGGATATTTTACTCCTGAAATACTCTCTTGTAAAATTATTTTCAACCACTTTTCTTCCAGACATAATAAAGCCATGATACTGTAAGTCACCTTGAATCTGGAGTTAGCCTCAAATTTTCATGTGTCAGATAGTGAAATAGGAACACAAAACACAAGAAAGATCATGACTTCAGGACATGTCAATACTTTTTCTCACTGTCTACGCATTCATGACATAACTTCAAAACAACTAATTTACCTTCTCTTTGTTACACAGTAAAGACCTTGTGTACTTGTTCAGTAAACATATAGGAAATCATATGGAAGAGTACCCTTAAATGTTTTGATGAATAAGAATGTAATGTAATTAGTTACACGAATGTTTTGAGGCTCTATGGGTATTTTTAAATGCTTTGGGAACCTGAAACATGATTTTCTGTGTGTTATTGGTTCCTTTAGTATAGATTTATAGAGAAAGTAGAAAGCAGTTTATGGTAACATACTTCAAAATATGTTAACTCAAAGTTTCCTATATATTTAAACATTGAAACTTCTGGTATGTCTAATTAAAGCTCGCAACATTACTAGCAAGCCCAGGAGGAAAGACAAGTCATGATATCTTTTCACACTCATCACAATACAATACACCTTCACTCTCTATTCAGTAAGTCCATTCTATTCATTAGCAAAAAATGAAATCAAAAACCACTAAACTGGGAATACCCATTCTCTTAGAGATAAACTTAAGTGCATATAATGCCTCTTCTGTTGGGAGTTACACTTAGTTATACGTCTATGCAGTACCTCAGGTTTAACTAATGAATAAGAGATATGCCAAGGGGGAAAAGGAGATATGCCATGGGAAACTTCAGGAACTTTTAGGGACATGTTTTTCTAGTGTATTGCCATTGGATCAGAGGGTAAGTTATGACACTAAGAACTTAATATGCAGTTTCTAGAGGAGTACAGATTTATTGCAACTACATTCAACAGCAATATACAGCTGAGGAACATTTCTTCTTGACTGCTCACAAATTATGTAATTTTGCATGCTGTGCTGTTCTATTCAATGGCAAACAGAAATCATTGCTTTTATAAAAGAGACAAGGCAAACTGTCTCCCTTAAAAATCTCAAGAATATGATAACAGTATCCCACAACAACAGGACAGTTACTTGTCTTTGGCAACCACAGAGTTGCAGACAAGAAAAATGCTTATTTTCTTGACATGAGGCCAGCCTTAAGGGCCTGAAAAATATAAAGTTGTATTTAGCTCCTACAAGAGGAGAAAACTAAGATCGGTTGTAATATAAATATAAGTTAGATATAGGAATCACCCTATAAAGCTGGGCAACAATTAGCCATTTATTCAATTGTTTTTTTTTTTCTTTTTTTTTTTTAGAACAAATAACATGCCTGTGGTTCATTCACCGTTGCTGAGATAAAAATAAACAGGCAGCAGGACTGTATCTGAGTGAATTCCTGCGTGAACTGGGATGTAGGTAGCCTAGGTCAGGGCCCTGCAGTCTGCTGTAGGCTGCAGCTGACTCGGTTTTCTTCATCTCACCAATGTGCTGGTGCCGGCATGCCAGCCAGCTGCCTTGGAGGCTTCGGCAGTCTTTATGCTTGCACCTGCCAATCATGCAAATTGCGCAAAGGCTGCTAGGGGAACAAGCCAGCTGCATGGCATGCCAGGACGCAGAGTAAGGACACAGCCATCATTTCCCATTTGGGTCTTGAAATGCAGGGTGGCATAAACATGTCACTAACAGGGCCCAGTTATCAATTACTTCAAGGAGAGGTCCAGCTCTCCCAGACTGTTTCTTCAACAAGACCATACTGGGTTTATTGACCACCCTGACAGAATGTGCCACCCAGCAACTAGATTCATGCATAGATGGACCCATGGGATATTATAGCCATCTGCTTTCCTGAAGTATTGATATACTGCCCTCTCAGTCATCTGTTTCACACACATTGTCCCCAGAAGTCACCACATTTAAGTGAAGAGCTTTGACAGATGAAACAGGCAGGAAGGAGAAAGGAAGAAAACTGGCAGTTAGCCTGGTTCATAGAAGCACAAGGAGCTTGTGTTAGAAAGGGATCATGAAGTTACAAAGAATGAACCCTGAATACATTTGCGGTTTCTCAAGCATCCATTTATGAAGACTTGAACAGCACCTTGTCTCCACTCCGTCTCAGAGACTCATATTCCTGTGGTAAGGTATTTCCACATAAATTTCTGGAGAAGTTCACTCTCATGTGGGCTAGTGCTACTGAATCCTTGGGAATCAGGATCAGGGCCTCTCAGACTGCTAATACCAATCCCAGAGAGAGGTTACTAGACTCATGAATTGATGGTGGAATGGCAGAAAACCAGAGCATACTGATTAAGTTGTTTTTTCATGTTGCCGGTCCACTAAGAAAGCTAATACTTTCAAAATACATGTGGTGTCAAAAAACACCTTCCGACATATTGCCCAAATATTGCTGATTCCTAACCAATTAATGCCAACATTCAGCTAAAAACGTAGGGTGTCAGACATCAGTTTCACATGTTTATGGCCATCTCATTGATTTTAAGTACTTCCTTTGTTCAACAGTTGGAGCTGCTTAACCTTTAGGTTCAGCTTACACTTCAGCCATCAGACTGAGCTGGGGAGAGTGGTTCTGTTAAACAGCTAGTCAGTCTATGCTTAGATATAACCCAGACACATTTATGTACTACATTACACAATTTCTGTTCTACAAATAATAGTTAGAGCAGGTCTGCTTTTAATTGATCAAGAAGGAAGAAGGGGAGCAGGGAACTAGAAAGGAAGAAAGAAACAAACAACAAGCAGACGAGAAAACACTGCTGAGGAAATTCTAATAGAAATTGGGCAATCTTGAGTGAAATCTGGCAGTCTCTGGCACATATGAATGCATTCATTGTTGCTAGTTTTGATTAATGACAGTTGTACAATAGTGTGCTGACAGTCGCTGCCATACAGACACTTTTTTTTTAATATGAAACACTGCTGAAAATGCGACCCAATCAAATTTGGCCCCTGAACAACATGTGCTATCATCACTGTACCGTGAATTGAGATTGATTGGTAACCAGCTGTGACAAAGTGGGAAAAAGAGCCTTGTCTTTTTCAAGAAAAGAAAAAAAGAAAAATAAAAAAATGAATCGTGTCAAAACCATTACCATCTGCTCAACCAAATAACAAATAAAACAAAACACATTAACTGTTTTAAGTATCACAAATTAATGCACTGAGGTTGGATTCATGCATTGGATTACGCATCTAAGAATAATCTTTAATTAAACTGGTTTTGTCACTGTTATAATTTTTCCCCTACATTCAAAAGTGTATCTGTCCACACCCAGCCACCAATATTCCATAGTTACAAAATAAGAAAATTTAATGAACTTTTAATGAGAGAATTTAATGAACTTAGGGAAATCTAGCAATATGCTTTTTTTTTGCATTTGATATACATTTTACTGAGTACTTCACATAACCCCTAGATTTCCAAATTTTCAAAACTATGCATGAAAATATATACATTGCTTTGTCTTTCACATGGACAGATAGTAAAACTATGTCTGCAGTGGGAGTTATTACATTCCTAGATATCCAGTTAGTCCTAACTGGTAATACAAGGATGCAATTGCTTCAGCAGTACATTTTTAAGTTGTAAGACTGTATTACTGAATTCAACAAATCCGACTCAAACAGTCATATTTCTTGTTAAAGGGAGCTGACAAGACAAAAAGCTGCATATTAACTGTTCCAAACTGCTGCCACTAAACTAAAAAATATTACATCCATTTATACCAAGCACCTAATTTCATCTAAAACATTACTGTAAATAAATTTAAAAAAATATTACAGAATTTTTGTATGTAGTCTTTGGAAGCTTTTTTTTAGAGATGGCACAAAAATTATTTTGCTAACGAACAGGCTATTTTGCAAAACATGCACAAAGCTTCAAGATTACTCACAACGTGAATGATTAGGGACCCCAAATAGAGAGATGCTACTGACCAAAATCAGAGTAAACCAGAGGTAGTCAAAGAGGCTTAAGCTTCAATCTCCACTTTTCTTTTGTGGCACTGGCACTTCAGCTCCCAGTACAGTGCCACAGCTTTTCATTGGCTCCTAGGCTCTCTATGCCAAGTGGAGGAAGCCAGAGAGAAGCTCCTGTGAGATAGGAAGCATGAGCAAGACTGAGCACCTGCTTCAGTCTTGTGTGATCCAGAAACACAACAAAGTCTCCATTCCCCTTGGTGTTGCAGCTACCCCTACTGCCAGATCCCTTATATTTTTTTTCAGTCCCATCCCATGCTTTCATAAGTTGAAGAAAAAAAGAAGAACAAACCCATGTGAGTGATGGTTTTCTGAGAGAAAGATAAAGGAGTCTTTGGATTTCTTTCCCAAGCAAAACCTGGATCAGCAACACAGAGTGCATGAACATAAATGTTTGTATGCACTGGTCCCAAATTACTCTGCTGTACCCCCAAAATCAAGGCTGCTTGTTGCTAGGCCCTGCTTAGAGCTATGAGAAATTGAGCTACCAGGGAAATTCCCCAGGGTGCTCACAGGATCGCTGCCACTCACATCTACGTGTCCAGACTCCCATTTATTCTTCAGCTATGCAATTCAAGCCAGAGAAAGGCATAAGATAATTTATAACTACCTTGAATTTCTTTGTGTGAGTCATATATGCAAGCAGTCATATAAAACAGTTCCCTGGCCTTATTCCAATGAACCAGAAAAAGAATGAAGCAATACAGGTAAATGTTCACAACTTTGATTTTCTTAAAATATATTGTCAGTAGGTTCTGCTTTAGACCAAAATATTTATGGGTTTTTATCAGTAGATTATTTGTAATTTCTTATGATGGACACTCTCAATTGTAATAATATATAATACAAATACATTCTGTGCTTTGTCTTAAACCAAAGCATTCAATATAATGGCCTAAATATCATAAAATATGTATGTAACAGTTACCTTTACTGAGCCAACATTGTGAAACTGTACCTATATCCAAGGAATTGTAGTTTTCTAGCTTCTCTGGAAGCATCATGCTATGCAGTATTACTCTTAGATACAAACATGCATATGTCAATGCACATAATTACTGCCTCACAAAATTAATAGCCATGTTCTCAGAAGAGACTTAAGAAAGAAAAATGAGACTGCTTTTTATTCCCACTGAAATATTATTCAAAAGACGTAAAAGTTAAGAACAAAACTCATGTTTGGGAATCAATGACTTAGTAACCTCTGTCTCAGCTGATGAAGGCTCCACATTTTACCTCCACATCTCTGCACACAGAAGTACTTGTAGGGAATTACCACATGGTAATTAACCAAAATGGGCTTCTGATTTGATTTTAGTTCCAGACAGAGCTCCACATTTCAACAACTGGAATATCAGTGGAAGTATGAGCTAAGAGACCATGTAATGACTTGGCAATGAGACCTATCCCCCTGTCACGAGAAGTAGTCCTGTCCCTCACAGATGAGACATGTTTGTCAGGCACTTGGGGGAATCTTTATTATTATGCCTATGTCATAAATCTATACATCAGAAAAGCACCCTTAATTCTTAGTTACCCACTTAGCACATGCCACTGAAATTAATTTTAAGGAAAAACAAGACACTGTTTTTTGAACATTTCTGTTCTAAAAAAAAAATATATATATATATTTTGATACTTCAAGGACTGAAACACAGTTAGAAGATCTGAGCCAAGATTGCTATCTTGAACTCACTAAATGTCTTGATGCATTTTTTAACATGAACAAACAGATGATTAGTTTGAAATAAACAGGATTTGTGTTGGCCTGTCTATTTTTATTTGCCTTAAGCAGAATGAATGATTCTGATAAAGTTGTCAGAGAAGTAACTGAAATATTTTCTAATCTGTATTTTTAATCAGTAACCAGCCTTGAAGAGGTAATTAAAGATGAAGTCATATTAACGTTCTAATGAAACATTACAGTTGAGCCAGAAGCCACACTAATGACTGTTAATGTTAAGTAATTCTCAACACAGGACTTGCCAATAGGAACTGGAAAATAATTCCTATAGTTAAATCTTTAACCTTGCAGTGTTTTCACTGATAGTTTTTATTTGATTTGTTGGTTTTAACTGAGATGAAAACTTTTGTATCCCATACAGGGATGGAAGGTACTTAAAATAGAAGTAATCTCTGCAGGACAGGTGTTTCAGTAGCATCAATGATGCTACACACAGAGCTCTTGAATCTTATTCCCACTTGAATATAGCTACCAGCTTCCCTCTCCCTGTTCTCTTGACAATATTACAGAAAAAATTGTATGGTTAACTCTCTTTACTCTTTCATTCTAGAATTTTGGTAGTTAACTGTCGGAACGGGTCCAGAGAAGGGCTACGAATATGATCAGAGGGCTAGAGCACCTCTCCTATAAGAAGAGGCTGAAGGAGTTAGGGTTTTTTAGCCTGGAGAAGAGAAGGCTCCAGAGAAACCTTACAGTGGCCTTCCAGTATCTGAAGGGGGGCTATAAGAAAGCTGGGGAGGGACTTTTTACTAGGTCATGAAGTGATAGGCTAAGGGGGAATGGCTATAAATTGAAGCAGGGAAGATTCAGACTAGAAATGAGGAAGAAATTCTTTATGATGAGGGTGGTAAGGCACTGGAACAAGTTGCCCAGGGAATTTGTGAATGCCCCATCCGTGAAGTTGTTCAAGGCCAGGCTGAATGGGGGCTTGAGAAGACTGTTTTGGTGGAAGGTCACCCTGTTCTGATGGGAGGTGACCCTGTCCATGGCAGAAGGGTTGGAACTATATGATCTTTTAAGTTCCCTTCCAACCGAAACCATTCTACAATTCTGAGTAATCTGATAGTAGCAAGCCTGAACTGTTTAATAGCCTTATAGTTTTCAAGAAAGCAGGCTACCTCATATTCTGAAACTTATAAATACAATGCATAAACTATGTGATTACTAAGCTTTTACTTATTATACTTTGCTTTTCTCACACTAATAAAGAATCTAGCACTAAAATGGGTAATTTAAATGAAATTCTAGATCTTTCCTTCCTGCAAGGGCATTAATTTACTTCAATCTCCTGTGACTGGAAAATTCAGAGAAATCTATGTTTGATGCTACTGCTACTGATATTAAATTTTCTTTAAGAACTCTACCAATGACTTCATTAATTCTCTGAAATGTAACAATTTTAGGATGCTGAATAAGAGGAAAAAAATAAAAACCCATTCTCATGACAATCCTATTTCACATGCACCACCAGTGCACTTCATAGACCATCAATGGTCCAGATAGCATAAAGAGAAAACATGTAGGCAGGACTACTAGTTGGCACAGTGCCTGTACGGTTGCTGTCTGTGGAGCTGTAAAGCTCTTTTCCCAACATTGATCCCTATGTAAGCAACTGGAGACAGTTTTCATGTACTCACAAACAGACTGCCTGAAACAATGGCTCTTCTTCAGCTCTGTGGTGGGAACTGACACTTAATATGAAGCTAATTTAAGTGTCAATATTATTAAACATTTTTCTGCTGATAAGTCTAGGAAAGCCACAAACCTAATGATTTTGCTGACAGTATTTAATATTTTGTACAAACTGCATGGCAGATAACCACTGGGTTAGACTATAGACCTCTGGGGAAACTGTGGGACAATGTGTTTATGGGACGTTATACAATATCATGGTTTGAGGGATTTTATATGACAAAACATACTCTAATTTACACTTTCACTTGGCCATGTATTCCTCAGAACAATGTAAGAAATATTTTTTACTTACCAAACAGGAAGGCACGCACTGACAGGCAAAATATCAAGCAGAGAAGGATTCTCAATCAAAAGAACCAACAGGTTGGGGTGCTCCACCAGAACTGGGGTACATCATCTTGATGCTATATACACAAAAATAAGCCAACCCCTATATTCCTTTCACACCATCACCTTTCTGTCTCTAAGTGATAACTTGGGCTTTACAGGAGAAGTTTCCTGAAATGATTCAACATAACATCTAAAAAGGTGCTTACACTGCAATCCACTCAAATCTACCCATGTTCAGTTAGGCTACACAGACTCCATGCAAGCTGCACTTCAGCTTGCCCTGTGCCAGCCATGTGCTGTTTTTAAACCCAAGATAACCGCATCCTCTGCAAACTGCCTCTTCTCCCTCCAGATCTACATAAAGATCCAAATAGCATATTAAAACTCTTTCTTTTGCTGACTCTTTTGACAAGCTATTAACAGCATCCAATCTTGTCCTCTATGCTCCTCATAAAGGGACTTAATCTCTCCTTCATACTTTAACTTAGGAAACAAAAGGTGGGCATGAAAATCATACCGCATCTAACCAGACATTATGAATATTACACAAAATACAGCTAATATGAGAAGCATCCTGTTTCCTGACCCTTATTTAAAACCATTAATCGTTTTTAGTTGTAACAGAAATTTGCTGATGTAACCAAAGATTACATCTATTATACTACTAAAATACACTCTTTACTCCAATTAATTTTCATTACACATTAGACTGTATTTTAGAATCATAGAATCATAGAATAACCAGGTTGGAAGAGACCCACTAGATCATCGAGTCCAACCATTCCTATCAAACACTAAACCATGCCCCTTAGCACCTCGTCCACCCGTGCCTTAAACACGTCCAGGGAAGGTGAATCAAATGCCTCCCTGGGCAGCCTGTTCCAGTGCCCAATCACCCTTTCTGTGAAAAATTTTTTCCTAATGTCCAGCCTAAATCTCCCCTGGCAGAGTTTGAGGCCATTCCCTCTTGTCCTGTCCCCTGTCACTTGGGAGAAGAGGCCAGCACCCTCCTCTCTACAACCTCCTTTCAGGTAGTTATAGAGAGCAATGAGGTCTCCTCTCAGCCTCCTCTTCTCCAGGCTAAACAACCCCAGCTCGCTCAGCCGTTCCTCATAAGGCCTCTTCTCCAGCCCCCTCATTGCTTCGTTGCTCTTCTCAGGACTTGCTCCAGTCTCAACATCCTTCTTGTGGTGAGGGGCCCAGAACTGAACACAGTATTCAAGGAGCGATCTCACTAGTGCCAGGTACAGAGGGAGAATAACCTCCCTGGACCTGCTGGTCATGCCGGTTCTAATACAAGCCAAGATGCCATTAGCCTTCTTGGCCACCTGGGCACACTGCTGGCTCATGTTCAGTCGGCTGTCAATCAACACCCCCAGGTCCTTCTCCTCCAGGCAGCTTTCTAGACAGACTTCTCCTAGTCTGTACCTCTGCTTAGGGTTGTTGTGCCCCAAGTGCAGGACCCGGCATTTGGCCGTGTTAAACCTCATGCCATTGGACTCTGCCCAGAGGTCCAGCCTGTTCAGGTCCCTTTGCAGAGCCTCCCTACCCTCCAGCAGATCCACACTTCCACTCAGCTTAGTGTCGTCTGCAAACTTGCTAAGGGTGCACTCAATGCCTTCATCCAGGTCATTGATAAAGACATTGAACAGGGCTGGACCCAGCACTGAGCCCTGGGGAACCCCACTTGTAACTGGCCTCCAACTGGATTTAACACCATTTCCCACCACTCTCTGGGCCCGGCCATCCAACCAGTTTTCCACCCAGGAGAGTGTCCAGGCCAGAGGCCGACAGTTTCCGTAGCAGAATGCTGTGAGAAACTGTGTCAAAGGCTTTACTGAGGTCTAGAAAGACCACATCCACAGCCTTTCCCTTGTCCAGCATCTGAGTCACTTTGTCATAGAAGGCGATCATGTTAGTTTGGCAAGACCCGACTTTTGTAAACCCTTGTTGACTGGGACTGATCACACGGTTCTCTTGCATGTGCTTCATGATAACACTCAAGATCACCTGTTCCATGACTTTCCCTGGCACTGAGGTCAGACTGACAGGCCTGTAGTTCCCTGGATCCTCCCTGCGACCCTTCTTGTAGATGGGCACAACATCAGCCAGCCTCCAGTCCAGTGGAACTTCCCCAGTCATCCAGGACTGTTGGAAGATGATAGAAAGGGGTTTGCCCAGCACATCCACCAGCTCCTTCAATACCCTCAGGTGAATCTCATTTTGCTACCATCTCCACAGAGATTAATTCAACCAAAGCACGCAGTGCTGTAGCGTTATTAACTCATATTTCATTGAAAGGGCATTTTCCCCTTGGTTGTGTCTAGAGGAGGCTGTAGTTAAATACCTCACTATCCCATCCACAGAATATAAATAGAACTATGTAGCACTGTTTTTATTTTTAAAAACCGCTGTACCTCCGACTTACAGGGCTTTATCCTGTGATCATGGAGAAATACAAATGTAAAATAGCTCTGGGGAATCAGACCCTTTCTAAATCTCCTCTTAAAAAAATCTAGCTTTTTTGAGTTTATTGGGACAAGGTTCACTGCTAATTGCATTTAAATCCATTTCAAAGATTTGAATCTGAAAGACAATGAGATACTCTGAAGATTTCATCATTTACCTCTAGTTTTGAGCTCACAAGATGCCATAGAGGAAAGCACAGAAGTTGTAGTACTTACTGAAAATGCACATCTATCAGAAGCATGACAGACAGTATTTCTTCCCAGGCTATGTGTATGCAATTACTTTTCAGTCACAAAGCGACCAGTTTTAAAAATGTATTAAGACTAATGTCTATGCAAACTTGTTGGAGTTAACACATAGAATAAGTTAAGTCTATATATTAAGAATGTATTTTCCCAAATAATTCGTAAGGAAAATTCCTAATCTTTATTAGATAAGAAAGCTTACCGTGCTCTTTATGATTTTCACTGCTCTATTTCATTTAGTAACCTCCAATCTCTTAACACTTGGCAATATACTTTGTGTAAACTACATACCACTTTTGTTCTAAAGCATCACTCCGTTTTTCTTCCTACACTCCCATTGCGTGGGTGGCACATAAAGCAAATACCTTTTCCTGCTGGTGCAGTTGCCACTTTTCATCTCTAGTACAATATTCATCTAATCAGACAGTGCCTGTAAATGCAACTTACAAGAGCAGGTTGTAATTTCATTAAAGATGTATTTACTGAGCTGAACCAGCTGTTCTGAGCTGGAATGCAAAAAAAGGCCCATGTGATTGCTACTCAGTCATTTTTAAGGCAACTGAAAAATACATTTGCTGAGCTAACCTCACTCTCCCAATGAGCTGGCACTGCTAGCTTCTTCTGTGTAAAAGGTTTAAACAGTTATTACAGTGTGTCATAAATTTTAACTTGTAATTGAAAATCTCTTCACTTCCTCAAAAAAAAAAAAAAACACCCCGTATTACTTGCTATGTAATTACAGACTATGCAGCTGCTCTCTTCGTCTTTGCTAGAAAATCTGAAGACATGAAACATTGCACAAACCCTATTCAAATTTTATTAAATTGCTCATCATAGATATGCCACTCTCATCCTGAAGGCTCTCAAATAATATTGCTTTCTCACTGTTACCAGGACTAAAAAGCAAATGAATCAAAAGTTGATCCAGGGCATATTGAGCTCCCCACCACACAGGAGATCATCAGCTCCTTGGCAGGGAAGTATAACTTCTGTTTCTGCCAAGCAGACATCAAAAGGAAAGCTACCTGAATGTGCAGCTGGAAAAAAACTTCAATGTATAATGGCAATTTTTATTTAATTTCCAGTAGATCCTGGTCATTATGCATGGCCACAACTGTCTGAGTTGCTTTAGTACAATTTTTGTGCCATTTCCTTGTGTCATTTATAATGAAAAGAAATCATTCATGACATAATGAACCTAATATTTCAGCCAAAGGCACAGGACTGGTGACCATACAATATCCCATTTGCCTTCAGTAGTTTGACAAGAATCGCACTTAATTAACTATTCCCTAGCCTTTGTGTACTGTGGAAGCTATGATGTGATGCTGAATTTTTAGAGCAATTAAAATAAAATATACACCATGCTCCTCTGTTTGTGATTCAAAGTGCATTTCAGTCTTCAGTCACTGATTTGAAATGAACAGCTTTGGAAAAAAAAGCTTTACATGTCCCATATTGTACTTTGTTTCACCCTATTGGTGCAGTATCAACATTTTTAATAGCAAGTTATTAATTTACTGGGATTGGTTTAGGCTCCAGAAAGAATTTTCAAGTCTGAAGAATTTAATTAATTCATTATCACAACAATGTAAAAGTGCTATGAAAACAGTTGGCATACATAAGTCATGACACTGTTTCCTTATGGTCCTTTCTTATCACTTTCTTAATTCCTGCCAAGGCATACACAGAAAACCTCCCTGATGAATCATAGAGTCATAGAATAGTTAGGGTTGGAAGCGACCTCAAAGATCATCTAGTTCCAACCCACCTGCCATGGGCAGGGACATCCCAGTAGATCAGATTACCCAAGGCCCCATCCAACCTGGCCTTAAACACCTCCAGGGATGGGGCATCCACAACTTCCCCTGCCAACTTGTTCCAGTGTCTCACCACTCTCATAGTGAAGAAATTGTTCCTAATGCCTATTCTAAATCTGCCCTTCTACAGTTTATATCCATCCCCCCTCATCCTATCACCACAAGCCTTTATGAATAGTTCCTCTCCAGCTTTCTTCTAGGCTCCTTTCAGGTACTGGAAGGTCACCATAAGATCTCCTAGTAGCCTTCTCTTCTCCAGGCTGAACAAGCTCAACTCTCTCAGCCTGTCCTCATAGGGAAGGTGCTCCAGTCCTTGGATCATCTTTGTAGCCCTCCTCTGGACCCATTCCAACAGTTCTATGTCTTTCTTACACTTGAGGATTCCAGAACAGGACACAGTACTCCAGATGAGGTCTCACAAGAAAGGAATAGAGGGGCAGAATCACTTCCCTTGACCTGCTGGTCACGCTTCTTTTGATGCAGCCCAGGATATGGTTGGCCTTCTGTGAGTGCACATTGCCAGCTCATGTTGAGCTTCTCATCGACCAGCACCCCCAAGTCCTTCTCTGCAGGGCAGTTTTCAATCACATCATCCCCCATCGTGTACTGAAAATAGGGATTGCCCCAACCCAGGTGCAGGACCTTGCACTTGGCCCTGTTGAACCTCATGAGGTTCTCACAGGCCCAGTTCTTCAGCCTGTCCAGGTCTCTCTGGATGATATTCCGTCCTTCCAGTGTGGCAACTACACCACTCAGCTTGGTGTTATCTGCAAACTTGCTGAGAGTGCACTCGATCTCGCTGTCAATATCACTGATGAAGATATTAAACAGCACCGATCCCAGTACAAACCCCAGCAGAACACCACTTCTCATGGATCTCCATCTGGACTTCGAGTCATTGACCACTACTCTTTGAATATGACCATCAAACCAGTTTCTTATCCACCGTACCATCCACCCATCAAATCCACATCTCTCCAATTTAGAGACGAGGATGTTATGGGGGACCATGACAAAAGCTTTACAGAAGTCTAGATAGATCACATCCGTCGCTTTTCACATGTCCACTGCTGTGGTTACCCCATCATAGAAAGCCACTAAGTTGGTCATACAGGACTTGTCCTTGGTGAAGCCGTGCTGGCTGCCATTAATCACCTCCCCAGCCTCCATGTGCTTTAGCATAGCTTCTAGGAGGATCTGTTCCATGATCTTTCTAGGCACAGAGGGAAGGCTGACAGGCTGGTAGTTCTCAGGGTCGTCTTTTCTGCCCTTTTAAAAAATGGACACAGTGTTTCCCGTCTTCCAGTCACCAAGTACTTCTCGTGATTACCATGACTTTTCAAATATAATGGAGAATGGCTTGGCAAACACATTGGCCAATTCCCTCAGGACCCTGGAACGCCTCTCATAAGGTCCCATGGACTTATATATGTTCAGGTTCCTCAAGTGGTCATGAACATGATCCTCCTGTACTGTGGCAGGGGGTTTATCCCCCTTGTCACCATCTTGATGTCCCATGACCCAGAAGGGTTCAGCAGAGTAGTTATCGGTAAAGGCTGGGGCAAAAAAGTTGTTAAGTACCTCAGCCTTCTCCTTGTCTATTGATACATGATCACCATTCCCAACCCTCAATGGGGGTACTTTCTCTTTGACCTTCCTCTTTTGATTGATGTACCTGTGGAAGCCCTTCTTATTAGTCTCTATTTCCCTTGCCAAGTTTAGCTCCAGCTGTGCCTTGGCCTTCCTGATCTCATCCCAACACAACCGGGCAGTGTCCCTATACATGTCCTGGGTTACCCATCCCTGCTTGCACTGTCTGTGTAGTTCCCTTTTCTTCTTTAGTTTAACCAGCAGGTCTTGACTCAGCCTCGCCTGTTTCTTCCCTTCCCTGCCTGATTTTCTGCATATGGGGACTGAATACTCTTGCACTTTATGGAAAGCATCCTTGAATATTCTCCTACTCTGTTCAGCTCCCTTGTCTCAGAGAACCATGTCCCAGAGGATCCTACTGAGTAATTCCTTGAAGAGCTGGAAGTCTGCTTTCCTGAAATTTAGTGCCCTGACTATGCTCCTCTGAATACTGAATATCACAATCTATGAAATCTCAAATCAGGTCTACACAATGTCGGACAAGTAAATGCCATTGAGACCTGGTTTTCCTAGGCATTTTGAAAACTCCTACTGTAAGAACTATTTTTAGCTTTTAAATTCAAAGTAGAGGCTATCATAATTGTCTTAGATCAGTGATTAAATACAGCTAAAATTTGAAGTGAAACCCTGCACCCTCAGAATAAACTTATGTCCATCTGTTCTGAGTTTTAAAGAACAATCATTTATAAATTTCAGTGTAATTACATAGACAATACAACAAAATGGCCAAGTACTTCTTTTAACCATATTTTCAAACATAATAATTTCTTTAGAAGTTGCTTTATTTTCTCATTCAATCCAGTTGCAACTGGAGATGCTTACAGTTCACGTGGGATCTTTATAATTAAAACTGTGACAGTTTAAAATTATTTTCCAGTTATTACTCAACACAACAATCAGTGGCACAATATTGTTTATATTTGTCACTAGAAAGTACTGGTTTTACTTTCCTCTTTGCATTCACATGTCACTAAAAAAGCTAAAAGGAAATAAGATGGAAAAATAGAGAAGGATTTCTAAAAGATTATGGGTCTAGTATCACTGATTCTGGTAATCAGCGGGGGAAAACTATATATAGTGGGAGAAAATGCTTAAAAAGATAAAGTTTATCTTACTTTGCTATCACTGAACAAGACAGTTTTGAAAGCTGAACTGACAATAGACATATTTAAACATTTCCAGTAATTGTTGAAGCAGGTACCTGGTATAACTGTCTTATAATCTGGGGATGAAACTGAAAGGAAATTGTTGAAAAAACAATAACAGGTGGATGTGCAAAGAACATCGTTAGCAGTAGAATCAGGAAATTGATATTGAAAACTGTAAGACAAAGCTGCGCAGCTTATACATATATGTACAATAACAAAGGGAATTCCTTGAGGGCTTCATATTTCACTGTAGATGTTAAAATACTTAAAATAAAGAAACTTAGAAGCTGAAAGCTAATTCCAGTTATATCCTCGAAAAATTTAAAAAAAAACCCCTCCCATCTCATCAAGGAGGAAACATTTAGAAATCTCTTTTTAATTTATAGAATTCCTATATTACCATTCTCTCATGCATCCATCCATTCGGATTATTCCTGGACAAATTTCTTTGCTTGCATTAAAAAATACAAGAAAAACAATAGCTTTTATTTTAGATTTGCCAAGTTTATCTTGCTTGATTAACATAATGCAGCATAGTTCAGAAATTTCTACTTTTTGGACAATGAAGACTCTACTCTCCCCTTTTTCACCCATGCTTGTGATCTTCTAGGAAGCAGATGTAAGTGAAGACATACTCCCACTTTCTTCTTTAAGATGCCAAAGCACAGTTAATGGAATCTTAAACAGCAATGTAAAACCACTGCAAAACATTGAGCAGTTTCTGAGCCTGAAGTTGATTATAATTAGGATGTATCTGACAAGTCTTCTTTTAGTTAAAATCCCAGTAAAAACTCTTCCTATGCTTCCTGTTTCATTTATTCTTCTTTAGAAATATGAAAGAACAGAAAAAATTACCTCAAAGCACATATAACTATGTCTTTTACAGTAAGATACAAAAGAAAAAGAAGGAACATAATAATTAAAGAAACCCTACTAAAAGAGCAACTGAATCACATGCACTGTTGGTTTATCATCTACTACTTCTACGACCTAGATGTGATATAAAACAAGCAGCACAATAGGAAGAATATATCACAGAAGCACAATGTATTTACTCAGGACCATTCTACAATGCATAGCTAAGTAGCAAGCATAGAGAAAAATTCAGCCTGCTATCCAAAATTATGCTCATCAAAATAATATTTTATTTATTACATGCATACACATCTATCAATATTTTTTTAAAGAATCTATATAATCTATTTTTTTTAATTGCCAGGAAATTAATTTTTAAATGTAGCATTGCTATGTATACATAAACATACCTCTACTTATATAGAAAGGCTTTTTCTATATTTTGTATTGCTACATTAATACATTTAACTAAAGAATTGCATGCTCATATCAGACATCCTACAGAGCTGAGGATGTGGAAAATAAAAAAAATGTATTCTCCAACTCGAGTTTTGAGATTTTGTTTAAGATTTAGCAATTGAGACACAAAATATATTAAGCTAAGTTGTGAACATGACTAAGTGCTATGTGACACCAAGGAATTTTGACACATGAAAGCGTATGCAACATTAAGCATCATATTTAGCAAGTGGATGAAGACTGCTAGATAACAGTCTTACCGTATTTTTCACCTTTTTGGGGTGAAGATGTAAGACATGCTGTGATAAAAAAAGCAGAAAGCAATGTCTAACTTGTTTTAGTTAGGTCCATATTAGCAGTCTGCTCACAGAGCACTTAATATACACTGACACAAACACCATTGCAGCTGCCCTTTTTTTAAGGTCATGACTGGAGGAGCAGAAATAGGTTGGCAGCCAACCTATGTCAAGTCCGGTGTTTAAAGAACTCATTTGAAGAAGATCTAGATTTTTTTTCCCTTTCTTCAAATTCCATCAGCAACATCCCATTAATAACCAACACTGATGGAAAAGAACAGCCAGCTATGATGAGGGAGGGAAAGGCACTGTTCACATCTCCCATTGAACTTAAAAATTCTGTGCAAGAATGAATCAGGATTTGCACATCCACCTGTTATTGCATATCCACCTGTTATTAATCAGGATTTTACAGGACAAAAATGATTGGCTTCTTTATGGACACCTGGGTTCTCCTTCCTGTTCACAGACCTATTTCTGTGTCCAGATTTTTTAATCTAATAATGATTCAGCTCCAAAACCAGAAAGAGTTCCAGAAATCGAGGACCAAATTCTATTCTGCTTAGCTGAAAGAAGCCAAGTTATTTCAATGCCCTTGTATAAGACAGACTCTAATCCCTTGATAACTCTGGAATTTTCCCTATGTTTGTTCCAGATTCAATGGATCTTTTTTGAATACAAGTGGCCTGCTTCAAATTCCAGCTTTGTATTCTACTTCTGCTAGCTTCTTCTTTTGTTTCCTCAAGAGGAATGTTTCCATCCAAGATTGAACAGACATTAGCCAAGGAGCCAGAAAACCCACCACAGCACTCCAGTTCTAATTCATCTTGCTAGTGCAAGAGAGAAATTCTGCAACCCTCCAGCCAAGTTTTCTCTCTTTCATTATCAGTGTGTTATTATGAAGTCTACTATCATTAGTACATTCCTAAAGCATCTTTATTTTTCTCCAGCAAATTCAGCGAATACCCATGTGCTCAAAATACCTATGCATCACTTTTCTTCCTTCCACAGGAATCCATTACCTTGGACAAATCAACCCAGAAGGGGCTTCTCTGCTCAGCTGGCTCTGAAGCAGGATTTGTATTGCTAAAGACCAGAAATATGGGAAATAAATCTTGCCCATAATGTCAAATAACAAATGATGAGTTGGAGAGAGTTATTCAAGTATTACTCTATAATTGAAATTTGCAAGTATGCCGAACATGAATGTTGCTCTCACCTTCCTCTTGGTAAATCTGCATCATCTTTCTTCCACCGGACTGTTGGTGTGGGATCCCCTTGCACCTGGCACCGGAAATCCACAGCCTCCTCCTCCAGCACCACTTGGTTAATTGGTCGCCTGAGAAACGTGGGCCGTTCTTGAAAGAGACATTAAAATTCTTTAGTGAGTCAGAGAGTTGAAATGAACACTTTTGACTTTTCAGCATCTTTTTGTTTACACAGAAAGAAGAAAGGAGGCTGAGCTCTACAAATTCAGACAAGTGGAACTGATGATGTGCATAAAGAGCCCAGAAGATGACTGACAGGCAGGAGAGGTGTTAGCTGTCGCATCCAGCCCTCACAGGAGAGCTGAGAGTCATGAGAAGGAAGCCTGTGCTAGTTCTGACTGCCCTCCTGCCATGCCAGTGGAGAAGCCGCCAAGGCCATGCCTTTCCATGTGAAAGTTTTGGGTCTGCATCGCTGCATACACAGATTGAGATCTAAAAAATTCTGGCTGCTCTAGTGATATATGAGCTGCCAATGGAGATAGCCTGCCTTTGGCAATAATCAATATCTTGATGCCTCCAAGGGAAATGTAAATTCTGTGTTATGCATCGTAGGCAATTGTGGACTACCGTATAGAAGTCAGAGCTTCTTTGATCCTCGTTGCTAACTTCACCATGGAAAACTAAATAAGGACTGAACAGTTAGTTCTGTTTGCCCTTGTTATGTTAGCCTGCACAGCTACAAATATTATTAATCATCATAATGTTGTAAAGGCCTGCTTAATATCCAGATGCAGAGCCACAATCTCATCTCAGTTATATACAAACTGAAAATACTGCTAATTTAATTTGAAAGGATGTCATGGGGATTAGATTCCAAGTTGCTTTTGGACTGCATAAATTTTGTTCTGTCCTCTCCTAGCCATATCACACTCTTATTGTCATAAATTATTTAAGTTAGAATCAAACCATTATAAGACTGTGTTTATATGGAACAGTATTTCCACTCAATACAGAGATTTATTTAAAACTGTTTACACACTATGTTTCTCATTTCATTCTCAGAAAGTTGAAGGGTATGATGTTGCTGAAGAAAACGTTCAAAATTAAGGCAGATGTAAGCAATACCAGATTCTGATTCAGACATATAGTCTTGATAACTGCAGGGCTGGGTTTATCTGTTTGCTATCCCTGTTTATCATATCCAAGTAACAAATAATAATAATAACAATAACAACAACAACAAAAATTTAAAAGAACATAAATAAGGCTGCAAAATCAAGCATACAGCACCTCAGTGCCAGAAGTACCAGAACTGAGGCCGCCTCTGTGCCATTTAATCACTCCCTTTCTGTTTATGCCTTATGGGGCTGGTTGCAATTATATGAACACATACTATTTCCCCCCAAAACATCTCCCGGTTGTTGATATTAATTTAATAAGCAGGTATATAATATTTTGCTTTAGTTGTACAATTTAGTTGGTGGCCTCCTGTCATACTACTCAAACTTCAGTTCAGAGACAGAATTGTTAATTTCTGCATGACCTCTATTACACTGACCTTAATACTTCATAAACAATACACTTATTTTTACTTATTCCCATAGCTCCTCTGTGAGGTGCAATGGAGATCAAATAAAGCAAGGTAAAAAATATCTGCTGCATTTTGATACTCAACCTGAGACATAAAATTGTATTTTTTTTTTCTTTTTTTCAAATTTAGCAATAATTTTGTGTGCTCAAAGCACAGCTTTTGTCCTATTACTAGTCCTGCCTGGAACTTCCAGGTTCCAGGAGCATTTGGGCAAGCAAATTCAGTTCTAATCTCTCTGTGCACCTTGAAATCTCAGCCTTTATTCCTTTTCAGGTCTGTGTAACAGCAATTTATAACCTTCACTACCATCAGATTTTTCCTTCCTGTGCGTATAATCTCCCGTCCCCTCCCAGTCTTCAGCAAGGTTTATTCCTACCCTCATTTACGTGTCTTTGCCAGCCTTTGCCTTGAGTCCCTCTGTTCCAGCCACTGGCTGTGCCAGGTCTCCCCAGATGCTGGCTGCTTCCTTAGTCAACTTGTCTTCTCCTAGCCTAGAATATTACTGTTCAGAAACCCAGAAAGTCCACAAGTCCAGTCTCCCTTCCATGCCTCTTCTTTATACCACATAGCAAACTGACTTTTCTCCACTGTGTGTTCAAACTACACCTGAAGAGGAGTTTCTTTTCTCTGTCACTCAACTACAATCCATCTAAATTCCAGATCCATATGTGGATCTAGAAGGCAATGCCTTAATGAAACTTTCTGTGAGCTTGCAACAGGTTTTTATTTGTAACTTCTCTTCTAAGAAGAGCTCAGACCAACCCCTGCTCTGAGCTTATATTCAACATTCAATATTCAATATTCAACATTTTGGTATTTGTTTTTCAAGACATGATCCTAGACCAAGGTATTTAGATCAGTATCCTTTGAAGTGATTTGTAGACCCTGGTCCATTGAATTCCACATTAAATTAAAATAAGTCTGCACATGCCTGTATGCTGTCTTGGTCCACATGCAAAAATATTTTTCACCATGTTTATAAAAGCTGCCTGTAAACAGCCAGGAAATGTGTGTATGTATATTTTTGAAATTACTACTTCTGGCAGTAAATGCTTCTATACAGGAGATGAGAATATAAATTCCTATAACATTTTGAGGAGAAACCAGCTGACAAGACAGTAAATAGCCCAAAGGTCATTAAGTAAATCACTTGATTTCACATCAAGACAATTTAACAGTACACATATATGTTTTTTTCGGACCAGCTTCTCAAACTGTGTATTTTCCAAAACAGTTAAGAATTTGCTAAAAATTAATAACTATATAAGTACAGATTCCAGTCAGCAAGGATAAAAGTTAGCAGCTATCAATAACTGCTATTTCCATTTTTTTATCATCTCTGCATTTTGCAGTGTGAATGAGAAAAGGACAAGTTTCTGTCACGTTGTTTCCTGTATTTGTATCACTCAGACAACCCCTTGAATATATCCACTAGCTAATTACACAGCTATAAAGTGATCAGAGTGAATGCCATTACCAATGCAATTAACATTCTTTATGTGAGATTAACTGGATTTGAGTCACCTGCATAACTTGCTTACAACATTAATCTCTCAGGAGACAGAGTGCTGGCTGCCCAGGCATGCTAAATAAAGAAGATTTCTTCACACATCCAGGTCAAATTCAATTTCAGAGCTAAACTTGAGAAAAAATTGGTTTTTTTTCTTTTGAAATGACTTGCCCATAAATAAAGCCTTGTAGTATAATTGAACATTTTTATTCTGTCAACAACATTCAGAATACATTCTTAGAGAAACAAGAAGAAAGGCTAATAAATTAAAACAATAGATGTATATAAAAATTTTAATATAGCTATTTCATAATCTTTCACTGAGTAAATAAATTTCTCAGACTCAGTAAAATAAATTCCCAGACTTTCTCTGATGAGTATCAAAAATCTTTGAAGAGAACTATAAAACAGATCATGGTTATAAGCCATGTCAACTAGAATGACCTTTATAGTTTCAGAAAAAAATCTGTTTGCAGTTATAAAAGGGAAGTGTTAATGCAATCTGGACACACACCTACATTATGTTGCAGCACCTGACGCATATGATGTAAGAAAACTGACAGAACTGATCCCAACCAGAAACAAAAGTAAATCCTTACTTTTGGTGCTGACACAAGATAACCCTAGAATTCACTTTTTCCCCTATTTAACAATTGGTCTGAGTATTACAGTCTATTAGGGAGACTCACATGACCTTCAGATGTATTATTGCACTTTCTCTGTTCCTCAAAAAGTTAAACAACCATTTATGGGACTTCAATCTAATTAAAATGATCCTAACTACCTTAATATTTTTTCTCTGCTGAGGCAACTGCTATAGTGAAGGATCTGATGGTCCCTATAATGCAGAGGCTCAATATGATTTAGAACTGTCTTGCCTCTCTTTGCGGGAGAGAAGGCATCAATTTTTAAAATGTTTCTATGTTCTAGAAAGAAGTACTAAAACATGAATTAAAAGGCTGTAGGGGGGGATTTAAAAATAAAACTTATTCTCACTTTAGTATTCTGATATAAAGGGAAAAAAAGAAACATTAGATGGTTGTAAGTTTGTTTCAGAATGCTGTCAGTAGTGTTGATAGTTCTCTGGAGCGAGTCCAGAGAAGAGCAACGAAGCTGGTGAAGGGGCTGGAGAACAGGCCTGATGAGGAGCGGCTGAGAGAGCTGGGGTTGTTTAGCCTGGAGAAGAGGAGGCTGAGGGGAGACCTCATTGCTCTCTACAACTACCTGAAAGGAGGTTGTAGAGGGGAGGGAGCTGGCCTCTTCTCCCAAGTGACAGGGGACAGGACGAGAGGGAATGGCCTCAAGCTCTACCAGGGGAGATTTAGGCTGGACATTAGGAAAAAATTTTTCACAGAAAGGGTCATTGGGCACTGGAACAGGCTGCCCAGGGAGGTGGTTGATTCACCTTCCCTGGAGGTGTTTAAGGCACGGGTGGACGAGGTGCTGAGGGGCATGGTTTAGTGTTTGATAGGAATGGTTGGACTCGATGATCCAGTGGATCTCTTCCAACCTGGTTATTCTCTGATTCTGTGATATTTTATTAACTGCAACATGATATGGATAAAGTAAAGCTCTGCCAAAAATGAAGATGTGGAAGAAGACAGGATACTAGTATCACACTAAATTTACCTATGTTGGCCAAATAAATCAAAATACAAAAGTAGATCATTTTGTATTTAAAGACATTATCCTACTTCCTCTTTTTAGGTACTTTTCCATGTTTCATTTGAGAAATAAGAACTTGTGGAAACATTGCAAACTTCTGCACCCTATGTAGTATCCAAGATGCAATGAGCTTATACAGTAAAGGCACAGAACACTGTTACAAGACACATGTAAATAAGGAAGAATGATTTTTAGCAGTTATTAGTGGTTTTCTCCTTTTACAACTATCTACAACTGTGATAATTTCAGTTTTTATTGAGCATTAGATACAGACTTTGGAGACCAAATCAGACCATTTTTCAGAGCAGTACCATTATCCCACTACAATTTGTTGGTGACACTGGATATTGCAAAGCCAAACTGCCTCTTTGCAAGATGCCACAAGTATACTGCAAGTGGGGAGTACAAAAATTTGAAGAAAAATAGGACGGCCTTTATTCTGAAAGACAAAATATCCATTGTCAATTTCTCTCTCTTTAACTGTGAATGTATATATGGTTTTGGTTGATTTTCCATGGGGCTGGGAAAGGTTCTGGGACTAATTTCCCATATACGGTGGTCAAGACTCTCTGATAAGGCCTTCCACAGCGACAGAGCTCAGGAAAGTAAAATGGAGCACAACATCTTCATTAACGGGGTTTTGGATTTTTCCCTCTAACATCAAGTTATCATAGAACACTCGTTTTGAAACTATGGTATCTGTTTCAGCCTGACAATGTCTAGAGAACATGAAACACAAATACTTCTTCATGCATTAGACAAAAATACCTCTTCATCCCAAAGGACCTTATTAGCTGAAAAAAGGTTCAGATACTAAAGCTAAACCCAAAGATTAATCCAAAATAACCTTTAATATGTCTGAATTGATATATCTTTTAAGATATTTTTGTACTTTTCTTAGTTATGCTTTATATTCTTTTGAGGCTCTTCTAAATGTATTGCATCTTTTTCCACTGCTTGATGCCAGCCTATTGAAGTTGATATATTAAGGCCTTCATTGATTTCACTGAGGATCAGAATCAATATACAAGATATACCTTTGTACATACTCTTCAAATATACCATTTTAAGTCCAAAGGAACAAAAATCAGTCTGAAATAGTGAAAACAATCTGAGAACTTATGTGAGAACAGTGCAGTAGTGTGACAAAATGATAAAAGGTTAACTTAAACAGTAATTCTTACTTTATTTAATTTATGGCTCCATATTATGTATTTACAAACCAAGCTTTCTTGCAAATTGGAATGAAACTGTTTCTGTTTTGCATCTTGTTTTAATTCTGTTCAGACAAAGGCCATGAGCCTAAACATGCACAGAGCAGTCTAATTTATATTACTAAGACTTTTGAATTCAGCTTTTAAAACAGTGCATCCATAATAATAAAATAGCATGCTGGCTCTTTTTTGAGAAAGCAAGGATCAATGGATTAGTTATTAAATTCCTTTAAAGGCCAACTTAGACTTTGTGACAGATCCTGTCTTCTTGTTTTACTCCAAGCTTACAACTTGGAGTCTCACAGAGTAGCAGTGATACTTAAAAGAGAAGACTAACTAAATGTAATGCCGCATGGTCACTATTCAAAACATAAAAATAATTTTGGGAAACACTACTTATACAATCAGTTTGCTTTATGGTATTTTATTGTGAAAGTTTCTGCTAGCCAAAGAATCATGAGTTGAGAACAAAAGAAATGCAGCCTGCACTAACAGCATGCCAAATGCCTAAATGTTAAATGCTAAGGTTTCCTATGCAGACAGAGTTGAAAAGAAAAATTACTTGTTTTGTGAATGTTCTACATGTAATACCAACAACTACCTCTTAGCAAAGATTATTGAATGGGTACCCAGCCAGGTGGATATATTCTACATATGGGAAACTTTTATTTTCTCCTACTACTTCTTTCCAAAGTTCTTACTGTCCATTTTTTTTATTTTTTTTCTTAAAGTCAGCAAAGGTAAAATCTTTTAGGCTAGGCTTCCATGCTGTTTCCCTCGGGCCATCAGTTACCACCACACTGACTCAGTTTTTCCAGAGGCAATGCCTCAAGCTAAATTTACTGTACAGGGAGCCAGAGATCTGTCACGAGTCACATGCAGAAATTAACTTCAGGTATTACAGAAAAACTTGCAAACCAGAAGTTGCAAGAGGCAGATTCGTGGAAAGGTTTGAGAACTAGTATGTGACAGTTCCTTTCCTACAGATTAGTATGTTTAGCAAGACCCTCTTCATGCTATGGACAGGGTTTTGGGGTTTGTTATTTGGAAAAGGAATAGAAACATTAATAATCAGGTAATTAATACACATTCCTCTCCAGAATCAGCACCAGCTGTAGGCCTGCCAGCCACTTTATTAAATTCTCTAAATCTCTTAGTTAAAGTATCTTCATTTTCATCATAAAGGCCATTTTCAAATTTGTTTAGATTTGTCCATTTAAAGATGGACACATGAATAATATAGAAGTATTATGGTATTTTTAGCATATTTTTCTCCACATCTGCACTATCCTCATGCTCCAACTTATCAATGTTCAAACTTATGAGTCATATTAGAGGAAGGCTGTGGACTTAATAGGTGGCCTATGGTTTTGCCTGTATTCAGTAAAGTAAATCTGAACATGCAAAGCCAATCTGATGTTTCCCAGGGTTGCTGGATTTATTTGATTTATTGTGTATGCTTAGACTGATTGGACTGCCCAGTAGATACAGTGCTTCCTGGAAACGTCATGGATAATACTCTCCAGTGCACTGTGCACGCACCCACCCACCACATATGCTGCCTGGAGTCAAAGAATGTAGTGCATCTGTTCTATTGGTGGAAGGCAAAGCCAAGCCATCTCCTTTTTGTACAGAGCGGACCAGGACTAACTTGGACACATCTATACAGTGAGCCTGGTACACTGACATAGAGCTTCAGGGCTAAGTGGCAGCCAGGAAATAGTCACAGGAAAGTCAAATTATCTTGTCAAACAGCAGATCATAACCTAAGCACCTGCTATTTTTGTACAGTACATAGGAAGACAGGAAGGGAATACCTAGATAGATGAAGACATTTAGATGGCAAGATACTTAGATAGGAAAGGAAGTTTAAATACATTTTCCTTTGGGTAGTTTAACACAATTACAAAGAATTAAAATAACTAATTTTATTTATTGCTGACTTTGTTCAGTATTCACAAAACAGACTTGTATGTATTGTATTTTCCGAGTTGATTCCTATGATTAAATCCTATAAAAAAATTCAGAATACTGTAATGGGCTATGTAATATTTTACTTATCAAGAGAAATCTAACATTTTTTTGTACCTCTGCAGGATATGAAATTACATGCATATTTCAGTTTTTGTTCCTACAGTTCAATGTTTTTTTAACAAATTATTTTCTTAGGCTTTGTAGTTTAGGACTGCAATCTTCTTGCTATCCACAGGGAGTATAACCAGAGATTATCAGTACTTAAAGTGATGAAGTAGATATGACATAACTCTTCTACATCTGTATAAAGACATAACATCAACAGATTTGCTGCAAATGGCATAAGAAATTGCTAGAGACCCTTTCTGTGGATTTTTTTTTTTTTTTCAAGATATACTAGTTCTTTCTTTAAGTCATATCCTTCCATGAATCCACAACTAACTAAGGGGACAGTCTTGTAATGCTGGAAAGCAACAAATCCTCAGTCACTTATGAATATTGTCCAGCAGAAACTTCTCTATGCCTTTTGTGAATTTCGTGATATGTTTTTAAAAGTGGACAAACACCGAGTTGCACATACATTTAGATAAAGATAGCAATATGCATGACTGGGTTTTCCAGTGCACCATATTAGGCAGAAGGTGAAAAAAACAGTAACACCTTCATAATGGACATTAGGACTCCTGTGAAAAGTCTTACTAGAATTACAGTGTCTGCTGGAATTTCGATATTGCATCAAGGATATCAAAAACGTATAGCAGGAAGGAACATTAACACAACTCCTCTTTCTCTTTTTTAAGTATATAATAATTTTCTTTGTCAGTGAGGATATTTTTTCCTTATTGATTTTCTTTTATTTGTTCTAGACTTCTTGACTAGTTCCTACAAAACCACAGCTAATGGTAAATAGAAATGCCATGATGCTGGATGTACCACAGAAGGATTTTGTGGCTTTGCTTCTTATCCACTTGTTAGCAGAATGGATCCAGCTCTGGTTTCAATATCACTGTATTCTTGTTCTAGGCCCTGACCACAGGGCAAATGATGCTAAAAACTTCTTGTCTTGCCCATGAGGTCTGCAAGCTCTTTTACACAGGAAAACTGTTCTGTTTTGAATCATTCGGCAACGCCAAAAACCTTAATGATGCCTTGGTTTACATGATGAAAGGCTGTGTCATGCCCTTTAAATAACAAACAACTAAATTATCTCTACATATTCAAAAAGCTGATTTCAAGATTTTCTCCAATGACTTTTTACTGATCAATTGAGCTCTTCATTCCCCTCCTACAAAGGTTTGATTTCACAGTCCCAAGAAAGAAAGAATTATTTAAACAGGCAATACTGCTCCAAAACTTCTAAACAGGCATTGTCAACAGTATTCCAAGTGGGTTAATTACATTTGGCAATTTTGTGAAAGACATCATTATGTTCTGCATTACGGTCTATAAGTGTATGCATATCACTAAGCATCTCCGATTACAGTGAAACTACGTGCTTAAAAGGAAAATGCTGGGTCATCACAGCTTCATAATTATAAATTGCAGGCTTTGAAACCTGGTCTTCAGAATCTGTGAAGTGCAACTTAAGCACTACTACTGTGTTTTCTTAATCTTGTTTTGTCTCATATTTTGATTAAGCACCCAAGTCAATTCAGCCCATGACATTTGTAGTGAAAAGGAAACAAAAGCTTGAGTCGCTTTACCAAAGACAGTCAGCTCTGCCGGATCACTGTCTCGCTCCCCCACCATGTTTGTTCCAACACAAATGTACATGCCAGCATCACTTTTTCTTGTATTGGAGATCATCAGCTTCCCACCACGTATCTGTTTCAAAACAAGGAATAGATTTTCAACTTCAGATAAAAAATGATATCAGAAAAAAGCTGTCTTTTCAGGCAGCGTGTTCCATAAATAAGACATTTAAAAGTTTTGTTTGTAAATATATGTACAGCTTAAAAGTTATAATCCTATATACTTAAATATATTTAAGCTCTTCTAGAACACATTTTATCCTACTGTCTGATTTTAACTGCATTTCAGGTTTTTTTTGTTTTTCATTACATGCTTTACATTTCAAAATTTACATTTCTTGCTGCTTCTTTGGCAAAGCAGAGTGCTTGTATTTCTTGCATGATGATATGTATGTAAAGCAGTCTCGACATTTCCCACAAGAAAAAAACAATGCTACTTAGTTCTATTCAGTGCATTTTATTTTACTGGTGTCTGAATAGTTTCCATGTTCACTGATTAAGACAGATTTTCTCTTTTCCTTACTGCAAAAGGCTGAATCCAGCCCAAACTGAGAATTCACCTGACTCCCAAAAGACTTAACATTTTCCTGGCTACAAAGGATGGTTATAGAGTGAAAGAGCAGGGTAGTTGAAAGAAATAAAGTAAGATATTTGCAGCTTGTGAAGTCACAGTTTCAAAAGTTAGACAATTGAGTGCTTCAGAATAAGTTAATAACATAGCCAAAGAAACTTGAGTGAATGATAATCAGTTCCAAGACACTCTTCCTTCCTCTTGAGTAGACCCCAACAGAAAGAGCTCAGCCCACAAATAACAATTACTTAGATCGTTTAGCTTGAACTACCTCCTTAGGCATCCAAAGCCAAAAAAAAGGTTTCTGATAGCACTTCCATATTGAATAAGGTCAGCACTGAATGAGCTACATACCATTACACACAACATAAAATTTTAGTGGATGAATATTAGTAATGAAAAGCTATGCATTTAAAAATTATGAATGAAATATGTCCCTGCAATCTAAATTTATCCCATTTGCTTGCAAGTGCCATGACAGAATTTCTAATCACTTGATAAGTTAGATATTTCACAGAATCACAGTATCACTAGGTTGGAAAAGACATCCAGGATCATCAAGTACAACAATTCTTATCAGCCACTAAACCATGCCCCTCAGCACCTCATCCACCTGTCTTTTAAACACCTCCAAGGATGGTGGCTCAACCACCTCCCTGGGCAGCCTGTTACAGTGCCCAATCACGCTTTCCGTGATTTTTTTTTTTCCAATGTCCAGCCTGAACAAGGAGCTTGAGGCCATTCCTCCTTGTCCTGTCCCATGTCACTTGGGAGAAGAGGCCAGCTCCTTCCTCTCTACAATCTCCTTTCAGGTAGTTGTAGAGAGCAGTAAGGTCTCCCCTCAGCCTCCTCTTCTCCAGGCTAAACAATCCCAGTTCCTTCAGCTGCTCCTCATAAGACTTATTCTCCAGCCTCTTCACCAGCTTTATTGCTCTTCTCTGGACATGCTCCAAAGCTTCAACATCCTTCTTGTGGTGAGGGGCCCACAACTTTAAGCATATCTTCAGCCTTCATTTTAGAACATACATGGAAATTACTAAAATAAATACAACATTACCAACGATAATGGAGTATTAATATACCTCACAGATATGACAGAATTTATCTTTAAAACACCTGCTGATATAAATTCTGATATCCTTATTTCACAGAACTGAGATGTCATTTTAGTGAACTGATATCTAGAAAAGGTCAGCCTGAATCAGTCAAAGATGTCCACTGAGTCCCGTAGCTAATTAAGCCGCTTACATGACCACATCTGCAGCTCTAGTGGACCTCTGTTATGCTGGTTATACAAATTAAGCCTCAAGAAGTTCAAATTGGAGACCCACAGTACCTCCCCCCCTTTTGGAAAAGCTCAGAGAAGCAAACTGCCATGAGTAATGATATGTCTTTACAGCAAAGTTGTAAAGTTCTGCTACAGTCAGCTGCAGAGCTTCAATGCAGGCCCTATCTCTACTAATGAACACTTGAGTTGTACTCACACTGATCCGCTCTTCCCTGTCATCAATACGGACTTTATCTTTCTTCCAATAGATGGTAGGCTCAGGGTGTCCACGAGGTGGCTGGCACTCCAGTATGGCAGGCTCTCCAGCTGCCACCACAACATCTGTAGGGTTTTGGCGGAAGTCATCGCGTAGCACTAATGCAATAAATGAGGTAAAGAAGAAAAAAAAATTAGTTGAAATGATGACATTGTAAGAGGGGGAAAAAAACATATAATACTAAATGAACAACCCAAACTCTCAAGCATTATTAGATGATCACTTTGCAGCCTATATTTACTATAAAAGGTCTCATAAAAGAAATTAGTAAGGTGTGATCTTTTGTCCAACGGAGGCAGATTTCACATACATGTTTTATTTTTCATTGTTTTTTCTCTAGATAAGAATGCTGTTCCACATTTAAACTAGAAAGATCTACAGCACCCATTAGTCTTTTGAATCCTGGCAAGTAGCATTGCAGGTCTGATGTCGAGTTCTTTTCATTACAGAAAACAATGTTGAATACATGGCTTGTCTGTATCTCCAACTTCAGCATAAGCTGGGTAAAGAAGTTACATGATACTGAATGGCAGTGTTACACTTTGACTAAGAGTATTGTTATTATTTGCTATTTTTATTATTATCACCAAATAAACATTGAAGTGTTTACTGGTTCCTAAACATGTTGGAGAAAACAAGATGATGGAAGAGTGCTTCCAGCATATTTATTTCTTCCTTTCATTTTTTTAGTTTTAGTATTTCTCTAACTTTGACCCATGCTGTCCCATGACATTGAAAGGAAAGAACATTTAAATCATAAAGCTGTTTGAGAACTAAATTAGCCAACACAGTCTAGCTTCTTATGTAAATTAAGCTTCTATAAAGAAGGATTAGGTCCAACTAGCTGGCTTCAGTGTGTTAAAATGATATCCACTTCATCGTTATTCTTCCATGCATGTCCTAGTCTCTAGGTTAATTGACATTCTTATAAACATAAAACTGAAAATAGCTCTAGAAATAGAATTTAGATCATTTCCCCTCCTTGAATTTCAGCTATGTATGGCTTCCATTACAGCTTTAAAACAGTTCTCACCCTTAATGGAAGCAGGGCCCTCTGAGAAATTAGAAAACACTGTATCCTAGTGAAGGGGCAAGTCAGGAAGAGTTCAGCAGAAATTGTTCAGTCTCATTTCATAAGCAGAGATAATTTACTGCTTTCAATATTAATAAAATGTACCCAATTTTAACATTTGGAACCGAATATTTTTCTGTTCTGTAATAAGCCAGAGGAAAATATGAGGTGAATGAGCTGAGGTGAGTGGGCTATATATTTATGACATTCAAAATGATACATAAGGCAACTTCTATTGTTCCCCATTTTGGGATATCCAGGTAGATCCCAAAGGAAGGAGGGAATTAATTGGAACTTAATTCCTTTTCTAACACAGACAGAAAAAGAGTGATTATTTAGGTCTTGTTCTTGAAGCTATAAATAAAAGTGACAGGGTGCAGATGGCAACATATCTAGCTCTGGCAAGAACCTCTAGTCCTCTTAAGTGACTCACCATTTCATACATTTTTTCTAACTTAATAACTTAACAACAGACTCAACCACAAAATATTTCTCATTAATAAAGTCACTAACTTTTGATTTGCAATAATCAAATTGACAGAAATAGAATTTGTAGAGTTCCAAGATCAAATGTAAGAAATAATAACTTATGTAATGCACAGCACAGAAACAGTAAAATGAAGATCATGAGCTTCTGACTATTAGGCATTACAACATTTTGGAAAGACAAGAAATCTAATACCACAGCAGTTTCAGGGAATGAATGAATCAGAAGAAAAATCTTACAAAATAATCCATTTCAGGAAACATCTTCATATATCTCTGTCATCGCTATGACATATTGAAAGAAAATGTACTTCTATGCCTTCTTTCATGTAACAGGCAAATGGATAAGCATAAAACTTTTTCTTTTATTATTACACACAAAATATTTTTTTTTCATGATTTCTTGTAAAATTACAGAAGTTCAGTGCTAATTCATTCATGGTAAATCCCCAGAAAATCAGCAGATCCTATAATATGATGACTTTATATTCCTGACCAGAAACTCCTGGCAGCAGTATTAAGGAAAGCATTTTCCTTGAACATTTCACAGTGCTATACAAGACTGACAAATACAGTTCTTAGGGTGATACACAGCAAATTACATTAACTTCCTCTGAATCATCTCAGCAACTGTGTAAGGTTCCAATCAGCCTCAGAATATGAGGCTAAGAGGTGATGTGATTTTATCACATTCTTTTACCCAAGTCTTACTATAAATCTGGCTTGAATGGAAGACAGAATTGATGCTACAGGGTTTACTTAGTCTTGCTCTGTACTTCAGTGCATACTGAATCTTGAATAGATATATCTATTTCCACCTAAAGCATTCTTTGTTTTGGAGAAAAAACAAAAAATAGTCAAAGAAAAAAAGAAACGAGTTAAAAATAAAGTAGGGACAGAAAGACAAAGATAAGAGAAAAATGTGCGGAATACAAATTAAAGAGAGAAAACAAGTCAGATGGAAAGAGAGGGAACTCTATAAGTTTAGGGAGATTGAAAACAAAAAAAGCCAGGTAAAGGAAGAAAAACAGTAATAATAAAAGTGGAGAGAAAAATAAGGTGAAATACAGAGGACATGGGTGACCATTTCTGTGATTCAGTGCTTTAATGCAATATAATAATGATGATACAAAGCACAAACATTAATATGATCAGCACAGCCATCCCAGCACATCCAAACATCACCCAGAGAGAGAAAGAGCGAGGAAGAGAAAGAATGTGTGAAGGAGACCAGAGCATTGGCTGGTGAACTCAGCTGTTCCACTCCAGCAGTACAGAAGGACACAAGGAGTTTCAACTGGGAGTTCACAGTCATTAGCATGGTAAATGGAAAAGTTGTAGCACAGCTTAGTACATTCACCATATTTAATGGCACAATCATCTGTAAAAACAGAAAAATGGTTGAGAGCTGCAAGCATATTCCTCAGCTAATTATCCACAGTGGCTGGGTACTTCCAAATAACTATTACTAAGCCTGAGCGCATCACCCTCTCTCCGTAACAGCAAGAAGCTTTTGTTCACTTGAGAAGCCAGCTCTCCTCAGGGCTCTCTGGGCAGTGTACAAATACTAATGTTTTAAAAATTCAACACAAGTGCAAAAGATTGCCATCATACTCCTCCATCTTCTGTTGTTTCTCCACTTTACACAGCTTTAATGCAAAGTACACAGCTCCCTTTGTGCTTGCATAAGTGCTACCCTGCATTTGACAAGGAATGCCAAAGAGAAAGTTCACCAGCATCCTGACCCACCCACCCATGCTGGGATGTCAGTGCGGCTGGTCCAGAGACTCTGAAGGCTGCTACTCAGCCCCAACAACCGTAATGGTGATATGGGGGAGCTGCCCCCTTCTGCCAGCCTGATGGCTGCACAAACATCCTCACATTTTGAGGAAGCACAAAAGCTTCTGCCTTGAAAGCACAAAAGCTTCTGGATGGCTGCGCCTTGCTGTCTGGAAAAGCACCATGGGAGCACAGAGCTGGAAAGGACAGCTAAATTGAACACACAGCCTACAACAGTGCTGTGGACAAAAGTTAATTAAAGTTTGATCAGTCTCTTTGTGGCTCGAACAAGCTGATGCTGCTCAAACAAGTTATATGTCTTTGAGCTGTCACGTCGATCTTTAAGGCATGCAAAATCCTGTACAGCCATTTACAGGTACTTGCAAGCACAGTGATGGAAAGCAAGCCCGTCTAGCAACAGCAGTGCTGAGATAAACACTTGCAGGCCATGCACCTGCCAGGGGGAGGGAGAAAGAAGAAAAAAGAAGCCCCTGCTACCAAGGCAACTGTCTACCAGCACCTGCCAGCTTAGGCCCAAATCCAGGCCACGGTCAAACTGATGCTCATAAACTCAGGGAATTACATGGAAACAATTAATTTCCTCCAGCAATTTATGTAAAGGAAATGGAGATAAAGCCACAACGTTTATGGGGTAGGAGGGGAGTTGGCAAGGTCAAAACTATTCTAGGCTAGATATCCATGCCTTAATCCCGATTCCACTATAACAGCTTTCAGGCCCTTAGAAAGATAACATTTTTATAGGATTTACATTTACATGATGATTACAAATAACCATCTGTCTGCTTCCACTTTTTCAATCTGGTCCACATCCCATGAGCCCCCAGCTTGTGGTCAGGGCAGCTAAACCAGGGGGAAGAAGTGGATGCCCGTCAGGAGGCTTTGGGATAATTGCACTCTTCTCCCACCAGCGCTTAGCTCTACACCTCCTCCCCATCACATGCACGGCGAACATCTGCGATTACCAGGAATGGGAGGGAGGGAAAGACTATCTGGTTTGCCTCTTTCAATGAATGATAACGTCTTAAAACACAGCTACATCTGTCACGCTGACTAGATGGTATAAATAGGTATCAAGTAAATATTAATGTGTATCTGTAACTTGGGTCCTGCTAGTTTATCTTCCCCCTCCTATTCTGTTTTAAGCTTATCTCAGGATAATATTATTCTCAAATAAATATTTTACATAGACATGTTGGTGGCAAGTTGGTTTCCTGCCAGAAGCAGGTAGGTCTCCCTGGATGCAAGGCACTGCCTCACAGGCATTTTCCTAAATCCTCATTTTTCCACCCCTGCTTTGGTGTTTCTCTCCTCTGATACATACTGATACACATAATCAACATGAATTATTATGTCAAATAACTGCCCAGCTGCCATGCAGTGGACAGATTAAAGGATTATTATACTTCAGGTAGCATATGATACAGGGAGCTATTTTAGAACTTGGCTAATGTGCATGATCTACTGAAATGGTCCCTGAGTAAGCTGGCACTACCTGCTGAAATGAGGTGACAGATAAACAACAAGGGGTCACAGACAGTCTTTCTCATGAAGAATAATAATACACTTTGTTCAAGGGTGCTGCTGCCCTACCTCTTTGTTTTAGTAACTGCCTCTGTCATAGTTTGTAAGGAAAATGGTTTAAAAAATCACAGTCTAGGCAGTAGTTCTAGGCTAGACTGGCAGGGAATTCCTGAGCTTCCTCTATATGTGTAGAGCTGGAGAAAAGCTGCCAAAAAAAAATATTATGGGACTACTTCTTCCTGTTCTTTTTTCCATCCTTCCCTAACTCCTGATACAGACATTACCAAGGAGACATGAATATGAGCTAATTTACCATGACTCAAAATGTTCAGACTTGGCTTTAAAATGAAGTGAAAAGATTAATTTCAGAGATGCTAGGGTATTTTCAAAGAGTCCAGTAGCTTTGACAATGTTTGATTAGTAGGGTCCCTAGAAATCAAACTGAGGACAAGAGCAGCAGGGAGATACCTGCATTAAGAAACAAAAGAAGGGAAATCTTCTTTGTAGACTTAGTAACTTTCTTTGCCTTCATCCTTTTTTCTCACTATTTTGTGTGCTTCTGAACTCAGTAATCTACTCAGCACTTACAGTTGAATGTAGCTTGCTATTTATTTGTAGGCATTAGCAAAGACAAAATCGTTGTAGAAACATTCCATTCTGACACATCCTCTAAAACCTTTAACAGATCATACATACAGATCATAGAATTTATATTATGGTTTGGGTTGGAAGGGACCTTAAGGATCATCTAATTCTAACCCCCTTACCATGGTCAGGGATACCTTCCACTAGATTAGGTTGCTCAAACCCCCATCCTGTTCCAGCGCCTCTCCACCCTCACAGTAAAAAAATTCTTCCTAATTTCTAATCACATGTTAAGCTTCTCATCCACCAGCATCCCCAAGTCCTTCTCCTCAGGGCTACTTGAAATATATTCTCTACCAGCCTTTATTTGTGCCAGGGATTGTTCCAGTCCAGGTGCAGCACCTTTCATTTGGCCTTATTGAACATCATGAGGTTTGCATAGGCCCACCCCTGAGGCCCATCAAGATCCCCCTGGATGGCACGGCTTCCCTCCAGCATGTCAACCACACAACACAGCTTGGTGTTGCTGGTAAACTTTCTGAGGCTACCCTCAATCCCACTATCCATGTCTGTGACCAATATGTTAAACAACACTGGTCCCAGTACTGATCTCTGTAGAATACCACTCGTTATTGGTGTCTACTTGGCCGTTAAGTCATTGACCACAACTCTTGAGTGCAACATTTACAGAATTTAATTTAATTTAATTTAATCATTTAATTTAATTTAATTTAATTTAATCATTAATGTTGTGATGAGCATTAATATTTAAACGTGAAAGTGGAGACCTTTGCTTCCAAAACCAGAATCTACTAAACCAAGTGAACAGAGTATTAACAATGTTAGAAATCAGGTGCATGAACCAACACCGATAATTACATAGACAGGTTCCAGTAGGACATAGTTGGGTTTTTTTCTCTCCTCTGAATTTCAGTCTGAGGTGTACCCCAATGAGCTGGTTGCACAAAGATCAGGAAAGAAGACGGGCTTTTTCCTTTCTTATTTACACACACTGCAAGAGTCAGACTTTGAAATCTTCCTTCAACAGTTAATCCAATTAAGGGCTCTGCTGACCTATTTTCCCTTTTACACAATTACACAGGTATACAAGTGATAGTTACTGCAGACATTAGTTTATGATTCTTTTCCATTTTTTTGAAAGGCTGCAATTTGTGCTGAATTAAGTGTATGCAATACAGCCTGAAGAGACTTACTGAAACACTGCATAATGTCCTTGTCTATCTTGTGATTCATTGTGTTTACTTGAATACAAAGTGGCATCTCCATGCTTTTTTCTGAAAGATTTTATTTGATTACTAGATAGAATGGAGAGTAGAGATTTTTATAATTTGAAACATAACATATTTATGTTTAAGCTTCCTGACTGAAAACAAAGTTCTATAACCTGTCTTCCACTAAGAAGGCAGTGCGGCCAAAAGACCAGCTGAAGTTTGTCTATACAAATGCATGAAGCTTGGGCAACAAATGGGAGGAGCTGGAAGCTACCATGCTACTCAAAAGCTATGATCTAGTTACTATCACTGAAACTTGGTGGAATGAATCCCATAACTGAAATGTGGCTATCGATGGGTACAGTCTATTCAGGAGGGACAGACCGGGAAAGAGGGGTGGAGGCGTTGCCCTCTATATCTGGAAAGGGATAGAATGTGAAGAGCCGTCTTTGAAGAGTAGCCATGAACAGATTGAAAGCTTGTGGGTCAGAACAAAAGATTGAGGAACCAACAGGAACCTTGTGGTCGGTGTATACTCTAGGCCACCTGATGAAAGAGAGACAACTGATGAAGCCTTCTTCCTCTAGCTACAGGAGGCTTCATGCTCACAAAGCTCTCATCCTACTGGGGGACTTCAACCACCCTGACAAATGCTGGAAAAGAAGCATAACAAGCTGTAGGCAGTACAGGAGACTTCTGGAGCGCATTAGAAATAATTTCTTAATCCAGCTAATAGAGAACCTGAGGGGATGCAATACTGGACCTGATGGTCACTAATACAAGTGAACTCATAAGTGACATCAAGATCAGAGGCAGCCTGGGCTGTAGTGACCATGCACTGGTGGAGTTCAAGGTCCTGAGGGATATGGGGCAAGTGAGGAGTATAGTCAGGACCCTACATTTCAGGAAAGCAGACTTCCAGCTCTTCAAGGAGTTACTCAGTAGGACCTCCTAAGACATAGTCCTTGGGGATGAGGGAGGAGAATAGAGCTGGCAAATATTTAGGGAAGCTTTCCATAAAGCACAAGAGCACTCTGTCCCTAGATGTAGGAAATCAAGCAGGGGAGGGAAGAGATCAGAGTGGCTGAGTTGAGACCTATTGGTCAAACTGAAGAGCAAGAGGGAACTGCACAGGCAGTGCAAGCAGGGACAGGGAACCAGTGCACAGGGACTCTGCCCGATTGTGTAGGGATGGGGTCAGGAAGGCCAAGGCACATCTGAAACTGAACTTGGCAAAGGAAGTGAAGACTAACAAGAAGGGATTCTACAGGTACCTCAGTCAGAAAAGGAAGGTTAAAGAGAATGTACCCCCACTGATGGATGAAAATGGTGATTTGATATCAGTAGATGAGGAGAAGGCTAAGGTACTTAACAACTTTTTTGCCTCAGTCTTCACTGACAACCACTCTCCTCACTCCTCCTGGGTCATGAGACAACAAGATGGTGACTAGGGGGGTAAAGCCCCTCCCACTGTAGAGGAGAATCAGGTTCATGACCACTTGAGGAACCTGAACATATAGAATTCTATGGGACCTGATGAGATATAGTGATATAGTGGGTGGTGTCCTTGTCCATCACAGGGGGGTTGGAACTAGATGATTTTTAAGGTCCTTACCAACCCAAACCGTTCTACGATTCATTGTAAAGCCCCAATAACCTTCTCTCTTTTTTAAACTCCCGCCTCCATCCACGAACAAATTCTGAATGCTGCAGTTAACAGTCAGCAATCTCATTATCCATCTGCCATAAATCTTCAAAAGCATCACTGTGTTTTGACAGTCAAGAAAAAAAAAGGGAAGCAATAAGCATAACCAAGTATTCTTTATGAATGCAAATATCTTGAAGACCATGTTTAAGTAATTTCAGGAATCTAAAGCCATACAACGTAATATGTTGAAAATTTTCTCTAGGATACAGAGTAGATTTCTTTTTTCTTACTCTTAAAGCATAATCACTCTTGATGAATGCACTGCACAGATTGTAAATGCTAACAAGAGTCATGTTACTAAGATTTTTATCTCACTGAAACTAAAATTCCTAATACTTGCTTAAAAGTTCAGAGACTTTCTAGAACTGCTACCTCCATTGCACACAATGAATTTTGAAAAATATGCATTGTCTGTTGTAAGTCTTAAGATTTAACAAGGAATCAGGCACTTAGCAGTTTACTAGAATAGTTATTTAATAGTCCTTTAAACTCTAGTCTGACATTTGCTTTTATATGAGCTTTACATTTAATGGACTACATATTCAGAAAATCATGGACAAGTAATTTATTTTGTCCCAACTAATGTGAATATCAGATGTGGAACCGAGCACTGATTCAAAACATACCACATCACAACTGAAGTAGTGTACTTTCACAGTCATTTGTATGCCACAATGTCTTCTTTTCAGCAAGAATATCAGACTAGTTTCTCCAAAAGTGCTAGAGAATACTTCAAATCACAGCAGGTATGCTTCTCTCCCAGCAATGTAGTTGCAAGGATCATGTTTGGTTAAAGAGACAATCCTTGAGAATCCATTACAGGCTCCCGTCAGGAAAAAAATACAGACAGGACAAGATAGTCCTTTGTTTTCTTACAGTATTGCCGTGCAGCCATTCTTAGGTTCTAATAAGTAAATTAAAAAAACAAAAAGAAACAAACAAAAAAAACCTAGAAACCATCCTCCATAAAACCCCAAACACCTCAAGCTTAAAGGAATTAGAAATATATAACCAATTTCCAAAAGTGATGGCATCCAAAAATACCCAAATGTCACTGTCAAGAGAGATATGAACAAAATTCAGGTGAGAGCTTTTCATCAAATGCTTCATAAGAGCATACAGAAACTGCACTGTACATACACAGTACAGCACAGATTCCCCAGAAAATACAGATTTAATTAGTTCAGAAACCACAGTATAATAGCACGCAGGTTTACTATTGTGAGTGCAAAAGTAGCACTGCCAAGATCCTGCAGCATTATGCTCAACCTAATGAGTACCACCTAGTTTGACACAGCATTGAGCAATTGTGCTTTTTCTGTTTCTAGAATAAAGTTGATTTTCCTGCAACCACTTTGGCTGCTTCAGTGCCTTGGGCTTACAGTTCAGGCCCAGCCAAAACACCTAAAATATGTGTGCCCTCAGTAAAACAAAGGAATAAGAACAGATGAGTATCATACAAATACAAATGAATGAATATTTCTTGTACAAGAAATATAGAATGTGATCCGGTTCATTTAACCAATATAATAGAGACTGCAATCTCTGAGCTCCACTGAAGTGTGAATGGCCTCTAATAAACTTCTTGTGTACACATGCACAACACATACACAACAGCTGGGATGCTTTCCCATCTTGGCAGGGCGTCACTGCCACATTACTGCTGTACTTTACCCACATTAGGGAAAGCATCAAACAAAATAGGCTGTTGCCTACCATAGGAATTCTCTTCCTTCCATCCCGCAACCTCCTCCTCTAACCTTGGTCCCCATCAAGGTTTATCTGTTAATTATAAGCTAAAACATCATCTATTCAGTTTTTGTGAGCAGGATTTTTTTTTTTTTTTGTCAGAGCTTTTGTCTTATTCCCTTTAGAAGTTAGGACTGAAAAGGAGCTATTTGAGCAGACATAGCATGGCACACATTTCTCAATAAGCTTTTATAACTCCAATAAAGGGGACTGGGCAGCTACACTTCATCAGATATGGAGTATGAGATGCATCCACAGCTGGTGCACAGAACCAGTGGGAGCCATTTGCTGCTTCTTGAATACCTTGCTTCCCATCCTGCAAACTGTCCTCATGTCAATAGGCCATTCTGGGGTGCCTGCCAGATGCCATTTAAACAGATCTGCTCTATAAGCCTGGCTGGCTTCATGTCCTCTGTCCCATAAATGTGCACAACATTGCAACATTTCCTGCAGGACCTGTGGCTTCTTTAATTGTTAACCTTCTGAAGGGCTCAAATGTTTTCGCTTCTAGAATTCATCCCAGTTAATCGAGAGTGGAAACTGGAAATGTATAAAATGTGTTTGCATGGCATGCAACTGAAACATTTGAAGGTAGTGTAGAATAAGAGCTGTGTGAAGGAAGAACTTCCCCACAGGGAGTGGGACAGTAAAAGGCAATATGTCATCAGTATGTGTCTTCACTGCTCTAGTCATATTTGGCATTCCTTCTCCAAGAATTTACAGCAAAATCTCACCTCTCAAAACTCCTCTACCACTTATGTTTGCATATTATTATATTTCAATATTACTTTAATACTCTGCAATAAAAAGCAACAATACATGTTCCAAAGACATTATGTATTAAGACTCCAACTCCACTTACTCTGAGGATAGTAAGAATACTTTTTTTTCTGCCAATGTTTTATCAATGAGTTCTTCCTTCCTGAAAGGCTCTTTTCAGATTTAACAATTGACCAAAAATGTTAGATGATATTTTTTCTGGATTATTTTGAACAATGCAAAATTATTTATCTATCACTTATCAGCATATCATTCTGCAAAATGAATTTAAGTTTCTAGAGCTCTAAAGAGATGAAGGAGCAATGTGTTAGGTAGACTCTGTATTAAATGCTCTTAGGAGAGAGTAATTTAGGCTCTGTCAAAATGCTATCGAACAACTAGATAAAACAGAAGTTTTTTATGTTCTAAACAGGGAAAAGTTGTGAAATTTTTATGCTCTAAACATGGAAGAGAAAGATTGTGATTTTATGCAAAACAAAGATAAGAACAGCATAATTTGCTGGAAATCTTTTGCAGTTTTAGTATAAGGAACAGTCAAATAGTATAAGGAACTATTTCTAATGTTAAATATAACTTCCTGTTATTTTCAAGAGAGAAGAAGAATATAAGAGTTCACATTGCTCTTATTATTATTCACTACACTGTGCAAGAGGAAAGAAAAAAATTAAAGAAGCAGGAGCAAAGACCAACCGTAATAGCCTAAAGCAACAGTTATGAAAAGGGAGCTTCAGCACCCAGGGGAAGACCAGAACCTGGGTGTCCAGCTTCGTCCTCTAGTCACACTATGCTGTGCCTGCAACTCAAAATGACCTTCAGCTGAACAGTTACACCAGCTTCCAAATATACTGCTGAAAATGCAGTAGCATAATATTTTGAATAGCAAAGGTGAAACAATCTGTTTTCCTAACTAATCCCGCTTTCCCAAAGTGCTATAAGAGCTACAACAAATTTTGCATAATAGAAAAATGAACAGCGCAATAAAACTACAAGAGAAAAACAAATCTTCCACTTGCCACACATCCTTCTAAAGCCTTGTTGCTGAATATTCCTCTGGTTATTCAGTACAAGAGAAAAACGGGGTAACTACACAGGTGCTGATGGCTTTCAGATAAGAGAAAACTGGCAAATAATGTAACTCAAATAATTGTTTACCCCAGACTATGGAGAAGAATGGAGATGTGGCTATAGAACAGCCTTTAATGGATGTATTACTCAACAGCTGGACCAGTCCTTCAGACAAAGGGCTCACACTCCTCTTAAGTGTCTCAAAGACCTCTGTTAATCTCACAATTAGAACACAAAATGATTTCTACAAATTTTCCTCTTCCTTTGACTTTTTGTACATTAGCTATTAGTATAAAAAAGAATCTTTTCTAGCCTAGGCACATTCAATAACTAAATACTGAAATAGGTATTACTTTAAACAGGAACCTCCTGGCACATTTAAGTCATTCTTTTCACTCCTCCTTAGCATGGAGTTTAACTAGACATAGTGCCTGTGTCTGTAACTCCCACAAAAGATTTAATTTGTGTACATTTATATAGTTACTGTCATTCTCCAATTGCATTAGAAAACAAGAGGCTATACTGACAAGACAAAGCACCATATGATAGACATAGTATAATATTGGAATAGGCAGATTAGATTATTAAGACTAGATAGGAAAGGATGGAGGGAATTTTTAGCCTGCCACAGTATTCACCTGGGATGGATTTTAGGCCAAGTAGTATAAACATTTTCCTCCAGGCCAATTAGAGAAAAAAAATCTAAAATATCCAGATTGGAGGATTTTTAACTCAGATCACTCCACTGGCCCGGTTCACAGCCTGGATCCATAAGGAACTGAGAGAATGACAAGCTATTACAAGCAGAGCAAATAAGTGGCCAGGAGAGAATAGGACTATGAGATTTTCCACTAAGGAAAATTTACTGTTAAACTATGCATTATACTTCTCTATATTTAGAATATGGAATATATAACATAGAATAGCTCATATAACCAGTGCACGCTGTGGGATTTCTCTGAACCAGGAGAACTGGAAACACTCTCTAGTTTGCTTGTGCAGCCTCAATTAAGGCAAATTGAATTAAACTCTCCCTTGAGGAGGACCTCTGTAGCTCTGCTCCTCCTTTTCTGAATAATTCCAGATGTAGGTGTGGAATATTTTCCATTTCTCTCTGAAGAATTTCACATGCCCGGCTGCGCTGCCACATTCATACAAAGAGGTGAGCTTCTGGAGGAGAAAAAAATGGAGGGGGCTAAACAATGCTTAGCCAGTAGTTGGTACATGTTTGATTTTTACAATTTAATTCTGTTCATTGAGGCTTCCTTCCTTACTTCGCAACAGATGGAGCAGCTGGAAACAACTCAGAAGACATGGAAACATTTCTGCTGCAGAATAAATGGAAGTTTAGTACAATTTGGCTCATAATTACACATTCAGCTGCACTTTGCTTTCTTCCTTTCATGTCCAGAATTTATTACCTGCTTAACAGCTCTTCTTTGTGCTTCCTTTTGAGCACCTGTTCAATCCAAGGTACTAATTAGGCTTCCTTTTTGAATGCCACCAGTACCCTGTTAGTTGTAAGGGGAATCCTCCTTCCAGAGTAGGTCTGTAGGTCTAACTTTGCATTTTAAAGCTCAGCAATCAGAATTGCCACTCTCAGGGAACACCTTTAAATCTGGCACATGCAGGAGTGATGGAATTTCAACAGGTCTATTTCCTGACCACAGCTTATGGTTTTCCTCACTCAAACAAACATGTGCTAGAATGCTCTTCCCCCCACAACAGCAAGCTACAGAAGATAACTCCATTTTACTGAAACTTATGAAAGCTTTAACCTCCATGGAGGCTTCCCTCACTCTACTAAAAGGCTGCGACATCAACAAAATGCATATATTTAAAAAAAACCAAACAAACAGATCACATGGCTACCATATGAACAAGGGTGCACTATGCTAATTCAGCTCGGCTAATAATTTGCTTAAGATTTTAAGATCTGTTTCTTGCTCTTTTTTAACCAGACATCTGAGGGCACTGTGCTAGAACCCTCCATTCTATTTCAAATGCTTAAACAGAAATGCCAACACTGGCAGACATGGAGCAGTAAATTCAATGTGTGACTGAACTTACTGAGCATGAGCATTTTAACTCTGCATTATGCAGGGCCTAAGCACCTAAGTGTGCATCTAAGTGTGGAGTGCAGCTGACACAAAGCTGTTCTGTGCACGGAGTGTGGGAATTTACCCACAATTTCTGGATGCTGGGCAGCCTGGACTGCAGACGTTCAACAAGTCACTGTTAAAGTGGGCATGTCAGTAATGCTGGCAGTTTGGACTTAAATCGCTACTAATCCTTTTTAAAATAATAAATCCAAGACATTTATTCATAACCTGCCTTAAGATCTGACTGGCAATGGTAAATCCATTAAACTTTGCTTTCACTGTTCATGATGTTTATAAAACTTGTAGGTGGAATTACAAACCAGTAATAGAAAGCTTGGTATTTTTTCTTCTCAGATGTAATAATGAGCTGGATAAGAAATAAGTTGACCCAGGGATTTCAGTACAGGCACTCTCATTGGGACCCTGAGCAGTAGTGTGCAAACCCACGTTTTTATGTCAATAAAACACTACCATTTCTACACCTATTAATAAGTATAGATCTACTGCTGAATTATTGGTTGATAGGACATCATAAAATGAATGATATTTCTTCTCAAACTATGTAATTAACTCTTAATGAACCCTTCCCTTTTCCCAGTAAATTCAATTTTGTCTAATCCTTGGGTTTATGGTAATGTTGAGCTCATTAAAATGTTACTTAAAACTCATTAAAATGCACACTGAGAGGTAACAGCTTCATTACAGTAATATGTTGTAAAAGAAAAAAGAATGCTTTATTATCATTTAATTGTTTCTAAAACTGAATACATTTGCATAATGATGAGGTTCACAGGATATTTTCAGTAGTACTCAATAATTAAGCAGTTCAGTAATTAAAAATGCATTTTCTAAAAATAATTTTATGTTATTGCTTACTCCCTGTTGTTTTTTTCAATTGGGGGAACTGTTCATGTTGATACAGTTTACAGAATAGAGCAACAGTGATACCTATATTGACATTAAAAGATACAACAGTAAAAGTCCTAGGCAAATTTCTGTTTCAAAACAATCAGTTAAAACTGGCAACAATATATTTTATAAGTCAGACTTTGACAAAGTCATATAATATCCCTCCAAACATTTTTTTTCATCACTGGGGACAACCAGGAATTATGCAGGAGCCTTTCAAGTGCAAAGTCTTACTATAATTTTCATCATTTCTTGTTACTCTATGCTTGCACAGGATAGAATACCTGAGTAGAGGTCATCTGGGAGCTAGATGTGGCTCTAGAGGACAGCAGAGTAACTATGAATCTACCTTAACTCAGGTTTCAAGACAGAAGCCCTCAAGCGAGCTGGAGTACTGATTATACAGCAGCGTTGTAGCTTCACCCCTGCTTTTCTGCTTTTATTCTTAACAGGGACTACACAAGCTCTAAGGCAAAAGGATTTTCCTGGCGCAGTCCTGCTAACTGCATGACATTTTCTTGTGTTTCACAGACAGCACAAGGCTGAGAGTACCAATAATAATATTCTGGAAAGGTAAATGAATCAGGAGTAGGATTTGTCTGCATTATAATGGTGGATATTATTATGGTTAGGTACGCAATTAATAAATTCATACTGTAGCATCTAAGCCTGATCATATTTATTTTAACACTGCCTATTGAAATAAATTGCTGTTATTTTATAATTAAGTCAAAGGTCCAGGCTTATTTTTAGCATATCTTCTCACAGAAGCAAGTGAAAATGTATTACAAAACAGTCAAAAACTAGAACTAGAAGTAATATCTTCCCAGTAACCACAGCACTAAGAGTGTCTAGTGTCCATTATTTTCAAAATAGCATTGAACTGCAAGATATTTTGCTAACTTTCATTCTAAGTACCAAAGAAGAGTCACTAGAAAAACTGTCATATCTTGCCAGGATATGCAGACTAGACTCTTAGATGGGGAAAATACAACATTGAAGCTTTGAGCCATTCAAGGAACGTAGTGCTACTTATGATTCCTTTAAGTATTAATTTAATAACAATCACTGCTCTTTTCTATGGCTTACAAGTGTTATTTCGACTTCTGTAAAATAGATTTTTTTTTAATGTACATGCATCTTTCCAGCTTGTTATGAAAGCTGATTAACATGCCAAAGAGACAATTAAACTTAAATATGGATGCAGAATGTTAGACATGTCAGTGTAAGAGGAACAACAGAGAAAAAATGTCCATTTCTTTCCATCTCTATACCATTAATAGGGAATAAAAGATTAGAACAAAAATAATCTAAAAGACAAATTGAAGTACTAACCAAACTTAACATTTTCAGTGGCTGTTGAGTGAATCAGCAATTGCTGCCTCCCCAGACAAGCAAAACCTATTTTCAACACACAACAGGACAGCATTCTTGTGTTACCAAGCTGGTATAAAATTAAATCAAATTACCAGGATTACTATGGGTTTCCTGGCTAAGTCTGCACCATTAATTAATCTCAGTTCTCAGATGTAAATGGATGACCAGACTTATTTTGCTTACTTTTATTATTTAAATAAATCAGTACTGTAGTTTTTTTGTATCACTGTGTCCTTTGTACATTTTCTGGCACAGTGGTCCAACTTGCAGTTCTATAATGCACATTTTAACAAAATTTATTAAAACAAATCCAGGACAGCTGCTCAGTGAGATATCAGTGTGGAGAATGAAAATTGTTGTTTAATACCATAAGTCAGGTCATATTTCTAAGTTTCCTTTTAGTGCTCCTCTAAGAAATCAACTCTTCTGATGGAGATGCACATTGCTGTTTCTACACTAATTTACATGTCATGTTCTCAGCTATTTCAATAGAAAACAAAGTGTCTTTTTAGCCAAGTAAACAATCTCTTATTTTATCTTTACTGTACACACTAGCAGATAATTTAAGTAACTTCTTTCAAAGATTGCTGGAGGTTAATAAATCTGAAAAATAGTAGCTGACATAGTACTTACTAATGTTAAAAATCCTCTCCATTGTATTTCCTTGTACTGGTCAAGAAAAATTAAATGAGATGCCTTAAATATGAAATAGAAGATAGATGGTACACTGAGAAAAAAAAAAAGTAGCCATTGTATTTATTAGTTTTCCCTATGTAAGCACTGTGTAAATTGAATAACTAGCAACAAAAGCTGTAAAGAAAGTTAAAAATTGTACTAGTCTCAGTTTTCAATTGCAATATACAAGAGGGACAACTAGTCTCGTAAATCCAATGTTTAGCAGAAACATGTAAGCAAGTGTAAGATTTGCAAAATCATGGCTGTGTATATCCAAAGCTCAAAAGCAGAACCTCTTCTGTTAAGTTAATTTTATGAACATGTATGCAAGCAAAACTGATACCATTTTAATTCAGAGATTTTAAAATAATTTCAAGAAGAGAAACATAGAGAAATGGCGTTTCCTTGCTGGCTGAGTCATTTTGTTCACTGTATCCTCTTCCTGCTGCGGGGATAGAGAAGCCACAATGAGATGAGATACACTCACCAGCAGGACACAATTCAGATTACTTTTTTAACTTGTAGCAAAATAACTGCCAGATCCAAGCAGTGTTTTGTGCTTTCTTGTAGTAAGATGTGATGGTCATTTCAAAATGCATCAAATCTTTTCCAATTAAAACACTGTATAATGCATTCTTACATAGTGCCTCCCTGCTGAGGTTATGCTACACATTGCTTTTCCAAATGGATGATGGCTTTTAGCCTAATGAATTTATTTCTTGAAAGGACACTTGAATACCTTGTGGGTCATATAAGGAAAACAGAAGACCTGAATAGGGATTTGGTGGTTTTGTTTTAATTTCTACACCATGTTAAGACTAAAGACACTTGAGTGACACAACCTCTGTTTGTTCAAAAACACTGGAAGTCTTTCCATTGACTGGAATTATTCTTAATCATAATGATGGTTGCAAAAGTGGAAACATATCCTGATTCAGTTTAAGGCACAGGCTTTCACTGTCTTTACTCAAAGTAAAACTTTGGAAGAGAAAAGCTGAATGGTGAGCTCACATTTCTAACTGGAAAATCTGTAAATAAATCATGAACAAAACACACACAACCGAAAATAAAAAGAAAAACAAAGCTCAACTAAACAGCCCAAACCAAAACCAAGAACTACAGGAAGAATTAAACTGTATCTCTTGCTACAAAAAACCCCCTATTTTTGCATCTTCATTTTCCTAATCTTTGTGTGTGGTAGTTGTAAAATGAGGTTCACTGGTAAGCAACAATACTTGTCTTCATGTTTTATTTCAAAACATATACAAAAATTTTAACCTTGTTTCAAATTTCTTAACTATCACAGCTTATATGTACCTTATTCTATATATTTCTTTAATGAATCACTCATTCTTACATCTTAGGAGTTAACTGCCAGTGGTATTTAGCATTGCCATTGAAAACATATGTACTCAATGCTATATGCCAGCCTCACTGGTGAACTCCCTAGGAATATACTATTTCACAGCTGGTAGAAGCTTATATATAAACACAGGGACAATTACATCACATTCTACTTACATATTTAAATAAAGTTATATTCTTTAATATTTATAAACTCTCAAATTCCCCAACTTGCACAGTACTAAAAATCTTTATAAAAGTGACAGTTACTTCAACTCAGTCCAAATCATGACAAACTGGGGCTGTCTGTGATCAGAATTGGCTCTGAAAAGTGACTGCCCAAGTTTTTCTTTCACTTATGAAACACTAATCTTATTTCTGTTTTCTTTACTGTCTGTCTATATTTCTTTTGTTGAGATTTATAGTTATTGCTTCTCTCAGACTTTGTAAAATGGTGTATCTGTCAGAGACTTGTTTTAGAAGTAGAAAAGGGAATAAAAGAGAAAGGAATGAATGCCAAACAAAAGAGAGAGCTAGCCTGGGTATTTTTGCCATTTCTTATTTAATATACTAAAAATCACCTGTTCAATCTCCCCATCCTCACTCCCTAATGAGAGCTGTTAGTAAAAAGAAGCAGTCCAGTCCACCCCCTGACGTCTTTAATTGACTCCATAGTGAGTGTTATCAAGAGCTACTCAAGCAGTGCTAATGGTGCCTGCAGATTGCTCACACATGGCATGGCTGGCATTCCTTGGACCTTAAAAGGGCTAATAAGAGAGTGTAATCTCCACTCAGCATGGGAGCAAAGACCATGAGTGATCTGGAAAACAATAAGTAATTAGAAAGTGTTCTTCACCAGATGGAAGCGAGGTGGAAAATGAAGATAAAACTGGTACCCAACTGTGGAGTCTCCAAACTTTGCTGTTATGGAACTTCTAGCACAACAGAGTGATATTTCAAAGTGTGATGTTCAACTACAGGAATAAGTTCATCAACTTATTGATGAAATAAATAGAAATGTGGGCTTCTAAATTTAAGCTGTGACAGAGTACTTTACATAGAGACATACAACAGAGGTTATAGAGAGGTAGCTTTTAAGATTTTTATTCTATCATTATTTCTCCAATAACTTCAGTAAGATTCCTGAATATCATCATAATTTTTACTAACTTATTAGCAATGGTAAATTGAACTTCATAAATCTAAAATGTTTTAGTACTCAGGACTGAAACACTTCACAAACTCTTGACATGCGTCCTGACTCCTGGAAGAAAGATGAAATATATAAGTGCTGTTTTATTTCTCCCTAAAATAAAATAGTTCAAAACACGCAGAAATATTACTTGAGAGTCTAGAATAAGAAATACAATCAAGTTAATACATGTTGCAGTGGGAAATTTGATAGAGTAAAAAAATACTGTTTAATTTGAAGCTTTGTAGGGAAATAAAGTTGGCTGAGGCCATGCATTTACCACATGCAAGGGAATGACACAGCCATGAAAATGCTGCAGCATCATATGACACAAAACCTGTAAATAGCCCTGAAGAGTGCTACAAAGCAGCTTGGCTACATGTCCTTTGTCCTTTCCTGCTCCAGTAAATTCAATCCTTCCTACTATTCTGTGCTTATAGCAACAATGCATAAGTTGTAACAGAATTAGAGAGGCAGGATGAGCGTATGTGGCCTCTGCACATTGCAGCAGTACTGATCAGAGGGAGTATGTTGACTTCAAAGAAGAGAAATGTCTTTACATTAATTTTTCACTACAGAAAGTGATAGGGGTATTTTCATCCTATACGTATTCCTAAAATACATTTAATAATTAAAAAACTTTGATATGGAAAGTGTTACAGAGTGTATCTAAATAAACAGACAGGAGATGAGCTGTTGTAGATACCTATCAACCTATATAGAAAAACAAAAACCAACACAAAGTATAACATAATGTTATTCTTTAAGAAAAGAAAGTAAATACGTTGTGGGCATGATGTCTTCATTTAGCTGTAGAGTATCTGATAGCAAACGATTAAGATCAGAACAATGAAGGTTTTCTATAATACACACTGATAAAGTTGGACCTCCTTGAATGGAAAATATGGCCTCTGCCTTATTTGAATTGTTGGACATTGTTAATAAAACATGGAGAATTGGTAGATTTAGTAGGTATAACTTACTTGGTTTGACAAAAGCCTTGAGAAGAAACTATTAAGGAAAATTAGAAACCATAGGGACAGAGACAAATTTTGTTGTGTATTAAAAGTTAGTTAAGTGAAAGGAAACAGTGATAATTAATGGCTGCTTCTCCAAGTGAGAACTTTAGAGTTGGGTATCTGAAAGAGGACAGGTGTTCAATACACATATTAATGGATTCAAAGCCGACATACTCTGAAAGTAAAGGAAAATCAGTGAACAACACAAAATTGTATTCCAAAGAATAAATATGGCTGAGATAAGCCACAAGGACTCATTCAAATTGGGATACTGATACTGAAACAGCAGACATTTCAATTTTTATATGGATGGGACTATATCAGTTTGGGAGGATTATTGAAGGTCATCTCTGTGGTCCAAACAGTTCTGGAATAACAGTCTAGCTGGAGATAAAGGGGTGAAAAGGCAGGGGAAAAAAAAAAGGCAATGAGGTTCCAGAGATAAAGCAATATGCCTCACAGTCAATTTAGATTATTTCTGAGCTCCAAAATAGTATTTTACAATTGACACCCCAACTTTCAATTGCTTTTTTGTTCAAATACTTGTGCGTTGCCTCAGCATAACCACTATACTAAAATAAGCAGAACTTTTCACAGCATTTTATTTTCAGTATAGTTCAACCAGCTGTGTTCGTCCTTTCTTCTAGAAGTGCCAAAAGTACCATACAATTATCAACATCTGTTAGAAGTGCTTTTTAAATTTGATTCCAAAAAAATGTCCTTCTGCCTCCTGTCTTGAATTCAAATATAAAAAGAATAAAGCACAGCACAAACAAAGAATCTGTCATATACCAGCTGCAATTATAGGGCACAGCTACAGAGATGCATTAAGAACTAAGCATAATACATCCTGATGTATTTACATTAGCCTAATCTAGCTGGCCTGGTTAACTATGCAGCCGAGAACGGCATGAGTTTTAGCACTCAGTAGCAACTCTTAAGTATTTGCCAGGAGTCCTGGGAGAGTTTACATCATGTTGCTACTATAAACTAAAGGCTTTGTCATGCAGACATAACCAAAAGGACAGCTGGACTGAGGCTAATTGCTTAAAAATTAGTGTAGACAGTTAATGAAGTTACAGTACCAAATGCACAGAACACATTCAACCAGCAATGTTAATAACTTTTTTGATTAACATTTCAATTTTATGGCTACATGGAGTGATGAACTGTGCTTAAACTTCTCAGATTTTTATCTGTCCTTCTCCCAATATACATTACAGTCTCCATATTAAATAGTAAGTCATCAACAAAATGATACCGCTATTCTTTAAACCATAATATATGAATGATTCTCCACTGTGGCTCTTTATAGTCATACAATCCTGACAGTATATCTACCCACCCAATAATCTTAAAATAAGAATTTGGAAAGACTGAAAAGGGGATGGACTTCAGCTGGGTGCACTGATGAGGCACAGTAACACAAGATGGAAAGAAAACTGCTTGCCTAAAGGGCTCAAAGAAGTTACTTAAAAAACCCAGAGCTCTTCCTAAAGCAAGACTGCCAATGCCTTCCGTCTGCCTCCTTCACATCAAGTACTGCAAAAAGACTCAGTGTAAACCATATGCAAAAAAAAAAAAATATTTATTTTCAAGTTCTTTCTCAAATTCTCCTCCAGAAATTAAATATCCAGCTATGTTTCAATGAAAAGAAAAAATCTGCAATTCCCCATCCATTCAGGTTACCTTGAATTTCTCTGGTAGCACTATGTTCATGTACATAAAATTTGCCTTCTCACTGCCCCATATTCCTGTACACCTGGTGACATAACTCCATGCTCCAACTTGAACTGCAACTTTTCTCTATAAAATCTGTGTACTCCAGATTCTAGAAAAGTGAGCCCCAGCCTTAACCTGCCATCAGGAAATAAAATTTCATGGAAAGAGTCACTGGGCACTGGAACAGGCTGCCCAGTGAGGTGGTTGAGTCACCTTCCCTGGAGGTATTTAAAAGACAGGTGGATGAGGTGCAGAGAGACATGGTTTAGTGATTGATAGGAATGCTTGGACTCAATGATCCCGTAAGTCTGTTCCAACCTAGTGATTCTGTGATCAACCTATAGGCCAGTATCTGCTTGCCTGTAGGAAACTCACTCACTTTCCCTAGCAGAGTACACTTGAAGTGCTATGTCACCTCCACTTGCCGTTGCCCATGGAGAAGGGTGGACATGCAGAAGATGGGGCAGCCACAGGGCAGAGATCTAGGTCTGGGCTTACCTGATTCTTACATTGCATTCCCAAGTGCTCAAAGTGCTTGCTATAATGTTCATGCAGGTACCACAAAGATATAGGTAGGAAAGGGGTAGGAAAACACAGATATTGTAATGAAATATTTCAATACCATTTTTTCCTGTATGATTTAGCAAATGCTTTGTTCCTAGTTTCCAATGGAGCTTGAAATTAATATTTTTTCTTTCTAATATTTAACTGTTTCAACTGAATGAATAACTTTATGGGTATTACTTGTTAATGGTATATTCTTCCTCATCATGTTAAAAGAATCATAGATGGAGTTTTTTGTTTTCTTTCAGTAGAAAAAATATAAAACATTTAACAGGCTTTCTTTTAACTCAGTATTTAGAAACCAATAACCTATATCTGCCATGGAAAAATGATAAATGTTTAAGACTAAACCTTTGCCATTTTATGTCTTATTCTTATTTCACAAGGGCATTTGACCATAGACTACAGACTGTCTCTTGTACTAAGGGAGAATTATACTCTTTCTCCATATTTAGTATAAGTATTACAATATCATAACAGCCACTGCCCTTGAAGAAATATCTAGGGGAAAGAGGAATAACAGTAAATGAAAGAGTAAAAACCTGTTGTAGATTTTTGGGGTAGGACAGAGGTGATTTGACACTTATCAAAACTTGAAATAGAGAAAAAAACCAAACCCTCAGCTCTGCTTTACATTAACATTTAGATTTTTTTAATCTACCCGTTACGGCCCATTTAATTAAATGCTCTGCTAGAAACAAGTAAGCCAGTATTATGAAATTCAGTGAGAAGCATTCAGTCTCTACTTCTGAAAGTTATAAATAGCAGAAAAGATTTTATTAAAACAAAAAAATCTACAAACTGATTCATTTTAGTATTTCATTCCAAGTATCTTGCCATTACTTAAAAGATTTTAAGCCTGACCAAACAGGTATTGCTTAATACAAACTTTGTATTAAGCAGCTGAGTCAGCAATTGCCATGCTCACAAAATATGACAGTACAATTGATTACTGCCTTTTTTTCCCCCCTGCCTCCCAGATAACTGTTTTCCTTTGAAGTCAGAGGCCAAGAGATAAAACATCTGTTATCCTCCAAAGCATTCTTTTTAAGTGGGGATGTTTCCCCACAACCAAAGCAACAGTGGTGTAATTACTATTTTGTTCCTAGTAAAATTGTTAAATAGATGCTGGAAGTATAAAAAAGCTTTTTAGCACATACAAATAGCAGGATATATCTTGAATTTATTCACTTCCGTGCTCGTTTCGTAGCAATGAACAGCAGCATTGAGCTAAAACCTAGCTGTGTTAAACCAACCAAATGTATACTGATGTATGTGTTGCTGTTTATCATTGAAAGGGGTCATCCAGCTAACGAAGATAATGTATAGTAGACTAATAGCACTTTATTTACTGGAAAAGGGACACATTTTTCCTCTTACTAAAATGAAATACAATAGTATTGTATTGAAATCAAAGGAGCTATCCTTTGTAAAATGGATATAAGAGCAGAGGAGAACAGGGCAGAGGAGCTTTGTTCTCTTGTGTACTACTACAGTACTACACACAGGGGAATGTTCTGCATATTAGGCCACGCATGAAGTGAAGTTCTGTTGTTCATGGAAAAAATATGTAACCTTCATTACATAAGGGAACTGGGAAACCTGCCTTCCTTAGTCATCAGTGCACTTGAAAAGAGAACATCAGAGACACAAAACAAATGCGAAGAAAAGAAACATTGTTGGCTGATTGAACACATCCAGGGAAAAATTAAAAATTTATTCTTTGCCAACTGCTACCTCACTGAGGGATCTGAGATGCCTGAGTTTTCACCATCTGTATAAAAGACTCTTTACTGCCCCCATATTGCAATTCCTGATAAACTGAGCATCATAGGTAAACATGCATCATATATCCAGACCTGCCAGAGTCTTGAAAGAAACTTGAGAAAGTCACCAATTGAACGAACATGGATTTTCCTTCTTTTATTTTCTTTCCTTCTTTCACCCTTTTTCTCAACATTCAGTTCAACCTACAGATACTAGGTAAGGTGGAAGCACTGTGCAAGCTGCTACCATGCTCCCTTCATTTCATCGTTTCACCCTCTAACTTGGAAATTGCTGGCTGGATCTGGAGATGTGTAATGGGGCAAGAAACACTCTGCTAGAGAGTGTTCAACTACCCACTTTAACAGCTATTATATTTCCCAGTGATATAGACAACAGAAGAGCAAGACAATGCGGGAACAGCAAATGATCAAAAGATGGAGTGAGGAAGGTGAGAACTGATAGAAGAGTAGGTAAGTCCAGTAGCTAAGCAAGTGCATGGCCCGCATGTTAGACTGACTCTTTTTAAACAGCAAGGCTGCATTTGCAGAAAGGGCAAACTACTTGTGAATTATTTGATGTGGGATAAAAGGCATACGAAATACACATCAGAATCTCTACAACTGCTAGGCCAGAGACCAGCCTTCTTATCCACAAAAATTATATTACTTTTAACTAAAGGCATTACTTTGCTAACAAGAGAGCAGCATCACCATTCATTTTTTCCTCTGAGTAGTGTATTTCCTACCATTACAGTGATTTCAGCCTATTTAAAGGGTGTCAAGTCTGTGCTTTTTGAGTGTTCTCATTTGCATCCATCAGTAGACTTACATTTACCACGTATAGATATTTATCTACTCTAGAAAATCCATAAAGACTCGAAACTAAAAAAAAATAAAATTGGAAACCCTTATTGTAAGTTTGCTTCAATAGTGAATCATTGTCTTTTATCCAGTTATGTTTTCCTGAAGTCCACCAGTCTTTTTTTCATCTTTCAAGCACTTAAACCTTTTGTGACTGCATTATTTTTCCTTCATTCCTAATCCACTTTCCCAATTCTTTAATATATATGTTAAAAATTGCTGGAACTAGTATGCATCTGAAGGCAATTCATTTTCAATTTTGTCATTATGATGAAAAAATTCTTAATTTCTAATCTTAGTTTTTAGTTCTTTTTCCTAGTTTGTACTCCAGGACAGTATTTTGTCTTTCACCTCAAGACCATATGCATTTTTTAAAAGCCTACCACAAAATGTATTTTAAATTAAATACCACTTGATAGCATGCTACAGAGGCAGGGCTTTCCTCAAGAGTGGCTGTGACTGTATCACTTACTTACAGAGTCCGTACTTAATTTACTTTGTTAGTACTGAGTTAAAGACCACTGTTCCCCCAAACTGTTTCCATAATAATACTACTGATAGTCAGATTATCTTGCATTTTGTTCTACACAGAATACCAGTTCTCCTAAGATGCTGCAGAGGCCTGACTGAACACACCCCAGATATCCCAGACTCTGGTGGTGTTTCAGAGGTTGTCTGCTTTCCAAGTTCTGAAATTCAGTCCTTTTTTTTTTCCTGAACTCTCACCTTAATTTACCTTTTGTAGCTTGCACCTGAAATCCATTCCCAGATGTAAACTAGAAGTGCTGGCACATGCATATGGTGAATCATTCAGAAACTCTAATTACATCATAATTAGAGAGCAGTTATCTTCTAATAACTTGAACAAGAGTCATGCTATTCAACTTCCACCTAATATTTAAGTAATATAGGTACTAAATAGATAAGTGTTTAATCCGTATCTGAATCAGCAACGTATCAAACACGGCAGGCATAAAATAACCACTGTTTCTGCTTCCTTTTCAGTACTATAGGGGGGAAAAATTGGCATATGGAATAGTTTCCACTGAAGATAAGCACTTTAATTTAAAACATTCCTTTGAGACTTGCTGTTTAAACTATCTATTGTGCCTCCATAAGGAAGAATTGAAAAGGAAAATCTAGAATTGCAGCAAACTGCTAGCTAGACAATAAGAGCTTAGGCAGACAAGCCTCTCCAGACTTTGAGTTGCTTCAAGAAATGAACAGACTCTAGCATCTATCATTGCAACGCTGTCTTTTATAGCATGATTTTAAAGAAGAATAAGACCCAAAAAGCAGAAAAAAAAGCTTAACAAAAATATTGAAAATATTGAAAAAGGAGTAATATTCAGTCAGAAAATAAAAAAACCCAACTAACTCTAGTAGCAAAAAATCCATGAAAATTAAATTTAATGGTTCCAAAAAACACTGATCAAAAGATAAATAAGAAGACAGAAAAGTTATAGTAGTTTTATGTAAGAAAAGGTGAGGAAAATACTGATTTATTTTATTTTTTATGTAAATCACTGCATATATAAGGCATTAAGCAATGAGAAGCATCTTGAATTTTTATTTGGTTCTGTTATATGCAATTTCAAGATAAGTTGCAAAGTCTTCTTTGTTAAAATATATGCAGTTTAAATACAAAGAGGAAAACTATTCCTGGTCTTCCAACTAAAATAATTTATTTCACAGATGGCTGTTTAAGCTTAAGTTATTTCAAACACTGCCCTTAACTTCAACAGGTACTAAATGACTTCCTTTTTAGAATTAGAAATTTATGGTCTAATTCATGCCAATCTTG